>CM043698.1:33265000-34465000 GCA_023935145.1 Bretschneidera sinensis
GAGCTGAGCCGCGAGGGGCACTCGGTGGTCGTCTTCGAGCGGGAGAACCAAGTGGGTGGCATCTGGATCTACACTCCCCGGGTGGAACCCGATCCGCTCGGTCTCGACCCGACACGACCGATCGTCCACTCTAGCCTCTACAGCTCCCTACGCACCAATCTCCCCAGAGAATCGATGGGGTTCCGAGACTTACCGTTTGTGGCCCGACCTGGCGAGTCCAGAGACCCGAGGAGGTTCCCTGGTCACAGGGAGGTGTTGCTGTACTTGCAAGACTTTGCAAGGGAGTTTGTAATTGAAGAGATGGTAAGGTTTGAGACTGAGGTGGTACATGTAGGTTTGGTGGAGAACGGGAAATGGAAAGTAAGGTCAAAAGAGAAGGAACATATTGTTGATGAGATTTTTGATGCTGTGGTTGTTTGCAATGGCCATTACACTCAGCCTCGTCTTGCTGATATCCCTGGTATATTTCCTTTTCCTTGCGTTTGGGTTTGTCATGGTTTTGCTGTTAGTTGTTTTTTTTGTTCACCGTTGGTTTTTGAATCGCGGGTTTTCATAGCTAGTGGCATTCAGTTCACTTTTCTGAGTAATATTCACATTGTCTTTGGAAAGAAAGAGTTTTACGCTTCGTTTCGTATAACTTAAAGTATAGATTTCAATTCAATTCCAAATGAATTGAAACTAGAATTACTCAATTGAATTTTTATGTTTGATGATGTATTTGGAATTCAATTCATTTCATAAATTTTACTTAAATACCATCAGTATTATTATATTTTTATAATATTTTTTTATCTCATTGCTTTTTTTATTTGGTTATTTTTTTTACATGGGACTTAATCCTTTACCAGCAAGAACCATGGTACGAAACTCATAATTCTCAAAAAATATATTGAGGAAGAAAGTAGTATACACCTTGCTAAGTCCCCTGATTAGTCACATGAAGATACTCTGGCATTAGGAGCATGATGTTGCTGTATGTGTTGATCAAATATTCAAATGTATAGAAAATAGGAACTTTTAGCGCTGAGCTATGTCTAAATTTTGCCTTTTAGCCAACATCTTTTTTTTTATTTTTCAAAGGTAAGTAAAAAGAAAAAGAGAAAGAAGTTCTTCTCAACTCTGGTTTTTAGGACTCTGCTTCTTATGAATTGACAAGAAATTTCAAAAAGAACTTCTGCAACTATAATTGGGAATTACAAGAAAGAAACTAAAAGAGATTGATTACTTATAGACGATATTTAACCCTAAAATCAGTAAAAAAAAACAAGGATAAATCTTGAAAAGTCTTTACAAGAGAAGTGTGTTCAAGTTCTTGAATGAATCTTCTTGCACAACTTAAAGAGGACTTAAAAAAAATAAGAATACAAATCCTAGTTAACATAATTTTAAAAGAAAAAATTTGCTACCAAATTGATATTTTTTCTTTCTAAATTAATTATTTAATAACTTTAAGACTATGGATATTTTGTTCATTTGGTGCAGATTCTGTCGTGATTCCAGTATGTTAAATTTATCAAACTAAACTTTGGAGTCAATATAATCAGCTATTCCTAGTGCACAACCAATCACAAGAATTGGAATTGTTATTTAATATCAACCTATTCCACTTATCGAACAAAAAAATCGACCTAATTATATTCTGCCCCAAGTTAATTCTGTGAAGCAAATGGAATGATAAGGATTTAAATCAATATGAGCCGGGAGATTCTAAATCATTTTATTGTTTAAATAGAAGAAAGTATGAAAAATTTATCTGTGTGCCTATTACTTAATACATTCTTTTCAGGCATCAATTCATGGCCAGGGAAGCAAATGCATAGCCATAATTATCGTGTTCCTGAGCCCTTTCGAGATCAGGTATGTATCAACTTTCTACTTGTAAAGTTTCTATATCACTTTATGCTTTTATGTGAAGTGATGCATCATGTGCAAAGCTACAGTGGTGAATGTGAAATTGTTTTCTTTTTTGACTCCCTATCCCTCTCTAGTTTTAGTTAGCTTCAATGCTTTGTGAGTTCCATATGCACTAAGCTATGTCTATAAAGAATCGGTTTTAAGCTTAGTTTGGGTGATTAAGGATGGTTTATCTTTAAGGATGGAAACAGAAAGGTTTTGAATTGTGGAAATCATGTATAGTATTTAGTTAGTAAAGTTTTGATTTCAAGGTTTCTCTAGTGGGTTGTGGGTTGAAGAATATCATTAAAGCCAGCGTGAAAGCTCCCTGGATGAGGGGATCCTGAACTCCTTAAAGCCTAAAAATGTACGTAAAATTTTTCGAGGCATATGTTTCAGAAGCCAAGGTGTAGCAAACATTGCTCCTTTTGAATGATTTTTACACCTCTAGCGAAATGCCATTTTTTTTTTATCCTGTTCTGCCCTCTCTCAATTAGAAAATTAATAATGGATTCGTTTGGCTGAGCTTAAAGTCAGCTTTAGGCCAATGTTTATTTTTTTAAAATTTAAAAAAAAAAAACTTAGCCAAATAAATTCAAACCCTATTAAACCTCATTAAACAACAATTAAAGTTTAAATTAATAAGTGGTTTGATTAGATTTGACCAATTTTTTGCAAATTTTAAAAAATAAGCCGCGGCTTCAAATTGGCTTTAAGCTCAGCCAAACGAATCCAGTGTTTCTGCTATGTGGTTGATGATCACGTGTCATTCTGTCTGACCTTTTTTCTTGTCAATTATGTTCTCTTAATTGTTTTTTTCCTTCTTTTGTCATATCTAGTCATATCTTGGTTGAACAATATTTCCCATGGTCAGGTTGTAATTTTGATTGGGAGCTCTGCAAGTGCTGTTGATATATGCAGGGACATAGCTGGAATTGCCAAAGAGGTCCACATTGCATCTAGATCAGTTGCAGGTGAAACATATGAAAAGCAGCCAGGATATGATAATTTGTGGCTTCATTCTATGGTAAAAGCACTTACTCATGGTAGAAATGGAGTGGCTATCAAGAGAAGCTCATGGAGGGAGTTGTTTGACCCAGATCTTGGGACTTGGGATATCTAAAATGATTATATGTTTTACAATGCAGATAGAAAGCACACATGAAGATGGTTCTGTGGTTTTCCAAAATGGAAGTGTGATCATAGCTGATGTCATTCTACATTGCACTGGGTATTCTTCTTTTAGTTTGCCTTGAGCTTAAATTAAAAGAATAAATGGTAATTTATGGTTGTTCTTTATAAAGGTACAAGAATCACTTCCCTTTCCTTGATACCAATGGCATTGTGACTGTGGATGACAATCGTGTTGGGCCACTATACAAGCACATTTTCCCACCGGTCTTGGCCCCATCGTTATCCTTTGTTGGGTTACCGTGGAAGGTTAATCTTCTCATAACTTTTATGTGACCATGTTTTGATTGGATATTCAGTTTCAATAGTGTATGCTGTGAATGATTGTATCCAGATTCTTCCCTTCCCGATATTTGAACTTCAAAGCAAGTGGATTGCTGGTGTTTTGTCTGGTCGGATTATGCTTCCATCACAAGATGAGATGATGGAAGATGTTAAAGCCTTTTACTCAACACTTGAAGCTTGTGGCATACCTAAAAGATATACCCATCAAATGAGTGATTCTCAGGTAAATTTTGTCGTGTTGATAGCTTAATCTTTGGTGGAAATTTTATGTTCATTTCCTTGGCACATGATACATGTTTCTATTTATTCCCAAACCTGTGTGGTGTTGGTAGAGGCTCATGTCTCATCTGCTGGTGTACATTCAATTCTCTGTCTCCTGTCCATTTATTCAGTCGTCACAAAGAGAGAAACATTAATTTTGCTGGTGAAAGCAATTTTGGTTCATCTCTCAGGTCTGGATACAAGTTCCTAGGTCCTAACTCTACTAATGCGGTATTCTGTCATCCTTACCCTTTCTGTAGCCATTTCAGATTAGACAATTCTCTATATTTATAAGATAAAAGTAAATATATAGATAAATGAAATAAGTTGCAAAAGTTTTCTAGTTGGTGCTAATGATGATTTACTTCTATTGATAAGATTTCGATGAACTTTCTTATTCCCAATCTTAAGTTTCGGGTATTTACTACGACATATATGCAGGCTTGCTCCACTTGTGAAATCAGACTGTATTTAAATCAAAGTTTCTTTGGTACTACTTCTGCATTTAAATTACAGATAGGGAATGTCACAGAAGGTTCATTCTGTATTTAAATTTATGTTCCAAATATGTTTTGGACATTGTTTTGCAGTTCGAGTACATTGATTGGCTTGCTGCACAGAGTGGTTGTCCAGGCCTTGAAGAATGGAAAAGGCAAATGTACTATGCTACTGGCAAGAACAAGAAAAGCCGGCCAGATACATACCGTGATGAATGGGAAGATCACGACCTGGTTTCACAAGCGTGTGAAGACTTTGTTAAACACACATCAAATAAAAAGATTCAGTAGCAAGTGCATCTCACAATAAATGAAGTTCAGTCAGGTCCGTTGAATACGACCCGTCATCAATGGGAAGATCATCTGGTTTCACAGGCATGTGAAGACTTTTTTAAATACACATCAAATAAAAAATA
This sequence comes from Bretschneidera sinensis, assembly GCA_023935145.1. NCBI lineage: Eukaryota > Viridiplantae > Streptophyta > Magnoliopsida > Brassicales > Akaniaceae > Bretschneidera > Bretschneidera sinensis. The sequence continues at coordinate 33,269,544 of CM043698.1, forward strand.
AAAATAAAAAATCAGTAGCAAATGCATTAATCGATAAATCAAGTTCAGACAGGTGAAGAAATGCTTATAAATGTATATAATTGTTGGAATATTATAGTCTCCTCGCAATAGGCAAAACATTAATTATATGGGTTTGCTTCTAAACCCTTGACATTTATATTTAATGAAATATGATAAATTATCTTCATCTACCAAATTAATTTTACCACAAAATCCCTAGTTTTATCACACTTGACATTTATATTTAATGAAATATATGTTAGTTTTTTTTAAAGGGATCGTGTCACGTTAGTTGAAAATGATACTAGCAAATTTACCAATTTGTTATGTAATTGAATCGTATTAACAGCCAAACACTTGATTTTTTTATTCTTGAAATTAAATATTACATGCACACTTGTAAGATTTTGCATGTCAAAACAAAAAGACAGATAAGCTGAGAAAATTAAATCTAAAAAAAATTAAAAGGAATAAAATGATGTTTTTTTTTAAATTTTAAAGTCGAATGTCGAAAAAATGATAATAAATTTTGTTAGATATCAAAGTCTTAAAATAGAGTAAATATTATTTTTAATTTTTTTAATTTATCTTATTTTTTATTAAACTTATAAAATTTAAAACATTCTTATTAAAATTTTTAAGTTCATTACATCTTCCAATCAAATCGAAGAAATTGGTAGTTATTTATGCTTGGTTGATACTTTTAAAGGTTCAAGTATCATTTCCTTTTTCTTGAAACCAATGACATTATGACTGTGGATGACAATCGTGTTGGACCTTCATACGGGCACAATTTCCCACCAGTTTAGGCCCATGGCTTTCCTTTGTTGGGTTATCATGGAAGGCTTTGTGCTGTCGAGAATCTGAATAGGAAACATAACTTAAACATACAAAATAAGGAAAAAATCTAAAAATTATCAGAGGTTCGAAGAGGTGTGCCTTCGAAAGGATTTTCTGATGCTTAAATTAAAATATGGCTTTTGAGAGCTGTGTATTATAAGTAAATGTACTTTTTTTTGTTGTAAGCAAGTCTGATTAGGAAAATGACTTTAGCCTTGTGATGATAATAACATCATTCTTAGATAAGACTGGAGTTATCCACATGCTGGATTTGAATAATAATTTATCCATATATTACAATGTTGTAATATTGAAACATTGATGTGAAATTATAATGCCTCTTGCCCAAGTGTGGTGACATGATTGGCTAATCTGTCAAAAATTACTTTTTTACCTTTAAAAGTTACCACGTGTTATAACATCATTGGAGAGAAAATTTTACCAGGTTGGTCATCTCAACATAAATTTTTTACAATTATTTTCTGATATTTGGATACCCAGGTTGTTCAGTAGTTTAATTCTGTGAATATATGATTGTATTTAGGTTGTCCCTTTTCCATGTTTGAATTGCAAAGTGATTGGAATTGGAAACTACTCTTACATTCACAATGATATAAATATAATAGCATGAGCGATGCAAGTAGTCCGTTGTCGTCCAGCCGTTCGGATATCTGGCTTTCACCCAGGAGACCCAGGCAACGGAAATTTTTAAGAGGCATATTTTGTTTTGGTTAGATGGAAAAAAAAATGCTGCACCAGCCGGGAATCGAACCCGGGTCTGTACCGTGGCAGGGTACTATTCTACCACTAGACCACTGGTGCTAATATTGACTTTGTTTGGTTTATATTGTAACTATAATTATTTTAATAGAAGCATTCCATAAGGGACAAGATTTTAATAGAAGCATTCCATAAGGGACAAGATAGATTTATAAATTGTAATGGATGGGTTTAAAGCTTGATTTAATCCTGTGTTTATATTTTAAAATTTGTAAAAAAAAAAAGCTTAATCAAATCTCATTAAACTTCATTTAATAACAATTAAAATATCAATTAATAAGTGACTTGATTTGATTATTTTTTATAAATTTTAAAAAATAAACAGACTTAAAGTCAATTTTAAGCTCTCCCAAACAAACTCAATTATATTGTGATGTGGCATGCAAAAGGAAGTAAGAAAAAAAAAACCAAAATAAAATTAGTTCAAGTTTACTACCGTTCTTTTCAAAAAATTATCGTCTAAGCTTGAATCATGTAATTTTGGGGGTCTTAACTATGGTCCCTTGTGGTGTAGTATAGGGACCATAACTTAGTGGCAGTTTTATACATGGATGATTTAGTGGTAAGAGCTTGTTCATCTAGTTAAAAATACTTGGGTTCGAATCTCCCAATAGACGTTTGTTAGTGTTAAATCTAAGCTTGGTGGTGGGGTAGTCTACCTACTTACCTATTTTTGTAACAAAAAAATTTATACATAGATAATTATTTGGTATCATTTTGTGGTAAAAGATATCTTTCTACATTTATAGTAATTGTGTTACATTTCATGATAACTTGTAGGGGTGAGCATAGGTCGGTTTGGGTCGGATTATCTTAAAATTTCAACCCAACTCATTCATACTGGATTAGAAAATTCTCAACCCAACCCAACCCATGAACCCATCCAACCTCAACCCAACCCAACCCATTCTAATCGGTTTGGGTCACCAGGTTTATATATTTTTTTTACTAAATAATTAAACCATACATATTACATAACAAAAAATATTATATTAAATGCAAAACTAAATCTATTCATATTATAAGTAAAATATGTATGCCTGACAGTACAAAGAATATTTGATAACATAGAAAAAAGAAAAATTGTCTCATGGACTACAATGGTTATAGGCTATGCTAAATTTTGTTTTTTGATTATTGCTAAGAATTTTTTTGATGACATGCAAGAGAAGGATGTTGTGACATGGAATGCCATAATTGGAGGCTACGTTGAAGCCAAACTTGATAAGGATGTTTTGGCATTGTTTCATAAAATGCAAGTGAGTAATATAGAACCTAATGAAGTGACCATGGTCAATTGCTTATCTGCATGCTCACAACCTGGAGCCTTTTATGTTAGAATATGGATTCATTGTTATATTGAAAAATGCAATCTTCATCTGACTGTTGCACTAGGAACTGCTTTAGTTGATATAAATTTAACTTACTTTAGAAAGCTGTTCAATTACGAAGGAAATCTGGATTTTTTGACAGTTGCTAATAATATATTTTAATAGCTCAGCATTTATTGGCTGTGCTAGTGCTTTCTCACTAATTAATTTAATTTTTGGACTATGCTTTAATAATGTTTGCATGAAAGGCTTCCAGCAAGTTGGTATTACTAAGCTTTATCATACATTCAACATTTCTTCCATCAACATTATGATACATCTTTTTGGAATATAAGTTTAACTCCATACATTGATCCTGACTGAAATCTTATAGGTTAGCGTTAATCTCTATGTTTATTTTATAGTTACAACGGGACAAGAAATCAAAATTTTGTTAACATAAGTTAATTGTGTATCAATTTATTCTGATTGAAGTTATGCTTAAGAATAATTATGAAAACTATTTCGTAACTCGAAATCAGTATTTGTTTCTAGTGTAAATATTTAAAACTAAAATATGAGTAATTGGAAAATATGAGACTTGTTTGGACATTGGAGTATTTGCTATGTATAATTTTACACACTAATTATAATGAATATTTTATGATTATATATTTTACAATTATACTATAAATATTTATACACTATTTTATATTCAATAAATATAAAATATATAATTATATATTTGACCGGATTACCGATTTGGGTCGGGTTGAAAATTTTGAACCCATGACCCAATCTAACCCATCGGGTTCAAAATATTTTCAACCCAACTCAATCTAATTTCTAAAATGACCCAACCTAATCCAACCTATTATATCAATTTAGGTTGACTTCGCGGATCAACTAGATTCTATACTCACCCTAATAACTTGTTAATTAAAAAATTATGATTCAATCCTAACCCATCTTAGCCACTGCCTAAGCCGCGGAGCAATTTGTAGCGCCCATTTTGCATGCAATGTTTTCCTTTAGATAATTATGGCAGCAACTTTTTTAGAGAGCTTTATGAAAGCAACGTTAAGTATGCAGATTTATGTTAAATTATTATTATTTTTTTAACCGTTATATAAGTGTGTTGTACTTTTTCATGATTAAGATTGATGATCTATTGTTAGGGTTGGTTAATGGATCTCTTAGGAGCACTTGTAGACACTGTATTATGAATTTAAATTTACATTTAAATTTAAATAGTATTTTAAATATACCCTTAATTGGTAAGTGTATATATTAATTACATATAATGGTATATTTATAAATTCAAATCAAATCTTACATTAATTATATCATAACTATCATATTTAATGTTTTTTTAACCAGCACCATTTGGATACTCATTAACAGATTCTTACTGTTATTATGGTTTATTTTTTCGATGCGTAGAGTATGAAAGACATACACCTCAAAGTTTAGAGGCGTGTCCATCGAAAATGATTAATGTTCAAACTAGTAACCTAACATCTTAGCAAGCCCCGTAAGCTAGTGCTTTACTAAGAGGTGAGTATGAAAATCGGTGGGTCCGCAGATCCGACCCAAACTGATGTAATGGGTTGGGTAGGAGTTTTCAAAAGTTGGATTGGATTTGGGTTGAGAAATTTTTGAACTCAGTGGGTTAGGTTTGGTCACAGGTTAAAAAAAATTCAACTCAATCCAGACCGATAGCTCGATCATTATATAATTATATTATATATATATATTTAAAATATACTTACTTTAAGGATTGTGAGACTACATTTATATATTGGTAAGTTAGTTTGGATTGCAATATATATTTGATGAATTGCATCCATATTTTGATAAGTTAGTTTTTATTGTAATATATATTTCGTGTATGTGTTTGTGCGCGCGTGTGTGTTTATATATATATATATATTCTCATTTCTTTTCTTTTTTACTTCTTAGAAACCTCCGAACAAAAAAAAATTGATAATTTCCATAAAAAAATAATTATAATTTAAATATGTGAGAAGCATGTTTCTTTTTAATACTCCATCTGTCACATTTACTATTTAACCAATTAAATGAATAATTTTTTATATTGTTAAATCATTAAGAAATTTTAATTTTTTTGTCATATTTACATAGATGGAGTTTAAAAGTTACTAAAAAATATTTTTTATAATTTTTAAATAATATATATAAAATATTTAAAGTAAAAAAGTGATAAATGATTAAAATTATGGAGACAAAAAGAGTACATTTTAGTTGAAGAAAACTATTAATTCTTGTGAAAATATTTTATTTAGATTTTTAATATATTTTTCAACACTTATTAAATTGTTTTGTTTACTATATGTACATTCATTTTATATTTTTAATAGGATGATAATTGATTTTAAAATTAAATATATATTAATGTTAAAGTTTAAAAAAAATCTGATTCAAACGGACCGATGGTATATTCTTAATCACATCAGAACAATAAATGCGTAGCATATAACATAATAAAAAACCGGCTAAGCTGTTAGTTGTAAGGACGCCATTATTTAATACTGACACCTATTGACCTTTTTCAACTAATTTAGCATTTCGGCCCAACTCAATTTTCAAGTACCTAATCGCAAGTCAAGTCTCAAATCTCAACCATGACCCATCATAACAGTCTTTGATGATAAAACGGTGCATTTGATTTGTCAATGAAACCTTCATTCAATAATAAAGTTGACTTTCTAGAATTATAAAATTGGTTAGTTCTTTTTGGTTGAACTAATGAGACCTATTTGTGAGGTTTAAACTTTAAAGTGTAAAATAAAGTTATTTTATTTTAAAAGTGTTAAATAAGTTTACTCACTTGTTGTTAGGGAATTAAGCTGTCTCTTATTGATTATGTTACCGAAAATGTGATGATGAGAATAGTTGATTGTAACTAATTATCAGATTAGAGAGTTAAGTGCAATAGATTCACAATTTAAGTATCTAACTTGCAATAAAAATTTTAAATTCGACATTTATCGATATGTTGATTATATATCTAATTTGTTGATTATTTTAATATCATGTGAGTATGATGATATCATGAGTTTATATGTGAATTATGTAGTAATATTGTGAACTTATATTATAATAAAACCACTCTACTTAAAATGAGAAAAATAACCGATATATAAATCATATAAATCGAACATAAAGCTTTATAATCTCATAAACTCAACTTTGACATTTAAACCGAGACCTGATCAATAACGATGCATTTAATTTTAAACCTGTTGAAGTTTCTTATGGAGTATATGTACGTTTGCACTTCTTTCGATCTTCCCCACCAAATTATCATGCCAATTATGCTTAAATCTTGCTTTTTAAAAAAATGAATTATGCATACGATGAATAATAATATAATAGCAATAAATTAATAATACAAATATAATTCAAATTTTAACATTTAATTTCATCGTAAAATTGATTTTTATTTCAATTGTTAAACGAAAAAAATCCAAATCTGACCCGATAACATAATTCCCAATTCTAAAAACTTATAAATAATACATTTAAATAAAACAAGATAAAAGAAAGGAAAGGCCAATTCATAAAACTAGTTGCGGTAGCTAAACAAACCTTTAAGTCTAGTTGTTGGGAGCAAGATTTTAAGTTTGGACTTGGGAGAAACCTAAGCTACATTAAAAGCGAGATGAGGATTCAACTATTCAAGCCCCTATCTTCCACATCCCAACCTATTGGAATCTACACATCTAAACAATGAAAATCTGCCACGTACCCTATAAAGACCAGAGTTATTAAAAGGAACAGAGATCTGCTTACGTGTCAAATTTTTACTGTTTGTCCACAATAATCACACCACCTGGTAGCATACAAAAGAATCAAATATTGGGAAATGGGGAAGCTACACATTACTGAGCTTTTTAGACAGACAGAGAGGGAGAGAGAGCTTGATAGCATTGATGTTTCCTCAAATTGAATTGGCATAATCGCCCATTTTTCTTCTTTTATTCTGACCGTCCAAAGATTAATAAAAAGGTCGAAAACAACTCAGAATTTTGTGTTTCTCTGTCACTGCATATATAAATCTATTGCCTTTTTAATTATTTGGTTTACTTAATTTGTTTAATTTTCTCTCATGGGCACTATATACTCTTTCCATTACATTCCTATTCTATCAATTATAAGCTAAAAGATCTTCACTTTCGCTCTCCAAACCTATATATATATATATCCTCTCCCCGTATGTATTGTTTCTTGGTATAGAGGCTCTTTGCGTGTGTAAATGGCCAATGCATCTGGGTTCCTTACACCTTCAGTTCCAAGCATGAGGAGCAGGATTGAGGCTCCGGTAGGCGTTCCTCGATCTGGGTTTTGTTTCTTTGAGGGAACCATCAAGAGGGTATTCTGCTCTAGCACCATCGAAGGGGCTGAGAGTTATGCTTCCCCTTCTGAATCTCGAGTACCCAGGTGAGCTTTCTCTCTGATTCCTTTGTTTTTTGTGATTGGTAGCTTATTTGTTGCGGTTCCTGGGTAACTGGGTTAATGTGTGTTATCTCTCTTTGATTAGAGAAATGGTATCAAATAAGCTCAGATTTTTAATTGGGCTCTTTGATTGAAATCTCACTGATCAATTGGGGGTGTGTTTGATTAGTTGAATTAAGTGGGTATTTGTGTTTATGTTCATTGATTGTTGCACTATTCAAGTTTTTGAATTTTAGAAATGATGATTGCTGTAAAGTTCTTGGATGAATTGCTCTTGCATGTGAAATTATAATGTAAACTCATGGAATCCCGTTCAAGTGGCCCGCCTTTATTCATCTATACTAAAAGCTGCCACGCACGACCCAAGAGGAACGATTTCAGCGTCCCTCTCCAGATAAGAAGCAAAACGCCCCATCACCTACAACCCTTTCCTCTGCCGGGGACTTCCATGAAATGAAAACGGGCGGCATGTCGTATGCTCGACATTTGTTGAGAATTTTTTTTTTTTAGTTAGACGAGCTAATGAAGAAATTTATGGGCAAGAGTGCTGAGGGTTAGCTACATGGGAGGTTGGCTTTATTGTTTTTGTTAAGATTAGAATTCAGTAAGGTATTTATCTAGAAGAGATTAGAATTCAGCTGGTTGAAGTTTGCCCTCCGTTATTTGGGGGCTCATATTCTTCTATGAGAATTTTGACTGGAGCTTTGTTACCATAAAATAGACCGTCTTTTAAATTCTTATCTTGGTGACACTTGGTACAATTTATGTGCTGCAAATTGGACTTTTGCTAATTGTATGTGTAGTTTGTATTATAAGTCCAGTCTGAGCGCCTTATTATTGATATCTAATTGATTCTCCGAAATGAGACTTCCATTCAGAGGATGACAAATTTTCTAGCCTATATTTTCATTTCTTGTTCCCTTACTTTTTAAAAAAAAAAGTACAGGCTCGTGAGTAAAGGCTGCAAGTTGATTGGATGTGGTTCAGCAGTGCCAACTCTTAAGGTGTCCAATGACGATCTTGCAAAGATAGTTGATACTAATGATGAATGGATATATGTTCGCACTGGGATTCGCAATCGACGAGTTCTTTCAGGTCAGTTCATACTTGCGTTGTATTTTAGTGTCATCTGTGAGATAGTTATTATCAGTTTATGTGGCTCTTATCTGTTATTAGTTCAGCTTCTTGATTGCTATGCTTGAAAATAAAGGTTAAGGCTTGGGAAGGTATTCAACTTGACAAGTCCAAGCCTAAGCTAAGTTTGGTTTGGTTAAAGTGTATCCAATCATGTAATTTTCAATTCTTCTTTCTTACCTGAGGAGATCTTTGGAATGGATCATAGAATCACAGAGGCTTCTTTTTCTTCCCCTGACAGTTGAAAGTTTAAGTAAAATGATAGAACTAATTTTTTTTTTTTTTAAAGTTGAAGTTGTGAATGAACTGGAAAGTTCACATTTTTTTGCATTAGCATTCTTATTTCTCAAACAGCTGAATAACTTCTATTTGTCAATTGCTTGTACAGGCAAAGATAGCTTGACAAGTCTGGCAGTACAGGCAGCAACAAAAGCTCTTCAGATGGCGGAGGTTGATCCTGATGATATTGACCTAGTCTTGATGTGCACATCTACTCCAGAGGATCTCTTTGGCAGTGCTCCTCAGGTATAGCACAATAGGTTGATACATATCCGATAATTGAATGAAGTGGATTGATTGATCAACCATAGGAGTTTTCATACTTGATATATGATTTTTTAACAACCTGAGGTTCTGTATTACCTAGAAAGTTGCATATTTCGTTACATATTGAACAATTGTGCTTGTACGTGCATTTTGAGATCAGAATATGAGATGTTCCAGAGTAACTAGAGAGAATTGGTTTTGTTATTTCCTATTTTAAAATTTTGATTTACGTGCCTGTTGAGCTTTTAAAAGTGGTGTCTTTGCATGTTGAAGGGTAGGACCATGTGGACTTGTAACCAAATAATATTGAAGAGATCAGTGATACTTATGAAGTTACATGAATGGTGCATATTTAATCTAATGAAATGCATGATGCCTCATCATGTAAATCTTATGTGAGTTAATGATTGTGCTTTTATACTTTTCCGCCAAAATTTTTTTCTAGAGTAACTCGTTGCTTCTCTTCTTCTTACCAGCCCTTGAACCCTTGATATGATGGGTAAACGTGAGTATCTAACCACTGAGGCAACAAGCATTGAGTGACTTAATCTAGTGAAATTTTAGTCCAACTTTGTTGAAAGTCTTAAATTTACTTAGTGTCAGCATGTGACTTGTAAGTGTCAGCATGTGACTTGTATTCGACAAGGATACCTCTCTTACATACAACTTTTCATACAAAATATACTTTCAGAGCAGGGTTGGGTTAGCTGTGGCAAGTATTAGGTTACACAAGCATGGTTTGGTTGAATATGAGTTCTCTTTACTAAAGGAAAACAATGGAGTTGTATAAATGGCTTCCTGGTTAGATGTGCTGGAAAGAGACTTAAAGAACAATTTCCAGTGGCACTATACAGATTATGGACATTGTTTTATTGGAATTTCACGATTTGTATGTATTAATGTATTTGTGTGTAGTGTGTATGAATATATGTGCACAGACAAACACTTCTGTACTAAATAACTTCTGTAGGAGCAGTCCCATTGGCTATAGAATGGGTTGTGACCTTATTTATTTAGGGATCCTATGAGTAGGCTTCTCATTTTTTTGTTTTCCTATAGGTCTGTGATGAGCTTTTCAGTACATTATGTTTCTATCATATTGCAAAACTGGAACCATCGTAGTAATCTGCACCATCTTGCAGGGATTATAGAGCAGTGACACTGGTTTTCTGTCGAAATGCTATGGCATTGACTCTGTGGTTAACTATTTTCTTGTGTTTTGTATTGAATATAGTCTCATAAATTTCATCATTAGTGCAACCTGTGATAAATAGTACTTAATTTTCACTGATAGCATAGCATATTTCTAGTGAATGTCTTAGGATCGGAAAACCATTTCATACTATAACATTAACTTTCCAAATTGATGACCTGGGGACACACTGCCAAAACTATTAAAACTGTAGTGCCAAGTTTTTAGTTAATCTCTTCTACATTAGCTTCATTTTATAACCAGTCAAACAAAATTTCACTCTTTATAAACTCTATTTTTCCTCCCTTTATCGTTTTTCTTGTAATTTTCAGATCCAAAAAGCACTTGGCTGCACAAAAAATCCTTTGGCCTACGATATTACAGCTGCATGTAGCGGATTTGTGTTGGGTTTAGTCTCGGCTGCTTGTCACATTAGGGGTAATGAATTCATTTACTTTGAAGTAATGAGGTTTCAATTATGGCTATGTGGTGTATAATCAAGCCTCTTAACTTTTGTCAATTACAGGAGGCGGGTTTCGTAATGTTTTAGTGATTGGGGCTGATGCACTTTCTCGATTTGTTGATTGGACGGATAGAGGGACCTGCATTCTATTTGGGGATGCTGCTGGTGCTGTAGTAGTTCAGGTTTTAGTCTACATTTTGTTCTTTCACAGGGTGGCACATGTTTTTACTTGCACTAGCAAATATATTTTAGTTGAAGTTCTCAGTCATGGTTCTATAAAGTCTTGCCAAGAACGGTAGACTACTTTAGTATATATATGCATGTGTCTCCGTGTCTCTTCACCTGAGGACGAGTTGGCTTTACATTGAAAGTTCCTTATGGTTGACATTTATTAAGGAGAGGAGTTTTTAATATACTCCTAGTTTTGTATTCAATTGCATTTTGTATGAGGCCATGTAGGGTTTGCATGAAATTGATAGTCGAACAGAGGGTAGGAATGGTTAGTAGCACAATACTTCTCTCAGAGAACCTTCTAAGTTTCTTTTAATTGATTAAAATATTTTTTCTTGTTTGCTAATTCTCGAGACTTAATGGTGGCCCAGAATCACAAGTTTATTTGCCTCGTTTAACACAGGCTCTTTCCTGCACAAGTAGTAACAGTAAAGATTAGGTACTTCCTCTTGGTTTTCATTATCCTGTCATGTTTATTGCGCTACACTACCTATCCTTTGCTCCCAATACTTTAGTCTTGCATTAAGATTAATTTTTAGAAGTTTCTGGGTGTACTAAGCTAATGGGTTCTTTCTATGATAAAAAAATGATTATTACTAGTATATAAGAAAGGGGTAGCTTACTTTTTCTGACAAAAAAATGAAGAGAGTAGTTTCACAGTAAATTGCCGAGTCTTTTTTCTCTAAAAAATCCTTTTTAAGTGTTTCCTATTATTTTTTTTTTTTTTGGGGGGGGGGGGGGGGAATTGGGGAGGGAAAGGAGAGGAATTGAGACATGAATATTATCTTTATCCAGTATCTGCTCATCCCCAGCCAAATTATATGTATGCTTAGAGATGGGTGAAATTCCTCTATCAGACACATGGGTGACTTGTCTCCAGAAAGCATGTCCAATAAAGCACAAAAGAGAAAAGAAAACGCCCTGATATTTTGTTAACTACCTGCATTTATCTTCTTCAGTTGAAGAAGCGTAGGAGAGATTAGGAGCTGTTGTAGGCATGCTATGTTATGCATGGGTCGTGGTTCTCTCCATTTAGAGAGGGAAATGAAGAGAATTTCTCCCCCACTAAATGGTTGAACAATCTCTACAACTGTAGAATGATGCCACGTTTTTTATACTTTGATTTTGTTTAATCCTACATCATTCTGTTTTGCATTTATCATTAAACTATCTTGCAGTCGTCGTTAATGCTCGGGAGCAAACATGGAAGAGGAAAAACCTTAATTCGACATGTTTGAAGAACCAAAATAAAACAAATAAAGCCCAACCTTAACCTCTCTTTCTATATATACATGGAAATGGCAAACCCCAATTCTTTTCTGATCTATCAGGGATGACTCTGATGACATGGTTGTTGAACATAAACATTTTTTTGAGATTTATGCAAATAATAACAATAGAAATCAAACACTCGATAAAATACCAAAATAAAAGAAACCACAGCATCATTCAATAGATTTACCCAAAGAATCAGAAAAAATACTAATAATCAAAGTTGATGTCCCTTAACCTTTTGTGAGTTTACTCATTCTTTTGTTGATTTGAAAAATATAATTACCTCGTACCTGTTTTTCTTATGCAATAAAAGTTTATGCGACTAGCAACACCATGATTGTGCAGGCTTGCGACAGTGAGGAGGATGGTTTGCTCAGTTTTGATTTGCATAGTGATGGTGATGGCCGAAGGCATGTATTTTTTGTGCTATTTAGAGAACATATTTGCATTGCTTTGGTTGAGGAATGTGACTGAGCTGTCAGTTTTGTTGCAGGCATCTAAATGCCACAATCAAAGAAAAGGAAACAGATGAAGTGTTGGGTTCTAATGGTTCAGTGTTACACTTCCCTCCACAACACTCCTCATATTCTTGCATTCAAATGAATGGCAAAGAAGTCTTTCGCTTTGCTGTGCGATGTGTGCCGCAGACAATTGAGTCTGCCCTAGGAAAGGCTGGCCTCACTGCATCCTGCATCGATTGGCTTCTGCTCCATCAGGTATGGAATATAGAATCTGTGGAGATAGCGAATGAAACCTTAGGTTTGACCTAAATACACTTCCTAGTCAAGAGTTTAGGTGGTCAAATGAGATTGTCTTTCTGCATCATAAACTCTTACTATTCCACCATCATTGTTGTTGCCTCTTCTATTGTGTTCTGATGTACATATTGTGTGCATTGTCTAAAATTATGAGAATAGCCTTTCGATAAAAGTGATATTGAATGATCAAACCACTGGATGCTCAGGGATTTTGTGCAAAATGATCTTTTAAAATGGACATTTTAAGAAGTTTGTTGACTTTTTCTTTTACATGTGCAAACTTAAGAATTTTCTTTAAGCACTTGGGAAGAATGGCCTCTTGTGGTTATTAGATGATTCATACAGTGTATGTGCACAGAGAAGCAATGGCGAAACATCAATTATCTGAGGTATCGAAAACTTCAGCCAAATAAGTTTGTGCTCCAATATTCAGATGAAACACATTTTCAAGTTGCTTAGTGAAACTACTTGGTGTTTGAAAACAGAACCCAATCTGAGAAATGATGCAAAGAACGAAAGCTCATCCAAATTTAGTTTCTTTGATTGGATGATGATACTATGCATTTTGATGGTCATAAAGTGCCAACAGAGATTTGGTACAAACAATGGGAAAGAAATAACTAATTGAGATCGATAAATGCAGGCCAACCAGAGGATCATTGATGCAGTTGCAACACGTTTAGAAGTCCCACCAGAAAGGATCATATCAAATTTGGCAAATTATGGCAACACAAGCGCTGCATCCATTCCATTGGCATTGGATGAAGCTGTTCGTAGTGGAAAGGTGAAGCCAGGTCATACTATTGCAACTGCAGGTTTTGGTGCCGGTCTAACTTGGGGCTCTGCTATTATTAGATGGGGATGAAACGTTCACTTTCCAGCCTGTCTCACTATAGCAGAGAAAAGAGAATTTGTTTTCAAGAGCAGTTCTTCGCAACCGGATGATATTCATCAGCTCCTTTTTGTTTGTTTGTTTGGATTTTGTTAAATTATAGTTGCACTTCTAATAAATTTTATTCCTTTTTCCCCGCTTAAGTCTTAAATTTCTATTGTTTCCATCTTTTCCGAGTTTTGAGTCACCATAATGTGCAGTGTAAACATAGTTCATTCAACCGGAATTTGGTAAAAATGAATTTGTAGGTGAGGATGACTGGTGTTTTCATATTGCAGCATTGTTTTCAGTTCCTTATTTGTCATCCAAAACATCATGCATCCCTATAAACCATGGTCCAAGATAACACAATTCTCCAAAACTGAATAATTTATTGCTATCAATGAAATACAGCAACTCATCTTCTCTGCACCTTTGCATAGAAGAGTTCGAAGTGAAAAAACAATATATCAAATAAATACTAATTACAAAAAAAAAAAAAACAAAAACAACAAAGAATAACCGAATGCGGGTTATTCAGCTGACAGAGCTTCTAACCTAGATTTGATCCTCTGTAAAGTACCTTCAATTGCAATATCAAACGCATCCTTCTTGCTCCTCAAACCCAATGAGCTCCCATGCCTCCTATACATCACTCTTGGTATCATCTCTATAACTCTTTCCCTCATCCTCCTCACTTTAATCTTTGGTATGCCCATCAACACATCCAAAATCTTTATCCCCTTAAAAACCACATCCTCCTTAGCTATAGACACTGAAAATTCCCCGAATTCCTCTTCAAGCAAATGCCAACCATACTGGGATTTAGCTGATTGATCCTCAAAGAAAACAGGTACACACCCTGCAAGGATCCCATCAAAAGTAGACCTCCTAGGGTGTGTCCCCTGGAGGCTGCAAACAAAAAGTCGCTTGCAAGATAGGCTTCATGTACCTTATTGGATCATGTTCACAAATCCCATTAGAGCAATCCACGATGTCACAAACCTTTGCATACCCTGCATTGTTAACAACAGAGACATCACTGTTGTTGACGCATTCTTTCCTTATACTCCTCCTTATATTGGGAGTAGCAGAGACCCCTCCACCGCCAGAGAAGAGCATGAAAGTGCTCCTCTTTGCCCTCCTAACACGTTGAACCCACGAATCAAAGAAGGGTAAATTGGAGGGATGATAAGAAGTAGGATACGGTACGGCTTGTTCCTGCCATGGCCAAGGTCTAGATTCAGGGACCAAAGCAGTGACATTGTAAAATTCAGGCAATTCAAGAAAGGAGGTGCCCCAAATTGGAGGGTCATTGGTCAATGGCTGGGAGAAATCCCAAGCGGGTCGAGCCATGACCAACAAATGGTCATGACCCATGTGACGAGACCAGATTTCAGGGGAATTAATATTCAAGAATCGGTACAGCTCAACACCATGGTCCATGCTGGAGTTGACATCAGGGCCGAAGAGGTACCTCAAAGAATCGAGTGCTGCATAGTAAGGGAGGTATATGGCGTCGGCGAGATTTGGGTCAGGAGTGAGACATGGGTACTCGAGAATTCTTCGATGGAAGATGAGCTCCAGCAAGAAAGAGTCGGTGCGGTACCAGCTACGAGAGCGGTTGTGGGTCTTGGGGCCCAGCCCATGATTGGCTAGGTAGGGGCAGAAATCATCAAGGAGAGGGTATTGAGAGCAGTTTGTGAGGAGATCGAGATTGAAGCGTGATGGGAGGTTCCTGATGTAGATCCAACGATTGGCGCAGTCTGTTTGGGTTGGTTCAACAGTGGAGATTTGCTGGGAAGAGGCCAATTTGATTAGCAAGAAGAAGGAGATGGTAATGGAGAGAACGGTGGATTTGTTGTAGGCCATGGAGAAAGGGAAAGAGAGTGAAGATTTTCTGTTTTGTGAAACATAATACTTCGTGTGTTACTATTCGGTGGGTTTTTTTTACAACAGGAGTTTTGGGTGTTTATTTTAATTGTGTTTTTTAAATTTCTGGTTTTTGACACTGAGGATGTTTTGTTGAGGTGTTTTCCTTCTTCTTTTTTTTTTTTTTATCCGTAAATGTAAATATATTACTAAAAAATTATATACAAAATTATACTGAGCATACCCAGGAGATGTAATCATTACATGAAAGGTCTAAAGTCAGGAAAATTTACAAAAATAATCCTATACACTTGGATTTGTATTTTCCTAACTATGCTGTTGGGATGAGTTACTACTCTTTCAAATAGCCTGGCATTTCTGGCCAGCCATAGATGGTGAACAGTGTTGGCTAATGCTGCTCTCTGGGCCTTAACAGTAGGACCCTTCCCTTTGGCTTCCTTGAGTAACCATTTTGTTGCATTTTTAAGGGTGGACATGCTCCTTTTATTGCCCATCCATTCTTTAATACCTGTCCAAACAGCAGTACTTGTTCTACAAGAGAAGAACAGGTGAGAAACTGATTCTTCAGCTTCTCTGCAGATGGGGCATAACCTGTCCATTCCATAGAACATGAGTTTCTCTTTAGTGAGCAACTTTTCTTTAATAGCTAGCCACAAGATAAAGGAATGTTTTGGGGTAGTGCTGCCACTCCATACCACAGGATCCCACTTGACTTTAGCCCCTTTATGTCTGAAGTGGTCATAGGCTTTCTTGATGCTGAACTGGTTCTGAACCTCCCACTAACTCATCCTTTCAATGGCTGATTGAACAGAAGACTCAGAGCAGATCAATCTATTCTTTATACCCAGCAGCTGCTTCCAAAAAAAAGAATCCTCATGTCTTGGACTTGAATTCCAAATGGATTCACCATGCAAATAGTAGTGATTAACCTATTTGACCCATAGAGAGTCCTTTTTCTGGTGGATGTTCCAAAGGGATTTTGAAAGAAGAGCATGGTTCCAACTTTTAATATCTCTGAGCCCCAAACCCCCTTCTGCTTTGGGGAGACAGACCTTCTTCTAAGCAACGAGGGCTTTCTTAGATGCTGAATTCTTACCACTCCACATGAAGGTCCTGCAAAGACTAATAATTCTGTCTTTGATATTAGAGGGAATGGGAAATATAGATAACCAAAAGCATTCCACACCTTGAAGAACGGACTTAATCAATTCAGCTCTGCCTGCAAAAGACAAATTAGTACCAACCCAAGCACATATGTAGCCAGAAATTCTTTCTATCAGAGGGAGGTAGTGGCTAGTTTTTAATCTAGAAGATGACAAGGGAACTCCCAAATACCTGAAGGGCAGATCTCCTTCAACAAGACCTGTGATCCTTCTGATTTCCTGAAGATCATTGAAGGAAACCCCAGCAGTGTAGAGACTTGATTTAAGGAGACTAGCCTGTAACCCAGAGCTATCACTGAATTCCATGACACACTTCATAAGCTGGCTGACTGACCCCATGTCTCCTCTAGCAAACAATAGTAGATCATCAACAAAAGCCAAGTGAGTGATTTTGAAAGGCTCATATTTAGGATGGAACTTGTAAGCTGTGGATTTTGTCATCTTAACTAATAGCCTGGATAGATATTCTAGGCATAGAACAAAAAGAAAGGGGGAAAGGGGATCCCCTTGCCTTAACCCTTTCCTAACAAAAAAACCATGGAGGTTGCCATTGATAGATATAGAATAAGAAGGAGTAGACACATATTCCATGATCCACTTACAAAATTTATCTGGAAAGCCAAGCCCGTTGATTATGCTATCAAGAAAGTCCTAATTTACTGAGTCATATGCTTTTCTCAAATCTATTTTCAACATGCACCTGGGAGAGATTCTTTTTCTACTATACTTTCTGCGAAGCTCTTGGACCAGATAAATGTTTTCCACCATGCTTCTGTTCCTAATGAAGGCAGCCTGGCCTGAGTTAACAACGCATTCCATTAAGGGAGTTAGTCTAGAAGCAAGAATCTTAGAAATGACTTTGTACACTACATTACAACATGCAATTGACCTATATTCCTCTACTCTTGCAGCTGATTTGATCTTAGGAATCATAGCCAAAGCTGTGTGGTTAATTTGCTTTAGCATCTTGCCATTATTGAAGAATTCTTTCACAACCCCCACAAAATCTTCCTTAATGATACACCAGGCTTTCTTGAAAAAGGAAGAAGAGTAACCATCAGGGCCAGGAGACTTATCCTCTCCTATACTGAACAGGGCTTCCTTGATTTCATCTTCTGTAACTGCTTGAGTCATATTTTTAGCTTGGCTGACATTCACTTTAGGACCCTCATCTAAGACTTCATTCTCAATAGGACGTACAGGAGAGGAAGACCCCAGCAAATTCTGATAGAACTTCAAGAATTCCTTCACCACTTGGGCCTCAGATGAGGTCTGACTTCCATCCATTGTCTCCACTGCAGATATATGATTCCTGCTAGTCTTCATTTTCATCAGAGCATGGAAGAATTTGGTCCCTTTATCACTATTTAGAAGAAACTTACACTTTGCCTGTTGAGCATAAAAGCTTCTTTCTGCTTCAGCAAGGTTGAAAGACTTTAACCTCATCTCAACCACTTTAACTTGCAGCTCAGGATCATCATTATTATCATGGAGATCTTGTTGGAGTCTCAACAGTTCATTAGATGCCTCTAAAGCTCTAGCAGAAATTTGGCTAAAATGCTTCTCATTTAACATCTTGAGAGGGCCTTTTAGACTCTTCAACTTTCTGCATAGCTTATACACCTTGAACCCTGCAAAGTTACCACTCCATGTACCCCTAACTGTATCAAGAAAATCAGAGTGATTAGCCCACATGTTGAAAAATTTAAAAGGTCTTTTCCCCCTCTTCACCTCCTCAAACAAGGAGACAATGCAGTGAGAGTGGTCTGAGAGACACCCTGGCAGAGTGAATGTAGCATGAGCTTTAAAACTTCTCTGAACCCAAGGATTGTTCACCATGGCCCTATCCAATTAACACCAAGTGTGGTTATTTGACTAAGTGTAGAAGCTACCAGAGAAGTTAATATCAGAGAGACCAGTATCAAGGCAACAAGCTTGGGGGTCTCTAATCTCATATGCTGTGACTGGAATCCCATTACCCTTCTCTGCCACTGAAAATACATTGTTGAAATCAGTGTTTTCAGAGGCAAGGGCGTTGGGCAAGGCGTAAGTCTCGAAGTGTTGGGGTGTTTTGAATAAAATAATATTAATTAAATTATAAAAATATTAAAAAATTAAAATAATATAAATAAATTAATTATCAATAAATTTTACTAATTTAAGACCTATAAATAAGTATTTATCAAAATATTTTTACACAAATATCAAATAATTTGATGAAAATTTTAATCACACGATATTTTAATAATTTAATCATAAATATAAAACAATATGCTGTTGTAAGTAGTAAATACTATTTGTTAGTTAAATAGTCAAATAAAAATATGCAGGGCAGCAACTATTTAGTACCATTCTCTTTGGCTTAGTCCCGTTAGTCAAATACTATTTATTTTACGATATTTTACTAAATACCATTTATTAGTCAAATAAAAATATTAATATTATATTTGGTATGTGTTGTAAAGTGTAAATATTATCTGCTGAGCTCAAAGCCTAATGACTTGGCTGAAAATCCACGTGAAGTCTGATCAAATCAGTCTGCTACTCTACTCAAAGCCTGATGAAATGAAATGGGCTCATGATGACAAGCATGTGCTGCGAAGTCTCTCTCTCACCCTGCATAATTTCTCTAAGTGAAGAAGACAAAAGCCAGAAGCTCTCTGCATATTTTCTCTAAGTTTTAATTTTTTTCAAAGGAAACAAAAGCCAAATGAAATTCGATTTCAAGTCTGTCTCTGAGCATTTTGAAGACACCAGAGAGAACAGAGCAGTTTCAAAGCTCATCTACGGTGGTGCACCGAATAAGGAACATGTGGTCGCACATCTCAGCCATCCGTTTCTATTGGTCTTCATGGATAGGCATGCCTCAAATTTGCCTTTCATAACACTGATTTTTTCATATGAGAAATGGTATGGCTATCTCTACTCCAATACATTCTTCTCATTTGGTTTTCATTTTCTTAGTTTTTTTACAGAGCCTTTCAGCTGTTTGATAAAATGCCTAAGTGATTTTTTGGGTTGCAGAAGAAAAAAAAAATAGTATTGGTCGTACGCCCAGACGTCCGGGGCATCAAAGGCGTACGCTCAGACCCGAAAAATGTGAGCCCACTGATACTTTCGCCTCAGGATTCACGCCCTGGGGTGTTTTGGCCGGAAAACGCCTCCAAGTGTGCCCCGAAAACGCGTTTGAAAACACGGGTTGAAATCACCCATGACAAGCCAAGGAGAGTCCATGTTTTCATTAAAATCTCTAAGGTTATCCCGAAGAGCCCTTCTAGTTACAATGGAATGAAAGCCATAAACAAAACTAGTAGAGACACTAGGCATTTGACTATACAATGCATAACTTGAGGATTAGCTTCCAGAACAGTAACACTGACCTTTGAAGGGTTCCACAGAATCAGAATTCTACCTGAATCATGCACATTAAAGTTGTTGATTTGGTTCCACATTCTAAATTTGTTCTTCATAATTTTCTCCAACTTCCCTGCATCCAGCTTAGTTTCCAGGAGGCAAAAAATGTCTATATTTTTATTATACATGAGGTGGGAAACCCCATTATGCTTCAGGGGTTTGTGAAAACCCCTGATGTTCCAGCAAGCAATATTAAGGGGCATCCCCCCCCTCCCTTTCTCGTATTTGGACTTTACAATTGAAAGACTACTTCCTTTCTTCTTTTTACTAACCAACTTAAAGTCTTTTTGAGCAAGAGACTTACCTAATTCATCCTGCCCAGTAGGAAGGCCGGCTTGTTTCTCCTTCTCAGATGCTGCACTTGAACCCCCTTCCTGGTGCTTAACTATTTCCTTTCCTGATGATTCAACCTTTACAGTCTCCTGGACTATTGGGATATCTTTGGATTCTTTTCTCACTGCTTTTGAGACTGTTGCCATGTCTGTGCCAGGAGGATCTCTTTCCTTTGGGACATTACTGTTAAGAAACTTACAATTCCCTTCATTGTGCCCTATAACCTTGCATCTGTTACAGAACCTAGGGAGGTTTTCATATATTACTTTCTGCTCAAAGGATCTACCTCCAGGGAGATTAATGGAGACAGCATGCTTTACCTCCCTGGCTACATCCACTTCCACCAGTATCCTTGCATAAGACACTCTCTCCTTTTTAGAGGTAAGTTTATCAGCATATAGAGGCTTCCCAAGCCTGGACCCTATCATGCTTAAAACTCTGGAAGACCATAACTCAAGAGGCAGATTCTTGAGCTGCACCCACACTGGCATTGTACTAATTTCCTCATTGTCAAATTGGAAAAATCTAGGCATTGTTTTGAGGAGAAGAGGCCTGCCATAAATAATGTAGGGACCCTCTTGCATTACTCTCATCATGTCTTCAACATTTTGGAATCTAAAGATAATCCAGCCACTCTCATGGACTCATGGAATTGGGTAAGAACACCACCATTCCAGGAGTCTGTAATTTGTTTTAAAGCCATTTACCAGAGAATTTTTCAGCAAAATAACCTACTAAGCAATGAGGCATACCTTCAAAGACATCCTGGACATCTTCTTCTGCTACAGAGATAGCTTCCTCTTCATAGTCCAAAGCAGAGAGTTGATTCCCATTGCTGGGCTTCCTGTTGTCTGCAAAGAGGTTAACCCAAGGTGCTTTCTTGGCCTCCCTAGGCTTCTCAGTTTTACTGTTCATTCTTGCAGGAGACCCAGCGTGAACAGTGCCATGCTCTTCAGCATTTTTCTTCTGATTGAGCCCTTCACTATCAGAGCTTTCAAAATCATTTTCTAGATCTAGACGGGTGTCTTCCTCTCCCAAGGTGCAAGAGAGGCTCTCTGATTCCACTGTTTCACAGTTGGTTGAACACTGCTCATCTTCTACATTTTTATTTCTGCTCGACAAATTCACTGTAGCTTCTTTGCCCTTAGATTCTTTCTGTCCACTTCCAGCCACACTTCTGACATGAATGGAAGCTCGTTTCTTGATGCTAGTTTCTTTCTGACCCATACCCATACTTCCACCTTTGGCAGAACCCTCTTCTTCATTTTCAAATTTCTTGCCCGACATAATCACTGTAGCTTCTTTGTTCTTGAAATATCTCTGAACATACTCTACATCATTTTGATCCTGAGCCGAAACCACAGTCTTCTTGCTGGATTTCTTCTTTCCCATAGCACATAACTAAGATAAAATCAAGAAATTTCAGATGGAGGAGAAGACAAAGTCGGGGGTTAGGGAGGAGCAGCAGGTGACTTGCTTGAGAGCTTCTCTCTCTTACTTCTCTCTAAACCCGGTTCTCTTGGTGTTTTTCGTTTTTTTTTTTGCTTTTGCTTTCGCTGTTGTGTTCTGTCAGAGATATGTATGAGGAAATTGAAGTTCTGAGAAAAAAACACTACCACGTACTACGTAATCAAATCTGGAGGAAATTGACCCAACATTGTCGGTGGGATAGAGAAAGCAAACGCCCTTGAGTCGTGGTAAGTGGTAACCACTCCCAGCCAATGCGGCGACGTTTCCAACCCTTTCTTTTCCCTTTTTTTTATTTTTATATCGAATTGTGTTTTTAGAGCTATCAAGGTGCTGATTTGCATTTAAGTTCAAGACTTGTGACACCATTGTTTCCAGGCACAAGTTAATATGCTGTCTACGTTTATTTGGACAAAATATTGAGTTTTATTAAAAGAAAGAGCAATGGTAGGATGCTAATTAGATAAAATTAATTATTGTTTTTGACTCATTTATGATTATTACAATTTTTGGTAAAAGGGTTGATCGATAACATGCACCTTGCATCATATTTAGAAACTGTCGAATCTTTTTTTTTTTTTTTTTAAGAAACTCATTATCATCTATCTTTCGGATGAACTGCACACTTTGCTTAATGATCTTCGAAATTGATCACTGCTAATTTGCCATCCTTAAGCAAAGTTTGGTTGAAACAAATGCATTGTAGAAAAAAATACCTTGTTTGTCGATCAATCTTCTCTTCAAAACTCATGACCGATTTCCATTGTAGACGTTCACAAGTACCCCACATGCGGTGAGCTGCATGTGAGTTTGGTTTGATCTGCTTGTGTCCTACTAACATGGTGGAGAGAGAAAAAAATTGAAAAGACCAAAAAACTCTAAACTGAAATGTCAAGGATAATTTTGATAAAATAAATTTGAATACAATGGTAACTTCAACATCTGCGGTGTTTGTTTATTGGGAGCCGAGGGGGTTTTCTTACATTATTTCTAGTTGAAGTTCATAATAGAGGTCAAGTTTTGGGCGGTCTTAGTACTAGGAAAGTAAGCGCTCTTGTTGCGTGGGTTTTTCATGGGCCAATTTATAGGACCTTTCTTTGATCCTGGCAAGCGTGCAATCTTCCAGTCCAACAGTTTAAAGACTATTCTTTCATTGGTCCATATCTTGTTAGGATCATACTTTTAGCAGACGGCTGAAGAGATTGGTGTCTGTTCAGCTGTTCTCAACTGTTATCCAAACAGATCACCAATTCCCCAAAACCCACCAAGAAGGCAAGAACGACAACACAAAGATGCCAAGGCCCTTTTCTCTCTTCTCTAGCAAGAAACCCACACTCCCGTTCAAGGACAACTACACTGACTGGTTCGACACTCTGAAGAACACACTTCTCCCTCTTCTTCACCAATCCCTCTCCACTTCCTCCCCTACTCTGCTCTCCTCCCGCGTTGACCTTCTCCTCCAACACTTTCTCTCCTACTACGACTCCCTCGATCTTGCCGCCTCCATCGACACCATCCCTTACCTTCTCTTCCCTTCTTGGCGCAATTCCATCGAGATACCCTTCCTTTTCATCGGTGATCTCCACCCTTACCTCTTCATAAACCTCCTCAGATCATTTCTCGATCGAGAGAACAGCGAAGAAGAAATCGAAAACGATGAATTTCGTCATCTGGGTCTTGATCAGATTGGTGGAAGTCGTGAGCTTTTTGGCGAGCCATTGCAGATTGTTGTGGCTTGGAAGAATCCGTCGAAGAATTTGATGGCCCGGGTCGAGCAAATTGAGTGCGGGTTGAGGCTGATGGTTCCTGCATTGGTTGGTAGGATGAGGAAGGTTCAGGCAAAGTTCGTGGGGAGAGTTGCAGAGGATTGGGTTGCTTGCAAAGGGAAGAAAACGGCAGTTGATGAGGCGGTGGAAGAGTAGGTGAGTGTTTTTTTGGATGCTAATAGGTTGAGGAGTAGTGTGATCATGGAGATTGTTGGCGCGACAAGTATTTACCAGGCTGCACTGTTTCTTGAAGGTCTAGCCCAATTTCTTGTTGGGTTTAGGGACCCAGTTTTGCTCGGTGAATTTGAAAGATGCAAGATGACAAACAGCAGGGGATTTAACTGTGGTTTTTGACCCTTTTTATGTTACTATTTAATTTGTTGTTCTTGGTCTGCAATACCAATGGTGTTTGTCTGTTGATGTCTGTGCTCTGGAGTTTCTTGCTTAGCTTGCTGGTTGGAGCAGAGGAGGTGGGTGTTTTTGCTTGGTTTCTTTATTAATTTTTGTGGCTATATGGCCTTGAATGCGTTAAATTTTTACCAAGTTCGTGATCCACAGTAATTATGTTTAGTACTAGTTGATATAGAAGCATGAAGAGTGACAACATTTACTTCAACTTCTATCTTGTAAGTGGAAAATGATAAAACATTTTCTGTCAGTTTTGTTTTGTTAAGGATGTAATGATTGTTACCTGGTGAATTCTGAATCTTCTTATTTTGAGGATGTCATCATATCTGATATGTTCATAGCATATGGACTTGTGATTTTAGTGAATAAAAAGAGGCTTTTTTTTTTATGTTTCGGTTATGTCACTGATTAATTTCCCTCGTTTTAGAGAACATGACCTCAATTGCTTTTTAATTACAACTTTTCATATCTGGTAACACATCGCAGGCCTAGCTACATTCTTTGGGTTAGATAGAAATTCGGTTTCTTCTGTTTACTTAATGAATTCCTAAACAAAGTTTCAGCTCACTAATTTTTCCTCAAATTGGAAGTGAAATAAAAGCTGAGTTTGTGATTGTATGAGAATCGACGCAGGTTTGTCTGGTGTCGCAGCCATATCTGGGTTTTAAGAAGTGAATTGTGTGATGTGTTTTAAGTTGAACAAGTTAATGCGTTGTGGCTTGGGATTGTTATTTACTTCCTTTGACAAAACCAAGTCAATGACAAATTGTAATGGGTTCAAGGACTCATCAAGCATTAGCTATCTTTAGGTCTTGGGTTGGTTTTTAAGTGATGGAAACTATAACATGGGCCAAATTTGGGTGCAATGCTTCCAGTGATAACTATATTGGCTTGTAGAGGTCTGTTCACCTTCATTTCCTGTGTTCTTGTAATATCAATGCTTGTACTGTTATCATGTGAACTTATTTCCAGGCTGTTTCTGGTGCTGCTAAATTGTACTCGGAGGGAAGTCCTCGTAGAAAATTCCATATGAACAGAAGTGGTCATTAGTCTTAGACATGCTGTACTTTTTCTTCTTCTTTGGTTTCGCTTGATCATGTTATTGCAAAGCAGGCATCATCAACATCATTTT
The DNA here is from genome assembly GCA_023935145.1 of Bretschneidera sinensis. Classification (NCBI taxonomy): domain Eukaryota; kingdom Viridiplantae; phylum Streptophyta; class Magnoliopsida; order Brassicales; family Akaniaceae; genus Bretschneidera; species Bretschneidera sinensis. The sequence goes on from CM043698.1 coordinate 33,294,999, forward strand.
CTTAGCTTTCATGATTTCATTTCTTGGTGGAAGGAAAAAGAGCCAACATCATAGGATGAAATCGATCATAAAATTCAGGTGAGAATCATTTTATAGACATAATACACATATATATGAATCCTATCCATTCTGATATAAGGTTTTTCTATGTTGAGCATGAATCTAAATTGATGCCTGGAGCAGAATGTTTCCCTGATACTACCTTTGTAAAAGTATCCACATTTCCAGTTTCTTGCTTCACTTTCTTAGCAAAACCTTATTGGTACTTAGGAATTGGTTTCTCCAACATAATATTTGAAGCAATAAAAGGATTAGGTGCTCTTGGCCTATTCCCAAGCAATAAAACCGTATTGGTACTACATAGTATTTCTCCAACCTAGGCCCATTCCCAAGTTAACACAGTTTGGTTCCTCCTATTGCCCTGCTTATTGGGAGGTCAACTATCTGATTTAACTTTTTAGATTTCTTTTCATGGTGATTGAATTAGTCTTAAATATATTACTATATTAAGATTCAATTTCTTTACCAGATTGTGTGTGTATATATAATTTACTATATATTATTAAAGAGCAATATTGCTGAGCACCACACCAATATTACTGAAACTAGCTTATCTACCCCATATCTCCATTTGGATCATGTGCCTTAATATGTTTTCTAATAAGTTAAACAAGACATTTATGACCTGAATTTAGTAATTCTGTATATTTTAACTGCTATTTGATGCAACCACCTGGATTGCATGAAAACATAGTAGCTTAAAGGATACATATAATATTGACACTTAATTAATCACATAACTTAGTACTGCACCATAACAGAGAATACTTGAGACTTCTGCAGAAAAGAAAAAGATAGTTGCAACTTGTAAGTGGATTAGCTTAAGTAAATATTTTAATCCAGTATGTGAGTATAGATTAAATTCCACTTGGTAATCATGTCAGTGAGGTATTTCTGATCCGAAACAATCATTTCTAAAGTACAAATTTAGAAGAAAAAAAATGGAATGTATATAATTTCCTGATATCCTAATTATCCAATCTTTGATCAGGTTAATTTTTTTTTTTTTATAAGCGTGTATCATGAATTTTGTTAATGTTTATTGTGATTATAATAGTCTGATATTCTGATTACCTGCATAAATCCACGATTGACCCGAATTGATCATAATTTAGTTAGTTAATTAGATGCTAATGGTTACTCATTTTCTGATTACTAAGCTTGGCATCCTCATTATCTTGTCATTAAACAATTCTTTTTTATCTTTCTTTTTCAATCAGTGTGGTTTCAAATTCATTCAAGCCTGCATCTTATGAATCTACTTTTCAAGTTTTCAGTTTGTCATTTTCTCTCAAGTTGGGTAGTCCTTTTTAGTGCTGCGTGTAAAAGGGTAAAGCAAAGCATGGAACTTTCGATACAGTCTGTTCAAAAGAGTGCATAAAAATTAGAACTTGGCCTTAGTTTTGAATGCAAACGTGAGTTCCAGCTAATGAGAAGAAAAAAAAACCCAGAGATTGTGAATTGCGCATATCTGCAGGTCAACTTGACCTTGACAACCTGTAACACCACTCGTTTTCTGTCTAAAGAACGCATAGAGACAGGCTAAGGAGTTTTGATTTGTTTTATATGGAAATTAATTATTAGTAGAAGCAAAAAAAATTATACTGCTTTAGAAAATTATAAATTATTGTAAAATTGCTGCATAAGCAGCTGTCTAAAACTTAGTTGGTTGTTAAACTTTGTTATGGTTTAAAAGAAATATAAGCTCTCTTCATTGTTTTTCTAAATATGTTATCCTTAAGCCAATTTATGTGTCACACACAGAAAAACAGTCACTGTTGCAATTTGCTTCGGCAATTAAGAAAGTTGAGAACTTCTCTTTCTTTTAATTTTTTAAGATTTTTGACTCAAATCCTCACAAACATAACGAAGAAAAGTGATTTTTTATTTTATTGTTGTTAATTTTTTTATGCTGTTATTTTCTTAGTAATATTAAAAAACATCTTCTATATAACGGAGATTCTAGAGAAGGTTTGAAGAACACTCAAAATTTTAATACACTTTGTAAATAAAATGTTCACTACTAAAATTAGGATTAAAGCTTTGAATATATTGGGGTTTTGGGTTGTCAAATAGATAGAGCACCTACAATTAAAGCTAGATTAAGAGTTTTTGGTGTATTACGGTCTTTGGATTGTGAAATAGTGAGAGCTTGACAACTCTATTCACCTTAAATTATAATTAAAAATTAATAAATCGATGAGATTTGTTGTTTGACGTAAACAAAAAGATTGCTGAGCACCTCTATAAAATAAAAAATCATCTTATTTATCAATTATATCCAAATATCAACATAATCTCAAGAGATAGTTTTTAGATCAAATATCGCAATTAAAATAGTTTTCTCGATAAATAAATAGTGAGTAAACCAATAAAAACTCCCCACGTTGCTGTAAATTTACTTTTTTTTAAGTTCTTGCATATCATCAACAAAGTTTTTTTTTTTATGTTACTAATAAAAATTTAAAGCAATTACTAATTAATTTTTTGGATTAAAAAATATCAAAAGTTATTGTCACTCCCAAAATGTACCCGTATCAACCATGTGATAAAGAACATATACATTAGCATTTTTGTCACAAGAGTATAGGAGAAACTGGAAAGTGGCCGACAACATGATTTTCTAATAATTGCTTGAATTTTGTTCAATAGCAATTCCAAGCTAGTAACAACCTGTCAGTTTCCTTATATGTTACTCCACTAATTATCTTTGTGCCCGATCTTCAATTCAAGCTGCTACACTTTGAAGCTCCTAAAAATTGTTGAGCTTCTCTGAAGAAAAGTAGATTCACGACTCATGAACGAAAAATCAGGACATGATTGTAGGGACCATTTATTCCACGTTTTTTAATGACAATAATGTAAGCCTACCCAAACGACAACCAATGTTGGACCACCACCAGAAATGAAAGGTGGGAGTTAGGGTTTATTGCTAATTTAACTACATGTTATTCCTGCCCTCTAATTAGAGAGTACTGTTTTCTAGTGCAAAAAAAGGAAAAAAATAATTGCACTAATCAATTAAATGGTGTAAATTTGTTGTTACATTCGTTGATATAGATGAAAATTTTAATAAAGAGGAGCGGATAGTTGTTTTTTACCATTTGACAAGAAAAGTGAGTAGATTGATATTTTTTTTTACGTGTATTATTGAGATTTTATCTCTAAAATTCATCTACTCAACTTTTAAATAAAAAATAAAACCATATAAACAAAACAAATAAAGAGCAATAACATAACAAATTAAAGTGGTTCGGCAAACTTCTTTGCCTATGTCCACCAACAAATCTATTACTTTATTAATCTTCAATTACATTTTTTGGAAGATAAAAGTTTCTTAACTTTCACTACCTCACAAACCAAAAGCTCCAATACACCCAAAACTCTTAACGTACCCAACTTTAAATATAAGTGCTTTCTCTACTTGACAACCCATAACTTCAATACACCAAAAGCTTTCTTCCTATCGTTAGTAATAAGCACATCTGATCTACAATGTATATTGTAATTATAAATGTGACTCATACCTTCTCTAGAATCCATTTATAGATAAAATTTTACTAATACTAATATAAAAATAATAATATAGAAAACTACTACTACTTATATTAGAACAAACAACCATCTAATAAAAAACTACTAGAATAAGCAAATACAAAATAGAAAACTATTTTTCCTAAACCAATTAGAATTATTCTTTATAGAGATTTGATCCAAAATCCCAACATATATAAATCATAATTCTTTCAAATCCAGATGTTAGGGAGCAAAAGCTTTAGCTAATTCTTTTGGTTATTTTTTATTTCTCTCATTTTTCATCATTTTTATTAAATCCAAAAATGAAAAACATCCATTTTTTCATTATCTCAACGTTCTTATCCTCCTCTTTCCACAATAATTCTCTAACAGTCATATCCTCAATTAATGAGCTATTTGCTTCTCAAAAGTTCACAAATGATGTTAGAAATATGAGAGTTATGTAAGGAACTGATAGAAACTTGAATTGGATATGAGAGCTGATTATGACTTTCAATTATTTATTTTTAAAAAAAAAGAAATGCCTTTCAATTATTCATTGCAATAATAAGAAAGTCGTGATTTTAATTAACCAGAAAATCAATTGTGTGGTCAATTAAATAACTACATTCTTTATACTGAGTTTGGCACCGCCTACTTTTGTGGTCCTCCATTGAATTCTTCTAAAATCTAGATTCTTATTTAGACCACAGTAACTTGCTTGAATGGGCATTGCATTTGCCAATATAGAGTGAAATTTGTGCTACCATGTAAGAAGTAAAAGCCTTAATATGCAAGATTTGTCTAATGATGTCATCAGTGATGCAGATTGTTTGGAACATTTCATTCTTTAAGGTTCCCTTTTAGAGTTTTTGAAATTGTTTTCTTCTTTGTATAAACAAAAGTCATGTGGAACACTCTAAAAAAACATTTTTTTAAAATTGTTCTTTTTCTTCTCATAACTGTGTCAAAAAACTTGCTTTGATATTGTTTTAACTTTCAAAAAAACATTTTGATAGCTATAAATCAAAATTATTATTAAACCAAACGATACTTAAATCATAAATCGGTTTAGTACAGATTTATAGTAAACTAAACGAAAACTTTTACTAATATCTTATTTGTTTGAATAGAAAGCACATTTTATAGTTCATAATAATTGTATGAGACATTTTTGGGTTATAGTCTTTATTTATAAAAGAGTTATATGTGAATAGGTCAAGACTAAACTCATTTTGCCTTTTATTATAGTATTAAAAAAACAAATATTGAAAAAAAACATCTTGAGATGTAGTATCAATCTTATTTTTACCTGATTTATAAAATTATTTACCTGAAATGAAAAAGAAATTTGTACACTCAAAAGTTCATTTTTGCTATTAACATAATAACAAAAAGACTCGATCATTCTAATTTAATTAAGGTCTTTTAAGTAAATAGATTTACATTATTTATATTGAAGTAATGAAACAAATTACAATTATTTGACACATTTTAGTATGCATTTTCCACGCTAATGAATTTTTCCGTCCATGAAAATAGATTGTAAAAAGTATCAACAACCGATATCAAAAAATTATAATACTTATGATATATTAATACATTAATTATTAAAAATTGTTGAACTTTTCAAAAAAAAAAGACGAAAGAAATGCATAACCAAAGTCCAACAAGATTTGAGCTTTCTTTAAAGTACAGGGCGGTGAAGAGGGAAGATTCGTAGAATCTCTTTCAAAAGTAGCTCTGAATTTCTTCCTCCATTGTTTTTCTTTTCTTGCAAGGCTTTCCTTCTTTTTCTTCGAAACAACCTTTTCACTTGAAGGCGCGGGCACTTAATTAAACTTTTTATCCCAAAATTCAAACCTGTCCGCGTCAGCTCCCAGTCAGGGTTCCGCCCATCGCATCTTCGTGTGACGTCTGACCCACCTGGCAAAGTGTCAGATGAGAAAACGTCGTTGTTGTTAGTCTCCATCGTTAAAAAAAAAAAAAACAAGTTTCTAGACGCGTCAGCAACAGTACATTAATGATTAATGGAGGCGCCAAAAAGCCAATCGTGCGTACTAATAATGCTGTGTGACCCACGTGTACCTTTAATATTTTGTCTTTTACGGTGCGTACAAGGTTTTAACTCGTGTATCCGAGGTGGCTCCATGGACCGTACTTTGGTTACTTTTCTTATTTTCGGTCCGACAAAGAAAGATAGCATCGATCGTTTCCTTATTTGTTTCGAGCTATCAAGTAAAAATAAAATTCTACTATTTTGTTATTACTATTTATTAGGAGATATTTTTGTTGTTTTATTGCTTTTTAATTTTAAAAAACAGATATTATATAAACAAATTGCTCAAATTAATATGAAACTAGATTCTTTTTTTTTTTTGAATTAGAAAACTAATCTATCAAATGAGAAAAAATATTTAAGGTATTTTATCGTAAGTAAAGTTAATTTTTATAATTGAAGAATAAAAATTAATAATTTTTTTCTTACTTTTCTATTGCACCAATTAACGGAAAAAAAAAAGCTTCCTATATTTATTTCTTAGTGGAGAAAAACTTTTATGATCATGTTCAGTAAAAGGTACCATCACAAGCGCTTTCCCTCTAACCCTGTTTTTTGGCAAACGAAGCCACTGAATATTTCTTGTTGTAGCTTTGCCGCAATGGTTAATACGCAAATTTGTTTTTTAAGGTTTCTGGTTAATTCAAAGTTGGTCCTTGAGATATTTTTGTTTTATTTTTTTAACGGTAAAGTAACACGAGTCGGTTTGTACACATAATATATTAAATTCATTCTTCTAAATGGATCAAAAATATACTATTCAATCTCAATCCAAGGTATTTGCAAGATAAATATTTGTAGATTGACAATTGAAAATATGATAATTAAAATCAACGACTTCGAGATTATTTCACAAGATTTTGATCGATTCACTTATATCGATAGTTGATTTTTTTTTTCATTTAAGATCTTATTATTGTAATAATTTTCAATCATATCATTTTGTTAACTATTTAACTTTCTTTCTGTTATTTTCATGAATCTTTATCAACACTATAAAATTTTCTTTCTCGTTTTATCACGGAATCGAATAAAATGATCTTTTAAATGCATGAATATAATTTTTTTTTTTTTGTGTTTATAGAATTAAGTTACCCTCCTTAGTCCTTACCAAGAGCCAATTCAAAAAAAAAAAAAAAAATAGAAGTGGACGGTGCGAATTAGCTGTAAGTTAATAAAAACTACCTACTTTAATTTTTGGTGATAGTGATATTAGATTCTTCACAATAGAGAAATCGATCAAATCAAGTTATAGTTTGCAGGCAATTCATAAACCAAACTTTGGATTTATTATAGGTATTAGCATGTTTTCATGTAGATGGGTAGGATTTTTTTTATTTAGGTATCACCTCAATGTTTGGTTGGCATTGGTGGGGCTAACAAATGCCTTACCCTTTACCTAATACTTTTTAATGATAAACACATGAACTGTATTTTTATTTTCAATATATCACTGTGTAAATTATTGACAGAGCTAAGACTTTTATAATAAACACATGCTTTTTAATGATAAAAAAATAAATAAACACATGCCTTTTTATTCACTTAAAGGTCACAGATTATAAAATATATATATATATATATATACATACCCCTTTGTTAATTTTCATATTTTACTGCAGGCGAAGTTAAGATTCATATTATCATCGTGACTAATTAACTCATATTGATGTCAATTTTGTTTGGCAATTGAATTAATCGTTGGGATGCGATATTTACGCTGGTAAAGATAAAAAAGAAAAAAAGTCACATTAAAGAGTTTGAGGAAGATAGAAAAGATTGTGTCTTCATGAACTTTTCGATACCTAAACTAGTAAAACAAAAAAAGCAGAGAACAAAAAATAAAAAAAAAATTGTGATTGAATTATGTGTATCTGTCATAATGAAAACTCCTTTAAAATAACATTTGAGTTCGTTTTAAAAAATAATTAACACTGAATATCAGAGTAAGATTAAGATTTTATAAATTGAAGTGTCTTAATAAGACTAATGTTCTGATGTGAAATTATTATTTTACTTTTTACTACATATAACTATTTGATTGATCATCTTATCTTATTTATAAAATTATCTTTTTATTCTTGAAAAGTACCACATATTATTACATCACTAAATGAATTTCTCTCCCAAATACAAGATAAAGTAATATTTAGATTTCCATTCAGACTTGCATCATCCAAAAAAAAAAAAAAACAAGTCAAAATCGATATTAGGTATCACGTTTAATATCATGGCATTAGGCATAGCATTGACAAATGCAGCTTCTTTAGCTACCTAGCTAGCTAGGCCACTTGGTAAGAAATAAAAAATTGTAAACGAATAGAAAATTAAAAAAATTAAAAATTGAGAAGAAAAAAACATATATATAATTATTGTTTTTCAACATGTTCAATAGATTAAATAAAAAGCAAAAGGAAAAAAATAGATTCCCCTTCTTTTCGTTTGTAAGTGAAAAAATGAAAATGAAAAATACTACTATTTCATCATTATTATTTTTCAAAGTATAAATGTTAAACGAAAGGTTTAAAATATGAGTAAATTGATATATAAAAGCGTGGACATTATTTTTTTTTCTTTTGCATTTTTAATCCACTCATTTTTGATACATATTAGAATTTTTTACTTTAGGAAGAAAAGTTTTGAGGGGAACCAAATTTTAGTCCTTGAATTTTGATCATAATTTCAATTTAATCAATTTTCCAAAGAATTCATAGAGTGCATAAAACTATTTAATTCTTTTTATGAACTAGATAAGAAATACCATAATCAATAATATAATAATAATAGCAAATCACAAGAAAATCAACACAAATGATTTTTACTTGAAAACTTTTCGATGTGAATGAAAAAACCATATGACATAATCCAAGCAAAAGCTTTCACAGCAAAAAAATAATAAAATTACACACGTATTCCCTAAACTATCCAAATGATCAACAAATTCTTAACCGACACCATAAAAATGAATTTCGACTATAATTTATCAGATAAAAAGAAAAGATTTCACTAACCAAAATTGTTTAGTGATTTAGCAGGTTGCCGGCTTCGAAAAATATTTCGTCGGAAAAAAATCAACATCCTCTAAATTTAGCTACAACGCATCTTGAATTCTGGCATTTTCGCTGAAAATCATATTAGCCATCAATGAATATTAAAAAATATATTATTAAATTATCATTTTGTCAAATTAAAAAATTTGACAGCATTTTAAAGTAAATATGAGTATAATGTTAACTTGCGACAAGTCGGTGCATACATAAAATGATATAATTCATATATAATATTTCACATCTACCAATTCAAAAAAAATCTTCACCTTTACATTAATAATTTTCAAAAAATTTGACTACGTGCTTTTGAGGAAGGACAGAACAATAAGGTTACCTCTTGAGACGTGCACATACATTAACTTGACCGCCGAGGTAGAAGAAACCTTGAAAGAAAGAAATTAAACTAATATATTTGTTTTGATATTAAATTAATATTCACATGCCTAAATTAATGGTGTCCAATCAGATTTTATGGGTGAACTACCTCGTTCTTTGCTTGGTGATTTGAAAATGAATCACAAAGAGCTTGAAAAAAGACAAAAAAAAAAAACTTTCAAATTAGAGCAACAAAGAACTATAATTTTATTTGAAAGAGTTCATTTTTATTATTTTTACGTGAAAACGTTTAAAATCTGTTTTACTTGAAATTGTTTAATTTTGGTTTAAATCTCTTTAAACTTTAATTTTTCAAAACATTTTAGATTGTTAAAAAAAATATTTAACACAGGTAATTTTTCTCATCCAATCAAATTACGACACGTGCCACTTTGAGATAGGTCTACCAACCAAGTGATCATGTGAATAAATCTTTTACACTGTGTACATGAGTACTAAAATCATTCCATCCTATGAAAACTTTGGACATGTTTGGGTAACTGTTTTCAATTTTTCAGTTTTTATCGAAAACTGAAAACAGTTTTATGATGTTTTCGGAAGAAAATCTGTTTAGATAGCTGAAACTCGAAAACTATTTTCAAAACAAAAAATAATGAAATGTTGTTTGGATAATTTTAAAAATTAATTTAGAAGACATTAATTAACTTTTTATTTAAATTCTACCTCTAAATATTACGTATGTCTTCAATTTATTAACTTAGATATCGAAGAGTTTTCGAAAATATAACTCCTCCAATCTCTTTAAAGTTTCTTTTTACTTTTGTGTGCGTATATACTTCATCTCATCCATTCGTTAGCCTTGCAAATTTTCGACAACAATAACTATAAAACGGAACCTTATATTTTAGAAGAAAAAAAAAAGTGAAGTTAAATAAAAATCACATTCACTAAAATACAACTAGCCTGAAAAGCTTATAAAAGTCAACAATACTGTTTCAAACTTTCAATAATTAAAGGAACAGCCTTCCTCGGTTAACTTTTGACTCCCACACGTGACAACAAATGTTGACATTTACCTAACTAATGATTTTCGAATTTATTTATTTTATTGATTAACATATATAGGCAGTATTGTTTTCTCTCTTCTTTTTTTTAATTCAAACTAGAAGCATCTTAAGTTATGGCCCATTACATGATGAAAACCTCATAAAATGCATGTGCTTCGATTCGATACAATGATCAAACAGGGCTCCGTTATAAATTTGTAACAAGAGAAAATTATATTAATTTCCCTGATATTGGAAGTATGATTTCAAAGAACCCTGCAAATACCATGAAACTGGATTTGAGTCGGTCTTTTAAGTAATTTCAAAAGGGTAAACTTAGGTTAATTTGAACTTAGTATACAATATAGTTTTCCCAACTCCAATCCAACCAAATTGTTATGAGTTTTATAAATAACAAATCTGACTTAACCCAAGCAAATTTCGAATTAGACTCAAATGAAATTTAAATTGATTTGTGAAATCAAAATTAAATTTAAATAAATTAAGTTGGATCATATAAGATCGAATTATTAACTTCTAATTGTTTGTTTGAATGTCAAACATAATTAACCAACTAACCATGCCATATATATGATACCCAAATTAAGTGTTTCTTTTTCATGAGTTTTATTTTTCCTTTTAGATGTTATCTGATACCTTCGACATATGTATTACGATCACCAATAAATAGATAATTAAATATAATTTATAATATATTAATGAGGTATTGGGTTAATGATAAAAATGCAAACACTTAGGTTTGATCTAAAACCAAAAATCTCGCGTTCATTTCTAAGTGTGTGAGTTATTTATCCGATTTATAAATTAATTATTTCTCACTTTAAGTGGATAATATAACAATATTATAAGCTTTTGTAAAGATTATTATGAAATTATGTTGTGATCAAATTTGTTATTGTACTTGTGTAGAATTTTTTAAAATAAAAAATATCTTTGACCGTTATATTTTATTTTTATAATATATAAAATATTCTATGATTAAATTTAACTTACATGTTACAAGTTAGGGTAGAGTTCAAAAATCTATAACCTTTTAATAAAAAAAAACTCTAACTTTAATCCAACCCAAATAAAATTTGGTGAGATTTTTCAATCATAACTTTATTCAAAGGATGAGGTGATAATGTTTTTATTGATAAAATATATTGTTTCATGTCGAACGGAAAAATAATAGAGTTATCAAATTTAAAATGATACTTCAATTAGTTTCAATAAAACATGAAATAACATACTTTACCAATAAAAATACTTTCATTTCATTACTCAATTAATCTTAAGCTTCATTATAAAGTAATTAATACATTCAATTATGATTCCATTTTTTTGAAATATTGTAATTATGATAATTGAAATGAATTCTATAATTTAATATTTCATATAAAAAAATTTAAATATAAAAGTTTAATTGTAAATGAATTTTTTTTAATTTATTTAAAAATAAAATTAATTCCATTTTAAACGGGGTGTGTAGAGTCGATTTTCAAAACGTTAGTGTTAAAGAACTTTTTCGTAATTTTCTTTATCTAGTTTAGAAAGAAAAGTAAAGCATCATAAGTCTACGAAGCGAGTAGACTCTTTCACAAACTCAAGCGAGTAGACATGACACCTTTCAGAGAAACAAACCTTTCGTGAATATAGTAGAAGATTCCGTCGTGATCACCAAGGAAAAACCACAACCAACCGTTTTTTCGGCCCCACAACCCACTCTCTCTTTAAAGTAAACCTTAACCTGGAATTTATCCCTAATCTAATAAGCTGTAACTCTCCATTGTTTGTACTTTTAATCTCCACACTAGTAACGGTTTTTCCCATTATTTTAGCCTTTTTTTTCTCCCTTTCTGAGCTAAAATCACGATATTGCCAGCTCGGAATACAGTCCACGTGACTCATTGCACGAGATTCCTGCGGTTCGAGGCGCGAAAAGCTAAACCGCCTTACTACAACTCGCCGTTTTTCTGCACGTGACCCCGAAAACTCTCCACCTTCCACGTGGAATTTAATTTCTCATCTTAAAAGCACTTTACTAATTTGATTTCTTAATTTGTTTTTATAGATTTATGGAGTATTTAAAAAATTAAAATTCACCGCTGTTTTACCATTTCTGCAAGAAAGCGACGGAGAAGAGAAATGAAATCGGTCCGTCACTTTTCGTGGTAGGCCCAAACTGGGTCCCACGAACACGTGGTCACGACACCACGATACCTTAACAAGTGGCGTCAATCGGTTTACCGTTCAGATCTCACCTACACGTGTTGGTTTTTGGTCGGCTCATCAAGTGTAACAATAAGCATCCTACATTACATCATTATTAATTAACTTAGTATTAATACAATTTAGTTAATTGAGAGTACTGAAAAAATATATATATATATATATATATATATTTTAAAACAAAAATAGACGAAATGAGTTTTACTGATTTTTAATTGACTAAAATATATATAAGGGAGATTTTGTAAAATCTCAATTGTTTCCCAACTCAAGAACCGTGTTTGCCTCGTTAAACACGTCTCGTGCTTTTCAGCCATCAAACTCTATAAATACCAAACAATTTCGCCTCCAATTCCTTCTTCCTTTCTCTTTCAGTTAGGAGTTTATACATTTCTCATTCTCTCTCTGCGATTTTTAGGGTTTTTTGGTTTGCAACTTTACATCTTTGGAGGTGGTTTTCCCCCTTTAATTTCCACATATATATGTAATACATGTATTTAATCCTCACAAAATCTCTCGCGCATTTTGTATTGATTCCTTTGTTAGGTTTTTTATCTGAGAACTTGATTTAGAGATTGGTTCGTTGTTTGGTTGATAAGAAATTGAAGTGGTTCTTACGTTTTCCTTTTAACTTGTGAAATCAGGTATGTTGCTTGACCATTCTTTCACTATTTTATTGTATTAAGAATTTTTATTTTCACTACTGTAACATAGAATGCAGATAATTGAGTATTTTAGTCTCTTGATTCTTTAATCTGCTTTTGGATCCTCGATATATAGCTGCAGTTCTATTTGCTATTTTTCTTTTTGTAAGATCTATATTTGCGTTATCTCTGATGCTGTTTTTGCAATCACTTCCACAACTTTTATGGATCTTATCTTATGTATGTATCTGTCTGTTGAGATGTGCATGAAAGGAAGAAACAGCACTTCATGAATTAAACAGAGCTTTAATTTTTTTGTTCGTTTTGTTTGTTGCTAATATATTGCCATGAGTTTTTTCATAGCTAGTTTCTTCCATATCTAAGCCTGTTTGAAGCTTTTGACTTTTTAACGCCACTGGTTTTTTATGAATTGATATTCTCTGATTAGAAGGGTTCATTGGATCTCTTATTGTTGTGGTATCTAGAAGTATCAGAAGAAAATGATATTGACAGCCATTTATTTATTTTTCTTTAATTTAGTAAAAGGTTCTATTTCATCGGTTGTAAAAATGGTGAAATTTTCAAACGTGTCCTAACCACTTTCCCTTTGACGTAAAACCTGAAAATGGTAAAAAAAGCTTATGACCTTTGAATGGGAAAACTCTGAAGAAGTTTTATCAACATTGACTTGGTATGCAATACACTTTTTGTTATTATAACAAAAACCATATGCTTTCACACTCTCGCTCGTTTAACTTTTGACTTTATTTCTAACTTATCATTTTGGGTAGAAGGTTGGATATAAGAACATGTTCAAATGTTTTAGGGTTGATTTTATTTTATTTTAATTTTTTCATCCATCTAGAAAATCCATAATTTCTATCCATATTTTCAGATAGAAGCTGTGTAACAGAATTTTATTACTTTTATTTTCCATTTTTCTGTATTTAATTGATCTTCTTTTTCTTTTTATTTTGTCCCCTTTTAATAATGGTTGGGCCTAAAGTTCATGATCGTTTTGGTAGTTGAAGTGTCTTTTCAATATCGTAAGGTGAAATTGAAATTTCATTTTCTGTTTATATTTTGTTTATTTATTTATTTTAGTGTGAATTTATCTATTAAACTTAGAAAATAGTGTATCAGATCTACAAATGCTACAATCCAGGCCCATGCAGGCCCACAGTCTGTATAATATAACACTCATATATATATATATATATATATATATCTAATACTGTTATGCATTATATTTTTTGATGCTAGACAAATTGGTTGGGTTAACAATTATTTCTCATTTATACCTTCTTAATTCATGGATGCATCTAGACCAAGAAATGTTGTAGTATAATAAGTGATGCAACATGTCATAGCTGGTGAGATGGATCATACGTGGAGATAATGAAACTAATTTAAAATATGGTTATAGGACTTCACAGTCTATGGCTTGTCTTCCTTTCAAAATGCATGTTGAACTATACAATATGTTGTTCTCAAATTTTCAATATCAGAAACTCTCTCTTTTTGCACTCTTAACGAACAACAATTTCTTGATTTTTGCCCGTGTCTTAAAACATACCTCCTTGTTCCTCCTGTCAGTATAGAAGTTAATTAGTATATATTTTACGGTAATATGAATATTCTATACTTAAATGTCTTATCCTTTTGGCTGAGTTCCTACATTGATTTTGTTACTTTTTATGTATATATGGTTAACCCACCCCCATAAAATAAGAAGATGACTGATTTAGTGTTTTTTATGTCATAAATGATGTATGCTATACTTTACATTGGTAGCTCAATTTAAAATCTATTCAAAACCTTTTTTTTTGGTTATAATTGGAGTGGGCAAGCTAATTCCCTAAGAATTAACAAAAATAGTGAGCAAAAATTTGGGTATGGGTGAGCTTAACATTGTAACGGAATCCTACAGTTTCCAGTGGTTAAACTTGAGAAGAATGATGAGAGTTGCATCACTCCCATTATGAATTCGCTTCCTAATCCTTTTGAGTTTTATAGGCGTGAACAATCTTTCTACTTAATGGTTTAGTAATAGCCTATTAGAATAGAGTGTCTTTCTCTTGCTGGTAAGTTATCAATAATTTCTGTTTTCAGACTCAGATTTGTCCTTATTCAAGTTTTTGTATTTACTATTATTGCATTTCTTGAAAACGTCAATATGATTGTAAGTCCTGGATTTTAGTACTCTGTAAAGTGTAATCAGCCTTAGGCGTTATTTATATTAATAATTGGTTGTCATTGCTACAGTTAAATTATTGTTTGTGGACAAAGAAATGTTCTTTAGGACTCTTTTCCTTCAATGAGTGGATTACAATTTTTCCATAAATTATTCTGTTACTTATAAATTATTTAATGCCTATTTTTACTGTGCTTCAGGTCAGAATCAGGTCTCTGTTTTTTAGTTTTTCAAGCTGTATACAATCTTGAGTAAATAATGTTCAGGTACCTACCATAAATGCGGTGTGGCTTTGGAGATGAGAAGGTATAAAATAATTCGAGTGCATGTTCTGTTTGGGTAACACCTTCATGTTTGAAGCATTTTTACTTTCATAACCAGCTTTCAGGAAGCCTGCGATTGATGGACTGCTCACCCACCAGCAGTGACAAGAAAACATTGAAGAGGTGGTTTTTCATAGACAAAAGGGTTGGGTGAAAATTCTTCACAATAAGTTGCATAACTGTCTTTGACCTAGTAACAGAGTTATCATATACACTTGGTTTATATACTATAAGTTCATTTTGCAAGCATTGTGGAGGGAATGGATTTGAAGTCAAATCATGCATCTCCTGTTCTCACTGATCCACCGATAAACAAGTCAAGACTAGGCATCCATTCCAGTCTGTTGCCTTACCCACAACCAGGAGCATCGTTCTCCTCTGGCAAGTTTGTAACAATCCCAAGAAAGAAACCTGGAAAGCTTGATGATGTTAGGTCCAATGGTTGGCTGGATGCCATGAAATCCTCGTCACCCCCTCACAAGAAGCTCATTAAGGATTTCAATGTAGAGATAGTTTCAGATGATGCTGAGATTGCGTACCACTCCTGGATGGTATGCACATTTTAGTATTGTTGATAAATTTACAGGAGGTTTAGAAAATAGACTCATTTTATATACTTTTATTTCTTGCGCTTGCTTGTTCTAATTCTTTTTTTCTTGGTTCTGATTGTGCAGCTCAAATATCCATCAGCACTTAATTTTTTTGAGCAAATCACAAATCATGCGAAGAACAAGAAGATAGCCATATTTCTAGATTATGATGGGACTCTTTCACCAATAGTAGATGACCCAGATTGTGCCATTATGTCTGATGCTGTAAGAATTCCCATGTATTTGTTATATGCACTAGAAATTGTTTTCTTGTTTACTTTGTCAGCCTTATGGCTCTAATGAAATGGGACAATTTGTTGGTCAGATGCGTTCCACTGTAAGGAATGTTGCAAAGTGTTTCCCAACAGCAATTATTACTGGAAGAAGCCGTGACAAGGTAGATTGAGTATTATTAAATTGAGCATTTTAAGAATTCTATGTAGATTGGGGAATATTAAGTTGAGCATTTTAAGAATTCTATGCATTTCTTTTTCATTTAGTTTGTTTGAATTGTTGAAATCAAGAAGCCATTAAGGTCTGATTCACTGCATTTGTTCAGGTTTATGAGTTGATAGGACTAACAGAACTCTATTATGCTGGTAGTCATGGAATGGACATCATGGGCCCTGTTAGTCACACGATGTCCACTAATCATCCAAATTGTATTAAATCTACTGACGAACTGGTAAGATATAATTAAAGCTTCTATAACTTTCCTATTCTCTAAGATATATGAAGAAATTGTAAAATGACACGTTGATTTCACTCTATTGGATGTTTCATGCCTGATTTGATCTTCTGTTGATCCTTTTCTCTTTGGATGTGGTAGGGTAAGGAGGTTAATCTCTTCCAGCCCGCTAGAGAATTTTTACCTATGATCGACGAGGTGCATACTGTTTTCCCATAAACATAGAATGATGTTATTTATATTATAGAATACTAATTGTTGATCATTTTCATGCAGGTTTTTAAAACCCTCGTTGAGAATTCAAAAGGAATCAAAGGTGCGAAAGTTGAGAATCACAAATTTTGTGCCTCTCTACATTACCGTAATGTAGATGAGAAGGTGAGGATACTAGGTGTTTCATAGAGTAATTGCTTTTACTTTGTTAAATACCTCGGTGCCAACGCTATTAATTTGGTTTACAAGTTTTAAGATTGCTCCTGTTTCTTTTGACTTCAGAACTGGCCTACTGTTGCACAATGTGTACATGATATCTTAAAAGATTATCCTCGTTTGCGTTTAACTCACGGGAGGAAGGTATTTTATTTTGCTAGCTTGGATATTTATTTTTCTTTCACATTTAGAGTTCCCGATGCTTTTAAGCTCATCATGATGGCAAATTATTTCGGAATTGTTTGTGTTAGGTTTTAGAGGTCCGTCCTGTGATTGATTGGAACAAAGGAAAAGCAGTTGAATTTCTGCTTGAATCTCTCGGTAGTTACTCTGTCTCTCTCTCTCTCTCTCTGTTTGTGTATCTCTGTTCACAAATGTCGTAGGTCTGAGCTCAATATTTATTTAATAGGTGATATGATTAGTAACTGGTGCAGGGCTAGATAGTAATGATGATGTACTCCCGATCTATATTGGAGATGATATATCTGATGAGGATGCATTCAAGGTATTGCTGTAATTATTGTAATTGTCGGGGTCTAAAGAGTTTGTAAGGTTACAGGTATGGCAGTAAGACAATTTACATAAAACGCCAATATTTCCTCAGGTTTTGCGAGAGGGGAATCGAGGTTACGGAATTTTGGTATCTTCAGCCCCAAAAGAAACACAGGCATTTTACTCCCTCAGGGACCCTTCAGAGGTGCAAATTCTTCCCTAGTTTTTTTTTTTGTCTTTTGGTCCTATTCTGTTACGGAGGTGGCGGAAAGAATTGTTTAGTCAATCTTCTTTATCAAGGCTAAACTGGTAAAAAAAAATTATTTGCAGGTAAAAAAATTTCTCGAGTCTTTGGTGAGATGGAAGAAGCTGAACGGGGAATAAGTTCACAAGAGGATCACAATGTCATCTGCTTATAGAATAGGCTCTTAGTTTTAAGTAGTTCATAATAAATCAAGGCCGTTTCTAAGTTAGCATTTTGCAACTGTTAGTTTTCTTAAATTATTTATTATCTTCTTTTTTCTGCTAGTTGTAGAGCTTTCCACCCAATTTTGTGGGTCTAATCACTGGTACTTCCGGTTGATTATTTGATTAATTAATTATATATCAGCAATTGCCCAAGAGATTTTTTTATTCTTAATAGTCTTGGTTTTGATGGGTTGAAGAATGCTTATAAAATCATGATTTTTTGTTTCTTTGACTAATTTATTTATACGAGCAAGCTCCCAGCAACCCCCAAAGGTCTGGTAATATTTAAAAACAGGGCCTTTTTATATATCTACCCATTCAGATTGTCAATGGAAAAGGATTTCTTTTGCCAAACATCAAAACAAAAGTATGGCTCCAAAAAAAAGAGATTGATGTTTTTAATCATGGTAAAATGGATGAAAATATTGAAGAAAAAAATAAAAATAATATTAACTTTTCAATTATTCTAACTCAAGAAATTTCTGATATGTCATCGATCTTATTTTTTATTTATTTATCAAACGATAATAAACACACTTTTCCTTCCCTCACTCTTTTATTTCTTCATTTTTCTTCCCTCCCAATCAATCATGGTTTCTTATTGGTATTCAGTAGTAAATAATCCTAAAGGCATAGTTAAAGGTTGTATTAAGCTGCATGATTATGGAGCTGTCTTCAAGCCGTCTGTATTGCATGGCAACTTTGCTCTCTTGTTTCTACAGCTCTCTCTGTTAATCCAACCCCTCCTTCTCTCAACCCACAAAAAGGAAAAACGTATGCGTTCTTCTTCACTGTTCTATCAAGCTCTTATAATTGATCTATTTTTTTTTCTTCCCCATTTCCAATGTTCTTTTTTCGATTCTCTCTCTGAAAATGTCAGGGAAGTGAGCTGCTACCAACCTTTTATTGGGGTCAATGAAAACAGCAGCTAAGTGGGCTGCTACCAACCTTTTGGGGTCAAAGAAAACAGCAAGGAAGTGGGCGGCACCTACCCACCAGCACATTTCATTTTGCCTATAAATACTCATGGCTCTCATTTTGTATAGACATCACAAAATCAAGAGAAGTGTATTAGAGAGAGTGTGAGAGTTACTACTTAGAGAGGAAAATTTGTTCCTTCTTTGTAAGTAATTTTTTTCCGATTTTGTGAGAAAGTTGTTTCTCCTATTACAGTAGAGATTAGACAATTGTTATCTCATTGTAATCAGAGAGAATGTGTTGTAATCCCTATTTTACAATAGTGAAATCCTCCTACACTTGCCCGTGGTTTTTTACCCCAATTTGTTCAGGATTTTTCCACGTAAAATATTTGTGTCTTGTTTATCTTCATTTTTCTTATTTTGCTCTAGTTGTGTGTTAGCTTCGACTCGGTAATCTTTTTTTTCTAACAGTGGTATCAGAGCTATTGGTTGAGGAGCGTGAAGCAGATCGTTGCGAACGAAATGTCAACTACAACAAAGTTTGATGTTGAGAAGTTTAACGGGAGTAATTTCTCATTATGGAAAATGAAGATTAAGGCAAATTTGAGGAAAGACAATTGTTTGACAGCAATTAAAGAAAGGCCCGCAGAGATCACTGATGACAGCAAGTGGAACGAGATGGACGGCATCGCAATTGCCGATCTGCAGTTAGCACTAGCCGATGGAGTGTAATCTAGTGTGGCGGAAAAGAAGACTGCAAAGGAGATTTGGGATACTCTAACAAGACTGTACGATGCCAAGTCACTACACAATAAGATCTTCTTAAAGAGGAGACTTTACACTCTTCGAATGACGGAATCCACGTCGGTGACCGACCACATCAACATTTTAAATACTTTATTTTCACAACTTACATCGATGGGTTACACAATAAAGGCATCTGAACGTGCGGAGCTTCTACTACAAAGTCTACCTGACTCGTATGATCAACTCATCATCAACTTGACGAACAACATCCTCACGGACTATCTAGCCTTCGATGAAATTGCAGCTGCTGTTTTGGAAGAAGAAACCAGGAGCAAAAACAAGGAAGACAGACATGCAAGTTCGCAGTAAGCGGAAGCTTTGACGATGACGAGAGGAAGATCAATGGAACGTGGCCCCAGTGGGAGTCAGAATCATGGTAGATCGAAATCAAAAAGTAAGAAGAATTTCAAGTGCTACAACTGTGGCAAGAAAGGGCATGTCAAGAAAGATTGTTGGTACACAAAGAAGAGTGGAGTCCCTGAGTCATCAAATGCTCAAGGTAATTTGGCAAGTGCCTCAGATGATGGTGAAGTTCTATATAGCGAGGCAACAACGGTAGTTGGAGGCAGAAAGCAGTTCGCTGACGTCTGGTTACTAGACTCAGGAGCAACATGGCACATGACATCTCGGAGAGAATGGTTCCACAAATATGAACCAATCTCAGAAGGTTCTGTACACATGGGTGATGATCATGATTTGGAGATCGCTGGTATTGGTACTATCAAGATAAAGATGTTTGATGGTACGGTTCGCACTATTCATGAGGTACGACATGTAAACGGCCTGAGAAAGAATCTATTGTCTTTAGGGAAAATAAATAGTCTTGGATGCAAGACCCATGTCGAAAATGGGATCATGAAGATTGTCAAAGGTGGGCTTGTGGTTATGAAGGCAGAAAATATCGCAGCAAATCTATTCATGCTTAAAGGAGAAACACTAAAGGAAGTTGATGCGTGTGTCGCATCAACCAGCAAGTGAGAAGAGTCGACGATGATGTGACATCTCAAACTAGGCCATATGTCGGAACGAGGTTTGAAGATTCTCTCTGACAGAAAGCTACTTCCATGGCTCAAATCGGTAAATCTACCTTTCTGTGAGCATTGTGTTACAAGTAAGCAACATAGATTGAAGTTTAGCAGATCTGATGCTAGGAGTAAATGCATTCTAGACTTGATTCATTCTGATGTATGGGAGTCACCAGAAATGTCCCTAAGAGGAGCAAAGTACTTTGTGTCTTTTATTGTTGATTACTCCTGGAGATGTTGGGTGTATCCAATCAAGAAGAAGTCAGATGTATTTTTGGTATTCAAAGACTTCAAAGCGCGAGTGGAACTTGAAAATGGGAAAAAGATCAAGTGCTTAAGGACAGATAATGGAAGAGAGTATACAGGCGGCGAGTTTTTTGCTCTTTGTAAGTGGGAAGGTGTCAAATGACAGTTCACAATCACATACACGCCTCAACAAAATGGAATGACAGAGCGAATGAATAGAACTCTTACAGAAAGGATGAGAGCTATGTTGAGGACTGCAGGTCAACCCAACTCAACTCTTTTTGGGCAGAAGCAATCAAAACCGCCTGCTATATGATAAATAGATCGCCATCAACAGCAATTAATTTAAAGACACCGATAGAGATGTGGACTGGTAAGCCAACAGACTACTCTACTTTACATTCTTTTGGATGTCCTGCGAATGTGATGTACAACGCCCAAGAAAGAATGAAGTTGAATCCGAAATCTATGAGGTGTAAATTCTTGGGGTATGCTGATAGAGTAAAGGGGTATTGCTTGTGGGATCCCACTACCCGCAAGGTTGTTTTCAGCAGGGATGTGATCTTTGCAGAAGATCAACTACTACAAAAAGATGAAGACGATAGCACGTCGAAAGGGTTTCAGAGACTACAACAATACAAGTGGAAAATAATCCGGTACAAGAAACTCCAGTTTCTACTGAAGCAGCACCAGAGCACGAGGTACAAGAACCAGTCGAGTCCAAAGCTCCAGAAGCTCGCCGGTCAACTCGTGAGAGAAGACCGCCAGCTTGGCATTCGGAGTTTGTCACTGAGAGCAATGTTGCATACTGTCTTTTAACAGAGGATGGAGAGCCCTCAACTTTCCAAAAAGCTATAAGTAGCTCAGATGTGTCTTTGTGGATGGCAGCAATGCAGGAAGAAATTGAAGCTCTACACAAGAACAAGACTTGGGAACTGGTACCATTGCCACATGGGAGAAAATCCATAGGTAACAAATGGGTCTACAAGATCAAGTGGGATAGCAATCATCAAGTGGAACGGTTTCGTGCAAGACTGGTGGTAAAAGGATTCGCTCAGAAAGAAGGTATTGATTTCAATGAGATATTTTCCTCGGTGGTTCGGCTTACAACAATTAGAGTAGTCCTGGCTATGTGTGCTACGTTTGACTTACATCTGGAGCAGTTGGATGTGAAAATTGCATTTCTTCATGGATAACTTGAAGAAGAAATCTATATGCTCCAACCAGAAGGTTTTGCTGAAACAGGAAAAGAGAACTTGGTTTGCAGGTTGAACAAATCTCTATACGGTCTCAAACAGGAACCGAGGTGTTGGTACAAGAGATTTGATTCCTTCATTATTAGCCTTGGATATAACAGACTCAGTTCAAACCATTGTACGTACTTCAAAAGGTTTGATGGTGATAATGATTTTATTATCTTGTTGTTGTATGTGGATGACATGTTGGTAGCAGGCCCCAACAGAGATCAAATCCAAAAATTGAAGGCACAGTTGGCTAGAGAGTTTGATATGAAGGACTTGGGACCAGCAAACAAGATTCTAGGGATGCAGATTCACCGAGACAGAAATAACAGGAAGATTTAGCTTTCCCAGAAGAACTACTTCAACAAGATCTTGCGACATTTCAACATGCAAGATAGTAAGCCAATTTCTACCCCACTTCCTATTAATTTCAAGTTATCCTCAAGTATGTGTCCTAGCAATGAAGAAGAGAGGAGGGAGATGTCTCGAGTACCGTATGCATCAGCAGTGAAAAGTTTAATGTTTGCTATGATTTGTACAAGACCAGACATTGCACAAGCAGTGGGAGTGGTTAGTCGATTTATTACGAATCCTGGTGGAGAGCATTGGAATACTGTGAAGAGGGTTCTGAGATACATCAGAGGAACCTCAGATGCTGCATTATGTTACGGAGGATCAGATTTTACTGTCAGAGGCTATGTTGATTCAGATTTTGCAGGGGATCTCAATAAAAGCAAATCTACTACAGGTTATTTGTTTATATTTGCAGGAGGAGCTGTAAGCTGGGTTTCTAAACTGCAGACGGTTGTTGCTTTATCTACAACAGAAGCAGAATACATGGCGGCTACACAAGCTTGCAAGGAAGCAGTTTGGATACAAAGGTTATTGGAAGAGCTCGGGCACAAGCAGGAGAAGATTGTTCTGTTTTGTGACAGTCAGAGTGCTTTGCACATTGCAAGGAATCCAACTTTTTATTCACGGACAAAGCACATAAGGGTTCAGTATCACTTCGTTCGAGAAGTAGTTGAAGAATGTAGTGTGGATATGCAGAAGATTCACACCGACGAGAACCTAGCAGATGTTATGACCAAGCCAATCAACACTGACAAGTTAAAATGGAGTAGATCCTCATATGGTCTAGCGGAAACGTAAGCAAGCATGGATTTGACAAGTGAGGAAAGATGGAAGGATTACAAAAGATCTGCTGCATAGATCGAGATATGAAGACAGATTGAAATCGGTCTTCAAGTGGGAGATTGTCAGGGAAGTGGGCTGTTACCAACCCTTTATTGGGGTCAAATAAAACATTAGCTAAGTGGGCTGCTACCAACTTTTTGGGGTCAAAGAAAACAGCAGCTAAGTGGGCTGCTACCAACCTTTTGAGGTCAAAGAAAACAGTAGGGAAGTGGGCGGCACCTACCCACCAGCACATTTCATTTTGCCTATAAATACTCGTGACTCTCATTTTGTATAGCCATCACAAAATCAAGAGAAGTGTATTAGAGAGAGTGTGAGAGTTACTACTTAGAGAGGAAAATTTGTACCTTCTTTGTAAGTAATATTTTTTCGATTTTGTGAGAGAGTTGTTTCTCCTACTACAATAAAGATTAGACAATTGTTATCTCATTGTAATCAGAGAGAATGTGTTGTAATCCCTATTTTACAATAGTGAAATCCTCCTACACTTGCCCGTGGTTTTTTACCCCAATTTGTTCAGAGTTTTTCCACGTAAAATATTTGTGTCTTGTTTATCTTCGTTTTTCTTATTTCGCTTTAGTTGTGTGTTAGTTTCGACCCGATAATCTTTTTTTCTAACAGAAAAAAATTGGACTGACATGAATGCTCGATGGAGCATACAGGAGGATATGTTTTCATGAGGCACCTATATGATAAAATATGTTGAACAATTTTCATTGATGTTGTCAACAAATCATCAGGGTTAACAATAGTGCTGATTCTGACATTATAACAAGTGATGAGCATAACCATTAAAAAAAAATTTAAGTCGCAAAAATTGTCCTCTTCTCTTTCAATTTGTTATCCTTTTGAAATTGGCTGGTTCTGTTTCTTGCTCTTCATACTTCTCATCTCATTCTCAAGCGCAATTGTTTCTATAATTGTTTTCTAAAAGACAAGTATTTCCACGAATATAAGTTTGCATGTATTGTTGAATTAAATATACATTAACCATTCAATTTGCTTTCTCAAACCTTGTAATCGTGTTGGAAAGAATTCAATTAAACTTTATCATCATAACTGATTCATAGAAAAAATGTTTTTAAATAAAATTATTTAAAAACATGTATTTCATTTATGTTCATATGATTTTCATATAAAGGTATTAAACATACTCTACATAAATAAATATAACAAAAACAACGCTACAACAACGTATTGAAAATTACTTTAAGAAAAAAAATACAGAAAAAATGGTTTCTCTAGTCATTTTTTAAGAAACCAAACACTCTTAAGTTTTAATTTTTTTAACTTTTAATTATATTTTATAAACTGTTTTCTTAAAATGTTTTCCAGTGCAAATTTAGATCATGTCACATTGGAATAGTGACACTTGGTATCTTGCAACTCATCCACTCGTGATAATCCAAAGTACAATCTTCTAACACATTGAAAGAGGAAAAATCTAAAAACATAAACACACAGAGACAAAAAGCAACAGTTCTCCAACTGAGGATCTCATTTCTCCCTCTCTCACTGTGATTCTGAAGCAGAAATGTCAGTCTCCTTGCAATCTCCGCCCTCTTCTGTTCTCTCTTCGTCCTCTTCTTTCCAGGTTATCTCTCTCTCTGTACTATTTAATATTATATGTATGTTTATATGTATGTATATGTGTATGTATAGCTCAAAACACGGGATCTTGAATTTGGCAGAAGGGAAGATTGAGGTTGACCGGTGGATCCACAGCTTCTACTGTACTCTTCAAGCTCAAGAGATTGCTCCCTCGAATTCATGCTTCTACTGGCTTCTCTTCTTCTTTTGACACTGGTAATATATATACTTCCTCTCTTGATCTTCATATAATCAACAGTGTTCTTGATTTTGGATTTTGATTTGGTTATTCGTGTATGTTTCTCTTTTTCTTTTTTTCTAAGGTGTGAGCACTGAACTGGATGCTGTGTCTACCTTCAGTGAGATCGTACCTGACACCGTCATTTTCGATGATTTCGAGAAGTATCATTCTTATCCTTGTTCTCATTTTATCATTTATTTTATAATACCTTAAAATCGAATTCAATTTTGATAATATTGTTCTCTCTTTTTCGCTTAGAAATTGTTATTTGCTATACTGGATTTATGAATTTTAATTCACATTGACATTGAAGGCAACACCACAGGAACAATTATAAGATGCCAGATTTATTTATTTATTTATTCCTTAAATTTTCTCTGTCTTCGTTTTCCCTTTTTTGAGGTGTTTGAGTTGGGGTGGGGGTGATCAAATGAATGGAGGGTGTTTTTGGTCGATGTCTGTTTATTAATTAATTAATTATTGACATATAGGTTTCCTCCAACTGCTGCTACTGTTAGCTCTGCTCTCCTCTTGGGTATTTGTGGTCTTCCTGATACCTTTTTCAGGGTATGCATTCAGTGTCACTACAATTTGAAAATATTAAGGATTTTCTTTTTGTTTAAATAAATTACATTTTCTTTTTTCCCTATTGTTGTGTAGAATGCTGTGGATATGGCCTTGGCGGATTCCAGGTGTTCCGGGCTAGAAAAACCTGAATTGAGACTATCGTGTTTCTGTAACAAGGTGGTCTTCTTACATATTTGTCCTTCAAACTGCATGAAGTTTAGCCTATTGGATTACTCATGTGCCTGACAACTGGTAGTGGAAGCCTAGGCTTTAGTTAATGTTGGTGGTGATTTGGCAAAACTTGTTCCTGGTCGAGTTTCAACCGAAGTGGATGCATGTCTTGCGTATGACACACATGGCATTATCAGGAAGGTATTGGTTTCTTTCATGTGTCAACTTGTTTTCTGTTTCTTCTTGTGGAGTTGAGCTATTTGTTTTTTGTATATTACAGGCATATTTATTTGGTTAATGATGCCACCCATAGCCACAGATTCATTATCAATTGCTGTTTCTATCTCAAATTGTGCATTTTGGTTATTTTTATCTGCTTTAGGTGTTGTTAGAGTTATCTGGTCTGATCTTTTGAAGTGCTATTTTATTCTGTAGTTTGTGACTCAGAAAAATGGTCAGGAAAAATCTTCTCTATATTTGTCTGACAAGGAAATATTTCTGTTGATAATTAATTACTGTCTGGATTGTTCTGTTTGAGTTTTTATTTTTTTTTACCTCATCCATTAAGTGAAGATATATGATATTCTTAATTGTTCTAACAGTCTTAACATACATTATTTTCCATAAGAATACAGATCTCTTTGATTCTCTCTACTTGCTGATTGAAAAGTTTCTTATTAGCATTGTTCTGTACCTTTTATTCATTTGTAGCTGTTAAATCAACTAACAAATGTCTATCTGGATTTCTTGTTTTTGGATTGAAATTTCCTCTGCCTTGGTGGGGAAGGAAGTTCAATGCTGTTTTGCAATTTTTGAAATGTGACTCTTTTACTTACAGTAAGAAAGTACATCAAAATTCCAGGTAGTTGCTGTTAAATTCTCTCCTAATTCTGCCTTTTTCTTTTTCTTTGAAAAAATATTTCCTACCACAAAATAAATTACTCCTAAGGAGAATGTTAGTTGCTGTTATTCACTTTGGAACTAGCAGGCTAGTAACTAGTAGTAAGAATGAATGATTTCTTGTGGTGACTGGAGAAATATTTTTCTTGTAAGTTCTAGAATTTAGTATATTCATATATCGTGCAAACCACAAACCTTCATAATTTCACTTGCGTGGGTGCATTCCACATTTAGATTCAGAAAATGCTTGTGTAATTGTGTGTACGGGTGTAAGTGAGAGAATCTTAAAGCCTTTTTTTTTTCAGGTAATATTCTTATTATATTAGGTGCCATAATTAATTCACTTGAAACAACTCTGTGGTAATGAAAGCTATAAGAATCCCATATTCTTATCTATTGCCCTGATATGGAATTTGATGCTTGTAATTAATCAAAATATGCAGGTGCATGATTTGTTGAAGTTGTACAATGAAATATATGTTCCTCCTGAAAGATTGTTATTCAAAATTCCATCAACTTGGCAAGTGAGTATCCAAGAGAAATCCGTCTATATTGCCATTCTCAAGAATTTTTCTTATAGGCTCCATAAATGAAAGCTAATGATTTTTTTCTCTCTCTCTTGTCCATCTCATATCTGTTTATTTGTCAGGGAATAGAGGCTTCAAGATTGCTGGAATCTGAAGGCATACAAACACATTTGACTTTTGTTTACAGGTATATAATTATGTCAACTTCATGTAATTCAAATATTTTGTAGTGAAAATCAAGGGATTCAACCAGTTGATTCTGGTGTTTTAAAAATAAAATTGGGCCCAGTCTATTCTACAAACTTTTGTAAGGTATTTTAATACTTATTTGTTGATATTGGGAGTAATTTTTACATATCTGAGATGTGATTTTCACGACATTTGAAACACTCTGGGTTTAAGGATCTTTATGGTGTTTTCTGGATGTTCTTTTGTGGGATAAGAGACGTGCAGCTACTCATGTGATGGATCTGGAGTTATTTTGATGTTAATGCCATTTTGGGATTCCTATCATCTTCCTAATGCTTTTGTCTACACTGATTACTAGATGTGTCTCTGTGTCTCTAAACTTATTGCACGGGGAGATCTGTTTATATATGAAATGTGTTACTGGTCTTTCGTTGTATGCGTTAAAGCATCTTTCTAAAAGAACTTTTTGGGGCTGTCAAGTGAATAACCATCTGAAAAGAGAGGCCTGTTTGGGGGTAAGAAAGTGGAAACCGGGTTGGCATTCTCCATATTGTAGCTTTATAAAATGGACTTGGGATATTTTTGATGGGACATCAAGAAACCATTTGAGTGGAATGAAGCCTCAATACCAAGAAATTAATGAGGACATCCCAAAACCCTGTATCGGTTGTTAGATGTATTAATATATGAGTTTATATGTTTAACCTGTTACATGAGTTTCTCAAGATAATATGTCGTTGATGGCCTCAAATATGACTTACATCCTCTCAGTTTTGTACTTGGATATATACTGTATAGATAGCATTCCTATGAGTTAATTTAACATATTATTTTTCATGTTCAAAATTCATTTGATAAATTTTATTCGTTCTGTCTAGCCTCGCTACTTTAGAAGCATTTGGGGTTTGCATGTTTATTATTGGCATCCTTTTAGTTCCCTAAATGTTGGCCATGCTGTGGCCAAAGCAATTTTCCTGCACAAAGTTGTAGCACTAAACTGTACCAAGTAGTGTTCATATCATCCCTGTTATCCTTAACTTAATAAACTCTGTAGATGTAGTGATGGCTTTTACTTCATTTCTTTCCCCTGCCCCTGACTTTCACTTATTTTTTAATGTCTTACAGAATGCTCCTTTGGGATGAATTTCATTTTAGTTCTTATTTCTCGATCCTTGATAACCTGATCATGTTACTTCAGCTTTGCTCAAGCTGCAGCTGCAGCCCAAGCTGGTGCTTCCGTTATTCAGATATTTGTTGGCCGGATTAGGGTAACTTTCTAATTTTGTCGAGTAATATTATTGCTTTTTATGTATATTCAGTTTTGTTGAAGTGCATAAGTTGACCTTCAGGATTGGGTACGCAATCATTCCGGTGATCCTGAGATAGAAGCTGCACTTAAAAGAGGAGAGGATCCTGGGTTGGCATTGGTTAGTTTGAACTCTATCATTCTGAGCTTTCATTTCTTTTTTTAAAATGTCAACAAGGTTTTAATTTATTGCTTTGATGTGTCTAGTAAATTGTAGGAAGCTAGTATTCTAATAAGAAACTGTTTTATGATTTTTAGACTATGAAATATGATTCTCATGGTTGCTTCAGACTATAAGTTAAAATGTCTCTAGGCACAAATTGTTTTGTACTCTCTTGGAAATTTCAATTGAAGTCTATCATATTTTGTTTTTCTTTTCACTCTTCAATATCTCTTTTCAAGTTAAACTGGCCAAAAGTCTGAATTATTTGCCACTTACAAAAAAAAGGATCTGAGTTATTTGCTGGTGTTGACTGAGTTTAGTAGTGATGCCAATTTTATGATTATTTCTGCAATTGTGAAGTTAGAACTAGTGTTTACAAAATGATCTGGACAGGCTGACCAGATTGTGAAAACCTGAATCTGACAGTACTCTTGATTGGTTAAATCATTTGTACTGGAGAAATCTGACTTTGCGTATTATTCTTTGTTTTACCTCATATAATTTTCTCCGATTTCAGTATTTTGTTTGATGACATCGTAGTATTATATAAAGCTGATTATTAGGTTTTCATTTTCTTTTCACAACGATAAATTGTTCTCTTTTGATAGGTTATGCTTGCCATTGAAATTAACTTTAAACAGGCATAATTTATTTAGTTTTACAGCATTGGATTATTAAATCTTTGTGATATCCAGGACCAGTACATATTGTCCGCTATCAACTTGCATAAGAATAAATTCGTTTGGACAAAATGATCTGAAAAGGCTGACCAGATTGTGAAACCTGAATCTGACAGTCCTCTTGATTGGATAAATCATTTGTACTGGAGAAATCTGACTTTGTGTATTATTCTTTGTTTTACCTCATATAATTTTCTCCGATTTCAATATTTTGTTTGATGACATCATAGTATTATATAAAGCTGATTATTAGGTTTTCATTTTCTTTTCACAATGATAAATTGTTGTCTCTTTTGATAGGTTATGCTTGCCATTGAAATTAACTTTAAACAGGCATAATTTATTTATTTTTACAGCATTGGATTTTTAAATCTTTGTGATATCCAGGACCAGTACATATTGTCCGCTATCAACTTGCATAAGAATAAATTAGTTTGGATGATCAGCATAGATTATTTTCTTTCTTTCTTTTCTTGTTGTTTCCTTTGTTTTGTGATGCTCCTTCATATCAAGAAAATTCATCAATACTAGTCTTGGTTTATCTAATACAAGAATAGATCTAGACCATATCCTTGGTTAAATCAAAGGTCATTTGTCTTTCTCACTCTGCCAACCAAGATTTTTCTTGGCATTCACTGAGTTTTATGGCACCTTCAACTTGGATAATGATTATCCTTTTGGCACAAAGGTGCAGTCATTATTGGATGTTGCTTGTGACCATACAATTCAACTGATTTTCCTCGTTTTAACCAGATTGGTGAATGTTATGCTTTAACCTTTCAGTATTGCATTCTGCTGGTTTTAGCTACATATCACTAGCTCAACTTAAATATTTGTCAGTGGAAGTACAAAATGAACACTTAGTATATCATCGGTTACAGTTTCTTGATTCTGCCTTGAAGCTCCCATGTCGCTTAAAGCTTCTGTTCCAAACAGTATCATCCAACAAATGCTTAAATGCATGTACTATTGTCAACATTGCAGGTGACAAAAGCTTACAATTACATTCACAAATATGGACATAAATCAAAGTTGATGGCAGCAGCAGTGCGAAACAAGCAAGATTTATTCAGTCTTCTGGGGTACCTATATGATTCAACTTTGATACTTTTTAACTGGAAACATTGTCAGTTAAGGAATGATCTTTGCTGATCATGTTGCATTTTACTCCTTGTTCAGGATTGACTATATCATTGCGCCGTTGAAGGTCTTGCAGTCTCTCAAAGAATCCATCTCTGCTCCTGATGAGAAGTACTCTTTCATTAGGAGGCTGTCCCCTCAGTCTGCTGCTCTCTACAATTTTACTGAAGAAGACGTATGTACTCTTTCCATATTCTCGTTCTCATTTTCTACCTAGGAACCAGGATTTATTATATTATAATGACAGAATGGAAGAGAATGATCCCAAAATTTAGTCCAGCTAATAATCCAAAAAGGCAGCTTCATGTTTCGTTCAGTGATACCAAAGGTTAATTGAACATGAATTATAACCAGTTATTTAATGCAACTAAGACAAATGGGTTGGGTCTGGAATGGATTTTGACATATCAAAAGAGCTGAAAATAGAACTAAGAAGTTAATTGAACATGATAACTGAAAGTAATTTAGTGAAACATTAGGGCATTTGCTCATGCTAATGCAATGACCATTGCTACTGCAACATCACAGCTATCCTACCTGTTTTACTGTCACTAAACACAGCCAACACCTCTTCTACTGTCACTTCCTACCGCCTCTACCACCACTTTCACATATTTGCCAGGAATGCGACGTACAAACCATCTTTCCTGTTTTTTTAAAGCGAAATTCATATTTATCTTGAGTATATGATTGCACTTGTTTAACTTGGGCCTGGTAGAGAGTCAAAATTTGTTGCTCATACTTTTTTAGGGTATTTGCAAAAAGCTTACTAAATGGTGACTACTATTTTAGAATTATTGTTTACTAATTACAGGTGGATTTAGATTAACTTATTTAATCTTTCTTGGTGGAAAATATTCAGTAATTCAGAAAAAAAAAGAGTACCTATAAGGTTACTGAATATGCTAAATGGTTAACTTCCTGATCTTCTCTTCATCATGTTCAGCTTACTAAGTGGGACCAGTTAAGCCTTGCATCTGCCATGGGGCCTGCATCAGTGGAGCTTCTGGCTGCTGGACTTGACGGATATGTTAACCAAACGAAGAGTGTTGAAGAGTTGTTTGGGAAGATTTGGCCACCCCCAAATGTCTAAATTAGTTTTGTCCATTGCTAAACAGTCTTGTCTGCATCAAATAAGAGAACAATAACAGCTTCAAGTCTTCTTTTTCCTTAATCTCATCCCCCCCTGTTTCTCATGTACCTATTAATCGATGTCTATCTCTTGTTACATTTATCCTGCACCAGCACTCGATTTGATTATGGAACTTCATTTCTCTAACCATAACTAAAGTCTTACAGCAGTTTGTGTCATTTTGCTTTACGTTGATGAATGACGATAAAAAGAAAAAGGGATGATAATGCTGCCGGGATCTTATCACCATGAAGATTAATATCTAGACCTGCATTTTTGGGTAGATTTGATCTAAGAATGACACAGCCGATATTGATTTTCGAAAAAGACTGTTTTTCGATTTTTTTTTTGAAAGGTTTGATCTGAGCTTTAGGTTGGTTTTTAAACTGCATTTAGATTGTGCTAGGTCGGTTATAGCTTAAAGGAAAACCTGCAAATGTGGATAATTTTTTGCTTGTGGGACGGTTGATGTTGCCCCTGCCATGATCCCGATCCAAACAAGAATTCCTAATAAATACAGGGTTATTTGATAAAAAGTTTATCTATTCTCCACAAACAAGTTAAGAATTTAACTAATGACAAATAACTACCAAAAGAGAAGTTGATTCCGGTCACCCATTTGTCTATATAATTTGACAAATCATTGATGACTGATTCCATCTGGTTTATTCTAATTTCTAAAGGGTCCAATCATTTGTCATTGGACCCAAATCTTTGATCCATATTTATTTTATAATCACATGGGACAATGTTTCTCTTCCCTTTATACATAATAGTATTTCCTTGAGAGGCAAAAGCACGTGGAGCCTGTTGAAGCCATATGGGTCTTGCATGTGGAAAAAAAATGATATCTGGTTTAGGCTGTTTTTTTTTTTAATTTACTTATTTTGTATTTTACCCAATAATGAGAAATGGGTGAGGCCTGAGGGAGACATTTCAACAATCAGTTATCATTATTTGCACGTGGCCCAGCAGTATAGTTAATGTTGGATAATAAAATAAAGCCAATCTTATTTGACTCGGCAAATTGCCTTTTTGTTCTAAATTATAAAGTAATTAGAAAGACTAATCTCCTTTCAAATCCTAATCAGCAATTACTCACCAGTCCTTGTTTAAGACCAGAAGAATTGCCCTCACCAACCTCCTGGAAGTAAAAGTCTCCGTTGAACTACTTACGATAAACATGCCCTTAATCTTCTTTTAACCTTCTGTTCACTTTATGGCTTCGTCATCTAAAATTTAAAATTATACGAGTTATACAACGAATAGTATATATATTATAATTTTTATTATATATATATATATATTTATATATGAATTATATATAATTTTTTATTTTTATATTATTTTGTAAATAATTAAATAATTTAAAATAATTATCAATAAATCAGATAACATGTAATAAATATTTATGAAACATAATAATAATATAACAATAACAAACAGTAAACTCAGCTGTTAAAGCTTGTATTCTTATTCATAACTGCTTTTGAAAATATTAATAATCATATATTTATCTGCAGAAAAAAAAAATAGTTGGGAGACATCTCAAATGTCAATCCTGCTCATACACACATATTTTCCCAAAAAAATTGATTATTAATTATTATGAAACATCATTGATAACATGCAGAAAAGTAAAATATTTTACATGGTTAAATATTTCACAGCTCTAAATATAGGTCCGCCAGTATTGTTGACATTCTAAAAAAGATTATTGATATTTTTTTTATTTAATTTATAATAATATCTTCGATTGAAATTGAATGATTTTAATAATTCAATTCAATTAAAGATGTTGTAATTTTAAATATCAAATGTTAATAACAACTTTAAGAGTGACAATTACAAAATTAATTTTTTTACAGTAAAAGTGTGAAATAAATCTTTTGATACATATAAATTATGATAGTAAAGTAATCCCTACACAATCTCAAAATTTAATTTAAAAAATTTAAATTCATAAACAAACACAAAGTATACTGTAAATTTTAATTTTTAATTTTTACTGTAAAAAAAGTGATACCATCGGCCCAAAATATATAAAATTTACTGTTGCTGTAATGATGCAGAATCCTTGGATTGGTGGGAGAATCTGTCCAGGTTTGTCATCGATAGGAGATTAGTTGTCAATTAAGGCTTAAGTTTTTTTTCCTACCCCACCACAAAAAGAATACAGTGTGTATATATATATATATATATATATATATATATATATATATAAAACCATTTTCTCTCCAGCGAAGCAGGAAACCGACCATGTATAGGAAAACTAAAAAAAACTCCCATATATATATATATATATATATATAGGGAATCAGCTCATGCCACAACAACATCATCTCTCTCTCTCTGATTTTCTCTATATTAACTAGTAGTAATTCGTAGTTTATTTTCTTACGAACAGTTCCTCTCTACAAAGCCGCTCTTTAATGATATGGGAAACCCAAACGCAAAGTACCTGCCAATCTCCAACCCACAAGAACCCACCACCTACACTCCCCTCCTAGATTGGCCCCACAAGACCGGAGCTCCGACTAACCGCCCGAGACCCATTAAAGCCCACCTGGCGATCTTCTCTGGGTTGCTGTTAATGGTTGTGGTTTTGGTGGCATTGATAGCCTCTTACAATAATAATGGATCTGAGTTTTCAGATTGTTTTGCCAGAAAATATGGCACTGGTTCCTCGTCATCATTGTCTGCATCTTCTTCTTCGTCCAATGAGATGCCGAGGGATTCGGTGAAGCCCTCCGTGTCTCGCGGCGTGTCCGCTGGAGTTTCGGAGAAGACCAACCGGTTGTTCTTCGCCGGCGTCGAGGAAGTGCCGGGGTTCCAATGGAACAATACCATGTTGACTTGGCAGAGGTCGGCTTTCCACTTTCAACCCGATAAGAATTGGATGAATGGTACGTAAATTCCGAACTACTTTCTGAATGAACAGTTCATATCAGTATTTTTTTTTAAAAATAAAAAGGTATATTCAATCATAGTTTTTATTTATTTAAGCGACGTTATACAGTAATATAATTTTATTATAATATAAATTCGTATTATTTTATTATTTATATAAAATTTCACAATATTTTTATTTAAAATAAAAAATAATCGATATAAAAATCAAACAAAATCATTGAGAAAATCAAAATATCATCCATAACTAACATATCAAAACTTATATATTATTTTTAATTTTTTTGTTAAAAAAAAGTTGTACTAAAAAGTGTCATAACTTTTTGATGATTTGATTTTAAAGTTAAAAAAAAAGAATTAAAAACCAATCACATTTATTATATATATAATATGATACCATAATAGTATTTTTTTTTTATGGTACCACAATTTTATTGGTCTCAATGTGCTGATTTTTTCCTCTTTATTTTTCAATTGTTGGGTTCCTGTTTTGTCATTGCTCTGATTGGGGGAATTTGGTTCGTTCTGCTTCAGATCCTAATGGTGAGACCTTTTTTTTTTCTGTTTGTTATTTCTTTTCTTATTATGTAATTAGTTTTGAATCTTGCTTATTGCCTTGTGTTAGCCTCATATGTGCTGCCAATTGAGCCTGATTTGAGTAAAATTTGCCTGATATGGTGTCGTCCTTGAACAAATTTAAATATGAACATGAGATGGGGATTTAGAACTAAATTATTTACTGGTCAGTCTAATTTTTTAATTTGTCAATTAAATGGCTCAAAAAAAGAAAAGGTAAGCTGAGTATAAGGGACAAGCTAGAGTTAAGAAAATCTTGCGCCAAAACTTTAGCAATTCTGGGTTGACCCGTATTTATTATTCAACCAATCTGGTCAAATATTAGAAACGTATGAAAAGTCTGCCAGTGCCAGGTCGTAATTGGACTACTACTTCTTTAGATCCACAAGAAAACCAACTTCAACGATTGCCATAAAACAAACGAGTAATAAAGAAAAGTAAACGCAGAGGATTTATAAAAGAACAATATGTTTGGATGAGAGAGTGTTCCATGGTGGGCTTAGATTAATTGAAGATTTTATTGGTAAATTTTAAATTTTTTTTAGTAATATTAATTTTTAAATAGATCTTTATACTAACTTAGTCCCATATAAAGGTTTTAAGAGCAGGCCAATTTTATGACAAAACTTGAATAATATACCTTGTTGATTCATTAGTTAATCAATTGTTAACCTTGATCATAAAAAAATATTACAGGTCCAGTGTTCTACAAGGGATGGTACCACTTCTTCTACCAGTACAACCCAGATGCTGCAGTATGGGGTGACATTGTTTGGGGGCATGCTGTATCAAGGGATTTGATCCACTGGCTTGGCCTCCCATTAGCAATGGTCCCTGATCAATGGTATGACACCAATGGTGTCTGGACTGGTTCTGCAACAATCCTCCCTGATGGCCAAATTATTATGCTGTACACTGGATCCACTAATGAATCAGTACAAGTACAAAATCTTGCCTACCCTGCTGATTCCTCTGATCCCCTCCTCATCAATTGGGTCAAATACTCTGGCAACCCGGTATTAGTCCCTCCACCAGGCATCCATTACAAGGATTTCCGTGACCCGACGACTGCTTGGTTGACATCAGAAGGCAAATGGCGGATTACAATTGGGTCTAAAATCAACAAGACTGGCATTTCTTTAGTGTATGATACTAAGGACTTCAAAACTTACGAGCTGTTAGATACACTGCTACATGGTGTTTCTGGCACTGGAATGTGGGAGTGTGTGGACTTTTACCCCGTGTCAAAAACAGTCGAAAACGGTCTCGACACATCGACTAATGGCCCTGGAGTGAAGCATGTGGTGAAGGCAAGCCTGGATGATACCAGGATCGATCACTATGCGATTGGAACTTACTTTGACAAGAATGCAACATGGGTTCCTGATATTCCTGAGATTGATGTTGGCATTGGACTTAGGTATGATTACGGGACATTTTACGCGTCTAAGACGTTTTATGATCAGAACAAGAAAAGGAGAGTGTTGTGGGGTTGGATTACTGAGTCTGATAGTGAATCCGCTGATGTGAAAAAGGGTTGGGCATCTCTTCAGGTATGTTGATATTTGCTAGTAAACAATGACATAAATTTAGGCCTAATTTCAAGTTTTACAAAGTTTAATTGTCATTTGACAATAACATTGTGTTATGTTGCAGAGCATTCCTAGGACAGTGGTGCTTGATCAGAAGACTGGTACCAATCTACTTCAATGGCCAGTGAAGGAGGTAGAGAATTTGAGATCAAGCGAGAAGGAATTTAACGTTAAGGTCAAGCCAGGGTCAGTGGTTCCATTTGATGTTGGCCTAGCCTCACAGGTATGTGTTTTTATTTTCCACTTTTTAAAGGGTAAAAAAATTACCATGATTTGAAAAAAATAAAAACCTGTTAGCTTACAAAATGCTTGGCAATGTAACAGTTAGATATCGTTGCCGAGTTTGAGGTAGATAAGGATGCTCTGGAAAGAACAAGTGCAGACAATGTTGAGTACAGTTGCAGCACCAGTGGCGGTGCTTCTCATCGCGGTGCTTTAGGACCTTTCGGTTTTCTGGTTCTTGCAGATGAGACTCTCTCAGAGCAGACTCCTGTGTACTTCTACATTGCTAAAGGAAGTGATGGCAAAATGAAGACTTTCTTCTGCACTGATAAATCAAGGTATAATACAAATATTGTTAATTATTCTTTGTTTGTACACCCAATAAAGAAAATTCATGTCAAGTTTATAATTGAATATGATTTCTGATCCTTTCTTGCTGTTCTTGTAGGTCCTCCGACGCAACTGATGTTGATAAAAAAATTGATGGGAACTTTGTTCCTGTACTAGAAGGCGAAAAATTATCCCTAAGAATATTGGTGCGTTGAGTCTTTCTCATTCCTTTTTCGAATTTGAACGGTTTAATCTTCAGTTATTTTAAGTTAAGTTGAACACGAGAAAACATGGTTTTTAAAAAGAAAATAAAAGTGTAACAGAACAACTATTTTAAAAATTGTTTAACTAAACACAAACAGTTTTTAATTCGATTATTTTTCAGAAACTATTTCAAAACCTATTTTGACAAATCAAAATTTAAGCTAAGTTGAATGGGAACTCCTCAAAAACTTAAATTGTTTGTAATTGAATGTGTATCCAGGTGGATCACTCAATAATTGAAAGCTTTGCACAAGGTGGCAGGACATGCATCACGTCGCGGGTTTATCCAACAAGGGCAATTTATGGAGCTGCTAAGGTGTTCTTGTTCAACAATGCTACCGAAACCAATATTAATGCATCAGTCAAGATATGGAATATGAATTGTGCATTCCTTCGCCCGTACCCTGATGAAAAATTGAATGGGTCTCATCACAAAATGAGTCATTTGCATAAATCTGTCCATTAACCTCTGTTTTTGTAGCATAGGAGTATTTTGTTTTTTCATTTCATTGATCTTTTATTCATGTTGGAAAAAGGAATGGCTTTAAACCCACAGGAAAGATGAAAGGTGGGCATTGTTTTAATTAGCATTTGAATGTAAATTGGCCCAATTTAATTGGCTGAGAACAAAAAAGGAAAAATAAATTTATATAGTCCTTTCCCATTCCATTGGGAAAAAATTCTGGTACTCAGATTATACCGAGTACTTAGGTGTCACATCCTATCGTATTTTATAGTCCACGCCCATTCGATTCGGAAAAAGTTGTTCTTGAACATCGGACTGATATCATGCTGCTTATGAAAGACAAGATCAACCTTTTTCTATAGCTCAGGCTTCTTTTTGTTTTTATTAACTATTGCTCAGATTTGGGAAAAATCAATCGTTTTTTGATATACTTTTAGAGGAAAATCAAGATCGTTCTTCAGTATATGACAAACTTCTCAAAAATGTTATGAAGGCCCTTTCCAAAAAAAAAATGTTATGGAGGCTAGCTTGTTAACTAGGGCTGACAATGTTAGTGCTAGTGTGGCGAAATTTCCGCATGCATTCGGTTCAAAATATCATTTTTATATTAAGTATTCAAAATACAATTATTAGTCTGATAAAGTTTTTTTCGCTTTGGTGAAAAAATATCCGCATGTTAAAATATGATAGAAAGTGGTAATGAATACTAAGTGCAAAACTTCCTTTTTTTTTATAGCAAAGGTG
The DNA here is from genome assembly GCA_023935145.1 of Bretschneidera sinensis. Taxonomy (NCBI): domain Eukaryota; kingdom Viridiplantae; phylum Streptophyta; class Magnoliopsida; order Brassicales; family Akaniaceae; genus Bretschneidera; species Bretschneidera sinensis. The sequence goes on from CM043698.1 coordinate 33,334,272, forward strand.
AACTTTATAGTTTTTTTCTTATTTATGTGAAACTATATATCAGCACACTTTAAAATATAGATAGATATACGTGATTGAAAAGAAAAAAAAAACCATTTAAAATGGATTCATTAAAAAAAATCAATCAAAATCTAATGGATTCATTAACGAAAAAATATTAAGAGAGAAACAATTACTCCGTAAAAGTCAACAATAATCAATTAATGCAATAATCTTTAAGGAAAATATATAAGAGATTGATTTATGTCCAAATAAAAAATAAATTTAAATGATATCAATTAAAATAATAAAAAAACATTTAAAATATGAAAACTCAATTCTATATAGTGTCACGTCTGTTGACCCTCACCTATATTTTAATGATGACAAAACACAACCCTTATTATACTAACAGTGCTATCTAAGTGTACTAAGCAATAAAAGCATTCAACCAAGGATCAAGATGCAAGAACTCAATCCGAATCAAACACCAAGTCAAGATAGAAGATCTAGTATAGAGACAAGGTATTTAAACAAATTGTAAATCTCACTTGTTCAGGTAAAAAGCTTGTCTTATGGCTCCTTTTGAAAAAGCATTTTTACAGAACTTTTCAATCAAACGTTTTTAAGTTAAAATCATTTCAAAACATGAAAACTAGGTTGATAAGCTACCCAGTCGACTGGGTACTTATACCAAAAGATTGGTAAATGGGACTGTGTGTCCCTAGTCAACTGGGTGCTTCATATCAGTTGACTGGTTTATTAGACAGACTGTCCCTAGTTGACTGGTAAGAACCACCCATTCGACTGGTACCTTCAACAGCCTTAAAAATGAGATTTTTAACTTGACCCAGTCGACTGGTACTAAGACCCAATCGACTGGTAGTTCAAAAAATATGACCGTTTAGACGCGAGATTTCAGCACAAATTGCACCAAATTGTACCAGAACAGTACAAAGCGGCCATATTACATCAAAGCTATATAAACCCACTCTATTGAGCATTTAAAAAAAAAGAGAATATATATTCAATCAAGTTTTTACTCATTGATACATAAAAGCTTTGAAATATTTATTGTTGAGTCATTCTTCAAGCTTTACCTTGAAAGAGAGATATTATTCAGTTGTATAAGCTTTCATTTTTGTCTCTCTACTATTTACTTTACAACATTTATTGTAAAGGGATTAGCTTCTGAAAAGAAGAGATTAGCTTCCGAGAGGAAGAGATTTGCTTCCAAAAGGAAGTGATTGATTGTAAAGTTTGTGCAACAGCTGTGAAGTTGCACGACTAAGTTTTTTAGTGGATTACTTCAAAGAGGTTCATTGAAGAGAGTGGATGTAGGGTCGAAACGAATCTGATATTGCCGAACCACTATAAACTGAGTTTGAATCCTCTATTCCTTAAACTCTTTTATTTACAGCACATTATTTGTTTACATGCTTGTGGGTTATCTGTTTTTATAAACTTGTGTTTAATTAGCAAAAAAAAATTAAAAACCCAATTCAGCCTCCTCTTGAATTGAAACCTCAGTCTACAATTGGTATCAGACCCTCGTTCTCAATTTTAGGCTTAATATCATTAAGTTGATCCGATGGCAGCAAATAGCTATTATGAGGAAAAACATGATGAAAATTTTTGTCAAATGACAAGATTATAATCTATGGAGAGTAATTGAAGAGGGACCTAGAATTCTATCAAAGGAAATAACTATTGGAGAAATCAATCATACAATGCTTAAACTCAAAACTGAGTACAATGATGAGGATTATAGAATGATGTCTCTCAATAGTAGAGCCACAAGTATTTTACATTGTGCTTTAGATATATCTGAATACAATAAAATCTCTGCATGTGTTTCGGTTAAGGAGATATGGGATAAATTGCAAGTTACATATGAAGGAACTAGTGAGGTTAAAAAATCAAAAATCTATATGCTAGTATCTGAATATGAATCTTTTAGAATGTCTCCTAACGAAACAATTTCTCAAATGCACTCACGTTTCACAACTATTGTTAATGGTTTGAAGCTTCTTGGTAGGAACATTGAGGAGTTTGAACTAACAAGAAAAATCTTAAGATCTTAGCCATCCACTTGGAAAGCAAAGAAGACGGCCATCACAGAGGCCAAAGATCTCGACAAACTTGATGTTGAGACACTTGTTGGGTCATTGTTGACATATGAGATGGATCTCATGGTCAATGATGATGAGAAAAAGAAAAAGATGATTGCTCTCAAAGCCTCTACATGCAACAGAGAAGAGGAATCGGAAGAAGAAGTGGAGAGCAGTGAAAAAGATAGTGAGATGGCTTTAATCACCAAATGGTTTCATAGGTTCTTGAAAAAAAGCAAGAAACCTTACATAAAAGATCCCACTTCAAAAAGGGAACCACTTGCGTGCTATGGATGCAAGAAGCCCGATCACATCAAGGTCGATTGTATGGTTACAAGCAAACCATACAGGAGCTTCAAGAAGAAAGCTATGATTGCAACTACTTGGAGTGATGATGAAGAAGAAAAATCATTGGATAAAGAAGTTGGATACGAGGAAATTGCCAACCTATGCCTTATGGCAATTGATGATGAAAATGAGGTATTATCTTCTCCCTTTTCTAAAAATAAGATTGTTGATAGTAGTGAAGAATTGTTAGAAGTCATAAATGAAATGCATGATGAATTGAAGAAATTCGATTCTAGGAACTCAACTCTTAAGAAAGAGGTATCATCTCTTTCTAAAGAAATAATAAGTCTAAGAGAAGAAAAAGATAAACTATCTTCATTGCTTTATGATTCTTCTCAAGATTTCCTAAAAGATGAAAATGAAAACTTAAAGAATAAGATATTAGAATTGAATGGCATTATATCTAGACTCATGCTTAGAAAAGAAAAGCTTGATGAAGTGTTTTCTTGCCAAAGATTAAGTAGAGGAAAATCCGGGTTAGGATACTCTTCATGAGGTAAGCAAAAATCAAAAGAGAGCTTATTCATGAAAGCCTCTTGTGTGAATGAAGCTTCTACTTCAAAGATCACTAGCAAGGTCAAAAACACACCCTCAATGAATGCTAGCATGTCTAGAAATGCAAATTCTAATGCATATACAAAAATGAAAAACCCTAGAAATACTCATGCTTATATGTATGCTCATTCAAGAAATGCTTATACATATCCTAGGAATAACCATCATGTGCATCTTAGAAACAATATTCATAATCAAAACTTACATCTTGCACAAGCATATCCTAGGAATTACTATGATGGTTATTCTAGAAATAATATGCATACTCATGAAAATGCAAGTGTGTATACTAGAAATCATCTTCATACATTTTCTGGAAATGATATGTATATTCATATTCCTCACATTAGAAACATGTATCCTAGGAACTCATATCCTAAGCATTATAGGCATGCACAACTAAATACTCCTAGAAATTTCAATAACTATCATCTTAGAATTGTGCTTTATCAACATGTCTATAGATCACCATATGCTGTTAAGAAAGTATGGGTCCCAAAAGGAACTGTATTTTCAAGGACTAACCCCAAAGGACCCAAGAAATTTTGGGTATCTAAAAATGCCATTGTGTATCCTTGTGTGATGTAGATATGTCTCCACACCAAGGAAAAAGGTAACTGTTGGTACCTTGATAGTGGATGCTCAAAACACATGACCTGTGATAAAAGTGTATTCAAAGAGTTAACTCTAAGAGATGGTGGACTTGTCACTATTGGAGACAACACAAAAATAAAAATCATCAGGCATGAGAAAGTTTGTAATGATTTCTCAACCATAGATAATGTATTGCTAGTACAAGGCTTAATTTACTAAGTATTAGTCAACTTTGTGACAAAGGCAACAAATTCACATTTGAAACTTCTCATTGTCTAGTTATAGACATCAAGAGTAACAAGATCAAGTTTGTTGGCCACAGACATGAAAATTTCTATATAGTTGATTTAAAATCATTGCATTCTGAAATTGAAAAATGTTTTCCTGCATTTAGTGAAAACCCATAACTATGGCGTAGAAGGCTTGGTCATGTGAACATGAATTTGCTTAAAATCATTTCTAGAAAAGATTTAGTAATTGGACTTCCCAAAATAAATTTTGAAAAAGACAAAGTATGTGATGCTTGTCAAATGGGAAAACAAACTAGGGTTTCTTTTAAATCAAAGAATGTAGTGTCAACTATTAGACCATTGGAACTTTTGCATATGGACTTATTTGGTACAATAAGTACCATTAGTCTAGGTGGCCATCAATATGCCCTTGTTATTGTTGATGACTATTCAAGATATACCTTTGTTATTTTTATTACTTATAAGGATGAAGTTTACAAAGAATTTGAAAACTTTTGCAAAAAGGTTCAAAATGAAAAAGGAATTTGTATTTCAAGCATTAGAAGTGATCATGGAAAAGAATTTGAAAACCAAAGTTTTTCAAAATTTTGTGATGAAAATGGAATTGATCACAACTTTTTAGCTCATAGAACTTCTCAACAAAATGGAGTTGTTGAGAGGAAAAATAGAGCTCTAGAAGAATTTGCAAAATCAATGTTTTGTGAATAGAATTTTAATTAGGCCTATGCTTAATAAAACTCCGTATGAATTATGGAAAGGTAGAAAACCTAATATCTCCTATTTTCGTACATTTGGTTGTAAATTCTTCATCCTAAATAACAATAAAACTAACTTGGGTAAATTTGACTCTAAGACCGATGAAGGGATATTTTTACGATATTCAACCTCTAGCAAGGCTTATAGAGTCTTCAACAAAAGAACTCTAGTGGTAGAAGAATCTGTACATGTAACTCTTGATGAGTCTAACCTAATTAATAGTATAATAGTTTCTTTCAATGATGATACATATTTTATTCTAAGAACATAAACACATACTCCCATTGTTGACCCAAAGAAAAGTCCACCTTAAACAAATGAAGAGATAGAAATTCTTAAATTGGACCAACCATCTACGAGCCGACAAGAGGATAGTCTTCCCAAAGATTGGAGGTATGTAAATTATCACCCGATTGATCAAGTGATTGGTGATCTTTCGCAAGGGGTAAGAACTCGTTCCTTTATTAGAAATATTTGCAATTATGTAGCTTATTTGTCTCAAATTGAACCTAAGACATTTATTAAAGCCGAAAAGGATTATGATTGGATAATTGCAATGCAAGAAGAAATAAATCAATTTGAAAGAAACAATGTTTGGAATCTAGTTTCTAGACCTATGAATCATACAATAATAGAAACTAAATGGGTATTTAGAAATAAAATGGATAAAAATGAAATAGTAACTAGGAACAAGGCTAGACTAGTTGCTAAGGGATATAATCAAAAAGAAAGAATAAACTTTGATGAGACCTATGCTCCCGTAGCTAGATTAGAAGCTATTCGAATGTTATTAGTCTTTGTATGCTTTAATAAGTTTAAGTTATTTCAAATGGATGTAAGAAGTACATTTTTAAATGGCTTTATAAAAGAAGAGGTTTATGTTGAGCAATTGAGCAACCTCTATGATTTCCTAGTCTTCTAAATCATGTCTACAAGCTCTCTAAGGCTCTATATGGGTTGAAGCAAGCTTCAAGGGTAGGTATGAAAGACTAAGTAAATTCTTATTAGATAATAATTTTATAAGAGGTAAAGTAGACACAACCTTCTTCACAAAAACTCACATAAATAATACTCTACTAGTCCAAATATATATTGATGATATTATATTTGGTGCTATTAATGAATCTATGTGTCAAAAGTTTGCAAAGTGCATGCAAAGTGAATTTAAAATGAGATTACCTACGCCCCCAGAGCATATGGCGCAGTGGTAAGTTCGGCCTTCGAGATGGTGGTTTCCCCGTGAGGTCTCGGGTTCGAGTCCTGCCACTGCGCTGCACATCCTGCGATTTACATCCTCCATAGGGTCCTAGGGCAAGGATTGTAGGGGCGGTCATAATGGTCCGTTATCCAAAAAAAATTGAGCTTACCTACTTCCTTGGACTTCAAATCAAGCAATTGAAAGGAGACATCTTCATCAATCAATCAAAATACACTAAGGACCTACTAAAGAGATTCGAGATGGAAAGCTCAAAGCCACTTGGTACACCTATGAGCATATCTACAAAACTTGATCTTGATGAAGGAGGTAAGTGTGTAGATACTAAATACTATATAAGCATGATAAGAGCTTTACTTTATTTGACTGCAAATAGACCTGATATTATGTTCAGTGTATGCATGTGTACTAGATTTTAGGCTAATCCTAAGGAATCAAATGTAGTAGCAGTAAAAAAGATCCTTAGATATCTATAAAGAACTCAAACCTTAGGATTATGATACTCCAGAGATTCATCTTTTGAGCTTGTAGGATATTCAGATGCTGATTTTGCTGGATGTAGATTAGATACAAAAAGCACAAGTGGAACATACCAATTCTTAGGTGAATTGTTAACCTCTTGGTTTTCTAAGAAACAAAACTCTGTTGCACTATCAAGCACCGAGGGGAAATATGTAGCAGTTGGAAGTTGTTGTACCCAAGTGTTATGGATGAAACAACAACTAGAAGACTACGACATGAACTTTAAAAGTATCCGAATACATTGTGATAATACTAGTGCTATTAACCTAACCAAGAACCCTATTCAGCATTCTAGAACTAAACACATAGAAATTAGACATCATTTTTTAAGAGACCATGCTTAAAAAGGTGATATAAGACTAGAATTCATACCTTCAAAAGATCAAATAGCTGACATTCTTACAAAACCTCTAAGTGAAGCAAGTTTTTGCAAAATAAGACTGTCAATGAGATTGTTAGATTGTGATAAACTGTATGTTTGATCGTTTCATCATTCATTATTTTGCATATTTGACATCTAGTGAAAGAGTATTAAACCTTATTTAATTATTCCCTCACTCAAGATGGCATAGATAAACAAATTTCGTGCTAAGACTCAAAACTGAAAATTTTCTTAAGAGTCCGGTCAACTGGTAAGTCTATCCCAATCAACTGGTAAGTCTTTACCCAATCTTCTAGTCGACTGGTAACTCTATACCAGTCGACTAGTACATCAAGACCTTGTTTGGAGCCATTTTTTTAAAAATTCAGTTATCAACCCAGTCGACTGGTATCTGTCTGCCAATTCATCCAGTCGACTGGTACCCTGATCTAGTTGATTGGTATGCAAAACTTTTCATCTCTGCAAAAGACCCAGTCGACTGGTGCTCCAACCCCAGTCGACTGGTATAGCGATTCTATATATAGTCTCTTCATTTTTTTCCAGATTTTTATGTTATTTTCAAAACTCTAAGTTTTCTCTCTCTAAAAAATTTCGTCCTTTTGATAAAAAAAAACCCTCAAAACACTTTCTAAACACCTCGATCTACTCATCCAAACCATCCATTTCAACTTTCTACGGTTGAAATCTCCAATTTCCACTCAAAACCCTTTTTCCCAAAAAAAACTCACTTTATACCAAAATGTCCGATAGAATTCGTATAAAAACCACCGTCAGAGGACCATATGCGCCTACTAGGCCAAGGTCCACCAAATCCACGGCTCCGGATTCATGAGGGAAGGGCATGGCGGGCTCATCAAGTAAAAAGCCCAGAACAGAGCTTGATGACTCTCTGTTCTCCAACTCGGTAGCGAAGGACAGGTATACTTCTGTTATCTGCTATAAGAAAATCATGATGGGTAAATTCGTCGACTTCGAATCTATTTATCATGGTAATTTTGATATATTACCTGCCTTCAATGCCATTAACTTGACTCCACTGGTCAAGATATATGAAAAATTTTACCTGAGACTGATTCACCAGTTCTATGCGAACTTGATGAAACCCAGTCCACTGGCTCTGAAATTCAGAACCAGTGTCATGGGTATGGAGTTTGAGGTCAACACTGACCTCTTGATGAGTATTCTGAGGATCCTTATGGGAGAGATCTAATGGAGTCTAGATGGATGACTAGACAATTTCGAGTATAAGGAGGCATATCAAATAGTTAGGGGTGACCCTAACTATGTGTTTCGACCCACTACATTTCACACATGTAGTGACATGCCCCTTGACTCGAAATTGTTCAACCTCATTGTGAGTTGGACCATCCACCCGAGACTCGGGAGTAAGAGCTATCTATCTAAGATAGATACTGTATTGATTTGGTGTCTTAAAATTGGGCACCACTTCAATATCTACCCCCTACTGCTCGCCAACATGATAAATGACGAAGCAAGCAACTCAAGATGCCTTCCCTACGAGATGCTCATCAAGCTCATCCTTCAGCACTTTCGGGTGCCTCTCCCCACCTCCGAGGCTCAGGACATCGGCCTCAAGGACATCATCAATGTCTCATTGCTGAAGAAGATGGGATGCACAGTCCGAGATGACTTCATCTACTCCAAGGCCAGGAAGCACATTTGGATAGGAGAGGATGATAGCAGTGATGATGAGGACGAGGGTCCAGATGCTGCTGCTGCTGATATAGATACAAATGACCGAACACTTCCTATAAGTGACTCGAGTGCTAGTCAGGCTGGTTATGACGATCTCCTTCAAGCTATCACGAGCCTCCAGCTAACTATGCAGTCCGGCTTTCAGAGTTTGAGCTCCACGGTCAACACCATGCATCACGACCTTCGCTTTCTCCGTGATGACTTTGAGTTGCACCGTGAGTATACCGAGGGTTCTCTGGTTGAGCTTCGGGATCTCGCTCATGGCGGCTCTGACTCTCCTACTCCCTGAGTCATTTTTCTATCTTCCTTTTTTATGTACATATTGATGTAGTTTTTCATTGTTCTTAGCACGAACATATTTTTATATTTTATTGTATTTGTACTTCTGTTTCAGCTCTACGAAGCCTATTTTGTATAGACTGGTGTTATATATGATGATGGTTCATGCTTAGCCTTATTTCATGTACTTGTTTTACATATATGTAATATAGTTGCATGCTTTATATCTCTTTATATTTAGATAAATACTTTAAAACTGTTTCTGTATGTATGGAAACTTTTGGTTATTCTCGGGAAGGCTTCTGAACTCCAAATGATGCCAATTTTCACGTACAAGTTTGTTTATGTATGCTCTTCATGTCTATAGTATCTAGATGACTTATTTTTTGGTTTACAACCCCTTTTTCTACTGTTGTCAAAACAGGAGAAAAAAATGAGAAAAAGAGGTGTAAACTCAAACTAGTGCATAGATTTAGGGGGAGCATTGCTCCAAAGAACTTGGTATATGATTATGTATGTTGACTTGATTGGTTGGGTTGTATATAAACTGTTCTTTACCTTTTTACAAGTTTGTTTTATTAAAAAAACATAGGAGACTCTGCCCGATTTTTCAAAAAAAATCAACACTTAGTTTTTAAAACTGTTTTTCTCTCATAAGTTTTGTCATCATCAAAAAGAGGGGGATTGTTAACCCTCACCTATATTTTAATGATGACAAAACATAACTCTTATTATACTAACAGTGCTATCTAAGTGTATTAAGCAATAAAAACAGTCAATTAAGGATCAAGGTGCAAGAACTCAACTCGAATCAAACACCAAGTCAAGATAGAATATCTAGTATAGGGACAAGGTATTTAAACAAGTTGCAAATCTCACTTGTACAGGTAAAAAGCTTGTCTTATGGCTCATTTTGAAAAAGTATTTTTACAGAATTTTTCAATCAAACATTTTAAAGTTAAAATCATTTCAAAACATGAAAACTAGGTTGATAAGCAACCCAGTCGACTGGGTACTTATACTAGAAGACTGGTATATGGGACAGTGTGTTCTCAATCGACTGGGTGCTTCATATCAATTGACTGGTATATTGGACAGACTGTCCCCAATCGACCAGTAAGAACCGCCCAGTCGACTGGTACCTTCAACAGCCATAAAAATGAGATTTTTAACTTGACACAGTCTACTGGAATTAAGACCCAATCGACTGATAGTTCAAAAAAAATGACCATTGAGACACGACATTTCAGCACAAATTGTACCAAATCATACCAGAACAGTACAAAGCGGCCATATTACATCAAGGCTATATAAATCCACTCTATTGAGCATTTCAAATATATATATATATATATATATATATATATATATATATATATATATATATATATATATTCAATCAAGTTTTTACTCATTGATACACAAAAACTTTGAAATATTTATCGTTGAGCCATTCTTCAAGCTTTACCTTGAAAGAGAGATATTATTCAGTTGTATAAGCTTTCATTATTGTCTCTCTACTATTTACTTTACAGCATTTATTGTAAAGGGATTAGCTTCCGAAAGGAAGAGATTAGCTTCCGAGAGGAAGGGATTTTTGCTTCCGAGAAGAAGGGATTGATTGTAAGGTTTGTGCAACACCCGTGATGTTGCACGACTAAGTTTCTTAGTGGATTACTTCAAGGAGGTTCCTTGAAGAGAGTGGATGTAGGGTCGGAACGAATCCGATATTGTTGAACCACTATAAACTGAGTTTGCATCCTCTATTCCTTAAACTCTTTTATTTACAACACATTATTTGTTTACATGCTTGTGGGTTCTTTGTTTTTATAAACTTGTGTTTAATTAGCAAAAGTTTTTTTAAAAACCCAATTTACTCTCCTCTTGGATTGAAACCTCAGTCTACAACGTCCATATAATATAACATAGGTAATAGGATTATTGTCAAATATAATATAAATAGATATTGTAGTGTATCGCATGTGAAATTTAATTTATAGTGAATATTATTTATTTAAGTCTAAAAAAATAAAAATTTTGCTTGCTTAATTGACATTTTTCTCTATATCTTTGGCCAGTTGGATGGAGATGATTGCAACCTAATATTAATAATTTCTTTTCTTCAATTTTATAATTTGTACACATATATAATATAGGATAATTGCATCGGAGGTCTTTAAATTATTGTTCTCTAGTAATCAGATTCATAAACTCTGAATTTGACACCAAAGATCTTCAAACTTTCAATTATTTATAATAATCCTTTTGTGCATTTATTAATGAAATTATTTTAAAAACTTAACAGTATAAAGAATTTTATCATTATTTTTTGTACATATGTAAGGATAAATGAGATCCACCGTAAGAAAAAATATAAGAACTTTGCTAATACTTAAAATCTTTTTATTGTTTACTACTATTAAATATTGATAAATAACAAAAAAATAGTGTTTAAGTGGAAAATTATAAAACATTGTTGGATGATTTATGGAACTTATTGGAACTTTTATTAAGTGTATTCAACCATCTCAAAGTAAAAAAAAATTATTATATTGATGAATTGAATAACATCACAACTAATTAAAAGTTTAAATTTTTTTATGTCAAATTCATAATTCAAGGATATGTGTTAGAGAACAATAGTTGAAGGATCTCTAATGAAATTTACCCTATAATATATATTTATCCTTATCTATATACCTAATAAACCTTTTTAATCACTTTTCCGGTTTTTTTGGATGGCTGGGCCAGTGCTGTAGCTAATCAATGCTGGGTTTGCGCCAAGATCATGATTCATGAGCAAACACAATTAATGACTCAATTTTCCTATTAATTCAATTTATAGTGTTAATATGACTTTACACTTAAAATACTTGAAATTAAAAAATCAGCAATCGGCCAAGCAAAAAGTATTTTAAGTAACAACTTTCTTTATGCAACTTACTAAGTTGTAAGAATATATGTTACCACTATCATTATATGCTATATATTCAAAATTAAAATATTCTAGCAAAAAAAATTCAAAATTAGAATATGACAGTATGAGATCGGTCAATCGTGTTCATTTATTCATCAAGGAGAGCCAATAACGGATGCCAATTCAAAATATACTAGCATTTTTTTATGTTACTTGGTAGGTAAGAGAATTGAACTCAAGTGTCTTATATGGAAAATCTGAAAAATAATTTTTATACCAAAATGCTTGGTTAAATACTTCAATTTTTTTAGTGTCAATTCACTGAATTACCCTTTCATCTTTATTTGCATGTTAACGGACAGATTTTTATCCAAATTAATTGTGGGTTACTATGAAATATATGTTCAAAAACAATAGTTTGAAAATAAATAATGTATGCCTCGACCTTTGTATGCATCTAATTTTTTAGGTTAATTTGTTTATAATACTCTATGAAAATCCATATGCAATTTTTTTTTACACTTTCATTACCCTTTTATTTAAGTCAGGTCATCCACCGAGTTGTGATTGAGTATAATTTAAGAGATGTCTTAGATCATAATTAATTAGGTTAATTATAAGATTACTTGTGTTTAAAACTTTAGTGTATGTTTGATGCATCGGATTAAAAAATGATAAGATTAAGATTAAGATAAGATGAAATAATTTTTATAAATGAGAAATATAATATTATTTTTTAATATCAAATCTAAGATGAGATGAAATTAATTAATTTTATTATTTTTTAATATTATGTTCCTCTTAATCTGATATACCAAACACTCACGAGATTATATTACAATTGGTTTATTTTGATTTGATACCGAGTAATTGGTAAACATAATACGTAAAGTTTTTATAAAATGCAAATGCATTCATGAATATTATATTACCTAAAGCAACTTTAGTAGTTGCGTGATTTGTGCATGTATATGTAACACAAGTCGTTAATGTATTCTATATGCATACATACGGATCCCATTCATGAGAGTGATGCATAAAATACATCCACGTTTAAGATTTGGACAATCACAAAATTCTATAACAGCTCATTTGGTTTGCAAAAAGATTGAAATAATTAGATTAATACTTTGCGTACGGATTTAAATTTGGGTTGGGCTGCATTTGTGGTAGGTGTTGAAGATTTGGTGCAGGTTTTTCATGCTAATATGAGGGTGTTTTTTTGAAAAAATTATTGTTTAGTTTAGATTTATAAAAGATATATGATATATGGGTCTATCTTACCATTAAATGTAAAGAAAATGTCTATGTTTTTTCTAATTTCATGCTATCCAATGATGAAATGAATTCTTGTTTGATCATATATCTTTCATAGATCTGTGCTAAAAAAAACTTTTTGTTTTTTAAGTGTTATATGATGATACGATTCTTGTATTAATTTATTTTTTGTCTTAATAAAAATCACTTTTTGCTTTTAAAAAATAAAATTAATACTTCGCACAATCAAGATTTTTGTTAGTGAGGGCAATGAATCAAAATAATTTGAAATAAAAATATATAATCATATTATACTTCAACGATAGAGCATAAATATAATTGGAAGACACTAATTATTATTCCATATTTTATATTTTTTAAAAACCTCGGCACATATTAATAACTTTTAATTTTACAATTGTCCTTAAGAGTTTTCATATTTTAATTTGAATGTGTTGCATAATAAAAAATAAATTTTTTTTTTATAACTGCAGTTGCAACCGGTAAAATCAATGCTAATTTCACAATAAAATAAACTAAGAAATACAAGACATCTTTTTCTTTTTTTGCAAGATCACCAATCCTTTGATATTTGAAAACTCATTAGTAGAGCACGTATGTATCAATAGCATAAGTGTCATGTTGATTATCGTAAACTCTACAATTGAAAACACTATAAGATAAATTGAGCAATGAGGTTGATATTTACCTACTAAAAGGGTTTATATATATATATATATATATATATATATATATATATATATATATATAAAGAGAGAGAGAGAGAGAGAGAGAGAGAGAGAGAGAGAGAATATATATGTTGAAAATAATCACGTGTGAGTGAAAATATGTAGAAGATTAATCACATATGGAAAATAAATTAGATTAGTTAAGGGTATATATGGTGGTGGAACCAGAATCCATTTACTTAAGTTTTTGAGATTATATGGTCTTCAATATTATACATTGAGCCTTTGCGAAGTGGATTCTCCAAGCTCAAGTTTCTCCTCAATTTGGGTTATTATGTCTAACAAGTAGTATTAAAACCGATCGTTCGATTGACCATAAAAGGTCATGCAGTTGACTCTGAGATGCTCAAGAAGAGCTCATAGAACTTATATAACGCGAACAAGTTGACTTGTGTGGCGAACGGGTAATGTTCCGATGGTGAAATATGTGTGGTACGTTCACAATATGGAGTTTATAAAAAGCTCATTGTTAGAAAATCGATGTGTGGTTCTCTGACCCAAGATAGTAGAACAAGTGGCTTTTCATGTATATTAGACCATAATGCGAGTTTGGAGTGATATACACATGATAGTGAAGGGAAGCGATAGAGACTCACACGTGAGGAACAAATTGTTAGGAATATTCATGTGTAAATGAGGAAATAGTAAATTTTTCTCTACTCTCGTCCGTGAATGTAGACCTAACAAACCAAAACACGTAAATATTATGTCTTCATTATTGTATGTGATTGTTTTGATTTATATTTGTTATTATTATTTGCTATATTTATCAATCATGTTACATCCTTTATTCTTCACTTAAAATTGTGAGTATATGATGAATGAGGGCTATTACGGTATGATCCATATAGGTCGAGAACCATCAAAAAGAAACTTTATGTAACTTTTTTGATATTTTCCCAAAAAATATTTGCCTATAGCTAGACTTAATCTACTATAGTGAGGGGGTCCACGCGTGGACATGGAGGTTCCCGAAGGATCTGACCGTTGTCCATGCGACGGACAATAGTCAAGATTTATGAGCATTACGCGTGTCTTGTGTAGGTATATTTGATGGTATCGTATAGATCACCATCTACCAGTAGTATAATATTTCAATTCATGCGTGAACTGGCTACTGGTTGTCAAACACTCTCTCTCTCTCTTCTTTCTATAAGCACACACTGTATAAAATTATTCCAATATTTTTGTTTTTTTTATTTTTCTCTCTCACGCTCATACGAAAATACGAAATTATGAAAGATGATTGATGACTAACAAAACCGCAAGGAGAAGGAGAAAAAGGAGCTTGCATTGGTCCTCTCCTCAAGAGTCATTTCCCAACCTTTACACTCTTTAACTAGGCCCAAAAAAACTGCATACACAACACAAATACAGCAAATAAAGCAAAATAGAGCCGTTTTCTCTCGCTTTCTCTATTTAGAGCCTCTGCTTTCTTCTTTAGTTTTCTTTTCTTATCTGATAATGCAAAACCCAGAAAAGTCTTGAGAGAAAAAACTTGCCTCCAAATTTGTGTGACACACCCAAAAATACTTTTTGTTCAAAAAATGGCTTTACCTAGGAGTTTGGCTTTGTTTCTTATCCACATTGGGTTGCTTGTTGGCTTTTGTTTGGCTGGAGATCCATTTGTGTACTATGATTTTGATGTCTCCTACATTACTGCTTCTCCTCTTGGAGTGCCCCAACAGGTGTGTTTTCTTTAGATCTCTTTCTTTGCTTTGTTATTTACAGTATTATCTTACTCTTACTGTTTTCAGTGCGTTTTTTAATGTGGGTTTGCTTGATTTTCATGGATGATAAATGGGTTTGCCTTAGATTTCCTAAAGTTTCAATATCTTGAGCTCTGTTGGGTTCTAGTAATTGTTTCTATATTTGCATTACTTGGCAGGTTATTGCTGTTAACGGCAAGTTTCCCGGTCCTATTATTAACGTGACCACTAACAACAATGTTGTTGTCAATGTCCGAAACAAATTGGACGAGAACCTTCTTTTGCACTGGTAGGATTAACAGTTTACTTTAAATTTTATTGTGAATACAAGTCAAAGCGTGACTTTACCTAGTAGTGAAGTGAGTTTTTGTGGAATTTGATGGGTGTTATAGGTCTGGGATTCAACAAAGGCGTAGTTCATGGCAAGATGGAGTTCTTGGCACCAACTGTCCAATTCCTTCAAAGTGGAACTGGACTTACCAGTTTCAAGTGAAGGACCAGATTGGGAGCTTCTTCTATTTCCCATCTCTAAATTTCCAGAGAGCATCTGGTGGCTTTGGCGGCTTTATCATAAATAACAGGCCTATCATTTCAATTCCGTTTGCGACCCCAGATGGGGATATAACAGTTTTGATTGGTGATTGGTACACGAGAAACCATACGGTTAGTGTTATTAAATTGTTGAAGTTTTCTTTGTGTGGACTAAAACTCAGGATTTGATGCGAGTGATTGCATTTCTTTTTCTGGATTGTAGGCTTTGAGGAAGACCCTTGATGCGGGGAGAGATCTAGGGATGCCAGATGGGGTTCTCATTAATGGCAAAGGCCCCTATCAATACAACAGAACTCTTGTTCCTGATGGCATTGATTATGAAACAATTGAAGTCCACCCAGGTAAGTATTGTATCTAAGAGTCCAAGGCATTGTTTTCATATTGTCTATTTGGGGTTCTGTACTTATGATGAGATGGATTGGTCCTATTGGTCATATAATGCATGGAACTTCTAGTAACTTAAAATTTGGAAACTTTGGTGGACCAGAATTTTTAAACTTAGAGATAGTTGGCTCCCATTTGAATACCAAACCAACAGAAATAGAATGATTCTTCATTCTTGAATCTTCTTTGGGTTTAGTACATTACATATAACCTTCCTACCTTCAAAATTAGGAACATATTTCTCCCATTATACTTGTATACAAGTTATTTTCAGGGTTTTGACCTAATAAATAACAGTTAGACTCGGAGCAGCATCTGACATGATTATTGGATGCGCATATGTTTGTAAGATGTTGTGTTTGTTCTATATGTGCCAGTGGAATCCTTGTTCTGTTGAAGTCTTCAGCCACTACTATGTTGTCTGCCTCATGCGAGATAAATCATGACTTAAGGAATGTGTTAGGATATCCACTTGCGATCCCACATCAGAAAGAAATAAAAAATAAGAGTAGGTTGTATACATGGTTTGAGCACAAGTCATTCACCTCCAAGTTAAGTGGGAAACCAACTAGTGCTCAAATGTTTTTACCCCTTGCCAAATTCACACCTTATATCTACGTGAACTTCTTTGATGTCCCTGTTATTACCTTTTCGTGTGCAGTGGAACTGCTTAAGTTCTTAAAATGACAATATTATTATGTTCACAGGAAAAACATATCGTCTTCGTGTGCACAATGTTGGAGTGTCGACTACTCTCAATTTCAGGATCCAGGGTCACAATTTGCTTCTTGCCGAGTCCGAGGGATCATACACAGTGCAGCAGAATTATACTAGCTTAGATATACACGTAGGACAGTCTTATTCCTTTTTGGTAACCATGGATCAGAATGCAAGTACTGACTATTACATTGTAGCAAGTGCTAGGTTTGTGAATGAATCCCAATGGAAAAGAGTTACTGGTGTTGCCATCCTGCACTACACAAATTCTAAAGGAAAGGTTGCTGGTCCCCTCCCAGATGCACCAAATGATGAATTTGACAAGACCTTCTCAATGAACCAAGCAAGATCCATCAGGTTGGTTTCCATCATAGTTCAAATGCAGAAGGACAATGCGTGCTCTGCTTTTCAATTTGTCCTAACTATAATTTGATAATTGAGACACAAAACGTATTCAAGGCTAGAAGTCTTACTCCTGAATGCTTTGTTTATTAGTTTCATTTTTGTTTACCTGCTAGAACTCACTTTTGAGAATCGTGTGGTCAAATTATGCAGATGGAATGTATCTGCAAGTGGTGCTCGGCCTAACCCACAGGGGTCTTTTAGATATGGCTCAATCAATGTGACTGATGTTTACGTGTTGAGGAACACACCACCTGTGACAATTAATGGGAAACGGCGGACAACACTAAGTGGCATATCATTTGTAAATCCTTCCACCCCTATTAGGCTAGCTGACCAGTTCAAAGTAAAAGGGGTCTATAAGCTTGATTTCCCACAGAGGCCACTTACAGGACCACCTCGGATGGAAACGTCAGTTATCAATGGAACATATAGGGGATTTATGGAAGTAATCCTTCAGAATAATGACACCAAGATGCAGAGCTATCACATGAATGGATATGCTTTTTTCGTTGTTGGGTAGGAGCTTATATCCATCCTTACACTTCATCAAAACTGTACATCGATGATGGTTTTAGCTATGTGCTTGTGACACTCTCTCTAATTGATTTATTGCAGTATGGATTACGGTGAGTGGACAGAGAACAGCAGGGGGACATATAATAAGTGGGATGGTATTGCTCGCACCACAACACAGGTATGCTATTTGGAGAATTCGAGTCATTCTTTTTTCTTCCTTTAAAAGCCTTCGTCTTTTGGCCATCAGTTTGTTTTTGACTAGTGACTTTCTTGAACTTCTGTATATTGGGGCTGTTTTAATTTGGATCGGGATAGATACTGAGTGTTATTCTAGAAAAAAATATTCGAGTTGGTATTGTTTTAGCTAGTGCAGGTGTTGTTCTGAAATGATAACCTGAAGCTGAGAAATTATATTGATGGTCTCTTGTGGCTTTCTTCATGTGCTTAACTCTATCTTTGATCTTAGACTAATGCTGCTTTTGCTGCTCTCTTTTTTTGGGTACAAGTCTTCACTTGCAGTAGATAGGCTAAGTTGATTTTTTTGGCTGTTTCTTTCCTGTGTAGTCTCTCACTTTTTGTGATGTCTCTTACAAATAGCAATGCCATCACGACATTCAATAAGGATTTCAAATATTTACTGTTTAAGACTATCCAATTCGTCATTTGTTGTTTATTATAGCTAACTGCTGGGACTTCTTTTGCTGAAATATTTATATTCAGTGTAAACCTTCCCCATTATATGTTATTTAATCATTAATGCAGAATTTATTTAGTAATTGTTGAACAAGCTCTTTTTAGTTCTGAAGCAGAAGAATATGATAGTTATCATAACATTCCTTTTAATGTTGTCATTCGGTCTTGAGTATGGTCTCTTTCTTTGTCTGCTGCTATCTAGGTCTATCCTGGTGCATGGACTTCGATCTTGATATCACTGGACAATGTTGGAGTCTGGAATATCAGAGCTGAAAACCTAGACTCATGGTATCTTGGCCAAGAAACATATGTCAGGGTTGTCAATCCAGAGGCTACTAACAAAACTGAATTGCCCATGCCAGACAATGGCCTCTTCTGTGGTGCGCTCAGCAAATTGCAAAAGTATGGACCATGACTACTCATTTATGCCAAAAAATATTTTTCTTCATAAGTTATCTCTCAGGTGTGGACCATGACCAATGCTGACTCTATATATTTTCTTTCAGGCCGGAAGATATCTCCTTCGCCACATCGATCACAGGCAATATATGGAGGCTGTTCTTCACAATGCTTTTGATGTTCTGTGCTTTGATCTTCCTTCTCTGCTAATAGCTTTCCTTTGGGATGTCTCCTCTGTGTTGTTTGCTGAGGCCTGGCTTCTTTGTGAGGTTTGTGGTTGTGAGTGTGTAGGTGTGTAATTCTAGTCTTGTTGATACGAATCTTGGGTAATTTTGACTTGTATTTTTCCGGTCAGTGATGTTAATGCTTGCAGGGTTCATGGTTTAGTTAATTGGGTTTTTATCATTCTTTTAATACCTATAATTTATGTACGGATGGCAATTCATCAATTCAATTTAGCATCCCGAGTCCTAGATTTATCTCTTACTCCATCAGTCGCTTAAACTTTTCAACCGCTAGAGACATCTATGTACAGGTTTTTGTGTTTCAAGTGTTTTCTTGTCTTTGCTACATAGATGTGTGGACCTGCCTGGGTTAATCAGGCTTTCTTTATTGATCCTTCTATTCAAAAGTTTTAGTGAATGGTTTATTCATCGTCACTTATTGGGATTAGTTCACAATTCTGCCATTAACCTAATATGCATTTGAATATTATGTAATGTCAAATTATGGTGGATTAGAGTTCAAAATTGTTGACCTGGGATTCTTCTTTTCATATGCTACAAGCTTTCTTAAAAAAAGTTATCTGGTAGGCATGTTGCCTATCATGCATTTTCATAGATCATGAGCTCCTACTTTTGAAGGTCAAGTGGAGGGAACAACTTGAGAAGAAAACAACTTTTACAGAGTGCTGAGTCATAGTCTTTTGGTAATGGTCGCATCCTATGTATACTTTTTAGAGGGGAAAAGTGGGACAAAAATTAATTAAGTGGAGAGCATTTTGTTTATCATTTGGCAGAAAAAGAAAATTGAAAAAATTGATAATTTTTTTATATATACAAATCACTTCCTTTTAAAATTAAAAGGGTTGGAAAATGATAACTAAAATAAGCCTTTTTTTGTGTTATTTCTTTTTATTTTTCCATCACCCTTTTCAAACCAGCGATTTGAAATAAAATTATGTTTAGGTGCTATAAGTATAATTTTTTGGGATGGCTAATTTTTAATTTTTTAGATTTAGATTTTTATGAAGATATTATAGAAGCCATGAAATTCGTTGAACTATATATCTAATGAAAATACCAAAATATTTTTAAAGTAAGAAGAAAGAAAAGTGCGTTGAATGATCTTTTTTTTTTGTTTAGTAAGAGAAAAGTGAGAGTAAAGAAAACTATGATGATTGGTGTTTTCCTCTAACATGAACAAATCATAGTCCTTTAAAATTGAAAGGATTAAATAGTGAAAAATATGAAAAAAAGAGATGAGATTATCAATTTACCAATTAATCCTAATTTAATCTCTCAAATTAATATTGATTAATATCAATTTCCTCTATTATATTTTCTTTACTTATCACTTTTCCACTCTACTAATTTAGGGTAGTAGATAATTATTTTATTTCCTCTTAATTTTTCATCATCTTTACTAAACACGTGAAAAAAAATCGTATATTCTTAGTTTTCTTTTTTATTTTTTCCCTCACCTATTAAACTCACCCTAAAAGATTGTGTTAAGATGATTGCAACTTTTAGCATAGTGATTGCCTTCACACCTTTAGATTTGGATTATTGATGAATGTAAAAAAAAAAAACAAATTATTGCTAAGATAAGAAGTAAACGAAAATATTACATGCGGAGCAATGAAGCATGTACTTCTCACCAAGTAAATGTTAAACACACATTAATGCACCCATCAAATTTGGTTAAGTCCAATAAAACAGTGTGGGCTTTTCTTCGCAGTCTGTCAAGAAGAACTTGAGTTTTCAAAAGAAAATATATGTTGAGGCATAGAGCCCATTTTGCTATACCAATGTCACATGCTCTTTTTTAAATTGAAATTGGAATATAGGGGAGCGGGAGGACTACGTACCCCTGTTGTTTACACCAACTACGAAAAACAATCTGTTACTTTATTAGCCAATGGTGTTCTGGCCCAGTGGCGCTAGTGTTTCCTCATCCCAATTAAATGGAATGCAAGACTAGGGTTTCAGTTAGGCTGTTATTAGTAGAGAAAAAAATTGAAAGAAAAAAGAGAAAAGGAAAAAAAGATGAAGAAGATAAAAAAATAAGAGGGTTGAAGTTTTCTATTGTGTTTAGTAAGGTAGGTGAAAAAATAGAATAAAAGAAAAAAAAATTACTTTAGCTTCCAGTACCCGCCTAATTTGAAAAGAGTAAAAAGAAAATATCAATCATTCCATTTTTCTTTCTTATCAAACCATTATTTTTTCTTTTCTATTCCTCTTCTGTTTTTTTTTTTTTCCCTTTTTACCAATCATACATCCCCAGCCCTTCCCCTTTCTCACTGGCAAAAAAAAAATATACTTTATTTATAATAGTGTTTTTGGAGTTGAAGGCGTTGGACGAGATGTTTTGTCTCGAGGTGTTGGGGCGTAAACCTTTTGAATACGTTGGGGCATTTCAATTTTTTTATAAATTAATTAATTAGATTTATAAAAATAAATAATTAAAATAAAAAATATTAAAAATAAATTAATTATTTTTTAACAAAGTTTAATACTTTACTAACTCTCTAGAACATGATAATTATAATTTTATAAATATTAATATATATTAATATATTAATTATATGGAGTATAACTTATATTTGTATATTGTTGTAACTTGTAAGTGATTAATTAAATAGTTTGTAATTATTATTAAACTAGATAACATGTAATATATTTATGAAGTATAATAATATTATAACAAGAACACTAGCATAATTGTTAAAACATATGAAACTCATTAGGTCATGGGTTTAAACCTTTAACTTGCATTTTTTTCTTCTAATTTCTAAAGTTTTTAAAAAACCTTCATAGATCGCAAGCCTCGAAAAGAAACGCCTAACTTCAGGTGCCCCGGGGTGTTTTTATATCGTCCCGCCCCTGGGTGAGCCCCAGGAACGCCAACTTTAACTTTCTTTTCTAATTTGAATGTATTATGTATGATATTCAGTTGTATAAGCAGGGGTGGATCCAAGAATTTTAATTTAGGGTGGCCAAATAATTTTATAAGAAAATCCAAATATCAAAAGTGTTGCATTAGGATTAAGGACCTAAATTCATTGCAAACTCACATTATTATAATTTTCAATTCGAACAAAATATATGTAAGTATAAATAGAAATTTGTTGAGAAACTGAGATAGAAGAAAAAAAAAGATATGGTGGAGCTTGCAGTGGTACTGTTGCTCGGCGATGGCCAAAGAAGTTAAACTGATTAGAAGAAAAAAAAGATACCCACATACCTTGTTAGATCTTGTGGCGGCCGAGATCTTTATTTTTTTCTAACTTGAGGTTTTGAGGAATAAGAAGAGAGATAGCAACACGGTTGAGAGAAAATGGAAAGGAAAGTAAAAGAGGTTGCTGAGAAATTTATATATATATATATATTATTTTAAAAATATGAAAAAATATTTTTTTAGAAACTTTTAAACTCTATTTATGTATATATGAAAAAAATTAAATTTTCTTAAAGATTTAATATAAAAAAATAAATTATTAATTTAATTGAACAAATAGTAAACGTGACAAAAATTATGGGACAAATAAAGTATGTATTTTTTTATTTATTTTGGGGTGGCCATGGACCCCATCATAAAGCATACATCTGCCCCAGTGTCTAAGTCTAACTACAATTTATAAATAGGAAAGAAAAGTGGATGAAAAACATATTTTTATTGTTTCTTAAAAAAAATAAAAAAATAAATAAAATGATTGATATTTTCTTTTCATATTTATTATTATAATCCTCCCAAATTAAAAAACGAATAAAAAATATAAATTAAAATTTTGTTATTAAATTTTTTTCTATTAGTTTTCCATCATTTTTACCAGAGAGCTGATGGAAAATACATCTTTTTGTTTTTTTCTACGTCTCCCTTTACTCTCCCATTTTCTTCTTCCCAGTACTCGAGAGCCTAGGAGTAAAAACACTTGGCTCAGCACAAACTTGGACAATAACAACCGTACCGTGCACATGCAACTGAACAACTAGCTAGGTAATTAATCACCAACATACTTAAATGAAAGAAAATTTGTTTATAGGTATGCATTAATTTATTGTTTCATTGTGATACTGCTACCATAATTTTATCTTTCAAAGATCGTCGTTCTCATAGACTCCTTAATTTGTAAGAACAAAGAACCAGGATTTGCACACTTTTCTTGAAGAAACTAGAAATGAAGACTATCAATGAGCTGACATATGAAGGCTCCAGGCAAAAGATTTCTTGGTTGGTTTTAGTTTAAACTATTAGGTTTATACTAGTTGAAAATTTTATTAGTAACTTGAAAAACTTTATTGATAAAGTTAAATTTTTGGTTCAACACTTATATTAACATCATCGACAAATTCTTCAAAATTAACAGTAAATCTTTCTTTATGCTGATTTAAACCATGAATTTTTCAAGATGAGCTAGGGACTCTAGAGTTTAATTTTTTCAGATTATTTAAAAAATTAATACTTAGTAGTAATAAATAATAGCAAAGTACTAGTAGCTAGATTAGGTCGCCCAGCTACATTGGTGAGAAATGCCAATACATAAAGGTCTTCCATTTAAGCAAAAGTAAACACAGAATGCCTCAACAATAAAAGACCTTCAGTTTCAGATGGATTATATATAAAAAAAAGCAATCATCAGAGTTGTTAAACTTGACTAAAACTTTCATCCGAATCTTAATTTCTAGCTCCCCACCACTAGAAACATAAGCTACTTCAAATATAAGTTAAGATGAAGAGAGAAATTAGAGAGACCTAATACCAGCAGCTCCACTTCTTAGTTACTTAACTTAATAAGGGGAGACGCCAACATTAGCAGAAGCAAAGAACCCCTCTTTCATCAGAACATCTTCTCCTTCCTGGACAAACCCAAGAAGAGATAAGTCAGTTAGAGTAGTATTTTTTATTTTACTAACAGTCAAAAGATAATCACTTTATTATCAACATGCAGAAGTACATAATGGCTTAATATCAAGATAAGAAAATAAAGAAACTAAATCGAAGCAAACTTGAACCTTATTTTCATGGCCATTTTTAAAAACATTTTTTTTTGGTTGATAAAACTGTTGTGAAGATAAAATCTATTTATTGTTGGATGAAATAATGATTAAAATAATTTTTTTTTATATTTTTAAAGTTTTTTAGTTTAACTTACATTTTCGAAAACATTTCATAAATTTTACCCAACAGAACCATTTAAGTGTTAACTAATATGTATTATTTGTGCTAATGCAATAGAAACTGTACAATTAAGCCTATCGTGCAATAAGATTTCAGTGATATTTCTTCCTAAGTCGATTGAACTTGTAAACACAGTGTACTAGGCTATATTGCACTCTTTTTAATGCAGCAGACTTATACTAATTTCTCTACTCATACTGGAAGAGGTGGAAGGTATGCATAGGTCACCTGCAGGCGCACGTTAGTCTTCTTTACTGTCTGATCAGGCATGAGACCAAAGTGAATATGTGGGAAGTGGGCCCACTGACAAGAAAGAAGACAAAATTGGTTCAGTCAAAGAACGATCTATCACAGCAGAACTGTACGTATAGAATAGGATTAAAAAGAAAAGGAAATTTTCACATGAAACCCTAACACAAAAAAGAAAAAAAATTATCAAATTTATTCTTTTGGGTAATATAAAAAAAAGCCCTAATATAGTAAAGAAAAGAAACCCTAAAGGTCTTTTCATTGGATTATTGGATCTTACATTCTTTGCAGCTGCACTGAAGGCTTCCCTGTGGGTTATATCAGGATTCCCAGCCTTGATGCGTTGGATCTCGTCCCTGCAGTAATTTCATTGGCACTTCACATTAATTTCTTCAATTTTAGCAACTCCACAATATATACATACACACATATTATATGTATATATTATAGAGAGAGAGTGTGTAAAATGGGAGGGAGGGTGAAATGATTACTCACTTGATGAAACGATTGTACGCAGAGGGAACTCTTTGTCTCTTCTCCGGAGCTGAACAATGGACAGAGACAAAGATACAGAGACAGACAATTAATATTGCACTTTTAGGGGGATTTCTGTTTTTCTCTTTCTCTACTGCTATTTCATCATCATTTTTGTATCATCTCTATAATTCAGGGGGGTGGGGGTATATGAATAGAGATTAGGAGACACCAACACATACATCCACCATGCACATTATGGGTGGTAGCCAATGAAAACACAACAAGTAGGCGAAAATTTTGAGATTTTCGTTTCCACCCCTACACGTTATACTTTTCAACTTTCAAGAAATTACTATTCATGTTACGGGAACCAGATATAGCCCGAGGTGTACATGCTGGGTGTCTCCCTATTATGACTCATGGTATATATATACATGTTACATTGCATATATAAGCTCTATTATAAATGCTAATAATAAGGCCAAATGGTCAACTAATGTTTTGTGCTCTCTTTTTAAAGAAATAAAAAAGGAGTAATAATTCTGGCTAGCATATGGTCATTTTTTTTTGTTTGTAGGTCAATGTAAGCTTGGTATTGTATAGCTAATGGTGAAACAGTGCTCAAAAGTTGTAGTATTGGGGACAGTATTGTAGTTATCAGTTACTTGTTTAATTCATTTCATACAACCAAAAAAAAGAAGAAAGAAATTAAGAGAGAAAATGTTTAAACAACTACCAATTATAAGGAAATGGTGAAAAAAAGTTATTTCTATATTAGGGCTAATGCATGGATTTGAAACAGAAGTCTGTAAGAGCATGGATGTATAACATAACAGAGATTTCTACTGTTACTACTTTAAATAATATTGGCATGTATCTAAGGGTTTGGATTCTAATTAATATTCTATACTACAAAAGGTCCTTTAATTTTCTCCTTTTCCATCTGACCAAATGGCCATATACAGTGTTTGTAGTGAGCAAAAAAGCAAATAATCTTGTTCATTTCCCCCACTTTATGTAAATGGGTTTTGATTCATTGTCTACCTTTTTTCCTTTTTCTTGCTTCTTAAAGTGAACTAATACTGTGTATTGAACAAAATGTGGTTTGAAAAGATCCTGTGATAAGAACCAAAAGCACGTCTTGTTTGACCGAAAAGATTTATTCCATAAAAAAATTTAGAAAGGCAAACAAAAATGCTATTTCTAGGGGGCTGATCGATCACTTACGTCTGTTCATGACTGGAGGAGGCCTTGGAAGCTCATCGGTCATTCCTCGAGTCGGTACCGTGAAATCATGTGTGTTGGTTTGATTGATCAAAATGTTTGTATTAGGGTTTTGGATCTCATCCTGCAAGTATGTTCATCATCACAACATAAAAAAAATCCAAGAATCAAGGTTTGAAAATATGCATGACAAGTGGGTTTTTGTCCATATTAAATCTAAATGATCATCCTCATATACCAGAAGATTGTGAGATGGAGAGAAAAAGTTGTGACCAAAGTGAAACTGATTAGCTGATGGCAAAAGCAAGCGCATGTTCACAGGCAAGAGATTGGTGCAGTGTCCACATCGAACAGTTACAGTCTTGAATAAGCTTGTGCAAGGAACACTCACCTATCGCACAAAATAAAAAAGAACCCAACAAAGAAATCAAACTAAGGGAAATTTTTTCCAAATATAAGTGAAATATGATATAAGAAACAAAACTAAGAAAGAAGAGGAAACCCTAAAGACACCCAAGTGAGTGAATTTACAAAGTATATACAATTAATTAATTAAGCTCTGCAAAAGGGGTATGGAGGGTTAATTAAGTAATTGAGAGAGAGAGAAGAGGAGCTGAAAATGAGAAGAATACCGCGAGAACAGTGTCGCAAATGTTGCAATGGACATAGCAGAGCTGCTCGGAGGGAGGGAGGTGGTCCAAAGACAAGGTAGAGGAGGAGGACATCTTCTTTGATTCCCTTTTTGCAACTCTTTTTAAATTGATTGACGATTGCTCTGTTTTTCTTTTGATTGATTGATTGATTGATGGATTGACAGCTTAACAGCCACCTTCTTAGTTGTGAAAGAAAGAAAGGCCTTTTAGAGAGAGAGTAATCTATTTGGTCTACTTGATAATAAGACGTCTCACATAGAAGAGGGGCAAAGAAAAAATCCTCCCTCTTTCTGCTGTTTATTGGTCTTGTTTATAGGTCACATGATATGTATATATGGTGCAAATATGCTATGTACATATATATACCCCACATACATAATATACATGCCCACATGCATGTACTATATATATATACACAACACCCATAACCTAGCTAGCTTGAAACATACATACTCATAAATGAAGTGTTAATGGTAAAGCTATTTGTACAGCAAATGGTGACACCCTGAACAAATACATAGAATTACTAGTGGAACCTCATGACAAGTATTAATGGAGATAACCACCTCCACTTGTTACAGTAATTTTCGTTAATGGTAAAATGATAAATTGTACAAATTACCAGCAAGAGCTTCCTGTCGATCACCACTCAAACTACCCGAATATCTAAAAACTCAAAAAATATGGTGTATGTATAATAGTGTTTGAATTGTTAATTATAAGGCAAAGATACAATAACGCTCAATCTTACCATCTGTTTTTGACACTCCATCACATCAAATTAAAAACTCCAACTCCAATCACTACAGTGCCAAACTGCAGTAATTTTTTTTAAGGTCTTAAGTGTTACAAAGAGGTGGGGATCTCTATAGCAGTAATCTTAATTATAAGAAGATTACATGTGTAAATAACGACCTTTTAACACACTTTTTGATACTTTAAGATTGATCTATGAGAATGCAAAAAACGTTTTACAGTGATTTTTTTTACTCTTTACAATAATTTTTAAAAAGTAAAATGGTAAATTACTAGTGAAGCTTTTACCAGTATCACAATGTTACTAATGCACCGCCCAATATATGTAAAATACGGGTGTTGATACATAGTGCTCTAATTACATGAGTGGTTGACATTCCCAATGAGAGAGGGGCGGCAGACGTAGGGGAGAGGAGCCAGAAAGGGACGTGTGCATGGGGTGATATAGCTTTCACTTACTCACCTGTTGTTTTCAGTAGTTAAGAGACTCTGTTGTTTTGTATAAGTGTATTCTGATCTTTGTGTGGTGTAGTTCAAAATCCAACTTTATTAATTGTTTTTATTGTCTTTTATTTTGTTTATTGCTTTGAACTTTCTCTTTTTTTCCCCCTCAATTTCCGAACCTCAAACCCTAACCCATCCTTGCACCTCCCGGTTAATAAGCCTCTTGTCTGCGCATGCAGCTCCTTCTACTTAGGGCTATACATACATAATATTATGTATGTATCACCCACCTTAAAGCCTATCCCCGTGACACCCATATATCATCATAACATAATCATAACAGTATAGTAAGGTGGTTACTTTTGGTCATGATTTGACCACTCGATCTCTCTCGACTTTAAACAAAGACAGATACGTATTTAAGTGACCAGTGCGTATTTATAATAGGAACACCAACTCGATCAGTGTCACAGACTTTGGCCTCTGTTACCAGTTTGTCCTTTCCTATATTTCTTATTTTCTTTTTGGCTTATGTTACCTTATTTGGTTAGAATCTTCCTCCATGCTTCCTTCTCATTAGCCAGAGATCTCTAGGTTTTTCTGGGTATTTAGTGATACAATTTTTTGCTAATTAAGCTACGCACCCTAACTTTGGTGGATAAAGTTGGTTGCTAAGTTTTGAATTTCGGTTTGCATTATAATAAACTGGTTGGGGTGTATAAATATTGATGAAATATAACATAACCTAGAATACCCTAAGCACTAAAGAAAGAAAGAAATTATTTTATTAATTTACTTCTCTCTTTTTTCCTCTTCAACGTCAACCTATCGATTGGGTCAAGAAAGATAGAGTTAGAGGTTAACCTTAATTGATAACGTAATTATAATTTTCTCAATTCTAAGTTAACCAAAGTCACGATGGATGTATAAGTCTCAACTCTCAACTTAATCCAAGCCTCCAAAAAATCGAGTTGGTTCCGGTTAATTTATAAAATTAAAATTGGATTTAAAAGGGTTGGATAAGATTAAACTGGATCATATTCTTAATTTTTTTTTTGATGTTAAATATTATCAATAAAATTAATTTTAAGAGCATCAAATTAACATCATCAAATTTTATATTATCTTTTGAACATTTAAATTTCAAAGGTATAAATATTTTACATAAATTCAAATTATTAGTCAGTAATATTGGTTATATAATTAAATTAGAACTCACAAGTTATTTGACTGTAATCACTTAAAAATGTTGGGTGTAAAGTTTTGTTGGCCTTTTAGCATACCATAAAAAATGGCCGTATTCAAAATTTGAACTATACCCAATCGATCACCATGCATGTTGAAAGGGAAGTGACCCCGAGAATCTGAGACACACTTTGATTAATGAGGCTTTGCTAGCTCTTCAATGTCAAATTTGAAAAAAAGTCGAACAACCATTTGTTTGACGGCAAATGTACAGTCGGCAAATAAATTTTCCTAGTAAATATTGTGAAACGTTTTTCGTAGTATATTTTATTTTAAGGTAGTTTATTGCGTGAAACAAAAGTAAAAAAAATGATTTTTTAATAAGGGAGTAAGGAATTAAAATTAAAAGAAAAGAAAACAATTTTTTTTACCATTGTTTAGTAAAATAAAAAAGTGGAAGGAAAAAAATGTAAATAGTATTAATTTTACCATAATATCATTTATAATGCTTATTGATATTAATGTGAGAGATTAGTTATGGGTTTAATTGATAATTTCATCCCATTTATCTTATATTTTTTACTCTCCAATCTTTTTAATTTCAGAGGATTATAATTTGTATATGCAAGAGAAAAAAACTCTCAAATCCTTTTAATTTCATAAGATTATATGATTGGTACATACAAGAGAAAAAAAATCAACAGTAAATATTTAAAACCTCTGTTTTGACCACCCAAACTAATAACCCATGAAAATCTTTCACACTCGCTACAATATCAAATAATAGTTCTTTTTAAAAATAAAACAATAATTTATCAATCTAATTTTCACAAATGTAACTCGATTACTAATCGACGGACGAGTGTTACAAATGGGTGACAATCTCGGATTGTTCCTCTAGCATTGCTCAAAGGTCAATGCTATTAGGTTTTTTTTCTTACATTTTTCTCAAACATTTTTCTTTTACTAAAAAAAAAAGATTTATTATATACACTTTTCTTTTCTTTTACGTTTTTTTTCTTACTAAATACACTTAATTTTTGGATTTAACTACATCGTATTTGAGATATAAAATGAGTTACAGTTCAGACTAATAACCCAAGATCTATAAGGCTCACTAGACTGAATCTTTAGGCTTGAGCAAACAGACTTTACACTACAGGGTTAATTAGGGGGGGGCCGACTTGGAATCTAACTTAACACCTCTGCATGTCTTTGCCGGCCATTGAGCACAAGGTTCGAGTACTTAAGAGTTTGTTTGACTTCTGATTTTGCTAAAAAGATTTAAAATTGATAATAAAATAATTTTACATAGAACTGTGGATTAAAAGTTTTTTGTTATTTGATAAAAATTATATTAAAAATACTATAAATTAATTGATATTTTTAATAAATAAGTTGTAAGACTGTTTTTAGATGTTGAAATTATTAAAAAAAAGTATATGAAAACTATTTGATTATTAGGAGGTTTTTTTTCTCTATCAAATTGTCTTTATTATTTGTACAATATAAATGTATTAATTTTATTTACAATCACAAATATAATTAATTAAAATAATAATATTTTTATTAAATAATAATTTCAATTTTATAATAATAATGGATGTATCATTGTTACATTTAAAATTTGATTGAGAAGAATGACTGGTGATTTATATAGTAGTAAGGATGTAAATACCTTTGCCACATAAAAACAATTTAGAAACATGAATAGTATCAAACTTATTATGGGATTGAAAGTTACAAAACCGAACATATGATTTTGGGTCTAAATTAATTTTTTTAAGTTGTTTAATTTTCAGCTTTTGATTCATTAAAATAGCAGTTAAAAAATAAATGTTTGACATAGTTTTTACTTTTTGACAGCAGAAGCTACTTAAAAAACTCAACCAAACAAAAATTTTTTGTTTAGTTCTAATCGATGAAAGATACATGATACAAGAGTCTATCTCACTATTGGATAAAATAAAAAAAAAATATTTATTTTTTACTTTTTTTTTCATGTTATTTAATGATAAAATAGACTTTGGTATTATATATTTTTCGTAAATCTAAGAATTTCTCCTACCAAACAAGCTAGCTTAAACAAAAAAAGGTTAACCCCATAATACCACTTTTGCTAATATGTACTGCACCTCTGAAGGGGTCACTGGAGAAAGAAACACAGAGTCCGTATAAGAAGTACTTCTATATATAACAAGTGTGAGTAATACTAATTCGCGTAAAGTGAATTCAGTTATAGCCAAAGTGAATATATATAATTAAGGAGATCATGATTTTCCTGTTAGCAGTACCTAGAACTTGTTAAAAGAGTAATAGTATAAGGGGCTCTATCATACACGCTAAATGTAATTTAATCCAAATATCAATTTGTATGATCTATATATTTTTTTTTTTATGAAGGCTCCATTTTCTATTGCTACAATGTTCAAATTGTATTTTACCTTAATAATTAATATCATCTTTATCCATAATTCAGTTAAAATTAACAGAATTTTGCTGCATTTGTGGTATGAAATCTCATGTATGCGTTTACTTTCACTTATGTCGTATGTAAACTCATGTCGTAGTTTTGACCGGCACATATATATATTAAGATAAAAGTTTGAATATTAAACTTTTAACTTAATTTTCTAAGTAGTTTCTAATAAAATAATTTTTAGTTGGATTTTAAAATGATAGAACATAAAAAGTTATAAAGACAATACTATCAAGTGAATAAACTTATCATAAAAGGGTAATATATGGTATACAATTACTAATTACAATCTAGTCTCAAGTTTTTAAAAAAACAACATTCCCTCAAAAGTTACATCCAAATTAAGTAGTTGATGATAAGAGCAGAATTAACAAATATCTTTAATTTTTTGTTACTCACATAATATGAGATATGAGTTGGTTGTTACACACATGTGATGGATATTAATGAAATTCATTTGCTTATTTCTCATTTTCTGTTAAATTTTTAAACAGTGAGATGTGCTCATCGATGTTTTTTAAAAATTAAGATTAAATTATAATTATTATCAAACCTGAGGATATAATTATATTTTACTCATTATAAAATGTTAGTTCCAAAAGGAAAATAATTTTTTATAGTGTTTTCTGTGGACAAATATTCTTCCTTTTTTTATTTATCTTTAAACGATAAAATAGAGTACATTTTACAACAAAAAGAAAAAGAAAGAAAGACGTGGACAAATATATCGTAATGGGCACAGATCTATTAACATCTGTTTTTTATACTCACTTTTAACACTCCAATGGTTCAATAGTAATAAAACTGACACTTACAGAAATTTGACTTATTATTTAGGCTTAATTACAAAAAAATAATTTGTGATTGATTGTATTTTTAAAAAATATCCTAAGGATTTTTTTGTGATAAAAAATACTCTGTGGTATGTTTCTGTTAATAAAAAATACATTATGGTTTACTAAAAGAAACATATGACAAAGTATTTTTGGTTGATATAAACACACAATAGAGCATTTTTTGCTAACATAAACATATCACAATGGTATATTTTGCTACAAAAATACTTCAAGGTATTTTTTGAAAATGAAACCAACTTCTGAGTATTTTTATTATAAAAAAATTAAATATTTTTTAAAAATAAAATCAATTATAAAATATTTTTTATAATTAAACTTATTATTTATCGTTTTAATATCTAAAAGTGTTTTAACAGTCATTATTGTATTCTTGGTCGTTGTCATTTGAATGTGAAAAATTGGTGTTAGATGTACTGAAATATCTTTACCGTATTGTAACATAATTTTATTTCACCAATGACCCATCATGTGTTAATTTCATTCATGGTGGCAGTATGCCTACATAAAAGCATGCATTGATATATACAGTTTGATGTACGAATGAAGAAAAAAGCAGTCACTGTAAAAAGCCTGGTAGGACCTATTTCTTGCTGTTTGTGGGGATAAGAGGACCTCTCTCTCTATCATGCATGGTGGATTGGTGGGGTTGGGTAGAAACCGATAAAGTTGATTTGAATGCGGTGTGGTGTCTGATACTTTGTGGCCTCATCTGCTCCAACTGACCGCTATTGGCTTTGCCACCCAATCCTCTGTCTCCCCTCATGTTTAAGGGCAGAGAGAGAGAGAGAGAGGATGAGTACAAAGCTATATATCTAAACATGCTTTAGCTTACACATAACATAACTTAACCTAACCCTACACGTAGCTGTGTTTCACGGACACTAGCTAGCTAGAGATTTCTTGTTTGGTTCTTGAACCGCAAAAAGACATGGAACTACTTGCCCCAACAATAAGGATGGGTTTATGACTTATGCCCAATTATTCATGTAATCATGTAAACCACAAGAAAATATTGGAAGGACATTTGACATTGTTTCTCTTGGTCAATTCAAGCTTGAATACATGTCTTGTTAATTTCCCAACATTCATTTCTATTAGTAAAATATTCTTCAATCATAAATTTAAATTGACTCAATCTTACAACAATATGATCATTATTATTTTATTTCATCATCATCATCCTCATAAGAAACGGTCAAGATATTTCAACATCTCTATTAAATATTTATTTTTGACATTAAGATAAAAAACAATCAAAATACAAAGATGACTAATAAGAGCAACTTTTACTACCCATTTGAGCAAGTGCACTTGTCTCAAGTTATCCTTTTTAAAGATTTTATGTCTTTAAATATGTAAGTTTAAAGATGAAAGAACAATTTTATAAATGAGATTTTTTAGAACAAAAGTAAGTAAATAGAGGAAGATATACAGGAATGCAAACTGGGAATTCAATCATTCATAATGCATCAAGCTTACATTATATAAAAAAACTGAACAACCAACCAAAGTGGCGAAGAATCAAACCATGAAGCACTGCTCGACATAACAAATTAACCATTTCCTACAAACTAGGAACCATAACTTGACTAAGTAAAAAAACAAATAAAACAAATGGGCAACAAAACGTGAGGTAGTGATCCTGATGCAAATAACCAACACTCCTCCTTGCATTAGGAGCTGCAAACTCCAAGTCTCTGCCTAAAAAGCTCAAATTTGTTTGCTGGCAGAGGTTTTGTGAAAATATCTGCAAGCTGATCTTCAAATCTGCAATAAACCAAGCTCACATCTCTTTCCTTCTGCACTTCTCTTAAAAATAATAGCTTAACCTTAAAATGTTTAGTTTTTCCATGAAAAATTGGATTATGAGATATTGTAATTGCAGCCTGATTGTCCACAAACACGTCTGTATCATTCAGTTGCTTCAAATGTAAATCACATAACAACTTCCTCAGCCACAATACTTGATTCACTGCTGCTGTAGCAGCAACAAATTCAGCCTCTGCAGTAGACTGTGCTACAATCTCTTGTTTCTTAGAACACCAAGAGAACACACCTGATCCTAGACTAAAGCAGTACCCAGATGTACTTTTCATATCATCCACGGATCCACCCCAATCACTGTAAGAAAATCCCATCAACTTGAAGTTTTGACACTTCTTGAATTTTACACCAAAGCTAACAGTCCCTTTGATGTACCTAATGATTCTTTTTGCTGCTTTAAGATACATTTCACTAGCACAATGCATAAAACGAGAGAGAATGCTTACACAAAAAAGATATCTAGCTTGGTTGCAGTTATATATATTAGACATCCAACCATGCTTCTGAAATAGCCTTCTTCGACTTTGTCTGTGCCATCCTCCTTACTTAAGCTTTCCTTCTGACTCATTGGTGTAGTCGTTGCTTTGCATTCCTCCATATGAAATTTTTTAAGTATTTCCTTAGCATACTTTCTTTGACAAACGAAAACTTCTCCTTTATCTTGTTTGATCTCCATACCAAGGAAATATATCATCAGACCAAGATCTGTCATATCAAAAACAAGCATCATCTCTTGCTTGAATTCATCAACAAGTTTGGCATTGTTACCTGTCACCAACAAGTCATCCACGTACAATGACACAATAAGAAAGTCATTCCCTTTTTTCTTACGATAGAGAGTGACTTCTGATAGGCTTTTTGTAAAACTCAAGCTCAATAGATGATCATCTATCCTACTATACCAGGCTCTAGGCGCTTGTTTTAAGCCATAAAGAGCCTTTTTTAGTAGGTACACTTTGTCTTCATGCCTTTCTTCAATGAATCTTTCTGGTTTCTCAACAAAGATCTCTTCATGCAACAGACCATTTAGGAAGGCTGATTTTACATCTAACTGGAACACTTTCCACCCATTTTGGGCTGCTATAGCTAGCACCAGCCGAATAGTGTCTAATCTAGCAACATGGGCAAATGATTCTGAGTAATCAACTCCAAAAACTTGAGCATACCCCTTGACAACAAGCCTGGCTTTGTGTTTGTTGATGGATCCATCAACATTGAGCTTGGTTCTAAACACCTATTTTACTCCAATGACTTTTCTATCCTTCAGTCTATCAACTAGCTCCCAAGTCTTGTTCTTTTTTTATTATTAACAACTCCTCCTCCATTGCCTTCTTTCATTTCTAGTCTTTAATGCTTCTTCATAACCCGCAAGTTCATAAATGGTCATATTGCATCTTTAATAGATATCATAGAGCGATCTTCTTCCACGGATTGGTGGATTATCTTCCAAATCTTCTTGCCACTGTTCATGAGCTTGCACTTCTATTGTTTGGAAGGGGAGACTTGATTTTCGCATGCTTGTGGATGTCTCTTGTGTCTGTTCCTAGTTTCATTTCTTATCTTCATTGAAGAACACATCTCTACTAACAATTAACTTCCTTGTTTGAGGTTGATACACCCTTGTAGGCCTTAGAGGAAGAACTGTAACCCACGAAAATGCCTGGTTCTGACTTCTTATCAAGTTTATAATGCTTGACCTGTGGAACGTGAGAGAAACACACACAAGAGAACATTCTAAGGAAATTGAGAGAAGGTTTATAGCCATACCATGCCTTAAATGAAGTTTTATCCTTCAATACCTTGGTAGGCAATCTGTTCTGCAAGAAAACTGCAGTACTTGCCGCCTCAGCCTAAAACTTCTTTGGCAACTCCTTGTCATGGGCATACAGATGGTCATCACCATTATGTATCTGTTTCTCCTTTCACTAACTCCATTTTGTTGCGGAGTATATGGATCAGTAAGCTGGTGTTCTATACCTGCTTCCTCGCAAAACAAATCAAATTCTTCTGAGGTGTATTCTTTTCCATTATCTGACCTTAGAGCTTGAATTTTGCAGCCATTTTGGTTTTCCACCATTTTCTTGAACTTCCAAAACACTCCAGCCACTTCTGACTTGAATTTTAAGAAAAAAATCCAGCACAATCTTGTAAAATCGTCAATGAAAGCAATGTAATACCGATATTAATGATAGAGTTCTTTGAAGACCGAATACATCTGTGTGGATTAGCTTCAACTTGTGAGTGGCTCTCCAGGTTGACTTTGGGAATGGTCTCCGTTTTTGTTTACCGTATTGACAAGCATGACAATTCGGTAAGTGATCTCCAAATGTTGGTAAGCCAACTGTGAGCTCATTTTTCTTCATGAGCTGCATCCTTTGCAAGTGACAATGACCAAGTCTCTTGTGCTATATCTCGGTGTTGTGCTTCAGTTGAAAATGTAGCAAGTTCTTTTTTGATAGGATCAAAAGAAAAACTTTTGCCCTTCATTCTCACTTTGAGAATTTTCTGACCCATGACATCAAGAATGTGACAGAACTATCTTCAAAGATCACTTTAAAGCTTTTTTTTAATCAATTGACCTACACTCAACAAATTTTGGTCAATTTCTGGTACATAGAGAACGTTAGAAATTCTCTTTGTGCCTGCAGTGCTGGTTATGGCGATTGTCCATTTCCCTTTGACAGAGATGTAATCACCATTGCCAATTCTGACTTTAGTAATGTCAATTGGCCTCAAATATTTGAAGAGTTCCTTGTCATTGGTCATGTGGCTGGTATAGCCACTGTCAATTAACCAACTTTCAGTCGAACTACTACTTGCAAAGTAAGACGCCACAAAAAGTTGATCTTTATCCTCTTGATCTGCAACTTGGGCTTCAACTTCCTGCTACTGAGTTTTTCCTTTGCAAATTACTGCTTCATGTCCAAGTTGATTGCATTTGGAACACTTAGCATCAGGTCTTCTCCAACATCTAAATGGAGGATGACCCTTCTTTCCGTAGTGTTGGCAAGGTGGATAGGATTTCCTCTAATTTCCATTCTTTCCTTTTGCATTGGCTGATGTTGTATTTGCTCCATTTCCTTCAAAATCCATTTTCTTTTTCATTTTGTTTTTTGCCACGTTTCGATGCTTGGTTGCCAAAGCTCCTTTGATTGTTGTATCCTCCCTCATCAGTCTTCTTTGCTCTTGTGGTTAGAATGCGTTAAGCAATTCTGCTAAGGAAATTTTTGTCAGATCCTTGGTATTCTCCAAGGTAGTGATGGTTGCTTCATATCTTTCAGGTACTGTAACAAAAAAAATTTCTACAATTCTTGAGTCAGTAAACACAGATCTAAGAAGCTTCACTTTGTTTGCGATGCTAAGAAGCCTGTCTGAGTAATCTTCAATCGTCTCGGAGTCCTTCATTCTTTGAAGTTCGAATTCCTTGATCAAGTTCAGGACTTGCATCCCTTTAATTCTTTCATCTCCTGCATATTCTTCCTTGAGATAGTCCCAAATGACCTTAGCTGTTTTGAGAGACATAATTCTAGTAAATTTTTTTGGTGAAACCACTGCAAATAGACATGCTTTTGCCTTCGATTTTCTTGTCCTTTTCTCCTTTTGTGTCTTGATCTGTGCTACAGTAGGATTTGCTGGGAGAAATTGAACTTCATAATTTTCTTCTATAGCCTCCCACAGATCCAACGCGTCCAGGTAGGTCTCAATATGCACTGCCCACATTCGATAGTTGTCTCCATCGAAAACTGGTGGAGCCATTGATGAAAAACTGGATTCATCTTCCATTAGAACACTCAAATGAACTCACAGATCCCTCAAGAATAAAGCTCCGATACTAATTGTAAGTTTAAAGATGAAAGAACAATTTGATAAATGAGATTTCTTAGAACAAAAGTAAGAAAATAGAGAAAGATATACATGAATGCAAACTGGGAATTCAATCATTCATAATGCATTAAGCTTACATTATATAAAAAAACTGAACAACCAACCAAAGTAGCCGAGAATCAAGCCATGAAGCACTGCTCGGCATAACAAATTAACCATTTCCTACAAACTAGGAACTACAACTTGACTAAGTAAAAAAACAAATAAAACACGTGGGCAACGAAACGTGAGGTAGAGATCCTGATGCAAATAACCAACAAAACATTGCAAAAGCCAAATTTCTATTAAGGGAAATTTCAGTGTCTTTTTGGCCTGCGGGAGATGATCATAATTTCTATTAAGGTAATTTAATTTAATTTCCGAGCGGTTTCATGAAATCTGGATCAGATTCTGGAGTTGAGAGCTAACTGCAAAAGCCAAATTGGTCCTCGAACGCTTTTCGAATGAGTTATTGTACATTCAACATCCATTTTCTCATAGGCTTAGATATTAGAGGTACTGAGAAATTAAGAATTTTTTTCTTTTTATGAGAAAACAAAGATCGATTTATTAAATTATATATGGAGTGCAGCAAACCAGATCACCCGTAGATCATTAGCAAACCTCATTGCTTCATTCAGAACGTTCAGCGAATATATGGCGGGCATCTAAAAAAAGTACAGAAAACAATAGCTCTCTGACAGAAGTAAACTGCGAAAAAACATCAAGACCCAAAACTTGCAGATAAGTAACCACACTGATATTCAAAGCCAATCTATATAAGATATTAAGATCCTCACTCTTCCCAGACCCATCTTTGCCAATGAACCTCTCATAGTAATGCAAGACAACCATTTTGTTTTATCAAAGTTTCAGATTTGGGAGCCCAAAAACTACAACCTATACAACAGATCCTGTTCAAGTAAAGAACTCCAATCAATTTGTTTAAACGTATATAAACAGTTCCTTTTCTTTGTATCTAGTCGGTGTGGGATTACTGCTCCTTTCTTTCTCTTTGGACTGGCCCAAAGTTAAGTTTTCTCACGGGCCTGTTGCCTCAACTAAAGCACAAAGTTCAGACAAATTGTTTTGCTCACGGAGGTAGGTCTAATTAATTGGTCAAATGGTTGGTGCTATATGGGTTTTCAATGGTTATGATCTAGCTAGAAGACATTTCACAGTAGTAGAGGTTAACAAGTGGCATCCCAATAACCAAAGAAGAAATGGACAAACGTGCAAACACCATAACCAATCCTCATCCTACAAAATAAGTGGATGTAGGGGGAGGAACTTCACACGTGCGAGTTAATCCTCTATTTCTCTCTAATCCATTTCTCTTCTACTCCATCACTCCCCATTGCCCTCCTCTTAGCTTGCATCCTTAGAACAACATAATTAACAGAAATGGCACTCACTTCTCTCTCCCCACTGTCTATGAAATCCCTCTACATCTCTTCTTTTTCATCTCCAAAATCTCCAAATCCTCATCTGCAAAATCCCTCGAAGCCTTTTCGCATGGTTCGTCATATAAAATCTGAAAGGAAAGACAATTTCTTGGTGAGTAGAGACTATTCTTACTAATACAAGTTATCAGGATTAACCTGCTATAGTTACTATCATAAACTTCTGTTGGTTCTCAAACTTACTGAATTCTTCTTGAAAAGGAAGATTGTTCCAACGCTAGATGCTCAAGTGCCAATACAGATTTCAAGAAATGGAGAAAACTGGTTTCTACAGCATTGGCAGCTGCAGTTATTGGGTTTAGCTCAGGTATGCCTGCCCTGGCTGATCTCAATAAATACGAGGCAGAGACCCGCGGTGAATTTGGTATAGGATCAGCAGCTCAATTTGGTTCTGCAGATCTAAGGTGTAGTTTGATTCTTGTAAACATTTCTTAAGTTTGTAAAGGTATAATAAAACTAGAATTCTGAAATTTGTTTTCTTGTCATGCAGGAAAGCAGTACATGTTAATGAAAATTTCAGGTAATTCATTGTCTCTGATACAATATCTATGCTTTCCCATAATTTGCTAAAAGAAATAAATATGCCTTTGGTAGACAGATGAGTGGAGGATAAAAAGAAAGATGTGATGTTTCGTTCTACCCAAAACTGGATGACTTTATCCTGTCACCGTCCGATGAGAATTATCTCAATATCTCCTCATTCCACCCTCCCTTTGTCCAATTTCACCAAACACACCCAAATGTTATGTTTATTTCTTGTCTTAATACAATTTATTACTCTAGAAAATTTTAGCATTGTATAAGTAAAAGTTCTTAAAATGTGCAAACAACAGTGTTAGTAACTGATTGCTAATAACAGTCTTAAAAATTGATGATAACATGTGTAAGTGCAAGTTCATTTAATTAATTCTAAAATGGTTGATACAGAAGAGCTAACTTCACAGCTGCAGACATGAGGGAATCTGATTTCAGTGGTTCAACATTCAATGGTGCATACCTTGAAAAAGCAGTTGCATACAAGGCAAACTTTGCAGGTAAATTTGCTGCCATATACTCTTAAATTTTAAACATAAGAACCATAAAATGATGTGGTGAAAGGTTTCCACAGCACAAAAATAGCTTCTTATCCTTGTAAAATGCGTAATGACAGATAAAAGTTTTGACATTACACTACATTTTTCTTTTCCTAGGCTGCAAGTTAATGCTATTTCCCTTTGCTTTCCGTTGTGAAAGCTTTTCTCTTTGTCTCCATGGACATCTTGATCCAGCCATCAATCCCTGCACTATCGGCCTGTGCACTTGAATTTCCATACCAATGGATACTTTTACTGGCAATTCATTAGTACTACCACAATTGACCGGTAATTTTTCATCAGGACATTTTTCAATCTTCATACATTTCTTCTCCACATCATTGTCCAAACATTTGGTATCTTGGTCATGTCCAAACGTTTGTGAAAGCCTTTCTCTTTGTCTCCATGGACACCTTGATCCAGCCATCAATCCCTGCACAATTGACCTGTGCACTGGAATTTCCATACCAATGGATTCTTTGGCTGGCAACTGATTAGTGCTACCACAATTGATCGGCAATTTCTGCTTATCAGGACAATTTTCCATCTTCACACGTTTCTTCTCAGTATAATTGTCCAAACATTTGGTATCTTGGTTATGTCTTTTCAAGCCTGCCTGTGACAAATTACTCCTGCTAGTAGTTACAGCACTCCTTTCATGAGAATCTCTTCCAGTTGCTTCATCAAGAAAAGTGTCTTTTGCAATAGACATCATGTCTTCCAATCCATTGGTCTTATTAGCAATGGCTTGAGAGGCATCAATCTTACTAAGCCACGGTGCTTCTGGTCCGCAGCCCTCAGGGAAGCACCGAACAGCTGATATTTTCCTGCGAGGAGGGTAAACTTTAGGCATGATCTTAACTGTATCTTTCTTAGACAAATCAGTAGCTTCATGCTCTGAAGAAGCTTTCGGGTACTCTATTCCTTCATGCTCCATTGATGCTAACAATTCAAGACCTTTCTCACCAAAAGAAACCACTGAATCCTTAGAATCCAAAAGGTCCCGTGAGCATGGCATCTCAGAATAGACTGAATTTTCCAACAGTTGAGGTGCAAATCTTACATTTGGACCTCCTGTCCTATAAATAGTGGATGTAAGACTTGGAGCACAGCCCATAGGAAAATCATGGACAACAGATGCTTTCCTCTGCTTGTACTTAATCAGAGAATTAGGACCTCTTTTCAGTAGCTGATCTTTAACACTCACAGTAGGAGAAGCCATCATTGATACTCAATTACCCTAACAACATTGTATTCTCTGCCAATCAATGCCAATAACAATGTACGAGAGATCAAAGAAAAAGTTCAGAAGTGAAACCAAGAAACCATAAACAAACTGTACTTTTAAAGTTTATCCTAATCCTTTTTTTAAAACTTCCATTGATACCCCTACAAACAAAAACTTCGACGATAATTCTAATAACACTTGCATTAGCGTCATTTCTATACCAGTATCCATTGATTTGAGTGTCCATATAAGCATGAAATGGTTGATTTTTAGGCCTCTTGAGAAGTTTGTACATTTTTACATTTTTTCTTATTGTTTCTTAAACCAACTAGATAAACCCTGCAGTTAAATCTTGTAATTGCCAGCAGTAAACACATTTGTATTTGTTCCAAAAGGAACTTTTTCTAATCCAGAGATATTTAAGATCAAGGACCTCATCCTTAACCATTATAAATTCTTATGTAGACCAGCCTTATAAGGTTTTTATTTCTTTTTATAAATATAAAGTTCTTCCGATCATATTGTGTTGTCTCATTAAAAACAGATCTGAGGCCAGGCATCCATTGAGTTTCAACTCTACGATAGAATTAACAAAAATATAAAGAAAAGAATTAATCAAGAAACCCAAAGCACGAGTGTATCAGATTATGCAAATATATTAAAGAAAACCTTCTGGGTAATAATGATACAATGGGTCGTAGTGGCTCAAACATAATGGAGACTGTATGCATAAACCCAAGAAAGAAAAGAACAAAATCGTCAATGAATATAATTAAAAAAACAACTTATAAATGAAGGTAAAGTACTTGCGAGAGATATGCAATTAGTATAAACAGATTATATAGGTAACAAATAAATGAACCAAAGAAGAAAGAAAATAGAAGAAACAGAGCAGACCTTTCCTTTTGAAGCACAAATCCTATGATTAAATTAACTCCTAGGGCTCCATAGCTACCGAAAACCCCCTAAACAAAAGAAGAAGTCTTATTGCTTAGATTCTTGGGCTGTTAATCTAAGGGTTTCAGAGGAGAAGAAGATGTACCTTAGTATAGCGGAACTTTGCAGCCATGTTTAAAGGCCAAAAAAACAGACTTGGAAGTTCCTAGAATTGACTATTTGCTATTAAACAAAAAAAAAGAACTGACTATTGGGTGGGCTTCTTCTCTGTTCATTTAATTACATTACATGGACCCCGTATGTTGATAAGGCCCACAATATTGTGTAGGCCCATTTAAATGAAGGATCTTTAGAACTTTCATTATCAGAATGAGATGTATTTTTGTTAGGTTTTTTAATTGTACTCTTTAAATCAAGAAAAATGTATTATCATTATTAAAAAGAAAATATGCATTATACAAAATCAATAAAAAATTATATTTTCATTTGATTGATCTTTTCATTAATTGCGATGATTTATGGTGAGGTTTGAACTTGAAACTTCAAATGCTACCAATTGAGTGATGCTCTAATCTTGTTCAAGCCATAGTATTCTCATCTTGTTTTTTCAGAGAAAAAGAAAGAAATCCGTGTCAAAATTTGCATGGAAGAATTTATTTTTTTGATGATTTTGTTGTTATTTTACAGGTGCAGACTTAAGCGACACATTGATGGATCGCATGGTAAAGCTTTACAAACCTTACTAAATCCTTGACCATTCAATTTTAAAGCATATTAAATTTGGGTATTGATCAATATGTAAAGAATTCAATCAATCATTAAGGGGGAAAAGGGTATTATAGTTGAAACTTTAATTTATATTTGGCCACAGATCACGAGGACTAATGTATATAGAATACGTTGACCTATAGGTACTAAATGAAGCTAATCTAACAAATGCTGTGCTGGTAAGGTCGGTTCTAACCCGCAGTGATCTTGGGGGTGCACTCATTGAAGGTGCTGATTTCAGTGATGCTGTTTTGGATCTTCCCCAGAAGCAGGTATCCCTACGTGATATATAAACTCAGTTCTATTTTTTGACTCCTTGTAGATCATTCTCATGTCTCATAGTTCTGTGGTTGTTGTTGCTAACAGCATGACCTCACCGGTCATGAAATTTTAAGGGAGATTTTTCTATGTTGTGATAATTAGTCTCAACTTTCTTTTATCCTGTGATTTCTGGTTATTTTCACTGCTTGATTAACAACTGGCATTGTGGTTTATCTATGCTTAATTGATTTTTCTTATGTGTTTTTCTAAAAGTCGTTCTCTGTTCTAATGTGTTTTTCCAACTTGTGCATTTGTTAATAATGTAGGCTCTCTGTAAATATGCGAGTGGTACAAATTCAATTACGGGGGTAAGCACCAGAACAAGCCTAGGTTGTGGAAACAGTCGGCGAAATGCTTACGGCACCCCTTCCTCTCCTCTGC
Organism: Bretschneidera sinensis; assembly: GCA_023935145.1. Lineage (NCBI taxonomy): Eukaryota > Viridiplantae > Streptophyta > Magnoliopsida > Brassicales > Akaniaceae > Bretschneidera > Bretschneidera sinensis. The sequence continues at coordinate 33,378,822 of CM043698.1, forward strand.
TAAGTGCTCCTCCTCAAAAACTGCTTGATCGTGATGGTTTTTGTGACCAAGGCACTGGTCTTTGTGATGCAAAATGATTCCAGGCCTGCTAATTTTATAACATCACATATAGTGTACATAGATGCATGCAGCAGAGTGCAAAGAACAAACACCTCAACATTTTTGAGTTGACTGTTTTTGCCTCCTTGTATTTTTCTTTTTGGTTTGGTTTAATGAAACCTTTTCATTAAAAAAATAAAGAAAAAGAAAAAAAGAGGTTCTACTTCAAGAACCAGCATCAATTACAGATTTGAAAATACTTTGTTTATTTATTTTGTTTACAACGGTGAGGAGAGGATCGAATCGAGATTTCCTATATGAAAGACAATAAATATACTTCAAATGGTAAAAGGTGGTAGTATTGTAAAACAGTATTTTCGTAACATAACTTGTTATCATCTATATTTAAAGAGACGAGAAACGGAAAAAGAAAATTTAGATGTTTCAAACACAAGTAATTATATAAAGAGTATTTACAACTGTTGATGGAGAGAAAAAATAATAAATTTATTTTCTTAGATGTTCTGACAAATGAATTCTTTATGTGCTCAAAATAATTAAGATTTTTTTTCAAAAAAGAGTGTTGAAATTTTTTAAAGCATTTTGGACACATGAAGAATTTATGTATCAGGAGTATTTGATGGGAATTCAGAACGTAGTTTAGGATGTGTTTAGTTTTGAAAATATTTTTTTTCATTTTTCATCTTATTTTCATTAAAAAAATTTATAATAATTTGAATATTTTTATCATAATTTGAAAAAAAAAATTTATTTTTTTAAATATTATTTTGAAAAGAAAAGTGTTATTTTTTAAATTACTTCAAGAATGTGTAAGCTATTGAGAAAAGTTATAAGGAAAGAGACGAAAATTTTTCCTACTTTATTTTCTTTTTCTTTTTTCTCATCAACAACTGTGATAAATACTCTTTGCATATGAATTTTTCATAAACTTGAACCGCTTAAAAATACTTCGAAAAAGATCCTTGAAAAATACTTCAAAAAAGATCGTTGAAACTTAATGTACGGAAAAGGAGAATTTACATTTATGCGATTTGAGGAGTCAAATAAAAGCACATAGCAAATTGGTGGAGACTCCCAAGTCAAGCATTTAGAGAAATCAATTACCAAGTTGCTTGGCCTTTACTTTTCCCTATTTTCTAGTAGAGGACCAACAAACAGCACCCCCCAGAAAAGGAAAATTGTATTTTACACATCAACAAATAAACATAACGAAAAAAGAAGGAATTGCTGTCTCCTTTTGATGACTATTTGAAGAACTTTTTTATAATTTTTTTTTCCTCTGGGATATAATAGTGCAGCAATCAAATATATGCAAGCTTTCCCCAACCTCTGTAAGGCAAATGTAACTTGTAAGATCATTCTTTTCTTTCCCATAACAAATGTAATCAATAAATAAATAATTATGTTCCCATAAGAAATATTCGAAACAATTTCAAAGAAGTTAGTTAAATCAGTAAATAGGTGTAAATAAAATTTAGTTTAGGTTAATTTGTTCCATTAATTTTATATTGTTAAGATTAGTTTTCATTAAAATTTAGCTTAACACGGGTTGAAGGACCTCCTCCTAGCATTTTTGTTTATTTATTTTTAAGAATGAACTCGAGCTCGAATGTTAAGATAATCAAACTCGACTCGATTTATAATAAACAGATTCGAATTCATATTCGAACTCGATCGAATCGAGTTTTAATCAAATTCAAACTCAAATAACTCAGCGCGATTTCAACCCTTTTTATCCCTTAAAAAAGTCAACGTCAATGGTCAATCATATATAAAGCGGCAAAATATCAAAAGGCTATAGAGACTTGGTAAATGTTAAATTTATTCTGTAAAGAACATTAATGTTTAATTAGAGAATAAAAATGTATTAGAAGTACAAGTCCGGACTCCGAGAACAGTGGAGGTTGGGGATTTGGGGAGTTAAAGACAAGCACTAATCATGCTGTCTCACATGGGGATGGGGCAGAGTTTATCACATGGTCAATGATGAAATTCTTACTTAACCTGCAAACAACATTTTTAATAAGCCCTAATTATTTAACTCACACAAGCATCAATGCGCATGGTTTACCTGTTTCCGTTTTTGCAGGGACAATGACAAAGTGAATTAATTCAACCCAAAAGGGTAAAAAGGGATTAACACACCGGTAAGATGAGCTAACATTAGCGTATCGATAATTAATGTAGCGGTTTTGTGTTCAATTCTCCATTGATACAACAATTAAACCACGCTCGATAAATTTATTTTTAATTTTAATTGATTTATATAAATAAAATGGTTTACACGTATTTATGAATTAGTCCGGTCAAAAATATATACCTTATTTCAAAAAACAAAAGTGAATTAATTCAAAATTTCTCCGGTTCTCATTTTTTTATATTGAAGTGAGAAAATGAAACTTGATATTTCTTCCATGTCTTTAATTTTGTCACAAGAAACACAAGAAAAAACAAAAGAAAGGAAAGAATGAGAATTGAAAAACCCTAACGAGAAGGCTGCACATCAAACTGAGTGATAAAAAAGAAGCTAGCACTCACTTTCCTATGGAGTACCTTTTTTATTTTTGTTTCCCTTTCGTTTTCCAATGAGGAGTCCTTCTCTTAAGCATGCCTCTCACTATGTGTGTGTCCCCAAATGATGAGATCTAGTTGATGAAAATAATGAAGTCCATGAGAGCACGCCCAATGATGATGTCTATATTGGTAAACTTTCATTGCTTTGAAGGAATTTAATTTCATGCTCGCTAGCTTGACTTTAACCCAAGAGCTAGGTCAATACATGACAGACAAACAAACATTTACTACTTTTTTCTTGTTAGTTAGTTACTCTTCTTACATACCAAATTATTACCTTCTTAAAGAATGTTTCCCTTCCTGTCCATATATATATACACTTAGACAAACCCAAGTAAATTTTTAAATATACAACTTCACGCGGTCAATCTCTTTAGTCCTCAATCTTTCTTCCATGGCCGTCAAGTCTCTGCAGCTACAAAGTTTTGGAAGGCTATTGTACTTTTCTTGTGTTTTCTATGTACTATATTGGTTATCTAGCTCAGGCTAGCTTTGATTGAAGAAGGCAGCTAGCTAATTGGAAGAAGCCAACATGAAGTTCCTCTTCTGGATCGGTTTTAATTCATGCATCTTCTTGCACAGGTATTGTATGTATATATGAAAACCAAATTAGGTAGCTAGGGAAAGATTTTTATTTTTTTTCCGGTAGCGAAAGCCTTAACACATGCATGTTGTTTGGTTAAACAAGGTATACAAATCATGTCGTTTTTTTTTCTTTTACATGCTTTCATAATTTCATTAGTAGGTATATATGCCAATTGCATGCGAGTAGAGGATGCAGAGAATTTAATGATTTTGGTTTTTTATTTAGTATTATATGCAACCACTCTCATTTCACACATTAGCCTATTCTTCTCTTTCGTTTCTAATTTTCCTATTCTTTTAGGTTCTTCTTCGATCTTTAATTCATTGTCATCTTTAATATATTTATTGTAATAAGATCGATAAAAATAAATAAATAAATAACAAAACATTAATCAAAACAATCACATAAAAATATAAAATATAAAATTTACGTGATGCGGTTAATTAAGTTTATCGTACGCATGATACTAGAAAAATTTATTATCAAAAATAAAAATTACAAAAATCATTTTAACAATTTATCATTCAAACCTAACAAGCACCTTCGTATATAGAATACGAAACGGGTAAAAAAATCTATTTTACTTTTTATCTGGGCATTAATATAGCACGGTAGCACAATTACCAACATCTTTTGCTTTGTGCTTCACCAACATCATGACATGTGTAGAGACCACACCAGAACATGTAGTAATAGTAATTGCAATGCCACTTCGCACATTTTAGTACATGCATGGTTATGTATCTTACTTATCTCCGACGCTACTCCTTGTTTCAATTAATGTCAACAAATTAAGACTGAACTTAAAGCTAAGGTGTTTTCTCAGCCCAGTTATGAATATCTTTTATATCATTTTTTCTAAGAAAAAAAAGAGAGAACAATAGGCAACCATTTTGGTGCAAATATATCAATCTGTATTCAAGGCTATTTAAGAAATGGAAACAGCTGCTTGCCCAAGCTTTTCTTCCAAGTATATATGCTTGATCATCTAATTTGTTCGTGGCAGAAATACCACAGGGTCATATGGTAATGGGCATGATACGATTCTGATACTATTTATAATATTTAATATTATGATTCATCCTTTAAAAGTACTAACTCAATTTTCTTTTGGTATAATCATGCTTTACATATAAACCTGCTGGATCTTTCCCATTTTAGTACCAATTGTGATATGGGTCATCACAGTGGAAGTAGAGCTTCAAGGTGCTAAACCAGTAGGACTCTCCTGATCCACACAGAATATGCTCAAATTTTTTTTCTAAGTAGTTTATGCTAATTACAAGCATCACTTTCTCTCATGGATAAAAGCAAAATTAGGCCCTTAAACATCGACTGATTAGTTCATAAATTTTCGAACCGCATTTGTGATTTAACTCAACCACTATGGTTAGAAACTTATAGCATTTTCCTTTAAAGACGAACAATTTCATTGAATATCGTTCTGAAAGCAAAAATTAAGGAAAGAATATTCACATATGCGTTTTTGTATACACGAGTGATAACAATCTACATTATTTCAATAATTTAAATAACAATTAAATGGGTGCAATCTGGTCATTCGCTTGAAAACATTAACATAATTTCCTATACAAAAATGCTATCTGCCAATTCAAAATTGATGTGAAAGTAACAATATAGAAAATGACCACAAGGGTAATAAGCTTTGATTCTTTTTAACTCCTTCTCAAGAAATGAAAAAAGAAAAAGCCTTAACAAATTATAAAATTACTGTAACATGAAATAAATTTGGGGAAATTGCGTTCAGAAGTGGGGAGGGGAGAACACAATTGATATTAATTTCTTGAGAAACCCACAAAAATCCTATTTGAATACTATTTCATGTCAACATACAAATGTGATCTAATAGGATAAAAGGTTACAATATATAAAAAGCAAAAACTCTTCATATGCATATATGTATATTAAGCAGAAATACAGCAAAATACATTCAACATTTAGTTTGTAGAGTAATTCCCAACAAAGCTCAGCAATATACAGTACACCTGATCATTAAAGTACTAATTTATTTGTAGTAGTTGGCATTTTGAAGCCTAGTAATTGTCTAGTAGTATTAATCAATACAAAGAACACCATAAGTCCAATAGCTAAAGGCAAATACCATTTTAGTTTTATTATGTACAGCAACCTGCAGGATCCAAACTTCTTTCTTTTTAGCTATAAAGTGTACTTCCACTTTCTATGATTAATTAGTATTATGTATCTTCTACTTAGAATATGCTTTCACTTCCAGAGATCAATTTGACAGCTTGAAGTGGATGTGGAAGCATATTCCTGCGCAATTTCCGTCCTTTTGGATTCACTGGCTAGTAGATTCATTTCGTCACCCATTTGAAAGGCGACCGTGGCTGCATTTGTGTAGTTTCTCTCCTTGGAAGCATCCTCATGGCTGAGCTGAGACGCAACAAATTTGTCGAGGACTCGCCAATCTGTCACTTGGTCCACTGCTTGCTCATTGTTAATATTAATACAGTAAAGCGAGTTCAAGTTTTGTTGATTTATGTGTTCTTCTTGTGTGAGTGTTGAGGACTGCAAAGTGCTTCCATTATTGTTGTTCCTATCATATGATCCATAATTAGGAATTACTGAGCTGCAACTTGCAGTGGCCGCGGCAGCTGATTGCGGTGGAATTTTGGGGCTCTCTAACTGAGGGAGATTGAGGAAATTAAGGTCATGAGGAAAATTGTATTGCAACTCAAGCTCTTGCTTGCAAGGATAGTTGTGGTTGTGGTGCTGGTGGTGATGAGATGATGTGAAAGCTGCCTGAGGCATTCGCCTCAGGGAATCAAGCTCTGGCATGAAAGAGACAGCTTGGTGATCTTCGTACCAACATGGTGAATCATAGTCGCTCATTTTTCGCACTGTTGTCAATCGCTTCTTGAATACCCTACACACCACCCATCCTTCTTCCTGGTGCAGTTATGAAAAGATGATACTAAGATTTCACCGATGACCATTAACTTAAGCAAAGCCTACCATCGCATAATTTAAATCATTTATTATTTTATTAGTTTAATTTTGATTTTAATTATTATATATATATTATTTTTGAAATATGAAAAATATATTTTTAGAAACTTTTAAATTCTATTTATACATATATGAAAAAAATTTAAATTTTCTTAATGATTTAATATAAGAAAAATATTGTTGATTTAATTTCAGAAATAATAAACATGACTAAAATTATCGATCAGACGGAGTATAAGATATAAGCGCATATGTGTATGTGTTTAGAGCCCAAATAAAACATAGTAAAATGTGTTTTTTTTTTTAAATTATGAGGGCAATTAAAAACGCGCATGTGTGTGTATATATATATAGTGAGCAGGTGCTTGAATTCTTGAGATTCATACAACAAAGTATCATAATACAAATTAAGCATATTCTACTATTTGTGCACTCTAAATATCAAAGAAAATCATATGTAACTAACAGATGATGAATACAAAAGGCAAACAAGCATTACTAATTTTCTTTCTAATTGTTGTAACAATTCTCTTACTAGCTACAAGAAATATTGAGTATGCATTTTGCGAAATAACAACCCTAGATTTTTCTTTTTACCTTTAGGCAGGAGGGAAGTGAGAAACAAGTCACTAGTTATAATCAAGGATAACACTGTATTCCCATAGATGGTATGCTGCTATACTAAAGAGATTATAATCAAGAATTAAGAGTAAATTAATGACATGCACAAATTCCTTATGGAATTGAAATTTAATTCATACCAATGTGGTTTCAACATTTGATGAACTTAAGAGTTAAAGTAAACAATCAAAAATAGGAAGAAAAAAGCTCAATAATTACCTGAGAAGTTCCATTTTCATTTGTTTCTAGTCGATACTCATGCATGATCCAATCTGACTTTTGTCCATTTGGAGCTCTTCCTTGGTAAAATACTAAGGTTTTTCTCATGCCAATTAGGCTATGCCTCGCGTAAATAGCCTTGTCTCTTCCCGTAGCTTTCCAAAATCCTGCTTTTGTCGCTCTATTAGTGCGAGTTCCAGTTGGATACTTCTTATCTTTATGGCTAAAGAAGTACCAATCATTCTGCTCTTCGGTTCCTATTCTGCATAATTCTATTCAAATAAACAAAGCAATTAATAAAAATGGTAGATAAAAAAAATTAGACTGTCTACAATTTTTTATCTTTCACTTTTAATTTAAAACGGAGAATAAAAAGGAGTATAGCTACCTTGCAGATCCCATGGCTCAATTTTATAAAGATCAACCTCTTTGATGACATCTAGATCTATTCGTTTCGAAGCAATCTTTTTTCTGAGGTAGTAATCAACAAGTTCTTCATCTGTAGGATGAAATCTAAAGCCCGGGGGAACATGTGAAAACGAATTCATCTTCTCCTAAGAAGGACTCAAAACCTGCATTAGAATGCCACAATTATTAGCCATACTACAAGTATTACTAATTATTATTTAACAATGAACACAATGGAACATGTTCTTGTAATTTATAAATAAAAAATGAAAGGAAATTAAGAAAACAAATAAGAAGAAGATAAAGATCTATTTTAGAAAGATCTTTGATATATATATATATATATATATATAATGTTTCACAAAGTTCCACATTAAGTACAAGTTTATATGATGGATGTTCCAAACTCTTAGCAAAACACATCTAAAACCAACCAGACAAAGAAATCGATCATAATGATGAACAAAACAGTATGTTATACCATGCAGCCAACAGAAAAGAAGGTTAATAGTCTTCAATAATTTCTGGCAAAGACATTGCTGCTCCCTGTTTCAAGTCAAAAGCAATTAATCAATGTGACCACATAATTGCTTTTGACTTGAAACAAGGAGCAGCATTGTCTTTGCCTTGTACAAGAAGATCTTTCGAACAAAAAATTGAGGTAAAAGAGACTAAGGAATATATATATATATATATATATATATATATATATATATATATATATATATACACACACACATTGTATTTAAAAATGAAGAAGGTGATTTAACTTTTAAGATAAGTTTTCTCAAATGGAAAGCAGCTAGCGATATTAATTAGTCACATTCATAAGCTTTCAAGTGATTAATAGCAAGTTCCAGCTTCATGTAGGCTATAAAATTTCATTCAACTCTTATATCACACCAAATTAAGCATTGCATTCCAAATCAAACATGTGCTAGATATATATGTATTACATGCAATTACGAACCTAGGAGTCAAATTAAGATGCAGTGGTTTTCTCCTTGCCTTTTTAGCACATGATTACGATCAAATTAAGCGAATACATCAAGAATATTGATTCAATCTAAATAATTTCCTTTTCCCTTTATTTTATGAGAAATTGAGCACAGAATCTCTAGCTTATACTGGTTCAGCAATCTAATTCCTGTTATAAAACAGAAAACTAGTTAAATTGTGGTAATAAGGTCCCATCCCCCTTAAACTAATGCTAGATATTAATCAATCATAAAGTAGGATATTTGAAGAGTTATAAAATTGAGCAATATCCAAAACATAACTTAGGAAGAACGAAGGAAAGAGTTTATATATGTGAATTTTAAATGAACCATCTCATCAATACACGTAAAACCATGATCATCTAGGAAGTTTAGTCATATATATATTTGCAAGATAAACTAAAAGTGTTCTTGATTTTACTTTAGTCGATATTATAGATGAAGATTAGTAAACAAAGAAGTGTTTCTCCACTGTAAAAGTGAATTTTGGATAGATATTGGGAATCAAATTTTTATAGCTTTACTTTGTGAGGCATGTATAAAGGGGAGTTATTAAAAAAAATCGACAGTAGTATTGAATTATCAACTGCATTTATTAAACAACTTACGGTCTCATAAATCACTGATTCATTAACAATGAAAAGCTAGCTGTGGATAATAACAATGAGAAGCTAGCATTATTTTTATTTTTTTTTAAAAAAAAGAAAGAAGAGAGAGTGAAAAAAAAAGAGAAATCAATGAATAATAACTCATAAAAACTTGAATTTTAATGGCCTTGCAATCTTCCCTCCTAGCATAATTTGAAGCAGAAAATTCCAAACCCTTCAAATATACCCCACTACCACATGATTAGTATATGAATTGAAATTCAATATAAAGTAAAATAAAAATGAAACATTAACTATATAAGTAAAAAAAAAAAAAACATAAAGAGAAAATTAGAAGAACATGTGATATACAATCCTTGTCCTCTTACTATCTCATCAAGGATCATCCAATTCGACAAATAATATGGCAAGACAGAAAAAACGGAACAATTAATGTGGGAATGTACCTAGAAGGAAGAAGAAATTAAGACTATTGAAACATTGAATATACCCAAATTAATGTTAGTGATAACACAACACATTGAATAATCATCAAAATCTAGGAAACACCCATATGGAATTTGAAGCACTAAGAGTCAGATCAATACTCCACCATTTTATGCTCACAAAAAAGTTTGTGAAATATATAACTTTCATAGTTTTTTCCATGGAGTACTTCTTTTGGATCATCTTTGCTTAGCTTGTAACAAAAGCATTGTACAATGATCATCCCAAAGTGAAAATTTAAACCCAAAAAGGAAAAAAGAAACAGAAATAAATCCAAGAAGAAGAAGAAGAAGAAGAAAGAAGGTGACCGATAAGACAGCCTGCTTGAAGGCTATATATATATACAAAATATACCTTATACAACTGAGACTTTCTTCCTTTAGATCTGGTTGAATGAATCCAGTGTGGTATCTTCCAATCAGCTTAAAGTTAAGACAACACACTTTAAAAGCTTAATATTTAGCTCTCGTCACTCTGTTTTAATGGAGTACTTTTTTAGAAACCCCCCACTGAACCAGACAAAAAAAGGGAACACAGGAAGACAGAGAAAAACAAAAACAAAGAAACGAAAGGTGATACTCGGGAATTGAAACTGAACCCCCCAGCACCCCCTTCCTTAAACTGTCGTTTGTACTACTTGTCGAAGGAGAGAGGGGGAAAGAGACCAGATCCCAAGGAAAGGAAAAGTATAGAAAAGGAAAAAGAGAGGAGATCGATATATAGGGTTAAATAAGGAGATCATTAAAACCAAAATGAGTAAAAACCGGAGTATACAAATTAAAAGAAGAAAAGAAAACACACATGCCCTAATAATCTATCCCTCTCAATTATTCTCTCTCTGTGTATTCTTTTTTTATCTTTTGAGAGAGAAAGAGGAGAGCTTGATTGCTGGAAAAGCTTCGCGCGAAAAAAGGGAGGCGGAGAATGGCTCAAAGGAAGATTTGAGAGCGAGGGTTTTAGAGATAAACGTATAGTTTTCAAGAGAGAAAGACGGCAACCTCCAGCACCACCCACCAGCTACTGATAGAGACCACAGAGAAAATAATTATTATACAGAATGTTTTGCTCTTTTTAGTTTTGCTACGGACTACAGAGAGAATGATGATGTCAGAAGATCGGACGGTAAAGACCACATGTGGTTCATACTTCATACAACGGTTTTTCAAGACCCAAGTAAAATTACTATGCTATCCTTTTCACGAATTTATTTTTTGAGGGGAGGAAATGGGGAATCCTTTTTATGGAGTATATATGAATTAATTTGAGTTATTAGAGTATAAATAAATAAATATAGGAAATTCTTTCATCTTCGAACCTGTTTAACATAGTTTATGGAATTATTTTTATTTCTTATAACTCCCTGTTTAACATAGTTTATGGAATTATTTTTATTTCTTATAAACAAAAGTTAGACTAAACACTTTATTTTACTTTTCGTTTCTAAAAAAATGAAATTGTTTCAGAAAGATTGAATGTATCTAAAAATATATTTTCACTGCTATTTAATCAAACAATAAACAGATTTTATAACTTCATTGTTATTTTATCAATACTAAATCATAAACCGTTTTTACTACTAGACTAAACAGAATCTTAAACTTTTTAAATAATTAATCACTCAATTATTTTTTAATATAGTATCAAAATTTTGAAATATCTTTTCTTTTAGGTAATATTTTACGCAATGTTTTGCCTATAGTCGAAATTTGCGCAAAGCCAACTAATCCTTTTTTTATTTATTTATATTATCATTTTACACTTGGGTTAACATGTAAAACTTAACTTATCAATCCTTAATTAAGGTACGTGATAAGCATATTAGAGTATAAAAAATAATTAAATATTTTTAATCAGTTTAAAATTTTCAAATAATTTATTATTTTACTATTTTTTATGAGTAATAAAAAAATGTTATTGCGATGAATGATACTCTTATGAACATGAACACCAACACCGCGTGATTTCCACGATCAGGTTAATAATAACAGGAATATTGTCCTTCAAGAGCATGACCAAATTGATTAGTTTCCTCCCGTTTTCTTTTCCTTTTGACGTGTACTTTATTCTTGCAATATTAATATCATCTATGAAACTGTACTAAACTTAAGTACAATCAGCACGATAATGTGTTTAAGAATTATTTTGAGTTCAAAATATGATGTTGGACATTTTCATATTATCTTAGTGTTTGTTTCATAAACCAAGTTTCAAAAAAAAAAATTTTGATCATTAAGATTGAGACTAAGATAAAATGAAATGATTTTTTATAAATAAAGCAAATTTGATCATTTTTGTATTATTTTCTCCTATCAAATATAAAATCGAATGAAAATTATCTAATGTTATCTTCACCTTATTTTATAATTTTCCTAATTAATATGATGTACCAAGTATGCACATAAATCCTTAGAACTAACACGGTTTCGGAAATAATTTTTTTTGCTACATCTCTAATATCATATTGTGTTAATTAATTACTAATGTTATTACAGGATCCAATAACTGAATTCAAATTTGAGGAAAAATATTTAAAAAAATTTTATTTAGTATAAGTTTATAAAAAAAAAATACATAAAATAAAAGTTCATCTCAACATATGATAGCATAAGAAAAAAAAAAATTATATTTTTTTTATGGACGGCAGTAATTCTTAAAGTATCATCCTCTTCTGTGGCTCCATTACAAAACTGTCACGACCAAACTCTAATGAGCAGGTTTAAGACAATTTAAAAAAATCAAAGTGCAAATTTTTAAAACGTAAATACAAGTGGATCTGAGAAAAGCCTTTTTAAGGTTGGTGGCATTTATTGTAATAAAACAACTCTCCAGGTCCTCACCAGCAGCAATCCCACGCGGGCTCTGGTTGGTTGGTCTGCAATTTCAGATCCTTTTCTTTGCTATTTTATAATTATAATATAATGAAAAAAAATACATATATGTTTTATAATTTTATGACATAAAAAACATTTTATACGAAGCTTTCACGAGCGTGGCCCCACAGACCGACCCCATACATCAAGATGGTGACACTTCTCCAAATCATCATTGGAAAAATTAAAAGAAAACTAGCAAAATGGAAGAGAGAAGAAAAAGAGGTTTTGTCCCTCTCGGCGCCACAGCCGCTAAGCTGACCGCAAACACGGACCTAAACAGGAGTAACGTTTTTTCAATAAAAAAAAGGTTTCAATATGATTACACTCATTTTGGGTGGAGATCTATTTAATTGCTCTTACTTGTAATTGTTCCAATCAATATCTTCAACTTTTTTAGTTGCATAATCAAATCTATTTCGTTGTCAATTCCGTTCAAAATTAACAGGAATCTACCTAAGATGTCAAATAAGCATTGAGACGATGAAAAAGTAATAAATGTAAGTATAAATTTATTTTATTTTTAAAAATAATTGTCAAGAAAAATATCTAATAGAAAAATCAAATTAAATGTAAATATAAATTTATTTTATTTTATTTTTAAAAATAATTTTCTCACTCATTTATTTATGAATTTTTTTCATTCATCAACAATCAATTTTTGGTTGCTAGAACGAGTCGCGATGTGACTCGTATAATGAGAATGGTTTATTTTCTCCGATTTCTTGTGTTTTAAGTTCAAATCTATATGTAAGAAAATCTTCTAGTAGATGAGTCATTTTCTTGGTGAAGGACATTATTTGGGTGTCAACATAAATGGGTCGCGATAGGATTTGAATAAAATTCATTTGATTTTTGGTTCAATTTCTTGTGTCTAAACATAATCTTGATTGAATTTTCATTTGGAATGTCTTATGGCGTGAATCCGTTTATGATTAAATGGTTTGATTGAATTGATTAAGTCAAAAGAAATCAAGTGGGTTTTTGTTTCCAACAAATAGAAATTAAGTCTAACATCCTTTTTAATATTTATGTAAATAATCAAAAGCTAAAATATTGTTTTAATAAATTAAATTTAAGTAAAACAAATTGATTTCATTATTGTTTTACAAAATATGAAATAATTTTTAACTCTACTATTGATTTGCAAAAAATGTTTCAAAGATGTTTTATAAATTATAAATCAAAATTAATATCAAGCCAAATAATACATGAGAAGGACAAGTATTTTCATATTTATATTTTTCAAGGGCTGTTAACTTACGATCTCTTAGTTTTAAGTTAAAATTGCACATTAATCATTTAGAATTAAAATGACTACAAAAATTCAAATTTCTTCTAAATAAATATTAAAGTAATTAGGTAATTTAATAAACTCGTCGAATTAATATTTTAAACTTTTGAAATATTTTGTGATATGAAATCAAACGGTAATCAAAAAAGTGCATTATGAATTTGTTAAAATTATATCAACAATATCTACATTCCATGGATTCGTTGAAATCATCTTAACAATATCTACATTTCAATATCGAATTCATTTTTTCCATCACCAAACCATCTTAACTTGGTAAAAGAAGGGATAATCTTTCTAGATGTGGCATATTCTGAAGATTATTCGGCTAAATTAATTATACCATTAAATCAAAAATTGAATTTTCAGACTCATGTAAAATCTGGGGACCAGCCGCCACCAGAGTAGCTTGCATGCACCACTTGAGCTCGGCTAGGCTTCGTCTCTTATCACTGTTCCGTTGAACATTCCGGTTTTTTATTTTAAACTCAGAAAATGTCCCTATTTTTCTGAATTTTTAGAGAATAACATCAGGTAATTTTGCGTGTACAATGCTTAAAATTGTAAGTTAGATAATCCCTTTTTGTCTTGAGATTTTTTTATTATTTAAACCTTTGTTTTTTGAGTTTATGCTTTCTTTATCACAGTAGTAAACTTTATATCGTACGTGTGCCTATTGTGGTGGAGAGTAGGGTCCACAACAGAAAATGATGTGTGTTGGGACTAATGCACGTGGCGGCTAATGGTCGGGCGTGGGCTAGCCCACGATCATTAGGCTCACGGTACGGGTTGCAGGCCGGTTGTCCTCTTAATACTGTGGCATAGGCACTGATTCGCTCCTAATGCGACACGTATAAATAAACATTACAGTGCTTGTGCGTACCGACAAGTTAAACTAACCTTTCCTTTGTATCGGGCCGGTTCATCGCCTAGGGTTAGGCCTTAAGGACAAAGATTTTGGTAATTAAAAGATTTTGATGAAGTGTTTTTGCTTTATGTTTTGTTGAAACCAAAGTACAGAAGTGAAGCAAAAGTCACACACGTGATCCTAGTGTCATCTTGGTCCCACGTTGCTTCATTGGCAATAAGCTATTACAAATTAAGGTCCACATAGTTTTTTTTTTTTTTTATTTCAATCACATAGTGAAATTTTTTTGTTTATTATTTTGAGTGAAAATTTGATTTGTAATTTTTAAAAATTTTATTTATTATATTAATTAAATATGTACAGACGTTATTAGTGAAGTTTTCAAAAATCATCGACTAAATTTTTATCCGATACAAAAACGACACACTAAGTATAATCAAGAATCTCACCACATAAATTGATTTATTATCTCTAATCTTAAAAAAAAAAAGTACAAACATAGCTACTTAAAAAAGAAAAAGAAAAATAATTCTAATTATTATTTTAATAATAAAATATATCATGCAAACTGCTTATAATATTATCTTTGCTTTTATCTCTTTAATTTAATTAAGATATTATTTTTAAAAAAAAACTTAATTAAGATGTTTTAGTATATTAGATAATGGCCGTAACAACTAGTCTAGTAGATTTAAATATGTCATGTAAGTACCTTATTATAAACTAATTATATTTATTATAAAGTTGGTTATTAATTGCGCGCTTCAATTTTTTTATTGGTCCAAGGCAATTTTCTATAAACAAATTTGCTGTTTTGTAATTAGCAAAAGTTAATCAAAGGTAGCAATGAGGGGTGAGCTGAATCCCAACCAATGGTAGGGCCTGTTTTAATCATTGCTGATAGATAACAATTATTGTCTCGGTTCCCCACGTTCAACGACGGGATGGACAACTCTTAAAAAAGGTCTAATTAAATTTTCATGTCCCTTCTCTATGACGCCTCTACTCTCATGACTCATCATCTCATTAGAGGGTCTTGTTGTCACATTCACTTGACATATAAAAGTATTGGTAAATTTTTTCTTTTGTATAAAATCACTTTATTTGGTCATCTTTGTGAGTTCTTATTGTTTACCAACCGCATTTAGAAAGTTAAAACACATTTGTCAGTGAGTGCTATAACTTGATAGCCACCTTTGTTGGTAAATTTTAAATTAAACAATTTCCTAATTAATTCCTATGCTTGATGAAAAACCGCATGCATGGCAACATTTATTACCATGTCAAATCATCTAAAAGAGTTCAAGGATATATAATAATTTCTCTGTTTTTTATGAAATTTATGAAGTTTTTTTTTTAAAAAAAAAAATAAAGATAATTATTATGATTTATCATCTAACATAATACATTAATGAAAAATTTACAGTTACAAAAAATAATTTATTTTTAAAAAAATTAACCTACAATTTAAACTTTAAAATTTCTTGTAAAATTTAATAAATTTTAAATCATTAATAAAATATGAGCTCAATAAAAAAACTAAAGTGATAATTTTTAATTCAAATTTTACATTTTCAACTGTTACATAAGCTTTATTGAACAGTAAAAATTTGATCTTGATTTTTATTTAAAAAAATATTATTATTTTTATATAAATCCTTGTAAACTTCGTATAAAGAATTTCATCTAAATCTTATCAATTTTAATTTATGTATCATCGATCATGCATTATTATTCACTCAATTAAATAATTACTTTTTAAAAAATAAATATGTAAAGTATGCAAACGTTTTCAATTACAATACATACTCCATAAAAATCTCTTTCTCTCTCTTTCTATATAGATATATATAAAAGACTTGAATAAAAAGTGACAAGCCACCGTAGAGAAATTGATCTATACTCTCTCTCAATCTCTATCTGTCTTTAATTTTGTGATTTTAATCTGCAAATTTAAGTGATGGTATGGTTCAACCATTTATGATGATTTACGAGGTTTTTACATAATGTTTTATTAGTGACAAAGTTTACGAATTAGTTTAACTTGACAGTCAAAGCAACTAAACTAATTAGAAGGCCTGAACCCATCTAGTGAGATTGAAGTGTGAACCAGAGAGAGAATAGGGGTGGGGGTTTGTGTTCATATCAGTTAGCAAGTACATATATGCGCATAACCACGCGGCTGACAAAGCGTTTATATATCATCAGATGAAATATTTATCAAACAAACTAGCAATCACTGTCGTCTAACGATCATCATTACAAACCACCCAAAGTAAAGCACGTGAGGGCACCTTTGTTTGTTTGTTTGTTTGTTGTCCAAGGAGAAGACTAACCTAGTTAATCTCAGACATCTAAAGCGTCACCAACTGTGTTAGTACTTAGTATCACTTCAGTTTTGATATCTTACCTGAGGAATGAATTTCATGGTGGACTAACTGTCCCATCTTCTTTATTGTCTTTTCCTTTTTCTCGTTAATTTCTCTACCACTTAACCAAACTAAGGAGAGCAACCACATGTTTGTTTGTTTTTTTTTTTTTTTTTTATCAAGAGAGACGAGATGATTTAAATATTCATCATATATAAATGAAAATTTAGGGTATTGTTGATTCTTTCACACTGATTAATTAATTGTCTTTTAAATCAGATGGACATTTCAAACATTTTGTCTTTCTAGCCGGTCACACATAAATGGACGTGTCAAAGATCACACACTTCGCACGTGTTTAAATTTTTTTTTATATTCTAATTGTACATGCTCTTAACAGAGTCTTTATTAATATTATTTTTAAAAAAAAAGTAGGATACCTATTATGGTTTAATTAAAATTTTAAGGCTTGGGTTGAGAACATGGTAGAAGTAGTACATAGCTAAATTATGTAAAAAAAACCCATGATATATATATACACACACACTCACACACACGTTGGTCATATTATTAATAATGTTTTCAGATGTGAAAGCTTTGGGCGAGGCGTTGGGACGTAAGTCTTTTGAATATGTTTGAGCTTTTCAAGTTTTTAATAAAATAATATTAATTAATTAATTTAAATAATAAAAATAATTTTGATTTTAATTAATTAATTTTTATCAAAGTTTAATACTTTTACTAACTCTCGTGATGATTATAATTTTAAAAATATTATAAATTATACAGAGTATAGCTTATATTTTTATACAGTTGTAACTTGATTAATTAAATAGTTTTTAATTATTACTAAACTAAATAACATGTAATATATATTTATGAAGTGTAAAATATTACAACAAAAGCACTACTTCGCCCCGCCTCTGAACGCGCCATGAATGAGTCCCAATAACGTCCATAAAAACACTGATTATCAATACACCACATGTAATTGGAACAATAGTTTCATCTAACTCATCAAAATACCACTACATATTATACTAAATATCCACTCAATGTCTAATCTAGAAAGAGGATTCACAAAGAGATGGAATGCCCTCAATTTCTCTTCAATTAATACGTCTGGTAAAAATATGTTACTCATAATTACTTTTAATTATCATTGAATTGCATGGCATTAATGACCATAATTACTATAATTTATCATGCAGTAAACAGAATTGTTAAATGGGATGACAATGATAATAAATTATGTATTTTACTTGAACGATCGATCATAATCTTACTCCACTAAAACAACAAATAATTCATACCACTCATCTACTTTACCTAGGATATATTACTCATTTGACATTAGTTAAAACTTATTTAGAAGAAAAATCATCACAATGTATACAATATTCTAACAATAAAAATCTTTGAAGGGCATACTTTTAATATTATAAAAAAGTTCAGATTCGATCATATGCTTTTTCTCGTTTCTGAAATAATAAGTGAGAGACATTTTTCGTCAAATTTTATTTATAGGATACATAAACCCCAACCCCAAGAATCTAATTTATAAGTCCTCGAAATAAAATAAAAATACATGGTTGACTATTGACTTCAAAGGTCAACTTTTCTGCACAGAAACACATGGTCACAATGGCATCATTTTATTGTTTGTTGCTCAAGGCGTGATGACTAATAATTACAAATCTAATGTTTTTTTTATGATTTGTAACTCGATTTTTTAGGAGTGTTGATTGCTAATTAAGTTAGGAATGACAAATGGAAACAATTAATGTAATATAGCCACAGAGAGTATGATTTCATTTTGGTTTATATGTCCCCTTCAGAATAATAATTCCAATTATGGCAATAATTATAAGATTAAGAAATGAGAACAAATAAAGGGTGAGAAAGTGGAATTTGGAATGATTACCATCATATTTGATTTTGCCTCAGCAAATTTCACAATAATGTAGAGCAGAAAGTATAAAAATTTGACACCATATATATTAGCCTCTAAGGGGCTAAAATTATAGTTTAATTATATAGTTCCATATTGGCCTCTAAGATGACTTTTGTTTTTTTCTTTTTTAATTTTCAAAAAACAAACTCATACGAAGAGGGGAAGATCTAAATTTTAAATATAAGATAGACTACACACACTAGTTCCAAAAAAATATTTAAATTTTAAAACCACATAATAATACTTGTATTTAAGAACTCCAACAGAGTTTCTATTGTCTTTCGTTTTTATTTCCACTAATTAATACAATCACCATTTGGAATTAGTTAAACACCAAGAAGGGAAAATTCCATATACATGTAGTTTTTCATGTACCCGTTATGTGGAAAGATTTTTTAACGAGGAGAAATGGATCCCTTCATTTACTTTCAAATCTTTATTTTTTTTAGTTCCTTCAAATTAAGAGGATTTAAAGATAAAGTATAATTATTTTATAATTTTTTTAATGTACATACCAATACACTTTCTAATGATAATTTTTATATTAGTGAAGAAAAAATAGTAAACCGTGTTATACCATTTTCTTTTTTCCTTTCCTAATTCCTTTATTTTCTTTATTTTTAAAATATCTAAACAAGGCGTACATGCATGCATGTATCCTTCAATTTTAATTTCTATCATTTCCTCTTCCTTTCTTTTCCCTATATTTTTTCAAACATAAGCTTAAGGTTATATAATGGATGTTGTATGCAAATCATAATATATAAAACATAAAACAATCTATTCTTGGGTTAACAATTTTGATGCATATATGTGAATGCCTTAAAAATGGCTAGTTGTTTCTAAAAACTGAGTTACATATATGCATGATGGGATCTTAATATGCTTGTCTGCATTAAAAGTTTCAAAGAAACTGAAGTCACACAGCTCCTAGCCACGGCCACAGTTGAAGTTGGTGGGGTGGGACTGAATCCAACAGAAATCCAGGAGTCAACTAAGATTTTGTTTTCTCATTATAACTAACAGGAGGGGCCTAGACCTTTTCATTGATGGTTAATTAAGAGTAGTTATATTTAATTAATGTGGTAAATTAATTACATAATCTCAATTTTTAACCATTAGTTATTAATTAGTGCGTACACATTTCATCAATATACAAGCTAATTTTTTTCTAATTTATATTTGTAAAAAATTAATCAAATATCATTTTCTTATAATTGAAGCAAAAACTGCTTATAGTGCGATGGTGATCATCAATCTGATTAATGCAAATGAAGATTTACAGGATATGCCTTCTTTTGTTTTAAGTAAACAATAATGAGCATTGAGATGGAAACAGTACACCTATACGTAGAAAAGAAGTTAAAGAGATCTACAAGCCTCTGCTAATATTTTTGGCTCAAGGCAATTGATTTAAAATATGGAGAGAAAGCTAAAGTACCAAAAAGAAAAACTTTTGTATATGTCTCTAGAAGAAAAGAAAGAAGCATAACATGAGGTGGTCCATAATATATATGAGGGATGAGGCACATACAAATAGATGAAACTCTCTTATCTCTCTTTATAAAGCCAGGTTGCCATGTCTGTTGCTTTTCTTCAAGCCCTTGAAGGGCACTCGTGGTTTGGGCACATAGACCTAATTACCCAATGTGAACTGATAGATCATGTCACACAAGAGTCTGAACTTGTTCTCAATATCTTGTGTCGCAGTCAGAAATAATAAAGAAGAAATCCTTGTAGGGACTTTTGTGGGGTTTCTACAAGATAAGGCCATCAAATGCATGAAGGATCCTCATTCCTTATATAAGGCGTTGTGCCCAAGTATGTGTTCACATTTCACATCCAGAACCATAAGAGGTTACTCTCTTAGCTACATGAAGTGCCCTATCAATTCTACAATTTCTTAGGACATGCTATTCAGTCAATAATTATTGTTCTTAAAAAGAGTAATTGTTAGATAGGCATGTTTAATAAATTAATTAATTATAATTTGTCACTCTAAAAAATTTACAAGGTTCTTTATAAAAAAAATTCAAACATGATTAGCTAATATATAATCCACGTGTTAATCACAATCTAACCAAGAATCTCTTCAAAAGCACATATGGTAGCAGATTTAAGTCGATATTGATACAATTTATAACACTGTTCGCACTCTCATCTTTCAAAATATTAATTAATTTTACATTAAAATCCATTTAACAAAAAATATATAGCAAGATATTTATTTTTCAATGCACTATTATATTTGAGTTAAGTTTTTGGCAACATAAGGAATTTATAGGAGTAATGTATATGTAATTCATGGAGAACTAACCATTTAATTTTAGAGAAATTTTTGTATACCTATAAATTATATATGTCTATCACGTAAATTGTAAACTAGAGCAACCATATTTTCCGTATAATTTTTTTTACAGATTTTATTTATCTGATAATTTTTTATGGGAATTATCTAATAAAATTTTAAAATATCTAAAATGGTAGTAATACAAGATTATTTTTGGTCTATTAGATTAGTTTGGTCTATTAGGCTTCATCACTTTGTTAATATGATCTCATGATCTCATGCGTCCAGTGGAATTAAGAGCCAGCGAGTAGCTAGCAACCATCCAGCAGACTGGTCTAGCCCAAAATGTCCAAGCCCAATTATCTAATTGAATAGAAAAATACCTGGGCCAATAAATATTTAATGGCCTAATTATCCCAAGCACAATTTTCTAAATGAATAGAAAATCTGGTATTTTCTTTGCTTTGTTTTGTTCTAAAGCCCAAAGCAAAAAGATTGTTGGGCTGCTGGCAACCGAAACAAAAATGGGTCTAGGGTTGGCAATGGATCGTGCCGGCTCACAGCTCACATAAGATGGTTCATTATGCCTTCGTAGCGTGCCGCGCCAAATTTTTGAGAACCTCGGCCCAGCACGGCTTGAGGTTTGCATGGGTTTTGGGCAGTATTGGGCTGTGTTAGCCCATAAACCATATAGATATATATTAATTTTTTTTTATTGAAAATAATTATAAAAAAAACTTATAAATATTGAATTGAATGCTTATAATTGTATAGAAAAACAATATTTTTATTGATGAAGTTAAATTTTACAAATAAATTAGAATTTGAACAAAAACAACAATATAAATAAATAATTTAAAAATTACACGTGCAAGGATTGTTTGGGAATACATATCTTTGATGCACAAATATTAGACATGTACCTTACATCATCCTCTAAAAAAGGGTAATTTGTGCTGATTAGTTGGCAAAACATGGATCAGGACTTAGTGAGCTCCACCACCTAGAATAGCCTTAAGACTACATGCTGATGCTACTGGGGTTTGTTTCCCAGAGGTTATACATGACATTAGTTTTGTTTTTGTTTTTTTTTCTTTCATTACAAAAAAAAAAAAATAAAACAAAAATATTTCAAATAAATAACTTACAAAAACAATAACATATGAAATATTAAATGATTTACAAATGAGTGAAATATAAAATACAACTTAAAAAATTAAAAAATACTAAAAAATGTGATTTTAAGTAAATTTGATTTATTTATAAATTAGTAAATCATACTAAAAAGTATGATCTTTCATGCATGAAGTATTCCTGATCTTAACAAATAGTATTAAGGTCAATAATTCTAATTGATTACGATCGTGTGACTTCCACGATAAACTCCATGTTGAGTTTGCAAATTACTTCATATATTCAAAGTAGAGTTTGGTACATATATAAAAAGAAGATTTGTCAGACTTTTAATAAGTGGTACCAGATCCAAATACAAATCTAACGCATATAAAGAGGAGATTTGACAGGCTCTTAGCAAGTGGAATCAGATCCAAATACAAATCTAACGCAAAGAGCATAAGAAAAAGGTAAGTTTGCATATTGACAAATTTAATCTTCGTTTAATGAAAAATGTTGGCCTACTGCTCACGTTTTTCATCTTCAAGTTTTATGCCTGTAAACAGACAGTTTGTTAGCATCATCGTAAGCCATGCACCCACACAATTTTCAAAAACAAGATCAATTAACTTTTGCCTTTCGAGTTTCTTTGCCGTCTGGTTCAACTAATTTCCGTTTTGTTCACACAAAATCTGTCTGTCACTCTCTACCCAGGCCATCAATCACCTCAAACAAAGGGTCTCAATCTCTTCCTTTTCTAATAAAATATCTTACTGACTTTTCTATACTTTGGAATGTCCAATTTGGGAAAATTAAACTGTAGCCAAACAATAACTAAACGAGGAAAACATTCTTCTTTTACTAGAGGGACACGTGTGTGGTTAATTTTAAGAGTTCAATGCCGACGGGCGCTTTGAAAATAATTACGTGTTGTGATGTGTGGTATTGTGGTCCACTATTCCGTATAATCGAATTTCCAATATTTTTTTAAAAAAATAATAGTAAAAAAAACTCATCAAAGGTTGACTTAATAAAAAAAATAAAGTTTAATTATAAAAAATATTATGTATTTTATTTATTTTTTTTCTGTTAACTGAAATATATCATAGCTTATTTTTTGACAAAAAAATTTTTAAAATATTTTTTAAAAATAAAGTAAAATGCAAAGTATTTTTTTTTAATTAAACCTATTCTTTATTTTCCCACGTTGTAGAAGTCTGCAGCGCTTGCTGACCATATCATCTTTCTCGATCTGTGATCCTCGCATCATATATAGAATCTTATTCTCATGCTCGAATCCAAGCAATCCGACCTTTGCCACCACCTTAAAAACCAACCACATACAGTATAGCGTTGAAACAAGCACTTTAGTGTCCATGAAACAAACATTTATCCATCTCGTTAAACTCCTTTTTAAGCATTACCCATTTGTCCTTTTCATTTAATTTTCTAATACTTCTGTTAGATCTGCCCCCCACCATGAAAAGGCTTAGAGGTTTCAGGCTCGGGCGCAAGCTTGTCAAGGTCTTCAAATGTGTAATCCGACCCAGAAGAAAAGCCGAGAGAAACCGTCTCCTCGGTCCCTCGACCCCAACTTACAACCCCATGTCCAAAGTCTGCTCTCTAGCTCGTTATCTTCTCCGTGGGGCAAAGGGGTTGTGTTGTCCGAATTCGAAGCCGGATTTTATTCGGCTGGGTCAGGACCCAGTGGAGAGGAAGACAGTGGGGGTGCCAAAGGGGCATTTGGCGGTGTACGTGGGCGAATCAGATTTTGACACGAAGAGGATGTTGGTGCCTGTGATATACTTGAATCACCCGCTCTTTGGGGAGCTGTTAAAAGAAGCTGAGCGGGTTTATGGATTCAATCATCCCGGTAGGATCACGATACCGTGTCGGGTCTCAGATTTTGAGAAGGTGCAGATGAGGGTTGCCGCATGGGAACATTGCCGCCGCAGTCAGCATCGTCTGTATTAGTGATGATTTTTATTTTCTTCAAACAAAGAGAATTTGATGCCACCAATGTGAATGTAAATTTTTTCCGTTAAGAGAATCGAATTTTCTTCTCTCTCTCTCTCTCTAGTATTTTCTTAGTTTCTTCTTTTTTCTCTTTTTTCTTTCGGGGGTGGGGGAATGTTGACATTAAAGAAGTTTTACATGATATTCGCTGTTCCTAGTTAATTTATCAGCAAAGTAAACGGCAAGTGACAACTACTCTTCTTACTTCTTTTTATTTCCTTTCAATTTTGGTAACAACCCTACTTGATTTAAATGATATACCCCTTAATAAAATAAATGAGCATCAAAACCATACATTTTGTTAAAGTAAAAATATTTAATCAATCATTTTCATCGCCTTAAATTTTTGGAATAATTACTAACTCAATTAATTTTTAATATGGTATCAAGGTTTCAAGTCTTTGTTTCGAGTTCATGGATGCTCATTTTTCATTATTATTATTTGACTCAATTCTTCTTTGTCCGTTAGGATATTTGGGTTTTTTACACTTGGGTTTCACGTGAAAAGCTTCTAATATTTCATTCGACTTGCATTTTTAAAGTATAAAGAATTAATTGAGCTTTTGCAACAGATGTTGCGTGAAGAAGAAAGGAAGAAGATGGGGTCATGGGTTTTGTTTGTAATGTAAATTTGACCCGAACCCAACTATATTTGATTCAGATATTTTGGTTTGTGTTGACCTGACCAGAATCTAATTCGAATTTAGCCCATGATGTTGAAAAAAGTCCATTCCGACTCGTTTCGTACGGGAATCCAATCTATGTGAAACAACCCGTTCCAATCAAAGTCAAAATCTAAATCAAGACAATGTTAAAATCTTGTTGATATGGTGTTATCGGATCTTGTCCAAAGATCATGTTGATCAATGTCATTAGCTCATGGTGACTTAAGTGTCGTGATTCATTTTGACCCGGTGTCGTGGGTCTTGTTGACCTGGTGAATTAAGTTGCTTAGGAAGCTTGCTCATGAGGACCCTTTATACCTCTCGTGCCAGAGCCCGTTGGGTTCGTTGTTGGAAAGTGTTGGGATTTCAAGAGGATTGAAGTATGGGGATGAGGTCAAAGGGTTGATTGCAGTACATGAAATTTTCCCATTTGTTAGTGAGCTGGCTAATAGGTTATCCAAGGACTTGGTGTCAAGTATGGAATCAGTAACTAGCTTGTGGCCTTTGTTGAGTGATGTTCGTGATTTCACGGCATTCTTGTTAGATATTTATTTTTAATATTATTCACTTATTTACTTGGAAGCTCCATTATTTGTTTTGGCAGTTTGTTGTTTGACCTAGTCCTTAGCATTTGTTTAGTGGTTACAAGAAAGTGGCTTTTTTCTTTGCCTAGTTTATAGGAGTTGAGGTCAGTGCCTTAGTGCGGTAGACTTAGTTGCTTTTTCATTCTACATGTACTGCCTATTTATAGACTATCACTTTATTAAATGAATGATATAGAGAGCTTCATAAACTGTATACATTTTCTTTTCTTTTCTCTGCATCAGTAGTATCAAAGCCACAGAGTAAAAGCAGCAGCTTTTAATTGCAGTAGCAGCCAAGAAAAAATGTCTGGCGACAACTATGTTCAACTCGCGATTTCTCACTTTGATGGCCACTACGATCGTTGGAGCATGTTCATGGAAAATTTTTTGCGATCAAAGTATTGGACCATTGTGGAAATCAGAGTGATTGAACCAGCCAGTGGGGAAGTGTTGACAGAAGCCCAACAAAAGAAATTGGAAGAACAAAGGCTAAAGGATCTCAAGGCAAAAAATTATCTATTTCAAGCATTCGATCGTACAATTTTGGAGACTATTCTCCAAAAGGATACTTGCAAACAGATCTAGGATTCAATGAAGAAGAAATACCAAGGCTCTTCTAGAGTGAAGCATGCACAGCTTCAAGCCTTGAGAAGGGATTTTGAGATGAAAGATGGTGAGTCTATTACTGATTATTTTGCAAGAACAATGGGGATAGTCAACAAGATGAGATTCCATGGTGAAAAGATGGAGGATGTGGCTATTGTTGAGAAGATTTTGCGTTCATTGGTCCCAAAATATGATTATGTGGTTTGCTTAATTGAAGAATCCAAAGATAGATGAGCTTTCTTTTGATGAACTCCAAAGCTCCTTACTGGTTCATGAACAGAAGATGAATCGAAATTCAACTACCGATGTTCAAGCCCTAAAGGCTTCTACCTTTGCTCAATCCTCAAATTCAAGAGGAAGTGGTAGAGGTAGAGGTAGAGGAACGGGAGGTAGAGGCAATAGAGATGGAAGCAGGCAGTATCAGAATTACAAAGTTGATGAAAGTTACTCAAATTACAGAGGATGCGACCAACAACTTGACAAATCCAAGATAGAGTGCTACAAGTGCCATAAGTTTGGTCATTACTGATCTGAATGTTATACCAAGCTGCCATACGACAAAGATAAGGTGGAGAAATCGAATTTTGCAGCAGAACAGAATGAATCAGAGACTTTGTTGATGGCTTATCATGTCAATGAGGAAATCCAATCAGATGTTTGATATGTGGATACAGGCTGCAGCAACCACATGTGTGGAAGTAAGTTTTCTTTTTCTCATTTCAATGAAGGCTTTCATTCTACTGTGAGTTTTGGTGATTGTTCTACTGTGAAAGTAATGGGAAAATGTGATATTAATATTAGAACCAAGAATGGTTTTGTAGAAAAAATCGCCAATGTTTTTTATGTTCCTGAGTTGAAAAGTAATTTATTAAGTGCTGATCAGTTGCAAGAAAAGGATTATGTGATAACTATTCAAAAAGGTGCTTGTGAGATTTATGATCCTTCCAAAGGAGCAATTGCTGTCGTTTAGATGAGTTCAAACAGGTTGTTTCCTTTGAAGATAAGAACATCTCAACTTTGCTTGATGGCTGAAGTAAAAGATCCTTTATGGCTTTGGCATTTTCGCTATGGTCACTTGAATTTTGGTGGATTAAAGACTCTCCAACAGAAAGATATGGTGCCAGGCCTCCCTTCAATTACCATTCCTTCTCAAATTTGAGAAGAACGTGTTGTTAGCAAACAACATCGTTCTCAGTTCCCTCAAGGAAAGTCATGGAGAGAAAAAAAATATCTTGGAGCTTGTTCATTCAGACATTTGTGGGCCAATAAATCCATTTTCAAATGGGGGTAAAAGATATTTAATTACTTTCATTGATGATTATACTCGAAAAACTTGGGTCTATTTTTTACAGCAGAAATCAAAAGCTTTTAGTGCATTTAAAAGCTTCAAGGTGTGTGTGGAGAATGAAGTAGAAAAAGTCATTAAAACTCTTCGCACTGATCGTGAGGAGAATATTGCTCAAAGGAATTTGATGCCTTTTGTGATGAGCAGTGTATTCGAAGGGAACTTACAGCTGCCTACACACCACAACAAAATGATGTATCAGAGAGGAAAAATAGAGCCATCCTCAACATGGTGAGAAGCTTGCTGGCAAAAGTTAAAATTCCAAAAAGTTTCCGGCCTGAGGCAGTAAACTGGAGCATTCATGTGTTGAACAGATGTCTTACTTTTTCAGTTCAAAATATGACACTCGATGAGGCTTGGAGTGGGCACAATCCAGCTATAGATCACTTCAGGATTTTTGGTTGTATAGCTTATGCACATGTCCCAGATGAGAAAAGGAAAAAGTTTGATGATAAGGGGGAAAAATGTGTTTTTCTCGATGTAGGTGAAGCATCCAAAGCATATAAATTGTTCAACCCACTCACGAAGAAGATTGTCACCAGCTGTGATGTCATTTTTTATGAGGAGAACACCTGGGATTGGAATAGATAGCAGCCTACTCCAGTTATTCTTGATGAAGAAAATGATGAAGAAAGGCAGCAGCCCCTATAACCGCAAATTCCAGCAGCTTATTCCCTGAAAATTCACTAAATAAAGCTCCAACAATCGCATAAAGTTCTCCAATAGCAGCAGAATCCACTGATTCAGTAGTTGAATCACGTCTTCACTATGTTCGAAAGAGGCCTGGATGGATGATAGATTATGAGGTAACATGAATTGACCCAACTGAGGATCCCATCACTCACTTTGCTCTTTTTTCGGATTGTGATCCTACAATTTTTGAAGATGCTGTCAAAGAATCAAAATGACGAAAGGCAATGGATAGTGAAATTGCTGCTATTGAAAGGAATAATACTTAGGAGCTGACTGATCTTCCAAAAGGATACAAGACTATTGGTGTCAAGTGGGTTTACAAGACAAAATTGAATGAGAATGGAGAAATTGATAAGTACAAGGCTCGACTCGTTGCAAAGGGGTACAAACAAGAATTCGGTGTTGACTACAAAGAAGTGTTCGCTCCAGTAACACGGCTAGACACTATTCGGTTGGTGTTAGCCACTGCTGCCCAAAATTCATGGCCTGTATATCAGCTGGATGTAAAGTCAGTATTTTTGCATGGGGAATTGGAAGAAGAGGTGTACATTGATCAACCACCTAGATATGTGAAGCAAGGTCACGAAAATCAGGTATACAAGTTAAAAAAGGCATTATACGGATTAAAACAAGCACCTAGAGCTTGGTATAGTCGTATATATGCTTACTTTGATAAGGAAGGTTTTCTTAAATGTCCTTATAAGCATACACTCTATACTAAATGTGGAGTAGATGGAAAGATGCTTATAGCTTGCTTATATGTTGATGACCTTATTTATGTTAGTAATGATGGGGTCATGCTTGCTGATTTTAAGAAATCTATGATGAATGAATTTGATATGACAGATTTGGGGTTGATGCGCTATTTTCTTGGCATTGAAGTAATGCAATCTCCTGTTAGTATCTTTATTTCACAAAAGAAATATGTCTTTGAAATTTTAGACAGGTTCCGAATGAAGGATTGCAATCCAGTTTTGACTCTAACTGAATTTGGCCTGAAACTCACAAAACATGGAGCAGAAAAAAGGGTGAATGCTACTCTATACAAGCAGATTGTTGGGAGTCTCATGTATTTGACATCCACAAAACCAGACATCATGTATGCTGTGAGTCTAATCAGTAGATACATGGAGAATCCATCTGAGGTTCATCTCTTAGCTGCAAAGAGAATTTTCGTTACTTGAAAGGTACATCAGATTTTGGAATCATGTATAAAACTACTGGAAAATCAAGGCTGATTGGTTTTTCAGATAGTTATTATGCTGGAGACCTCGATGATAGGAAGAGTACATCTGGGTCCATGTTTATAATAAGCTCTGGAGCTGTAACTTGGTCATCAAATAAGCAACAAATAGTGACACTATCAACTACTGAAGTTGAGTTTGTTGCAGCAGCATCAAGCTTATGTCAAGCTATTTGGTTACGAAGGTTAATTGGAGTTCTACACAATCAGCAAAAAGGTCCAACTTTAATCCACTGTGATAATGTTTATGCAATTAAGCTGTCAAAGAATCTTGTTCTACATGGAAGAAGCAAGCATATTGACGTGAGATTCCATTTTCTACGTGATTTATGCAAGAATGGTGTTGTTGAGTTGGTGTTTTGTAAGAGTGAAGATCAAACTGCAGATTTGTTAACCAAGCCCCTCAAGCCTCCTGTCTTTATGAAGCTTAGAAAAATGCTTGGAGTATGCTCTTCCAATGATATTATTTCAGAGGAAGCTTAGTATTGCTGTTGAATTGTTTGTTCTAAACTGATATATGTGGATATCAGTTTAAGGAAGGGTGTTAGATATTTATTTTTAATATTATTCACTTATTTACTTGGAAGCTCCATTATTTGTTTTAGCAGTTTGTTGTTTGATCAAGTCCTTAGCATTTGTTTAGTGTTTACAAGAAAGTGGCTTTTTTCTTTGCCTAGTTTATAGGAGCTGAGGTAAGTGCCTTAGTGCCTTAGTGCGGTAGACTTAGTTGCTTTTTCATTCTACATGTACTGCCTATTTATAAGCTATTACTTTATTAAATGAATGATACAGAGAGCTTCACAAACTGTATACGTTTTCTTTTCTTTTCTCTGCATCAGTTCTTGCTCCCTTTGAGGAAAACCATTATGGAGCAAGTTGGGTTTGAGGGTCTTATTTCTTTGCCGTTGAGGAAGAGGGGCTATGAACATCCTGCTTTTGGCGAAGAGATTGAGTACCTTCATGTTATATTTATGAACTTCTTGGTAAAAATGGATAAGTGCCTAATTCAAATGGAGGATTGCTTGGCCGTGAGAGGAAGTGGGGAAGGTGAAATCATTCGTTCTAGATGGTCTCAGTATCTTTCCATCTTGAAGGAATTGAATGGAATTTCTAAACTTTATAAGGGTGCTGAAGAGCAATTCTGGAGGGTTTTGCGTAGTAGGAAGCTTTTGCTCTGTGCACTAATTATTAGATATTCAAAGAGAGTTGATGACAATCGGTGGGTTCTTGAGCACAAGGATGTGACCAATTTTGAAGCTAGGAGACATTTGGCTATAATGATGTTCCCTGAGGCTAAAGAAGACTACGAGGAACTGCACGAGATGCTCATTGACCGATCCCAGTTGTTGGCGGGATCCTTTGAGCACATAGCACGTGCAGACCCTGAGTCTCTGCATGGTGGTTTGTTCATGGAATTCAAGAACGAGGAAGCTACAGGTCCTGGGTATTTTGCGGGAATGGTTTTTCTTGGTATGCCAAGCTTTATTCAATACACAAAATGCCCTTTTTGTGGCTTTCCCAAATGATCGTAGAAGGTTCTATCCTGATCCTGCATCTAAAGAGGATCCCATGCACCTCGAGTACTTTAACTTCTCTGGTGGGGTGATTGCGTTGGCTTTGATGCATAAAGTGCAAGTGGGGGTTGTCTTTGATCGTGTGTTTTTCTTGCAATTGGCTGGAATGAATATTTCTCTGCAAGATATAAAGGATGCAGATCCATCTTGTATTGTAGTTGCAAGTAGATTCAGTAGAAGGATGCTGAGTTTATTGACTCAGATGCTTTGGGACTGACTTTTGTTACAGAGACTGAGGAGTTAGGATCCAGGAGAGCGGTGGAGCTTTACCCCGCTGGGGAAAGCATTGTTGTGAACAGCAAGAACAGGGGGGAATATGTTAATCTTCTTATTCGGCATCGCTTTTGTCACATCTTCTCTGAGCAAGTACTATTTTGCCCAAGGTTTCACTGATATTCTTTCAAACTCAAGACTCCAGAAGTTCTTTTTTCAGAGTTTAATGTTGGAAGATCGTGTGTCAATCTTAACTCCAACGCCAAGTCTCCATGCTCCAATTATTGTTTATTCACATAAATTATGCTACATAAATTTAAAAATTTTAATTCCGGTAGTGATGATAAATTGGTAACAAGATATAAAAGCCTAAATCATAAAAACAAATTTAATTTATTGATAAAAATATAATAAAATCAAATAAAATATTATTACCAAGTGGCAAGTGGTCCAACACCACAGTTCTTCATCCAAGATGAATGAATTCTATTCAGTTTTTACCTATACAATTCCCATTTTTGTCGCCATTGTGGAAAATAATTATAACTAGCGCGAGGAAAGGAAAATAGAAACAAAAAAACATATAAAATTATTTAAATTAAATAAAATAAAAGACTTGAAATGCTTGCTAGTGACATATACAAAACAAGATTAGCCTAAAAAGTGATGCAGCCAAAGATTTGGCCATGTTGATCTCTGTAGAAATCGATTATTATTCAAACATAGAAATTGTGTATAGAAACTAGAAAGAGACGGTTTATTGATGTGACAAGTGTGGCCGGACCTTAATTTTTTCTTCTTCTCCTCTCTTTTTCTGGGTTTCAGGTCCATAGGCACAAAAGTATTACAACAAGCTACAATCTACAATGACACAGAGCACCAAAGATAGACATGCAAGCTAATGATAACAAGCGCGCACACTGATCTTAAAGTGTAGTAAGTAATATTAAACATATAAAAGAGATAAAACCCTTGACCCACCTCCATCTTAACAACTCCCACCGAAAAAGGGAAAAACATGACAACCAAGGAGACATGAGGCTTCTAAATATTTCTTCCAGTCAAGCACTAAAACCTCTGTATGAATGGTGCCATTGCCTCGGCTCATAACCATCACATACAGCCATACAAGCTTCCTCCATCGACACCTGAGAAACACCGCTATTGCAAATGTTGGCGAATGCACGCATGTGTTTCATGCCGTATTGAGTCAATGACCCACAATGTGTCTCAAACAAACGAACCTGTGGATCGATCAAAAGTTTGTGTACTGTTAGCGAATTTTGAAATGGTTAAAGAAAATACAATAATTGAAAAAAAGAAAGAAAAGAAAAGATCTATGTATTACCATTGATTTTAGGCATTCCCAGTCATCAACCAAGGGCAAATCATGTGCTCTAACACAACTAAGGATCGAATAACCCTTTGTCGGTCCATAAAAAAGTGTCCCAATCGATTGAATGCTCCCATCTAAGTGCATTCTATGCCTCATTGTCTCTATTATCTGTTTGAGGATTTCTGTCTTCTTCTTTGATCTATCTTCTGAATTTTTGTACTGTTATCACAGACAAATTGAAATCAGAACAAGAGTCTAAACCGCAATATTTTTCAATAGTAAAAGAGACGAGCACATAAAATGCAATTATAAGTTGATCTTCTAGATCTTTTACAGATAATTCAAGGGAAAAAGAAAAGCACCGTCTGCCACAGGAAGAGAAGATCAGCATCTCTCTGGTTAACAACTTCCATGCGGGTGTCGAGATGTAATGCATTTGGAGGGAAGTTAATGCTTGCAGGATCAAAACCTTGGTATAAATACAGCTTCTCTGCATTGATGCTTTTATTCCCATATTCCATCACGTGGGATCCACCAAAACTCATTTGGTTGTGATTCAAAGTCCGTTCCTTTACCTGCACGAGTTTTACTCTCATTTCTTTAGTCAACATGAATTCAGTATGAAATTTACAATTTTTTTGTTAGAATTAATGCTCTGCTAATTAAATTTAAGGTCCATAATTTGTTTTTCAATTATCATACCGTTTCGTACTGTTGCTTTATAGTTTCCTTCCTCAGATTGTGTGTTTCACTGCAGAAGATGGGAGGCAGAAGTTGTAGTAATGGTTAATATTTGTTTGACCATATGTGAGAGCTCACAGAAAGTTTGGTAGAGAAGCCACTCTCTTTCACTGAACCCATAAAGATATAATGAAAGCAAGTGAAACGAATGAGGCGACGACACAGGTTACAGTCTTAAAGCAGCAAGGCAGCATACCTGTCTTCCATCCAAGCAACACTGTACAAATCCCCTAAGCAAGTGGTATATTCCGGAGGTGGAGGAGGATCACTCCCTGGACAATAAGTACCAAAGCTATCCTCTTCTGCATTAGATGCTGTTTGTACATAAATGTTTAGATCTGTAGGCATTATGCCCTGGAAAATACTCCCACTCTCACAAGCTTCTACGTATATAACCTGTACAGATCAATAACGGAATTATTGTAACCAAATAATTAATTGTTACTCTTTTTGTCTCATACTTTTTGTCACGTTTAATATTTAGTTAATTAAATAAATGATTTTTTTTCTAATGTTAAATAATTAAAAATTTTAATTTTTTTTTATATATACATAAATAGAGTCTAAAAGTTTCTAAAAAAAATATTTTCATTTTTTTAAAATAACATATATATATATATAAAATAATTAAAATCAACTTAAGTAAAAAAAGTAACAAGTGACTAAAATTATGAGACAGAAAAAGTAATACATAACTTGTGAAATGAAAAAAGATTATTCTTTAATTACCATCTCTTTGTAACTCCCTGATCCATGTTTCTTCTTCAAAACATTAATAAAATCTATTGCATAAAGAAAAGGCAAATTTGGCATACCTACAATCACATACCAAATCATTCACAGTTACCAATCTTCTTTTAATATCAGAATGGGCCATCATCTTAAGGATTGAGATTAGATAATGACAAAAACAAATTAAATATTTAAATTGATCATGAATTCACCATATAACTTACCAAGAACACCAGGGCCTCCATGATCTGTGAAGTACAAGAAAATCCGATCATTGGGT
The DNA here is from genome assembly GCA_023935145.1 of Bretschneidera sinensis. Taxonomy (NCBI): domain Eukaryota; kingdom Viridiplantae; phylum Streptophyta; class Magnoliopsida; order Brassicales; family Akaniaceae; genus Bretschneidera; species Bretschneidera sinensis. Next base: position 33,413,159 of record CM043698.1, read on the forward strand.
TTGCTATCGACAACTTTCCTAGTCCCGCCTGTAACAGTACTCTTGTCACCAAGAAGTACGGCATACAGATTTGCAGCGGTTACATGCTTGCCAACGTAATCCTACCAAGATCATCCCAGCCATCATCGTGATCACAGTTTGGCAATAGAGATTAGCTAAAAGATCAAATTATTTGAATTGAATCTACTGTTTCACCAGCTAAATTTAGTTACATGTGACTAAGTTGGTAGAACAGTTTTATCCTTCCCACTAGAATTGGAAACACAAGTGACATCATGATCCCACTTAAATAGATAGTTTTCCGACCTTCACCAAAAAGTCATTAAATGGTTTTGGAAGTGTGTATATAATAATTACTTATATATGATGAGCACACATCACCTACGAATATTGCAAGTTAATTAGCATCGATAATCCATGTACTAAACATGGACAGCCACAATGATTCAATAAAGTTAAAAGTATGTGGATCCAATTAATTAACCACCACCAAATTAAAGTGGCCCGTCACAATCAAATATATTGAAAGTAACCAACCAGCTCACAACACAGAATACACTATACACATTCAATTACTCATGACTGTTAGCAATACTTTTAAACAATACCACGATATTATTATAAAATATGGACTACTTGTACTGAGGATTATTACATCCCTGACTGTTAATTTTGATTTTTTGGGATAGTTTTTTCTCTAGATTTTTTTAGATGTTTTATCCACACGAAACAATTAAAAATTATTGAAAACATTCTGATACTGTTTGATCTAATAATAATTTCAGTCCATGGTTTTTAAAAATATCTTTTGGTAAAAAAATATCGGAACTGTTTAGTTTTGTAAAACAGTAATGAGAAGAAACTGTTTAGTTCTGATTGAGTTTTTTTATAAATATTTTTCAATTTGATTACTTTCTTAAATTGTTTTGTGTTTGCTGTACGTTTATCGAAAAACAGAATTTTTTTCTTAAAGTTACTTTAATTTACTTTCCTAAACGATACTTATTCTTATAAAATCAAAAAAAAAAAAATCAATTGGATAAACAGTGTGCAATGTGACAATAACTTTACGGAGGGAGTAATTAGCGTGTATATATATATATATATGTTACCTTAGGCACACCAGCGTATACATCTTCACCTTGTGGATGGTTAATGATGACTCCAGGCCTTGGATTCCGCTTATCCATGGCTATATCATCGTACATAAACACAACTATGTTCTCTTCCTTTAACCCTCCTTTCCTTAGTATCTGATAAGCGTGGCACACATCTGCCTATATTTCCACCCACCCGAAAAAAGAGAAGTAAATGAAATCAATTAGTCATAGCAAACTTTAATATAAATATAATTTAACAGAACTATGGGCGGTCCAATAGTAATTATAAAGTTATAATTAAGAATGTTTTGATTTCCATTAAAAAAAAAAAGTTCTTATAATTACCTGGTGCCTGTAATTTGAATACCCAGATGAACCGGCTACAAGAACCGCCCATCTTGTGCCAGCTTTCTCATCATCTTGATGATCCGGTTCGTCTTTCTCTATAGGCATCCGGATAGCCGATTCCCACTGGTTCAGCCGGACGGCTCGACCACCTATTATAGCCTCAAGAACCAATATCAGCAGCAACAACAGTACTAGAGCTGGGTTCAGGGAGGAGAACATAAAGTGATTTTGAGCTGCCATGGTGAGCGAACCGGTTCAACAAAAAACCGGAAATGGTGAAGAAGAAGAAGTGAGAGAGAGAGAGGTGAAAAGGAATCTGATGCTTATATAAAATATAAATATAGAGATGGTAAAGCGGTGGGTGAGTGCCATGCAAAGTAAGGGGTTGACACGTATGGAAAACGCTTGACTTTTAGCGGGTCCCAGAATCCTAAGCTTCAAACAGATCAGTGTTTGTATCAAGGAAAATTTGGTATTTTCTCGTCAGAGTTTTGTTTGGTTTTTCTTTTGGTTAAAAGGTGAGTAATTTGAGCTTCGGTTGGTTAACAAGCTACTAAAGTTTGGTCTATTATGATTTTAAGTAAAGTTATGCCAGATCAATCCTTAATTTTGGATCTAGATGCAGAAAAACAAGCAGCAACCACAAGGTCGAAGGTTTAAGCCCTTCCTCTTATTTTGTTTTTGTTTGTTTCCCCCTGCCATTCATAAAGAAAAATTATAGCTCAGATGTTAGCCAAAAAAAAAAACAAATTCATTAGCAGAACAATCCCTAGGCTGTGACAGAAACGAAAAATATAACACTTAACTCTTGTATTTTGTTTCATTTGCTGTCTGATGAAAAAATTACGCAGTGTCTAAGGTAAGGGTACATTTCAATATTTCCCCTTCCATGAATACCACTTCAGCTTTAGTTGGAACCACAATGGAGGAATACCCAGAACACCTCTTGATAACCTTGGATCATACACATCAAATTGCACCCGATTTAGCGAGTCCAAGAGAACTTGTGCAGGCACGGATGCCAAAAGCACTGGACGAGCCTCAGCAGGTACAGTGCCTGCTAATTCACGAGCTTTGTGCAAATGGTCATTAGCTACGGATGCCATCTCAAAAACTGCATCACATAGGCCCTCACGAGAGTTCAAGCGGATCTCTGATCGACCTCCCTCCTTAACCAACAACCCATGATTGGCTGCCACTTTAGCTGGTATATAAGAAAAGTGATGATTGCGGCTAGCATGGTATGGCAGCGACTTGAGCAGTAAAAGAAGGCCACTTGCCTTACCAATATGAGATGCTGCATGATCAGCTGCAGTCGATCTGATACCACCAGCTTCAAGAGTCATGTACAGAAGAGTTGATACACAGTCTTCAGCATACTTCTCCAATCCCTCTATAGTTTCTGGTATGTCAGTAACGTCCCTTTGGGCGTCATAGATCCGAGCCTCAACAGATCTTTTCAGCCATGCCTTGCTAATTTTATTCTCAGATATCACTGATGAGAGGGCCTGTGCTGTTGGATGCTCTATTAATTTGTTGGCATAGATTTTGTCAATTGCCTCTTGCCACCAGACAAGGCGCATAAGACCAATTCTAGGATCAGAAGCAACATCCATAGCTCTGGCAGTTTCAACATTGAAGGCACGGAGTGCAAATGCAGCCTTTCGCATGTTATGGGGAAGTTCAAGGAGGCAGAGATAGTGATGATAGTCATAGCTTCGCACTTGCTGTACACAGTAGGAGAAAGCTGCACGTAAATTGCTTGAAGCACCGTTCATCAACTCCCACTGTGGTTCCTCCTACAAAGACATTATCGATGGTTTAAATCTCTAACACCAAAATTTTGCAACCCCAATTCTGAGTTTGCATTTTGTACTTTCCAATGGTAAAATGATGGCTAAAGGGCAGGTCGGGGTTGGTGTATGCAGCCCAGGGAAAAATGCCCACTTTACAATGGGTCATATTTTATGCCCAAACTTGACCCACTTTTCATAGTGGACCCATGGGTAATCCATTAATTTTCTCCAAATATAAAATAAATTAAATAATGAGCAGGAATCAAAATTGAATTCACTGTTCAAATCAATAGTGAAGGATACAAGTTTTAAAAAGTTTCCAGAAACCGTATCAATACTGTTCCATACCACATTAATATACATATCAAACACATAACAAAAATATCAGCTCATCAGCCCCAAAATAGCATCAGTTAAGAGGGAACTAGTGAGTGAGATCACCAGACTAGAGACAAGGCACAAAGTAATTCTAAACTACAACAAATTTTATATGACAACATAGAAATAGAAGTAAAAACACACAACATAGCAAAGGCAAACAAGGTGTAATATAGTAACAAGAAGATGATGTAACAGGTCTTTCAGTGAAAATAATCAAATTAATATACAAAACCAGGGAACTGCTATCAGTGGCGGAATTGAAAAACAAACCAATGGCAGTACATGAAGACTTTTATCTATAGGATTATATTACTTTGAAAAGCAACGATAAATAATAATAATAATAAAAAAAAGAAAAACCTTCTGTGCTTTCAGCTCTTAGTTCAAGCATTTCTACAAACAGCTCCTGTGCTTCTTTTTTAAAAAAAAGAAAATTTGAAGGCAAAACGGAAAGATATATTCCATTAAACAGAATTACAACTCATGCTCAATGAAGGACAAAGAATTGCACACGGGCTGCACTATACCAATACAAAAACAGGTAACATTCATAGTCCAAAGTCCAAACTAAGTGAGCTTTTATCAAACACCTCAACGACACAATCAGCCTTCATGCAAGTCTACACCGATCTATCGAAACTGCCCAAAGATAACACCAATCAATAATCAACCACAGAGGACAATACGCTTTGAAAAAAACTGTAGAAATGCAACAGCAGGATAACAATAACAGACCACAGTGTAACTGTCGATGAACAATAATGTTTTTGCAAGAAACACAGCAATAAAAATTGGAAAAATTGGCATAAAATATGATTAACTTACAATTGAAAAGCTTCATATACGGTAATGGTCTACGGTTTCCACAAACCAGATAGAGACAGTCAATCATCAATCTAAATTTAATTGTCAAAGAATATTTTCAATTTTCCAGAAAAAAAATGAGAGAATTTAAAAAAGAACTTACCAAAAATAAACTATGATTACTACATGGAGAAACAAATTTAGTGGCTGCTCTTCGGTGGTAGTCGCTGTCTGAAGAGAGGAGTTGTGAAGGAAGTGGTGATGGTGGCCTGACTGTGAGAAATGAGTGGTGATGGTGGTGTGAAGGAGGGAGGGGTGGAGTGGCGAGAGAGTGCTTGTGAGAGAGTAAGAGACAAGAATCGTAGATGAAAAAGATGATGCCCAAAAATATTAAGCCAAAACGGTGAGTTTGCTCTCTCTTAAACCGGTAAAACCCGTTAACCCAAGGGTCAACCCGGCCCGATTCATGATTTCATGGGCCGGACTGGTACTGATAACATTCAGAGGGTCATGAAATATAAGATTCCATCAGGGGCAAAGACCTGTATTGGGATGGGGTCCATGCAAGGTTGCCAATTCCGCGCATGACAACATTTCGTTTAAGCTATTGGATTTCGGTTCAGTTTGTCCTTGCCATTTTATAGTTGAATGATGATGATTTTAAAATTGTTCATATATAATTATATGTATTAACTAACATCAAGTCATAATTATCATTCAAAATTTAAATATTAACACAAAACATCACCAAGTTCAAGCTAGTTGTAAGAACGCTAATACAGAGCAACATCAACTAAAATATCATGTAATGAAAAGTGAAGGAAAATCACTCTTCATTGTCAGTAGCAACTATTATTGAAGTGTTTCCCTCTTGCACAAAGGCATCAACCCAACTCCATTGACTGTGATTCTCATGTAACATAATGTCATCTTCATCATTAAAACTTAAAAGCAACTTCTTCATCATCATCAATATTTAGTGCAGATCCAATAGATTCTTCAATAACCTCCCAATGCAATCCAAATCAAATCATAAACAGTTACTCCAATTAATCATGAACCCTTGTTAAGCATCAGATAAACAATTGAAACTATTAGCATTTTCTAAGATAAACAATTGAAACAATGGAATTTCTGTATAAGTAACCAAAAGAAAAAGAAAAAGAAAAAAAAGCTAAGCTAAAGATACAGATATTGACTAGCGTAAAGAGCAAATAAGTGCAAAAACCAAGTGTATACGGTATACTGTATACCCCATGTCCACATCTAAGCAGCAAAATATAAAACTAAAGTAAATAAACAAAACTGAATTAAGCAGAGAAAATGATAAAGTACAAAAACTAAGCTAAAGCAACCCCTACTAGACACAAACTGAATTATTGAAGAAGTGCAAATAAGCAAAAAAGGGTCGAGATTTGAAACTATCAACTCATTTCTAGTATAACTGTATATTGTATAATCCATGGAGCTAAAATACAAAAATAACTCGTTTCTCCAAGAAGTCAAGAACAACTAAAATAAGCTGAAATCGGTAACATAAAGGCAACATTTACTTAAAGTGGTTTAAGGCATTTTTGCCTTGAATGGATTTAAGCGGTACTGATTTAAGCAAAGCCACCAAACTACAACCACCACAAGAGTAAAGAGAAAATACAAGATTACAAGGAACTAATTAAGAATAGAAAGCTACAAATATTGACTGGAGTGAGAAGAAATTGAGAAAAACCTCAAACCTCACCTTTGATTTTGCTGCAAGGAGTGAAGCTCACTGCCAAAACTCACTTGCTGGAGGCTGGAGCTATTGATTCGAACTGAGAGAGAAAGACCTAAAGATGACGAAGATACGAGAAAAGAAATGAGAGAGAGATACTCTGCTTAAATATTGAAATTCTAAATTGATCTGAGGAAGAGGAGACCTGGGAGAGAGTGAGGGAGAAATTCCAAAGCACCCCCCGGTTAAATTCAAAGAATCACAAAAAAAATAAAATCAGGGGTTGTCCGGCACCAGCCGAAACATATTAATCCATCCAAAATGACCCAAATTAGCTGAAACAAGTCGGAATTGTCTGGCACAATTGGCGAAACAGAATACATACCTTGTTTGCTATGTTTTGTAACTGGTACGGAAACATTTTAGCTGTTTCAACCGAAAAGAAACGGAACTGACAACATTGAGTCCATGCCCCCCCCCCCCCCACCCCCCCAAAGTTTAAAAAAATTCCATTAATGTCAGAGAAATTTTAAATCCTTTAAATATTACACAAGCATGGCCCCCCAACCCCAAATTGAAAAGCTATTCCCTCCCAACTATTGACCGAATGGCCCTTCACTAAAAGCCAAAAAAAAATATTTTACCAATAGACATTAGTTATAATTGAACTAAACGTGAAAGAACAAAAAAATCCTAGTGTAGAGTAAAACACACACCTTAGAGGACAATCCACTTTAACAAAACCGTATAAATGCAAGAGCAAGATAACTTCAATAATTCAACAGTAGCATCAAAGCTCTTGTGCTTTTCAGTTTAATCACTAAGAACCACACCATTTTCTGCAGTGCACCTCTTCAACCATAATTAAAAACAGACCAGAGTGTACATTGTAGATAAACGATAATGTTTTGCAAGAAATACAGCTATCAAAATTGCAAATTAGCATAAAATATGATTAACTACCAATTGATCAGATTTGTATACGGTAATGGTATATGGTTTCCAATGTGATTTCAGGGGCAAAGGCATTGGGCGAAGTGTTTTGCTCAAGTGAGGCGAGGGCCGCAAGGTGAAAACCTCGAGACGTTGGGGAGTATGCCTTTTGGGACATTTCAAATAAAATAAAAATAATAAAAATGTTATAAAACAAGTTGCCTATTCCTGAAACCTTTAATACCCTTGAGACAGAACAACAAAACAAATTGTAAGCAAAACCAAAACTTATTTTGACGTGTGTATCTTCATGGAGACAGAAATCTTTCGCAGAAGAGCACAAAAGGCAGTCATACAGATTCCCTCCTTTATATCTAACAAAAATACCAAAGTCCTACTTTCAAGTTTCAGGCAAGTTGCAACTGTTAATACTTAACAGATATCAGAGATTCCATTCAGAGTAATAGAGAGCAAATGCAAGCTCAATTCCTAAGTTATTAGCTTATGATATGTAGATTGAGGTTCCAATCAATTTCAACATAATCAAGCAAAAATTAGCAGATATTAGACAGAGGAAATCTTGTTGAGCTTGAGACAGATTAGTTGAGAGAGAGAGAGAGATATGGCATCTTCGTGTTAATTGCAAAGAGAAGAAAAGGATTTTGAGAGAGAGATCTTTCATGCCTTTATTTGTTTTTGAATCTTTGATTTTGATGGGAGTGAGACTGTGTGTGGGAGAGAGAGAGAGGTTTCAGCGATGAACATCAGATCAGATCAAATGATAAAACCCTTGTTCCTCTTTCTGTAATGTATCATCAAAACAATGTTGTTTTAATACTTTACAACCATAAAAAATAAAATAAAAAACACTCCAACAACGGGTATGCCTTGGACAATAGGATAAAAGGTTTAGGCCTCGAGCCGGGCCAGGCCGTACAATCCAAGAGAAAAAACAAACGCCTTTTAAAACATTGGTTCTTAGTGATCAAGATATTTTTTCAATCTAAATTTCATTGTTAAGATATATTTTTAATTTTCCAGAAAAAAAAGAGTTTCAAAAAGAACCTAACAAAATAAAATATGATTACAACATGGAGAGAAAAATTTTGTGGCTGCTCTTCGGAGGTGGTCAGTGTATGGAGAGATGAGAGATAAGAAGTGGTGACGATGGTGTGACTATGAGAGATGAGTGGTGATGATGGTGTGACTATGAGAGATGAGTGGTGATGGTGGTGTGAATGAGGGAGTGGAGCGGTTGAGAAGCGAGACTGTGCTTGTGAGAGTAAGAAAAGAATCAAAGATGAAAAAGATGAAGCCCTAAAATCTAAGAAAAAACGATGAGTTTGCTCTCTCTTAAACCAGTAAAACCCGTTAAAGTGTGTGTCAACCCAGCCCAATTAATGATTTCATGGGCTGAGTCAGGTACGGGTAATTTTCAACGGGTCTTGAAATGTATGATCTATCAAATGCTGAGGCATGTATTCGTTTGGGGTCCATGGTGCCAATAATTTTTTTAAAAAAATTCTATTAATGAAATAGAAAATTTAAATTCTTTAAATATTACACAAGCTTGCCCTCACCCCTCAATCCCAAAATGTAAGGCTATTCCCTCTCAACGATTGGCCGGATGGCCCTTCACTAAAAGCCAAAAAATTATGCTTTACCATCAAACATTAGTTACAATTGAACTTAACTTGAAATAGCAAAAATAATTCTTAAAGAAAAATATCCTAATGTAGAGTAGTGTCCTAGTGTAAGTGGTCCTATCTCCCAAATCCACAATTACAAGCAACCTTATTATCTTATTCTCTTCCACTTTTAGATTTCTCATTCATTACTTTTTTCTTTTCCAGTTATGAAATTTCTCCTTTCTTACTCTTAGGACGGAAGAGCTTCCTACCCATTTTCTTTTTCTTCTCTCTTCCACCTTTTGATATCTCTAATTAGCAAATTAGAAGGATTTTTTAAGACCAAGTATGATAAAGATATTAGGTTTATGGTGAGCTCTCTTCTTAAAATTTTGTTAAATTGAGTTTATGAAGATATTTCTTTTCTTTTATCTAACTTTTTCTCCCATAATTGTTCCTCTTTTTCAATTAATGTTAACTAATGATAATCAGCTTATGTAAATATGTGATATATCTTAATATTTACTTGTTTTCTAAATTTTTATTTTTTTAATTCTTTATTTAGGCTCTAATCTTATGTTTGAGACTTTAAAGTTTAAAGCGACCAAAAATTCCTCATTCATTTAATGAGAGCTAACCTAAAATATAAATTATTACTAAAATTCCTTGATGAATTCCCATTTTGTGAAGACAAAGTAGGAAACATTATAAGAAAATAATCAATCAAAGAGTAATTACTCTCATTGTAGAAGGCAAATTAGATATTACAATATAGAAAATAATATAAAAAATTCAATCGCAACATTATGGGCTTGACATTCCGAAGCACATTGATTTTCAAAATGTGTCTACAGTTGAAATGCCAATTGATTGACTGATTCATCTAGTGCTCACTCTTCTGGTATCAACAACAACAACTACTAAAAGAGATTTTTCATTCATGAAGACGGTAAAGACAAGACTTCGCAGCAAGATAAATGGTGACTTTCTTGCAAATACATTAGTTATCTATATCGAAAAAGAAATTACTGAAAATTTTACTCCAGAAATATTTATAGATGAATTTGATTATATGAAAGATCGTCAAGCATGATTTTCATAGAAGATGTGAGACTGCTATTACCTTTTCTATATACTTAAATCTACATGTTAAAGGAGACAAGTTTTGTTCACTCTATTAGGTTAAAACTTAATTTAATATAATGAAAGTCTCATACAGTTTTCATGTTTTTAATTTTCTCACAAAACTACTCCCCCCAAGTTAAAATTCCTGGCTCCGCCCCTGGATCTATAATCATATTTTAGTAGGAGCGGGTAATGGGTCCAACGAGTACAAGTCAAGACTTCCACCTCTAGGTAAAAGCATGTCAATGAGGGGAATATGGAAAAGGAAGATTCCACTACATTTTACTCAAGAAATCTCTCAAGAAAAGCTACTGCTTTCTTGGCTTGGTTTTCCAATTGGCCCACGAATGCAGCATAGTTTTTTTAATTTTCATATAATCAACCACAGCTATTAAAAGAAGAGGGTTTTCTTATACCTGAAGCATAATTTTGGGATTAAAACCATCTATGTATCACTCACAAGTCTGAAAGCCACGCTCTGTTTTCCTTTTTTCTTTTTTTCCTGGTAAGTTGTTAGAATGCTTTTCAGCAAACCTAAAGGAACTTCTATGCATCAATGAAAGAGAAAGGTGCTTATACCTTCAACAAAGGATATAGCAGTCGAAGTTACGTGGAAACAACCAGAGGGTTACACTAGTACGTGGTGTCCTTTTCCAATCAGAAGACAAAAGCATCATATACCAAGTTCAAATAACATTTTAAATGGTGAGAAATCATAGTGAACATAAATCTCCTTGACCATCACATCGATTTGAAGCCCTTCGTGGATCAATATACTCTACTATTCAGTCTTTGATTTCAACCGGACACGCCTCCCTGGCAGACAAACCATGTATCACAAAGATTAACAGACAAACTCCTCCTTGCAGTTGCTCTAAGTTTTACAAACTTTGCTTCTCAAGCTCATCCCCACAAATTTTTCATCTGAAACACGTCCACGGCAACCAGATGCACCCACCATTTCTTAAAAGCTCCAACCAATTAAGTAAACCTCAAATTCCAGCTAACCAACCATGTTAGCTAGAACAATTTTAACTCCTCTTACTCAACCCACAGATTTCGGCTATAACTAGGAAATTTATCTACATGCCAAGGAATACTAGCCTTTTGTGACCTTTTTTTTTACTTTGGTCCAATGGAATTTCATCAATAAAAACCAAAAAAACTAACATCCATGGGTACACAGTCCCACTAGCCTCTCATCATCAATTGCTACATTATCTAAACTTAAGAATTTATTCAGAAAACCTAATTCATCCCACATCTACCTACATTGTAAATGCTGAACCCATCAACTAACATACCATCTCTATGGCATGAAACCCTGCGACTCCATGCTTCACCACTTAGAAGAGAGACAACAGACAACAGAAGCATTAAGCTCTTTCCTAGAATATATTTCTGAGTAAAATACAACCGTAAGCTCGCTCTAAAATTGGAACTGTTACCTAGCAAAGTTTTAAGTTGACAGCAGTTAGGTAAAGTTACAAAAGGAATATCGGTACCACTTGACTAGTTTCCTATCATGCAACCCAGACAAACTGGTGTACCACTTGACTTGTTTCCTATCATGCAACCCAGACAAACTGGTGTACTACAAAAAGCTCAAAACTAAAAGCGCAATGAACGGACGCTTATTCATTTGATACATATGCTTACCGACGATTTTTTTAAAACCAAAATGACAAAAGGAGAGCTTGAGCATGTGAAACATATCAAATTAACCCATTGATTCCAATGAATCAAACAATTACCCTGCTCCATTGAAACGAAGGATACTTATTACAATGCCATTAACCCGTTACGCCATAAATAATATAAAAAAAATGAAAATAGCCCTATAGCTCATAGAGGAGGGGAAAAACCCAAAAACAAAGCATCAGACTTGGTAGTACACAATAAAGCAGCAGATTCGTCATAAAAATTTCAACAAAAAGGTCAAAGGCATTATGGTGGCTTCTTAAATAAAAACCCACATCTTGATATAGAGTTCATTTAGCACTCGTAACCCGAGAAAAGAAACAAGTTTTGAAAATCAATCGCATGTGCTATACAACATAAGATCTACCGCATTGATATTTAAAGATAGAAAAAAAGAAACTAAAAGTAAATATTAAAGCTTACCACCGATTCTGATAGCAAAAACAGATGACAAATTTCGCAGTCAAAGTGATGCAAGAGATCGATTCCCTGCACGTTTATGGTTTGGGCTCGATCAATAGTTAATTAACGAAAGAGAGAAGAAAACATCCAGCAATGTTTTCCTTTGCCGGTTGTACCAAGGTCTGAGCTTAAATCCTGCTTCACTTGGCAATTGAGCGAGATGGGATGGGGAGGAGTCCGTCGTGTATCATATGACGAACAAAAGAAAAATGAAACAGCATATTTTGCCTGCTGTTAACGGTGCCGTCTCTTTGGCATCCTACATGTGAAACGCAACGTTTTGCAGTTAAATGCCAAACATGCACCGTTTTGTGACCAAGTAAATAAGTCAACAGGTCAAACCCCTCTATGGTCCTTAACAGGGGTGCAACTTCACAATCTAACCCCACTCTGGGCAAGTTGGATGGGATTTTTTTTTTTTTAAGAGATAGCCTCGGTTGGATTATATCAGGGAAAAACTTTTAATCTGAATTAAATTTAGTTTGGATTAGAATGAAAGTTTTTACAATTCAATTTCTAATTCAATATGTAATTCGTTAATTTGAATTTGATTGTATAATCAATACTAATGATTTGAATTTATATTTAAATTTTTAAAATTTAAATAATTTAATATAATATTTATAAAATTATTTGTAACATTTAATATATGATATAAAAAAAACATTTAAAAATATAATCAAACCTAACTTGACGTAACTTATTCAAAATCTGTTTTGATTTTATAAATCAACTTAACCTCAGTTTTCGTACATTATTAGAATTGATAATTAAATTAAGTTAAAATTGAAAAACAAATTATATTTAGATTCACTCCTAACCATATACAACCAAGCCAATACGCACCCCTGATCTCGTGAAATTGTTCGAAATATGATTATTCCCAAACACCTTTTGATCGAAGATTCGGGACACTAATCCTTCCGCCACCAAACAACCCGCCCTCCCATAATCCAAGTTACTCACGCCACTATAGAACCTTCCAGAACCACCAGAACTCTCTCGTCTCCAACTCATCAGTCGTTACCCTTTCTTTTTATAACCCTCCCCCTTAAGGTACGCTCCTCTCTTCATCAGCAAAAGTGCAAAACACACGCTAAGAGAACTACAAGTATAACTACCTTCTAGATTTTTCTTCTAAAATCTGGGATTTTTGTCATGGCCGAAGAAGCCAAAGCAAAGGGGAACGCGGCGTTCTCCGCCGGCGACTTCTCAACCGCTGTACGCCACTTCACCGAAGCCATCAGCCTCTCCCCGACCAACCACGTCCTATACTCCAACCGATCCGCTGCTTACGCTTCTCTCCACCAATACGCCGAGGCCTTAAGCGACGCCAAGAAGACCGTCGAGCTCAAACCGGACTGGTCCAAGGGCTACAGCCGGCTTGGCGCGGCTCACCTGGGATTGAACCAACACCAGGACGCCATCGCTGGTTATAAAAAGGGACTCGAGATTGACCCCAACAATGAGGCTCTCAAATCTGGCTTAGCCGACGCGCAGGCCGCGTTGGCTTCGAGGTCGCGAGCCGCGCAGCCTCCAAGCCCGTTCGGGGACGCTTTCCAAGGGCCGGAGATGTGGACGAAACTGACTGCTGATCCGACCACCAGAGGATACCTGCAGCAGCCCGATTTCGTGAAGATGATGCAGGAGATACAGAGAAACCCTAACAGTCTCAATCTGTACTTAAAGGATCAGAGAGTGATGCAGGCTTTAGGGGTTGTGTTGAACGTGAAGTTCAGGGCGTCGCCGGGAGATGACGTGGAGATGCCGGAGGCGGATTCGCCGCCGACACCACCGCCGACGCAGAGGGCGTCGGAGTCGAAGAAGGCAGAGCCGGAACCGATGGACCTGACGGAGGAGGATAAAGAGGCTAAGGAGAGGAAGGAGAAGGCTCTGAAAGAGAAGGAGGCAGGAAACGCGGCTTACAAGAAGAAGGACTTTGAGACTGCTATCGAGCATTACACCATGGCCATGGAGCTCGACGATGAGGACATTTCTTATATCACGAATCGTGCTGCTGTTTATCTGGAGATGGGAAAGGTGTGTTTTATTTATTTATTTATTTCAAATTTTTCATATTTTGATTTGGTTATATTAAATGTAGGTGGTTATAGATCATGGATGGGTTAGTGTAAGGCATAAGCTTGTTTCAGTGGGTTTAATTTAATGCTGTTGTTGTTTGGGCTTCTAACTTGCTAGCTTTTGAGGGGACTTATTAGAATTGAAAATCTTAGAGCTCAGGTTAGGGGTTTGGTTATATTAAATGTAGGTGTTTATAGATTATGGATGGATGGGTTAGTGTAAGGCTATAAGTTTGTTTCAGTGGGTTTAATTTAGTGCTGCTGTTGTTTGGGTTTCTAACTTGCTAGCTTTTGAGGGGACTTGCTAGAATTGAAAATACTCAGGTTAGGGGTTTGGTGAATGTTGGTGTTTTGTTGGAATTGTTTTTGTGTTGTTTGGTTGGGAACAATGTGTTTTTCTATTATTTGGAAGGCTGAATTATAGCCAATAACTATTTGGTTAGAAACTGGTGTTGTTTAGGTCTGTCATTTGCTAGAGTTGAAGTGATTTAGTTATTTTTCTGTGAGGGATGAAGTTCTGGTGATTGCTTAATTTGTTGTATTCTTTAGAGTATCACATTGTCAACAAACCAGAACTTCATGTGACAAGCAAAAAAAAAAAATTATGTACACCGTAAGTAGAAGAGTGCAGGAACTTAGAAGTTTGGGTTATGAAATTAGGAAAGATCAAGACTTACACAGTCGAGCTTATATAAAAATAAAAAATAAAAAGAAGAAGAAGAAGAAGACTTACCCTGCTGTCAAAGATTTCAGACATGTTCAAATTAATTTTATTATATGCCCTAAACAAAATCTTTCACTTTTGCTTTATTTTCCCCCTGTTTAGAGGATAATTAAGTTATAGAAGCAAGGTGTAACTGCTTGTTGATGATTGTGAATGATCCATTGATATGGAGCTTAGTTTCAAATTTTCGGATTCTGTGGATGTTCCTGGCCCTATGCTTGCTACTTTTAGTCTTGATAAAGCCAGATCAAACGGTGATTGTCTGTTCGTGCTTCTGCTATGCTGAGTGTATGGTATTACTGTTGGTACCTTGGTGCCTCTATTCTTGCCTCCCTTTGATGGACACTTGTACACTGATGGAATTTCAGACTCAACTGTGTTTAACTGCTTTGTCCTTTACTTGCTGCAACAAGTTAATTCTGTTACTAAAACTAGGTCCCCCCATCTTTAGAACTGTGTGCGCACGTGTGCATTTGTCTTTTGCTGGTGCATGTGTGTGGGGGATTGAGGAGGAAATATCAGTGGGAAATTTATTTACTATTTGCTCTCTGATCAATTGTGTACTACCGTGTTTGTATTGATCTAATTATTTATAATATTCAGTATGAGGAATGCATTAAAGATTGCAACAAGGCCGTTGAAAGGGGTAGAGAGCTCAGATCAGACTTCAAGATGGTAGCAAGAGCTTTGACTAGGAAGGGAACTGCTCTGGCGAAAATGGCAAAATGCTCAAAGGACTATGAACCTGCTATTGAGGCCTTCCAGAAAGCTCTAACAGAGCATCGCAACCCAGACACATTGAAGAAACTGAATGATGCGGAGAAAGCAAAGAAAGAACTAGAGCAACAGGAGTATTTTGACCCAAAGATAGCTGATGAGGAGCGTGAGAAAGGTATGCACTTTAATATGGATTGAACTATGTTTTTTGTGCATGATCTAAAGAGTAGTTCTGTGTCAAGGTATCTATGTTTCGTACCTATGTCTGTCTTTTTAAGGCCTTTTCTTGTGTCTTTTGTTTGTTTCCGATCTGTTGTGTGTGTATTTTTCTTAAGGCTTGTCCTGGAGCTGATGCTCTGTTGCATCCAATTCCAGTTCTCTTGTTTAACTCTGGGTCTTGCTTTCCTTTCCCATAAAAAGGAATTATCTAGAATGGTAAAAGTGGTAGGAGTAGCATGCTGATGTCAACTATATTGCATGTTTACCAATGAAACTGACCTGGTTCTCTTTTGGTATAACTTCTGCACAGGCAATGAATTCTTCAAACAGCAGAAGTATCCTGAGGCTGTGAGGCATTACACTGAATCATTGAGAAGGAACCCCAAAGACGCAAGGGTAAGAAATTCTTTAAACATCTTCCGCCAGTTATTAGTGTGACCAGATACATTTAAAACATTGTTTCTCAGGGCGTATTTGGTGGGTTAACTGTTAAAATGCTTTCTGGTGGTTGCTTTTGTCAGGCATATAGTAACAGGGCTGCATGCTACACAAAACTGGGAGCATTGCCTGAGGGATTGAAGGATGCAGAGAAGTGCATTGAGCTTGACCCAACCTTTTCCAAGGGGTATACTAGAAAAGGTGCTGTCCAGTTCTTCATGAAGGAGTACGACAAAGCTTTGGAAACTTACCAGCAAGGGCTGAAACATGATCCTCATAACCAGGAATTGCTTGATGGTGTGAGAAGGTATACAGGTGTTTTGTTTGGTTTTTCTAATATGGCTTTATCAGCCTCCAAGGATATATTTGGTTTAGAGCTTCAATTAATTTTTGCTCCAAATTACTTTTGCAGATGTGTAGAACAAATTAACAAGGCAAGCCGTGGTGATTTAAGCCCTGAGGAATTGAAAGAGAGACAGGTTAGGTTTTGACACCTCTTCGTTTAGATTGATTTTGGAAAACTAGTTCGGATGGGGTTACATTTCTGTGTTACTTTGCAGGCTAAGGGAATGCAGGATCCAGAGATCCAGAACATCCTTTCCGATCCTGTCATGAGACAGGTACAGATTGAAAATTATGTTCCATGAAGCAAATTATCAGTTAACTTGAATTAATTCTTTACCAATTATCGTATGTATGTTGTCACTTAATGGAAATGGGTTGAATTGCAGGTCTTAATTGACTTCCAGGAGAACCCCAAGGCTGCGCAGGAACACACAAAGAACCCCATGGTGATGAACAAGATTCAGAAGTTGGTCAGCGCTGGAATTGTCCAGATGAAATAATGACTACAAGGAACAAAAAGTTTCTGCTCGAGTAAATTGTACTTTGCAGTGTGAATTTGAATTTTTGTGGATTAATTTATAAAAAAAAAAAACTAGTTTCAGTTTGAAAAATTTTGAGTTAATTCATTTGGTGTCAGAAGTGTGAAATGTTACCATTTGTTGTACATCTCTTTCTGGGATGACCATTTTTAAATTTGAAAAGTTGGACGGTCTGGCTGGTGATTTGTTGTCTTCTGTTGTGATTATAATCTTGAAGGCAGTGAGCTGCATCTCTAGGCTTAACAACGGTGGGGCCTCTGCTAGTTAGGTTGGGCTTGCTAATAAGGCTGGTTTTGGAGTTTAACCTGCTTTGTTGTTGTCTTGTTGAGATTCCAAACAGCTTTAAAAGTTAAAACCCTTACATTTTGTTGCTTTTTAACTCAGTATGAGTGTGCTAGAAGCAGGCTCTCTAACACTTGACTTTACTCGAAAGGATCATATTGTTCTGATTTCTGACTCGTGTTGAATGGTACTCATTTTGGGCAAGTCAGTTCGGCCCAACTTTAGCTTTGCCTGGAAGTTGGACAACTTTGGTTGAGGGGTTTTATGATTGGACAACTTAGTATTCACAAACAATTTACATTTATAAATTGAATTTCTTTTTATTTGTGATAGAGTTCAACGCTGTGAAGATTGTTAGACACCCGTTTAAACACTTTAAGAACAGTTTGCAATCTCAAATGATAATTGTTGGAAAACTTGAATAATAATTACTTAAAGTTTTCAAGTTGTATAAAGGAAGTGTTTAAAATGAATGTGATTAACGCATGAGATTTTGTATTTGAAGTGCACTTTTTGCAGAGTTTTAATAAATGATACTCCGCAGCATGAATAGAGTTCCACTTCTTCTCATTCACACACCTGAATGGTTGGCTTAAAATCAACTTTCTTAACATGTTTCTTTTCAACCAAATTACTTTATTTTTTCTTCCTTTTAAAAGTTTCTTTTCCCTAACTGGTACTGAACTCCATTGTCTTTCTACTCGACCATGATCCAACAATTTAAAATGTTACAGTATTTGAATGCTTCCAAAATTCTCTTTTAAGGCATTCATGTGTGAAATTGGTACATCATGTGGAGGGTTAAAAAAGGAAGAAATCGTTGGTATTCAAATATCAGCTAAACAAAAATATGATCTTGGTATCCAGGAAACCAAATTAAGCAGCAACTTCTTGCTCTTTTGATGCGAGTTGATTCTGGATGTGTTGAGGGACAACGTCAAAATTTGCCAATTGCATTGTGTAGGAAGCCCGGCCTTTTGTCATTCCGCGGAGAGTACTAACATACTGAAACATTTCTGCCAGTGGAACTAGGGAATCAACCACCTGAAATAGTCACAAACCAACCATGAAATTCAAGTTATGAATAGAAAAAGGAGATGAGACAGTGATAAAGGACCGCTCCTTCATTTGCCACCTAATTTTCTAAAAGGAAACATATATCTTCATCTTGTAACTACAGTGGGTCTCTCCAAAACATCAGTATGGAAAATGAAGATACCACTCTTCTAAATTGGGATGAAGACATTTGAAACAAAGAGGCAGTGACTTTTACTCTCGATTATAATATGTTCACTTGCAATTTGTATTGTCCCTAAAGAGAAGAATTGTCCATAAAGAGAAGGGTACTAAGATCTAGGCTACAAAAGCAACAAGCTGACAACTAGAAAAGTATGTTCAGTTTTTCTAAGTTAGCTTTTTCGTAATAAATCAAGCAATTCAAACAAGAGTGAACAAGGAAGTATGGCGTACCTTGAGACCACCAGGTTTGTCACCAAAGCTGTTGATCTGACCTCTCCTTGAGTTGAGATCACCAATTACATCTCCCAAGTGTTCTTCAGGCGTCACAACTTCAACTTTCATAATAGGTTCTAGCATTTTTGGGGCAGCTTTCCTAACCCCTTCTCTAAAAGCCCCCCTTGCTGCCAGTTGAAATGCCAAAACACTAGAATCGACATCGTGGTACGAACCATCTACAAGCACGGCACGTAAATCAACAACAGGAAAACCTGCAATTACACCATTACTCATACACTCCTCCAATCCTTTCATTACTCCAGGAATATACTCTCTAGGCACTGCACCTCCCTTGATCTCACTCTTGAACTCATAACCACTACCAGGCTCCATGGGCTCAAACCGTACGGTTATGTCAGCAAACTGGCCTTGTCCACCCGACTGTTTTTTGTGCACATACTTCACTTCAGAGACCTTAGAAATACTTTCACGGTAATTTACTTGGGGCGCACCAACATTGGCGTCTACCTGTATCGCACCAAGCAAGCCAAGTTACAATGAAAGAAATATGCCACAAATCCAAAATCTCAATGGAAAAGTGCAAGAATTATCAAATTCTCAGGAAAAGTGAGAAAGGATGTCTTGATTCTACTAGAAAGTCAGCAGGAAGTTGCCAACAGATTTGTTTTCCATCTATCAAACCATATAAATTGACCTCGTCAGTGCAGGGTAATTGCACTTCAATTAATTCTCTGTCTCTCTCCCCCTCTGCTTTGTGTGTGTGTATATATGTGCAGACTACCCATGACTGTGTGCGCGAATATATTTCTCCATATAATGACAACGAAAAAATATACAATTTCCTACGCAAAGTAACCTCACAAAAAATTAATAGAATAACAAGCATATGAATGTATGTGAGAAAATATAATTACTGTAAATACTTGTAAATGCATATAGGTATAGTTGTGATGAGTGCATTAACATATTACACAAAGAAAAAATACAAATGGTTTGAAACACCACATAAGCATTAGTAAAATAATATTTAAAATTAACTTGCTAATTAGATAAATGGTGAAGCTGAGATAAACCTTATATTCCCTCTTGAGCCGGTCAACAATAATCTCAAGATGCAATTCTCCCATTCCTTCAATCACAGTTTGGTTTATCTCCTCATCCCGTGAGAAGTGGAAAGATGGGTCTTCTTGAGCAAGCTTGATCAAACCATTTGCCATCTTATCGACATCGGCTTTAGTCTTCGGTTCAATTGCAACCTTAATAACAGGATCAGGAAAGTCCATTCGCTCAAGCACAATGGGATTCTCAGGATCACTGAGTGTTTCGCCTGTAATGGTATCTTTTAGACCTGCAAGAGCAACAATATCACCAGCTAAAGCTACCTTAACATCTTCTCTACTGTTTGCATGCATTTCTAAAAGTCTACCAATTCTCTCTTTCTTTCCTTTATTAGCATTCAGTACGTAAGATCCTGCCATAAGCTTCCCTGCATAAATTCTTACGAATGTAAGGGATCCCACAAATGGATCACTCATGATCTTGAAAGCTAGTCCAGCAAATGGTTCATCATCACTTGCTGGCCTTTCAATCGTCACTTCGGGGTTCTCAGGATCAGTCCCCTTCATTGATGGCAAGTCAAGTGGTGAAGGCAGGTAATCCACGACAGCATTAAGTAATGGCTGAACCCCCTTATTTTTGAAAGCTGAGCCACATAAGACTGGCACAAAACTGCCTGAAATGGTTCCTTTCCTAATTAATTTCTTAATGGTTTCCTCATCAGGCTCAACTCCTTCTAGATAGCCTTCCATAGCTTGATCATCTAACTCAACTATGTTCTCTATCATCTCTGACCGATATTCCTGAGCCAATTCTTGAAGATCAGCTGGAATCTCCTCATAAACAAACTTTGCACCCAGTTCTTCTCCAGACCAAAGCACTGCCTTCATCTCCACAAGATCAATAACCCCTTTAAAATTATCTTCAGCACCAATTGGCAATTGAATAACGAGTGGTTTAGCACCCAAGTTTGTAACTATCATGTCCCTTGTCCGGAAAAAGTTAGCTCCTAGACGATCCATCTTATTGACAAAGCAAATTCTGGGTACTCCATACCTGTCAGCTTGCCTCCACACAGTTTCAGATTGTGGTTCCACACCAGCAACACTGTCAAACAAGCATACAGCACCATCCAAAACCCTGAGAGCTCGCTCTACTTCGAGAGTGAAGTCGACATGCCCAGGAGTGTCGATAATATTAATCCGGTGACTGTTCCAAAATGTAGTAGTTGCAGCTGATGTTATGGTAATCCCTCTTTCCTGTTCTTGCTCCATCCAGTCCATTGTAGCTGTTCCCTCGTGTACCTCGCCAATTTTGTAGTTTCTTCCTGTATAGTACAGAATTCGTTCAGTTGTAGTAGTCTTCCCCGCATCTATGTGAGCCATAATCCCAATATTGCGATAATCTTTTAGTGGTACTGCTCGCTTCGACTCTGTAAAGGAAGAAAAAAGACATCCATCTCACCAGTGTCAGTTGACAAGCAAAGATAAAAGAATTTTGCACAAGTATCAGCAGTTATCCCCACAAAGCAAAGTTTAATTTTCTACATTATGTGAACATTAAAGTTATTGTACAAGAATACTCCACAAGACTGAAGTTGCTCACGACTGAAGTTAATTCTTAATGCTGAACAAGATTGTTAATTACCTTATAACCAAATACCATAGTGTTTGAAAATATTTTCTGAAACTTGAATATGTGACTTTTATATCTGATATCAGTAACAAAAATGGCTACAGACAGAGAGCATATTAATAGTAATACTAATACATCAAACAAAGTTGGTGTACATGTTAGCAAGCAAGCAGGAATTAGTATTCATATGTCAGAATCATATGCATAAGACACTAAAATAATTAATTTGTCAACTACTACATAACTAATTCCATAATCAGCTGCAGCCTCTTATTTCTAAAACTGTCTCAAGTTACATATCCGACAGGCAAAGCTCAAATATCAAACTTAAGTCACTAATGCACAATTAATTTCACTTAAGTACTATTTGTAAGGCACTGAACTTCAAGGAAGAAACTTTTCCCTTATACCATAAAATATATGTTTGCTTTTGCTGGGAAGTATACCTTTCATATGTATAATACACTTGCGAGCAACTATTTACAAGGGAATAAAAAAAATTCCAAGTTCCTCAAGAGTACCAAAGATTGAAGCTTTTTGACAACCTCACAAAGTTAATATCAGTAAGTCTAAATGGATAAGAAAACTATACGAAATTTCCACTTTTCAAACAAACAAATAGTTGAGAAGACGAGGAAAAATCGATATAAACACAACCCACATGCAAATATTCACCAATTGAATTCAATAACCTGAAGAAAAAAATAACAATAATCCCGATCATTGAAGTTGAATCAATGCCTAAAAAACATGAAAATGGAGTAAAGAATAAGAAAGAGAGACCGTCAGTCGCCATGGCGAAAACAGAGAATTGTCTTCTCTTGCTCTGTTGGTGGCGTGAAGTGGAGAGCTTTGAAGAATTGGAGCCAATTCGAACGCTTCCCAAGAAATGAGAAAGAGAAGAGGAAATTGAAGAAGAAGAAGAAGCTCGAGGAGGGAGACCCAGAAAGCGAGTTGAAGGAGGAAGAAGCAGTGGTCTCCTTTGAGACCCATTTAGACTGCACACAGTAGAACCCGAACCCGTAATTCTCAGTGTATCTGCTAACATTTTTATGACTTGGGTCTCTCTATCTCTGTGTATGTGTTTGCCTTTTCAGTTTATCAGTTTCTGTTTTCTCTCTCGTTCGCTCACTGGCTTTTGTGGTGGTGTGTGGGTGGGACTTAGGGATAACGAAAACTTAAGAGGTGCCAATGAGCTTTGGGCCTCTTTGCCCTTTTTTTTTCTTTTTTATAAGGGGGGCCTCTCTGGTTTTCTCTGTTTTGTGAACCGCAGATTATTTTTGTCATTTGTTTTTTTTTTTGCCTGCTTATTATTGAGAAAAATCAGAAAATTGGCATGCTTGCACTTTTGCCCTTTTTTAGGTTTTACTTTCAGTGTCCATAATAACCAATTTATTCGGTTATTGCAACTTAAATAGAAAAAAGTACTATGGCCTTGTAGAAAAATTCTGTTTTACAACTATTTTATACCAAAGCGATTTATGATTTTTCACCAAATACAAATAACTCATTAAACATCGTAATTGTAAGTTTTAATTTGTACATTTTTAACAAAATTTAAAAAACAAGTTTTCTTGTTTATTTATATTTTTGACATAATATTAAAAAATACAATAAAAATGTTATTTTTTAAAATTATGTTGAAAGAGGAAAAATAAAAAGTGTTATCTTTTAAATTTTGTTTAAAATGTGTAAATTGTTGAGAAAAATATTAAAAAATATAGATAATAAATTAAAATATTTTTTCACAACTAAAACCCTTATAAGCACAATTTTATTATTTTATAAATTCATTCGAGTCTTAAAAATTTACCCATTTTAAACTTACAAGTTCTAAGTATTGAATGAAGTCATGAATTTACATTTTTTTTAATAATATGAATTTAAATGTTAACATAAAAGCTTTTGTAAGAAAAATATAAAAGTTTTATCATTTGAATTGCATCTGAGTTTTCCTAACTAAGTTAAAAATATCATTTAAAAAAATTAAAATATAAATTCATACATTTTAAGTAAATCTAAATGCAAAATGTAATAGGAGTAATGGATATAGAATTTTATGTGATTTTGAAAATTGACATGCTCGGAAATGCCAATGGACTATATTTTGTGGGAATGAAAAGTTTGGGCCTTAAGATTGAAATAGCAACGTTGGAATCTACAAATCCATAAGAAAAAATAACGGCTATGGAGATGCCACGTATCATAGGTTTCAAATATCAACATGTGACGAATTAGAGTTTATCCGTTTAGTTCAATTGAACGAAAGATGTCATGCAAATAGAACCCAATTTTAGTCTCATTGGAGTTTATCCGATTATTCTCCTGTATGTAGTGTGTATAAGACAGGGAAAGAAAAACGAGAAGTTTTGTGAAATCAACCGCACCTGCTAATTAATATATTAAAGATGATATATCCACTTTTCTTCAATCTAATTTTTCTCTTCTGAGCTGACAATCTAAATTGATCTACTGAAATCAAAGCTCTTGAATTGGTGGTCCTAGCCTTATGCACTCCACATTGTCTATCCTAATTGCAACCAAAATCAAATAATTTTTCTAAACCAAATAATAATAATATTATAACATGATTTATTCCATTATTGATTCTGTTTCATTTCAATCCATCGTACTAAGCGAAATAACTATGTTAACCATTGACGTGACATTAACATATTCTTTTTCAAAATTTGGATAAATAATATGAATGCATTTTAACTATAACAAAAAGACAAGAAAATGAACCATTTAATTTTGATTTAGATGTAAAAAAAACAAAAATAAAAATAAAAAGTAATTTAAAATGAGATGTATATACATGTGAAATCTATTAGGGTTTTGACTCAATTCTCACAAAAAATATTTCTAATTGGTATGAGAAAGTTGTTTCTTATTTTATAGTTACTTATTCTAGTAGAAATAGTAATAATTTCTATTAGATTGTTGTTGTACAAGTAGTAGTTGTTTAGCATGATATTGTTTTTCTTTTTCTAATAGTATTAGGAAAATATCTTCTATATAAAGAGGTCCCAAAAAAGATTTGAGGTACACTCATAATTTCATATACATTGTAAACTATTAGAGTTTACTACTAGAGCTAGGATGAGAGCTTTTGGTGTACTGGGGTTTTGGGTTGTCAAATAGATATGACACTTACAATTAGAGCTAGGTTAAGAGCTTTTGTTGTATTTGTGACTTTGCGGTGAGAGTTTGACAACCTTGCTCTTCCTAAAGTTGTAGTTGAAAGATTAATAGAATAGTGGAGTTGTTAGTGGATGTATGCAAAGAGGTTACCGAACCATATTAATTATTGGTATTCTTACTGTTTGTTTGTTTTACCTATTTAAATGTTATGGTTGTGTTTTTTGCCTAAATTTTGAGTAGATAGATTTTAGAATTAAAATCTCAACAAGTAGTATCGGAGTTGTGGTTCCGATGGCAAAAATATAAAATGTATGCATAATTAATATTGAGTTATTTGATGAACTGAAAATGGAAGAAGGTATGATGAATATTAGCATTTTCAATTTCATTATCACTAATTTGTTGAATAGTATGTTGACAGAGATGAAATACTTGCAACTGAAAGGAGATAACACAGTCACGATGTTAATGGTGGGTAAGGAAGTTTGGATGGATGAAGAAGTTCTCGCAGTAAGAGATAAGTTGAAAAGGCAAGTATGTTCGAGGTTGAAGAATTGTTTGTGATTATATCAAGAGAAGAGCCAGACAAAGTGAGCGAGTAGAGCACTTCAAGGAAAGTGGAGGAAAGATCAAGATCCAAGTCTCTAGGTTTTTCAAATAAAGAGTTCATCTAAAATAAGGAGGAAGAACACACACAATTGCAAAGTAAGGCCACAATGAAGGACTTGGAGAAGTTAAGTAGAACGAAGGAGAATGATAATAGAAAGGCTAATGAAGATAATGAGATGCAAGTTTTTGTGCTTCAAAGGTAGTGACGACAGATACCGTAAACGAAGAGAGCTTGTATGTGCTGAATGAGAGGATGATTGCTTCTAAGGGTAGGCGAATGGCATGGGAAGACCAAAAGGAACGATTACACTAACCAAAGAAGATACCTAAATTTGATGATGAGGTGGAGAATTTGAGCCAATGTGGAGGTTTGTTAGGATTTTGGCTTAATTAGCCACAAAGAAGACTTCTAATTGGTTTGAGAAAAGTTGTTTCATATTTTGTAGTTACTTGTTCTAGTAGGAATAATTATAATTTCCTATTAGATTATTGATTGTACAAATATTAGTAGTCTAGTACGCTGTTGTTTTTTTCCTAATAGTATTAGAAAAATATCTTTCATATAAAGGGATCACAGAAAAGATTTGAGATACACTCATAATTCCATATACATTGTAAAGTAGAGGAGTTTACTACTAGAGCTAGGATGAAAGATTTTGGTGTATTGGGGTATTGAGTTGTCAAGTAGAGATGACACTTACAACTAAAACTAGGTTAAAAGCTTTTGTTGTATTGTGACTTTGAGGTGATAGTTTGATAACTTTGTTTTCCTAAAGTTGTAATTGAAGATTAATAAAATAATGAAATTATTTGTGAAGATAAACAAAGAGATGGTCAAACTACATTAATTATTGATATTCTTACTCTTTATTTGTTGTTACCTGTTTTAATTGTTGTGATTATATTTTTTACTTAAATTTTGAATAGGTAAATTTTGAAAGTAAATCCCAACAAAATCCAAGTCTCCACAAGTCCTATACGGCTTTTATAGTCTGATTAGACTTGCATATCATTCATAAACATTCCATCTTTTGTTTTCTTTTTCAATTTTTCCCCCACATGAACATAACCGCAATCTCAATTCCCCCCCTTAAACCACTTGGCTAGAACGTAGCCCAATTGATGGCTGCACACTTCTTTTCTGTCAAGCTCAAATACCCTTTTATCCTCAATTATCGCAATTTATCAACCAAAAAAATACAATATATAAATCACTTGACAACTCTTTTACAACAATAACCCAACTTTCTTAATTGGAAGAAGAAGGAAGCAATACTTACAATTGTTTTACAGTTGCAGTGAAGTTCAAATAATTCCACACCTATTAACAAGCTCTTTAATTTACATACAAAGAAAGAAAGAAAAACAATTTATAATTTATTACCACACCCCACCATGAAATCCCCTGTTCTATTGAAAATTTGCAATCCTATAATTTGACCTTAGGATAAAAAATATAAGTCCATCATGATTCTATTAGAAAAGCATGCTAATGATCCTAAATTCATTTTCTTCTCCTTCAATTTTTTCCCCAGGAACCAAACTGATAAAATTATGATCAAGTTGATCAGCTGTTCTGTGTAGAGGCGTAGTTGTTGATAAGAGCCAATGCATTACTTGTCAAATGTGCAACCTTAACAACTTGTATACGAACCAAAGTCTTAACATTTCCATTCATGGCATTACCTTCAAATCCATCCATGCAAGTATTATCGGCGGTTAACGCTGCGCTTACCCACGTTTGAACGTCGTTGATTGTAAGATCAAAATTTGATTTTTTAATATGATTCATTTCCCCCATGGATTTTTGAATCTCATACACCGAATCAGCAACCTCCTCGACGCAATCTTCCATGGCTGCGGCTTCTCTAGGCTTCAAGCCATGGATTTTCGACAACTTGCTCATCACCGCCGAAGTTGATTTTGCTGCTGTGAAGGTAACATTGAGGGCAGTATCTACTAATTGTTTGGGGTTGGCGTCAATTTTGGTTGCATAGATTGAGAGGGAGTTGTAGCACAAACTTTTATAGATGGTGGCATTACATGCTTTTTTAACGTATTCTATGTTTCTTTTGCTAGAAAATGTTGTGGTAGGTGAACTTGAGGCTAAGTGGGTGGAGAGTAGTTGAAGGAGAAGAAGAGGAAGAAGAGTTAATGAACCTTTCATTTCTTTTTGAAGGTTAAATCCTCTCTCCAGATTGGAAGGGTAGATAGAGGAATGTAATGGGAATAGAGAAGGAAGAGTGTCTAAATCCTTAATTTATAGACACATTTGTGATTCCATTAAAAGAGGGAGAGAAAATGCCTAATTTTCAAGGCGGATAGAATCAATAGATTATCTTAAATAAGTAATCTTTTTTTTTTTTTAATTTTAAATCCTTTTAGGGAGATTTTAGCGTATGTGTGTCCAATTAGATTATAACAGCGAGCAATTATTACACAAGTGTTTTGGGATTTTTGGACTCTTATCTCCTGCAGTTTGGGGTCCATGCATGTCAAACAAAATATTTGAAATGACTAAGGCCAAGCAATTGTAGCAATTGACATGGTTCTCATGTTATGATTTATGTATATTTGCCTGTTAATGTAAATCTATTAATACATATGAGAGGTTAGTTTGTTTTGATGATAAATTTTTATAAAAATTTATTTTTAATTTAAATTATTTTTATAATAATAAATATTATAAAAATAAATTTATCGTCCATTAAAAAATAAAAAAAGACCACCAAACAAATTAATTGAGTACCAAAAAATCTTGCAGGTAATTAATTGAGATAGAGAGGGCTGCTACCTGCCAATTGTTCAGTGCAAGTAGGCATGGATGTTGAGACTTGAGACTAGGTTCTTCTGTAACTGATTGATGAGTAATATTAGGCATTTAGGCCAAACTTGATAGGTACATATAAAAGAAATTTTCAGGATTGGCATTATCAAATATATTTATTTAAGAGAAATTTCTTTGATAATAATTTGCAGGATGGGCATTATGGCATAGGTATGGATGGAACTTTGTTCAGGTGCGCCTTCGGTATCTTTTTTTTTTTTCATTTTTCTTTTTACTCTTTTTTAAACAGCTAGAGAGATGTGATTAGAATTTTAAGCAAAATCACATTTTTGTCCATACTGTTTTAGCAACAAAACTTCAAAGATTTCATCTCCACCTTGGTTTTTGTGTCAAAAACTGATGCCCGGAGGAGCATAATTATATTCAACTTTATGGTCAACAGTTACAAACTCTAGCTAATGTGATTACCATCTTTCCTTTTCAGTTCCCAAACAAAGAATACTCGTAAGAGCTAATGTTCATGCATGTTCAAAAAAAGAAAAAAAAATGAAAATTATAATTATATCCCCATCACAATTATATCTCAAAGTTTTTTTATAAAAAAAAGCAATTATATTTACGTATGGATTTAATTAGGTATGGATTCTTTATGTTGCAACAATTACTTTCTTCCATGCATGATGTTTTTATTTTTTTTAAATCTTTTGTTGAAATAAAAAACATGCAAACATGATAAGAACCAATTTAATAAAAAATATTTTTGATATCATGTGATAAACATATGACATCACACTATCATCTAATTTTATTTTATTAGATTTCTTAACATTTGTTAGTATTATTAGATATATATGTAATTTACATATAAAAGTTCGAAGAAAAATGATATATTTTGTAAATTTAAGTCATCAAAATTGAAAGATGTAATTATAATTAAAAAACAACAAAAATATCTAAATCAACCTGACTAGTATTGGTCAAAATGTTTTGTTCCAATCTATATTATCTTTGGGCCTGAAAATTGCCGCCATTAAATTGGACGAATAATTAAAAGTTTCAATAACATTCAGATAAGCACAAAACTGTAGATATGGAGATTCTTCTATAGATCCAAGTGGGAAAGCAGTGATGGTGAGACCTCATACTGACTCAAGTCTTGGTTGGTACTGATGTGTTTTCACCTTTTTTCTTCTTTTTTTTTCTTTTTCTTTTTCTTTTTCTTTATCATCATGTTAATGTGATCTTGGACATGTCTCCATGTGTCCACTAGATACGGATCAAAGTTGAAAAACCTAGGTGTTCCTCCACTCCCTCTCATCTTTTCATTTTTTTTTTTTTGCCTGTTTCACTATCTTCCAAAGTGGCCTCCTTAGCCCCCTGTCTGCTTTATTTACTTTTATTGGCAGTTGAACCTCACATGTTCACACATCACTTTGTGGGGACTTGTTACTTTTTTTATGCACTCATTGTTTCAGGTTAGTTTCATTCAGACATTTGCATTCCGACCACGGTGGAAGGTTTTATGTTTTTTTAGAGGGAGTTGTCCCAAAAGAAGAAGAAAAGTTCACTACAGATTGTTTCATCAAGCTTTTAATTGTTAAAGGGAAATTATTTATGACTCATGACCAATCAAAATTTAAAGAACAATTCGTTAAAGATTAATCATTTTTTAAATTAAAAATTAATTTAAACATATTAAATATATATATTTTATTACAATAAAATCACGACAAACTAAATTGTCTTGGTAAAAGCCCCACAACACACAAATCAGCTTGTCCGATCTTAGAGTGATATTTTTGGCTGAGCGCGAGAAACTTGCGTATAAAACTTCATGAATGGCTTTAAAAGGAAAATAGGTCTGTCAAAAAGATGTTTGCAACTTTTAATCAAGATTGCGTTCATGACGTGCAAAATCAGGACACAGTGGGATTTGGTCGTCTCGTCCGCCGTTAAAGAAAGTCTTTTCTCAACAGAAAATTATAATAATA
The DNA here is from genome assembly GCA_023935145.1 of Bretschneidera sinensis. Taxonomy (NCBI): domain Eukaryota; kingdom Viridiplantae; phylum Streptophyta; class Magnoliopsida; order Brassicales; family Akaniaceae; genus Bretschneidera; species Bretschneidera sinensis. The sequence continues at coordinate 33,443,192 of CM043698.1, forward strand.
ATCACAATATTGATAATGACTTTTATCTTTAACTTACTATTAGTAGTATTTTCTTTAGCGTATAAATTAAGACAGTAGATTGCAAGTGTGGTGCTTCTTGTACTTAACCATAAAGTTTGGTAATCGTCGTTTGAATTTTAAGAGAATTTTACAACTACTAATAGGAGGGCCTATGAGGAGGAAAGGAACATCGAGAACCACATCTTTTGTTCGTCCTTTTTCTACTAAACCAGTAATCATAATTATGAAAAATTAGAATAAGTAACAAAGAGAGTTGGACTCAGTCAAAAACAAAACCTTCAATTTAACCTGCAAAGATGGACAGAAATGATGGCCACCCGTCCTTCCACCAGGCAAAATAGATTAGATTGAGAAATTTTTTTGGATATAGTACTACTGTTGGAAGGGAATCCTGACTCCCAAGTGTTTCATTTTCGTAGCCTCAATGATTCCACTTTCAGTAGTAATTAGTATGTTTCATGGGTGGAGGATTAGGTTCAAATTTATGTTCAGATCAATAAAATCTTAATCTACCGGATAAAGTTGAGGTATTGAAATTATAAAATATTACATTTGATTTTCATGATGTCAGATTTTATATTGATTATTTTTTTTTTTAAATTTGATAATATTGTATGTTTTTATATTGATAATATGATATATAAATTTATATTATAATCAAATCAAATACTACCTATATATAAAATATAGTTTCAAAAAAAATTATTTCAAAAACCTTAGCGATCCCATTTCAAATCCAACGATACCTTTCTCCATCTCACGCCCAATGTATTTTACACTGAACATTTGAATAGGGTTAGGGACAAAAGCACAATAAAAGCAAGATTTGGCAACAAGCATGAGATACTGTGTTGGAAGTATATATATCTAAACAAGTTGTCTTATATATATACACATCTAATAAGTAACGTTTACAAATTATAAACAATTTGTCGTTTTTTAAGTAAATATAAGCAAATCCTGTTCTATCTCACTGTTCAGGATAAGAGCAATTTAAGGAGGGATTTTTTTACCAGAAATTAAGGAGGGATTTGAGAACTGAAACTTAAAAAATGAAGTCCACCGCCAACATCTTTAAAAAAGAGATATATACATACAGATCGAGACAAACACAAATAGATGGTTCTTGACTTCTAGATATCTCTATTCCCTAGTATAAACACACATGTGAAGAGATACTATCTATACTGTGAGTGTGTCTCCTTTTTCAAAGCCAAAAAAGATAGTAAATAACGACTATCTATACTGCGAGTGTGTCCTTTTTCAAATCCAAAAAAGATAGTAAATAACGACGTCTATTCAAAAGACCCTTGTTATTTGTGCCTAAGTCACCTAAGACGGTAAAACCTTTCATTCCTTATTGATCATCGTTTAAGTTAAGAGATCAAATAGAACAGCAAGTAAAACTATTTAATTATAAAGCATAAATGCCATGTATATAAGTGTTTTAGGGAAAGAGATAAGTGTTTTAGGGAAAGAGACGTTAAGCGACATGTTTTGTTTTAATTCATTAAAGTCAAAAAAAATAATAAATAACGACGTCAATCCAAAAGACCCTTGTTATTTGTGCCCTTCAAAAGTCACCTAACACGGCAAAACCTTTCATTCCATATTGATGATCATATAGAATCCAGCAAGTAAAACTATTTAATTATAAAGCAGCAATGCCATGTATATAAGTGTTTCATTCCATGCAAGACGTTTTGTCTCAAATAACCATTAAGATGTAATTTTTTTTGAATATGTTAAAATGTTTTAAAATTTAATAAATTAATATTAATTAATTAATTTTTATTAAAATTTAATATTTTATTAATTTTTTATAATGTGATAATTATAAATTTATAAATATTTATATATAAATTATATGAAATATAACTTATATTTTTATATTATTATAACTTATATGTAATTAATTAAATGATTTATAATTATTTTTAAACTAAAAAATATGTATTATATATTTATAAAGTGTAATAATGTTATAATAAAAACACTAATTTAATTGTTAAGACTTATGATATTTATTAGATCATGAATTCAAGATTTTGAATTGTATTTTTTTTTAAATTTTAAATTTTTTCAAAATATTCACTGAGACATAATTTCTACATCCGAATGTATGTTCTAAGCAAAAAAAAAAAAACCAAATCTAATGCTCTGAAACGTTTTTTACTTCATCTCATCCTTAAACGCATCCCAAACGAATCTTCGATACTCCCATTAAAACACCGTATATCATCATATGTAATTTATTTACTATCATCTAAAAGTAGTATCAGTTAAACCAGATTAGTTAATTATGTTAGTGTCATGTGAAACGGAAGGATAATGATTCAGAACCATCCCTTCAACCTGTCATGTCCATATGGAGAATATCTTAATTGTGTGGTTGAAGTTCAAGCTCAGGTGAACGTGAGCTAGCTAAATCATTTGTCATGTCATACTGATGTTCTAGCAGTTTGGAATTATCCATCCCTTACCGTATGGACCAACACATTACATGCAAAATATTATTCATAGATTTAATGATGCATATAAATCATAAATAAATAGATATATACAAGTGATGATTTATTTTTTTCTTCAATTTTAAATTATTTTAAAAAAATATAAGTTTTACATCTCAAATATACGTCTTGACCCAAAAAAAAAAAACAAACGTCTTGAAGAAAAACCTAATATTTTTTATTTTATCCCATCCTTGAGCGTGGTCCAAGTCCATAAAATATATGATCATATTTAATTTATTTACTATCACCTAAAAGTAGTATCAGTTAAACCAGATTAGTTAATTATGTTAGTAACCAAGTACCCTTTCATGTGAAGAGGAAGGATAATGATTCAGAGCCATCCCTTCAACCTGTCATGTCCATATGGAGTATATCTTAATTGTGGTTGAAAGTTCAAGCTCGGGTGAACGTGAGCTGGCTAGAGCTGGCTAAATCATTGGTCATGTCATACTGACGTTGTAAGCAGTTTGGAATTACCCATCCCTTAACGTATAAACCAATACATTGCATGCAAACTATCATTCATAGATTTAATGATGTATATGATAGAATTAATGTATATTTCATAAGATTAAATTTATAGAATTCCGAACGGAACATGGAGTTATACTCTTCCGTGAACGAGCGAAATACCATTCCACGGAAAGTGAACAAAGGTCATACGGTAATACCTTCAAAATTTTTGGATCATGTACCTGAATTAGATTTTATTTTTTACTTGAAGATTTGAGTTTGAATCCATAAAAAATCGTATTTCTACAGTAAAACGAAATCTTAATTAGATCTTAATTAAAACATCTTAAGTTATATATAATTATTTTTTATGTACTGAGCATATTTTATAACAAAGAGATTTATAAAGTTAATAATAAAATCTTCTGGCAAAACATAACCTTATTTTTAAGTGAACCTGAGTAATAATCTCCGTAGTAATGATTCTGCCTTAAATAACACTTTTATTCTGGTGGAAAGACTACAGAGCCATTGTATATAAATTGGTACCATGTGTTTCCACAACGGTCATCTTTTGTTTCCTATTATTAATACAAAAATTCAATCTACCTAATGCAGTGTAGCATTACAGTTAACTCCCATGGCAAACTCATCAAAAATTTGTTATAAAGACAGACGGTTTGTTTTTTGTTTACCGTTTTTATGTTATTCTGTCATGTACTTGAGAACAGCCACATGGACCCTTTCCATGAAAGCTGCAGCTTGTTTCTGCAGAAATGTTCATCCAGTAGTAATGACAATCGTTAGCATTGTGCTAAGGTGAGGTGAAACTTGAAAAGTGAAAGAGCGTCATTTAAAACTACATGAAGTGATGAATTTATCAATGATGATGGTTTTTTGCATTTTCTCAATCAGACGAATTTCAAAAACCAAAGGGTTTCACATGGTCAGTTTTCTATGATAAAGTAAAACTAGAGTCTGAACTCTGAAATATGTACCCTTGAACCGTAGACGCAAATCAATTACAGATTTACAATCATGCAATCACTGACAGAGGATTTCATATGTTTTGACTTTTATGATGAAGCAAATTCATGCTCTGAAGTATTATCGTCAAATTTTAGATGGAGGCAAGAGTAGCAAGTTTATCTCAGCTGCTGGTGATTCTGCTATCTAATGAAAAGGATAACTGTTGTCCCATTTGACCAAAATGATGGTAATAAGGTTTGGAGAAAAATGTGATTTAAACTGTTAAAACACATGGCGAGATGGAAAAAGAAAGTGAAGCAAATGCAATTAAGGCCGTGTCAAATCAACAAGCCAACCAGAGATTATTCCAAAGACCAAACAGACCAGTTCCGGATATTGAACTTTTAATACAACCTGGAGATGCCAAGGATAAATCAAGTTTAATGGGATGGAAGTAAAAATCTTAGTACAGAAGGGAGCATGCCAATAGTTCAAATTAGCTGGACAGAACATCACGAGGAAGAAGTGTTGGAAATCAGCACAAAGGGTATGACTTAATTTGGATTTAAGATATGAACTAATGACGGGTTAGGACATTTCCCTCCTAATCCTATGAAGCGTATAATTAGTCAATGAAATGCGCCATGGAGTTAATTAAATGCTTTCTTCTTCGTCTTTTCCTAATAATTTCAGACCCTTTTTGCTCTATATAAGAGTCTCCACACAGCACTTGGGAAACCATGTGTTTGCTGATTAGCTTTGCTGAGGTAAATGGTTAACATTTGATCTTCTCAATAAGTATTACAATAATAGAAATTCTTCTCATAGTAAAATCTCAATTTGTGGCATAACTTCCAGAAGAAACTCTAGTACTCCATATCCTACTCTGTGTTCTTTGATTTTGTTATGGTGCTGCTGTGTGTAACTTGTGTGGGTACAGGATACATTGATTTTCTTGAAGATATTGTTTCTTTTGCTTTGTACCCCATATCAAGAAACAAAAATATGATAGATCTTACTTAAATCAAGTGGAAGGAAATTTTCTAAGCAATGCTAACCTGGTTGCCCCGTGCGCATTGACTATATTCTCATCAAGAAGTGTAAATAAAGATCTATTTAACTCATTTCTCTCAACCATGTCCAATAACTGCAAAAAAACATAAACTAGACTTATTTGAAAAGCATAAATTCATTTAAAAAATTATTAAGAGCCAGTGTGAATACTTGAACATACAGTAGCTTTTACATCCTTCGATGTCAAGATTTTGGTTAGGCTTTTCTTCGCCGTTTTAAGTTCAGCTTGCATTTTATCATATGCCTCTGTAACAGAAAAACAAACCAACAACTGGCTTTTTCGTAAAGAAGCGAACACATAAATCCATCAGAATCGACAACCATAAAGACAATCAAACCTGTTCCTTCTTGCAAAGCTTTCTGCAATGCTTCCAGCTCAATCAATCTGTCCTCCATATCCTACAAGAACCATCAGCACTTGAAAATTGATTCTATCCAAATATGTATATACAATTCATCTCAATTCACGATTTCAAAATGAACCTGAGTTTTTGAAACAGCAAACTGAAGCTGCCCTATTTCAAATTTTAGGTGTGAGAAGAATTCCTGGTCCAATCTGCAAATTTTGCATGTTATTGTGGCATAGTTTAAGGCAAATTTAGATTTAGGAACTAAAACATAATCCATTTGCTAAGAGAGTGAAAGGAAATGCAATAAGGAGAGCAATGCTCAGAATGACGGCGATAAAAACGAAGCTAATAACGTCTCGGATTAACACTTTCCGATTAATGGCATCTTTGGGTCCATTTTATTTGAGTTACATGATAGATAATACATACATATACATACACGCATACCTACATTACACACACATTCTCAATATTGATACAAGTACTTCATCATATTAACTTCCCCAAGTCACGATATTGATATGCTAGACTAAGAACTGACCTCATTTTTTCTTGTTAAGAATAAAGCAACGAATATGTGGTTCAGAGATAAAACTTCTATGTTCACGGACGATGGTGAGAGAGATTGCACTATATCAAATAGATTACAAAAGATATTGAGAGATTTTTTATAAGGAAAAGATCTTGAGAGATAGAACTCTCAAACCCTAATCCACAATTTGTCAAGTGACGACTATAACAAACTGAATGTGTTCTCCTCACCCAAGATTGTCTTACCCTAGCTTTCAACAATCCCCTATTTATAAAATATGTAAAATAGGCTCAAAGTTGGAAACGAGCTGGAGAAAGAACACAAACTAAGCCCAAACTCATATTTAACACGATTTGTCAATTGGTAGACGGCGTTTGCCAGCACTAACAGATGTAATCAGAGGATTGGCAGCCGATTGACAAACGAAGGGATTTGAGCCACAAACTCAACATTTCTCATAATCAAAACTGCATCCAGAATGAAGCTATTACCTCTCTATTGACATTTCACTAAACTAAAGGAGGCTAGGGAACCCCATTTTATAGTAGTTTACTTCAAGGCTTTAGCTCTGCTTGTTAAAGGGAAGTTGGGTTATCTACTATTCCAAAAAACTTAAAAAGATTAAAAGAAACCAAATTTACCTTTTATACCGTATATTTTGACATTCTCACTCACGTATAAGCTAAATTTGACTGAAAACTTTGAACGCGGACTCAAATACAAAAAAGTTAGAAGGTGGTTAAAAGGCTTAATGGGTTTTGTCCAAGCCAAGCCAAAGCTGAATCCATGTGCATAGAACAGACAAGAAACCTAGGTGCATAGCATTGAGAGCAAAAGCGGAACTAATGAGCACAGGCTCTGATACCATGTGAAAATTGGGTGACTAATTATAACTCATTTTGCATACTGGGTTCATACTCAACCCCACTTATGTTTCATTCTTGGTATATTCCACCCTGAAATTTCTTAGTACTCTAGCATGCTCCACATTTTGCATCTGAAACTTGAACTTCTTTAACCAAAAATTCAAATAATTAGCACCCAAAAATTGACGTTTAAAGCTCATACAAATACCAACACACACGAACAAAATCTAAACACGCATAAAAGAAGTAAAACATCAATCAAGTGGTATGCAGTTCAAGATTCGCATTCCGTTCACGGGTTCACGCAACACAACAAAACACTAACCTAGGCCTCAGTCTTGCAATCTCAAACTCGATCTCCTGAGCTTCAGTGTCAAGAAAGTACTCAATCAGCTCCTCCGCAGTATCCGGTATAATCCTAGACGAATAACGAACCAAGCCTAAAAAAGCAAACAACAAGCAACAATCACAAATACTGTGCAATAAAAATCACGATGACCCAACTAATAGAAATCAAGAACTAATCAAAATTTCTTGTCTAAGCCCTCGGCGACGCTCTTTTTCTTCGCGGATTTGTCTCTCAAAGTCTTCTCTTGCTTCTGCGTCCCTCTCTAGCCGTCTCTTGGACTCGTGGCGAGCAATGTGGCCCGTCTGCAGCACCCCGAGTACGCCTTCTGGGTCCTTCCTTTGATAAACGAAATAATTCACATCAAGAAAATACGAAACTCGCATTGCTATTAAGTGATTGAAGAAATCGAAGTTAGTTTTGTAGGAGATTTTGAGATATCTGTAATACCCATCCAATACATGAGATTAATCTGGTCCTCGGCCGTGTCGGGTCCGACCTTGTACGGAAGGTGCTTGTGGTGGTGGCAGTGGAGATGCCGATTGTGAGAGCAGCCATCGATGGGTTAATTTTCAAGGTTTTTCAAGCTCTGGTTTCCAGTCTGCAGTGTTATCAGTTTTGTGTGTCCAACAAAAATACTAATCCTAAATTTTTTAACATGATTTGAATTCTTTCATTAGATGATGAGACAATGTGATATTTAATTTTTTTTTAGTAAACTTAATTTCATTTTAATTTTCAAACTAGAAAATTGTTATTTTTATTTTTTAATTGCAATTTTATTTATAACGAAAATTATAACCGTTGCATGCGATGTAATTACAGAGGTCTGATCGGGACGCTTGACGTATAGTAAGCCGACGCTATCGGTGTCGCTCAGAAAGCCGGTATTTTGAAGTGGTTTTGATTGTCATCAAAATCGTAACCGTAATTGGGCTTGACCGTTAGGTAAACTCCACCACAGGCCTTGTCACCAAGTTAGGACGGGTGGCCCGAGTTAAATGTTGGGTTGATCTGTATTTTTTGGGCCAAATAAACTCAATTTCGTGGGCACGAAAACCAATTGAGCCTATATCTAAAAGAAAGAATATGGTGTAGCAGTAAATTTTAAGTGAGATGTTCATTCCGGTAGTCGAGATGTCTCCATATCTTTAGTCCTTTACCGATGATTATATATAGTATATTTTTATATAATATTAATAATATTGGGATCATTAATTTGACATCCAAAACAAATATAAAATAAATTTATTAGTAATACGGTGATATTTGTCAATTTTTAAATTGTAATTTATTAATTTTATCTTTTAAAATTTTATTGTTTTCAATTGACGTGTTTTATGCAAGATGATCAATATAAATGATTCATTTCAATGATCTATTAAGATCACCAACTTTGACACCCGAAGCAAAAATGAAAAAGGTCATTATAACATACATGTACATATTGAAATTGTAATTTATATTTTATGTTTCAACATTTCACTGTTTTTTACGGGTGATATGTTTCATATGAGATTGTCAATTTAAGTGGTTCATTTCAATGGTATCAATATTTTTGTTGTTAAGAATAATTCTTATGTTTATTTTCTCTTATTTTTGTTATCGTGATTGTTGATTAGATGTCAGATTCTTAATAAATGTTATCAAAATTATATATTATTTATGTGAATCTTGAACGGATTTTTTTGCGTGAAAAAATCTCAATAATTTTTAAGTGTACGAGTATAATTTACATTGATTGTAACTTTTTCTTTAAGAACGGTTGATTTACGCCCTGTGTAAATGCATCAACTGCATCCAAAATTTTCTCATTTTCAATATTTCCATATCATTTGGAGCAACTAGTTTTATTGAAGATTATTATTCTTTTCTAGATTTTCTTTTGTAGCCAGAATAAGAAATCCTTGTTGTTTATTGACTAAACATTACTTATTAGTTATGATCTCCTATGCGATAATCCACATATATGTAAAATGTTTTCTTCATGAGTAAAACATTAATTAGCTTAGAGACAGTAGTAGTTAGGAAATATTTGTATTTAGAGGAGATTGCTTGTTACATTACACGCCTTGCTAAACACAAAAGTGGTTGAGTTAAAAACCTTAATAATAATTATTAGGAATTGGAAAAGATGGAAATGTAGAACGTGAGGGTTAAAATATAATTTTCATTATGTTTTTTTAAATTTATTAACACTAAATGGAGGCTTAAAATAAATTAGTCAAATTAATTAACTCATTTATTCAATGATTTTATATATCTTTTATCTTTTTAGATATTTTTTTAAGTGAAAGAGAAAGCAGATAACCCTAGAGCATGGGACTAAATCCAAGACCTCCTACCATTTTGAGTTTTTGGTTTTCTATTCATCCAATTTGAATGGATCAAGATTTATGACTTTAACATATTTTCATTTCTATTTACGGTAATTCTCTCGCACCAAATGAAAAAAAATATATATTATAACTTATTTTTTTTATTATTATTCTTTCTGACTTTTTACTTTACTCCCGTGATAAGCATAAATGCCTTGAAAAATAATTAAATAAAGAGACATTTTTTTCTATAGAAAACAAATGTTAGAAGCAATACTAATTCTCAAATACTTTAATTATTGTCCAAAACATGATATTTTCTCTATTTACATATTCATTATAAAATTTGGAGTTGTTATAATTGTTACCAATATTGTGGTTTTGGCATAATCCAATTGATAATCACACTTTTTTCTATTTAAAAAATCTAAAATTCAAATCATCTCACCACAAATATTAAAAATAAATTATTATATTCATCAAAGAACATCTCACAATATAATATGTTGCCTCTTCTTAATATATTACCTTACCTTTTGTTTAGGCAGATACTATCATATCAATACACGTTATGTTTATGTTGATATGCTATTTTACGTGATAAGATAGTGAAAGAGAAAAAAATGGGTTAAAGATAAAGGAGATAAAGAGAGTAAAGAAAATGTAGAAAAAAAATATAGAGGTTGAGTCAATTGAATTATATATATAATCAAACATTTAAGAGAGATTTATAAAACATTTGAATGATGGACATAAAAAAAAATTATAACTTTATTAATAATATAAAATATGAAATTCGATCCCAATAACACCAAACTACTTATTAACAAAGACTAAACTCGTCGAAATCATTAACAATGCGAATTATTTTAGTTGTTTAATTAAAGTACTAACGGAATAAAATAGAATACAAGTCGTATAAATCTTATTTGCTACTATATTGTGTAGTTATATTAATTAAAATACTCTAAAAAATATTAATTAAAATGATAAAATTATTCATTATCTCACAAAAGAAAAAGAAATAGAAAATTCCGAGCGTGAGTTAAACGCTCACAGAGGGCAAGTGGTTATCTCATTTTTCTCTTTCTTAAATGCAACTCAAGTCCTAACGGAGGCTTTATTAGCAGCAAACATCAAGTTGAAAACAATCTTCCACAGATACCAAAAAACGGAGAGAGAGAGAAAAGGTAATTATTGATGGGTCTGATTAACAACAACATTGCCAAATTGACGATGTTGGTGATGGTGATGGCTGTGGTGCTAGCCACCGCAATAAGAACAACAGAGGCACAAACGGCGACTTGTGCATCAAAGCTTGTGCCATGCGCGGCCTACTTGAACGCCACAACCAAACCACCGGACAGCTGCTGCAACCCAATCAAAGAAGCGGTGGAAAATGAGCGTGACTGCCTCTGCAACCTCTACAACACCCCTGGCTTTCTCGCTTCTTTCAACGTCTCTGTCTCTGATGCTCTTCGTCTCACCAGAAACTGCGGCATCAACGACGATCTCAGCGCCTGCAACGGTAATTAAATAACTCTTATCAATTAAATCCACGATTTTTTTACCTTCTAGTATAAAATTCAGATCTATGCTAGTCGGGTTTTAGAAAATTAGAGTCAACAATAATTTTTGTTTTCTCAAGATAATACAAATGAAGGGACATTAGTACATCACAACCGATAGCTTTTCTGGGTTTTTTTATTTCCTTTTTTTTCTCCGGTATATATTTGGGGTATATCTTAATTCAGCAAATACAATGAAATATTTTTTTTGTTAGTTCAATTTAGTTTGATTTATTGACTAATAATTATATCATTTTATTTTTTCCAACCTCAGGCACTGCTCAATCTCCTGCGTCCGTGCCACCCCCAGGTAACATACTTCTCTTTCTTGCTCGTTTTCTTTTTTTATTCTTTGACCATAATTTTCCCTGAGAAAGTAAAAATCAGATTATTGACATCCAATTTAGAGCTAATAGTTTATTTAGAGTTTCGGTATCACGGGTTTGGAAATTGGAACAAACAAAGATGATAATTTAGGGGAAACAATGGGTCCACACAGCTCTTTTTTCTTTTTCTTTTTTAATTGTTAATGATCGAAGCAGTAAGGACTAGCAGGTGTGAAAATTCCGAGCTAACTTGATACTTTCTGTGCCGCCAGATTGGACTGGAAAAATGATAGGAGTGAAGCCTTTTCCTACCAAAGTGCACATTTCCCGGAAAAACTTCACGCTTTGTCTCCATTGGATTGCAAACAATCTATATGGGACAAAAGAAAAGTAGTAAAATTTATTCTGTCATTATGTTTTTGATGGGAGGTTTGGCTTTTTTTGGTTTTCTTACATCAAAACTAGCTTATTCGAAGTTTAGATAAAGTTTGCTAATTTTCCTTTTTTATGACGGTGATTTATATTATCTATGATATATTCATGAAAATTTTATATTTATAAAAAATCAATATGTTTTAATAAATTTTAATCAAAGATTTAAACTTTAATTTTTCGTATAAAATTTGATAAATTTTAAACCGTTAATGAAATATAAGTTAAATCGTAGACTAAAGTGATAATTTTTTGTTGAAATTTTGTGTAATTGATTTATTATATGAGTTTTATTGAATTATAAAGTCCACTCTTGTATTTTATTTTTAAAAAAATTATTTTTAAGAGAATTTTACAAAATTCATATAAATTTTACTTTTTTTTTTTAATAATAGGGAGCAAGGTGGCCATTTGAACTTTTCTTATGTAGGAGATTCTTGTTCGAACACGATGCAAAACTAATTTTCTAAACTAAACCATACAGAGACACATCTCAACAACAATCTAATAAAGGAAAGTTTTTACAAAATTTATCAAAGGATTTTCACGTAGTTATTAGTGGAGTTTCCTTCAGTCCAAGATTGAATTCATGGACCTTGTCCCGACAAAGGGGGAGAATCTATTGGGTTATGCTCAAGCCACCGGTGTTTTCCAAATTGAAATGTTGCAATATTTCTTAATTAGTGGTGTAACAATATTGATTGACCATACAGATTGTGAGACTTTTTTCCTTAAAATTAACAAGAGCATGGATTTAGTACAAGTTCAGTCCCAATCAAATGTTTTTTGAATGCTAATTTTGCGACTATACAGGAGTACCTGGAAATGACGGTGGCAGGATAGCAAGCACTGGCATCGCTAGCTTACTCTTATTTTGGGCCTCGATTATGCTTTATTAGAGGTACCAGTTCACCATATCTATATATATTCTTGGGGAAACAGATGGAGTAAATAACATAGAGATGACTCCTTTTAGGGAGCTTAGTTAATTCGTACCTTCGGAGATATTGCTGTTTATCTTTTGTTGTCATGTTTATGTTAAACTCGACACATTGATGATACTCCATATTATTTATTATAAATGTATTTCCATGGTGTTTTTGGTTGCACCATCAAAATTAACCCTTCCGTTTAAATTTTATATAGTAGCATTTTATATGGTGAGCATGGAATCCGTTGGCTTGGTTTACGAATTAAACAATTTCAACTCGATCCAAATTGATATTTTGATCATTATATAATTATATTTTATATTTTAAAAATTGATGGACTACATTTATATTTTGATAAATTAGTTTGAATTGCGATATATATTTCTTGTGTTTTTATATATATTTATATCATTTTATTTATTTTTTCTCTTTAGAAGCCTTTCAAAAAAAATTGTTAGCTTTCATAAAAAAATGTCAATTAAAATTTAAATGTGTGAGGAACATATATGTTTCTTTTTAATACTTTTTAGTTAAAAAAGACTGTTTGTTATTGTGAAAATGTTTCTTTCAGACTTTCAATGTGATTTCTAAAATCTTGTTGAATTGATTTGCTTTATCTTATAATTATTTTCATTTTTTTGTACAATGAAATTTGGTTACAGAGATTCTAGAACCAAGTGTATATTAGCGTTGAAGTCTTGAAGAATTTGATTGATCAAACATCTTTAAAATTTAATTTTTATTTACTTTTGTATGGTTTGTATTAAACTAAAATTATTTGAATTTTGTGTGAAGTGATTTAAAATATTTAATTTGTAAATGATGGTTTGTAAGATTTAATAAATTATTGTATAGATTTTATTTTGAATTTAATAAATGATGAATAATTATAATAAAATATTTTTTACGTAATATGTTTATTTTAAATAGATTGATATAATTGGATTGATTTGATTTTTTAAAACAGTCGTTCTGACTAATTCCTCCTTCTGAAGTGCTTGTTTGGACTCGGTTTGTCGTTAAGCTAACCCTTTTGGGTGAACCACCTGCGCACGCCAGACTGGTGTGGTAAGGGGACTCAATAATTTCTTTCCTTTTGGAGTTGAATAATCAAATCAATTTACTTTGCAAAACCATGGTATTTAAATTTAATATATAATCTCTTCGTGATTCTGGCCTTTCTTCCCCCACCCAGAGATTATCAACTTCATATTTTTCCTATTGGGCTATCAAAGTGTGGAAGTTTGTGTTATTTGCTGTGTTTTCACTTTCTAGTCAGCCCTTTGGGCTTATTGAGTGTGTTTTTTCCCTCGCACTTCTGGGTAGCCTATAAAACTCTTATTTTATGAACAAAAAAAAGTCGACTTTCCTTTTCCTTTTCTGGGATTTTGCAATTTTTGTTTTCCCTTGGATCATATTAGGCTATTGCTTACGTTGGAAGGCATTTATTTAGGTGGATCAGGTTGGATCATATGTGGTCTTACAGAAAGTGGGTGACACAATCTGTTTTATTTCTTGTTCAACCGAACAATGACTACATTTTTTTCCTTAAAAATTAGCTTACTAGATTAAAAGCACTAATTTTTGTGCTGGCTGATGGTTCCTATCATCTTTCTTTGCACTAATTTTTTTTATTTGATTAAAAGCACTAAGTACAAGAAAGAAACAGTATCAAAATGGAAAGCACAAGAAAGAAACATTATCAAAGAAGAAGGTACAATAAATAAACAAGGCTGGGCCGATAAACAACTGTACCTCGGGCAGCGACAATGGAGGAGGAGGGTCGGCGCCTTTCTTGTTGAATTTTAACAGAATTTATGAATTATCCAAGTTGCCCTTAATTAAGTTGAAGCAAAATTCGGTTGGAGTGTGTATATATATTATATATAGACATATATTTGTAAATTCAAGTTCAAACATTGCATTAATTACAACATATTTGCCATTTTTAATGATTTTTAACAAATGTCCTTATGGCCCCGTTAATCGGACCCCAATAAAATGTTTTAAGAATTTGCATTTAGATGTCTTGTGTTTATTTCCATTAAGTCTTATGCTGTTAAAAAGTCACTTGGATAGCATGTGAGTCATAACCCCGAATTCATGGATTTATTTTTTGATCCGATAATTTAATATTCACTCTCGTTTCATGAATAACTCACACTTTAAATTACTTATAATTTTTTTTCTATGAGAATAAAAATAAATAAAATTTACAAACTAGTAAAGAATAAAAGGCATAATAAATAATTTTAAGGACCATGGCCCTTGTTCTTTAGAGCTGCAACTCATATTCGATTGAATGTGTGTGAGATTTCTTCGTTGGATTTAAAGAGATCTGGTGGTGTGGAAGTAAATTTTACAGAGCTACAAATTTGATAACAAAATTTTTGGAGTTGTCAATCACAAAATCAAGAAACTCAAAGTTCTTTTGCTAAATTCTCTTAAGTGGATCTTTCACAAAAGTCTGAGTTAAAGAATAGAATTTGATATGACAAAATATAGTGCAATTGTGAATTAAAAAAAAAAAAAATCTCATGAATCTCTTTCTCCCACTTATATTTTGTCCGGATCCTCTCAAATGCGCTAAAAATGCTTATTTATAGAAAATTAAGTGACCATTTTTACCCAAATAAAATAATAAAAAATCCTTATCAATAACAAAAAAATTTAATCGATTTAGATTTAAATCTATTGGTTTAGATTAATTAAAATTTTTATTGATAATTTTGATAAATTTTATTAATAATATTAATATAAATATAAAATTAAAAAATTAACATTATCGATAAAAAAATTTAAAATTAATAATAAATTTTTTAATTAATGTTAACTCAATAACTTAAACCCGAGTCAATTTCTCATCCGTCGGAATTAGTCACGCTTCCTACAGGGGTCTCTTGAATTTCCTCCGTTTTCTAACCCAAAAGAAAGGCATAAAAACCAAGCAAAACCAACCAAAAACCCTACTGTTTCTCTCTCAAAGCAAAATTCTCTAGCAAACACTGAAAAAATGGAGACAACCAAACTGAATCAACTGAAGCAATTCATCGAAGAATGCAAATCCGATCCTTCCATTCTCACCGATCCCTCCCTCTCATTCTTCCGCGACTACCTCGAAAGGTAATCAATCACAACTTATTCTTACGAGTGCATACGAATACTAAATTGCGTGTATGTATATATGTATCAAATCGTATCAAATTTCAATCTATGTTTCTGTTTGTGTCTTATTTTTACTGTATTCAAAATGATTCATTTCAGTCTCGGTGCTAAGCTCCCTCTTGCGTCCGAGCATGGAGACACAAAATCGGTACCTTTTTTTTCACTATCGTCTATACGTCTATATATATCGATTGCCTATGTGTACTTTGTGTGCAGTTTCGTATTTCTAAGTGTACGTCACTGTGTATGTATATCTATATGCGAATTGTATATATGTTTGTGAATCCACATTGATTTGAAGATTTTAAAAATACAGAAGAGTTATGTGGTGGAGGAGAGTGATGAGGACATGGAAGACAACGAAGGAGCGAAGGTGGAAGTGGAGGAAGAAGAGGAGGACGAAATTATCGAATCAGATATCGAGCTTGAAGGGGAGATTGTGGAGGCTGATAATGATC
Organism: Bretschneidera sinensis; assembly: GCA_023935145.1. Lineage (NCBI taxonomy): Eukaryota > Viridiplantae > Streptophyta > Magnoliopsida > Brassicales > Akaniaceae > Bretschneidera > Bretschneidera sinensis. The sequence continues at coordinate 33,459,515 of CM043698.1, forward strand.
CCCCACAGAAGGTATTGTTTCATGTGGTTAATTTCAGTTTTGCTTATTTGATAGTGATCTATTGTTGTTTAGATTTTTAAATGCATTTAATCCATTCGCATTTGCAGATGGGAGACCCCTCCATTGAGGTCACTGATGAGAGCCGCGAGGCTTCCCAATCGGCCAAGGCTAGAGCCCTTGAATCTATTTCTGAAGGTATATATGTACATATATGTATATACGTATATGTGTATTTGTGTTTATGTGATTGTGCTTGTTTTTGATGGTTATGACTTGTGAGTGTTTTGCAGGAAAATTGGAGGAAGCAATTGAGCATCTGACGGAGGCGATTTTGCTGAATCCAACATCAGCGATTATGTATGGTACCAGAGGTGAATATCGGTTTGTTCTTTGATATTACTGTTGTTTAGATTTGCGAGTTAGATTCTCGTGGTTCGTTGTTAATTAGGTGTCGTCGTGATGTTTTTCAGCTAGTGTTTACATCAAAATGAAGAAGCCCAATGCTGCTATCCGAGATGCGAATGCAGCTTTAGAGGTTTATTTTCCTTGTTTTTTTTATATGGAATGCTGATTATGTCTACTTCTCTCCTTCTGTGTGTAAGTATTGTGGAATGTGTGTCAAATCAGGTTTTTCTGGCGAGCATATTTATCAAGCATGCATTCATATGTATATGTGATTGCCATGGCATCAGTAACTTGAGTAGCATCTTTTGGTTTACTTTTTCAGTGCATGATATTTTTTAGGTTGAGCATTTTCTTCATGTTTTTTGTTTGAAAGAGTGTTTTTTCAAGTTGAACTTATATGCTCCCCAAAATTGTTTTCAACTTTCTATGATTTAGAGTTATTTGCGAACTGTAATGTGATTCTTTGGAAGTAAGATTTGCATTCCATAATGGTCATCTCAGATTAACCCAGATTCTGCCAAGGGTTATAAATCTCGCGGCATGGCACGTGCAATGCTTGGTCAATGGGAAGAGGCTACTAAGGATTTACACCTGGCATCGAAGTTAGACTATGATGAGGAAATAAGCGCTGTACTTAAGAAGGTATATTATATTTCTCCTTTTTTGGCTACTGTTATTTCTATTTTGCACCATCCGAATGTGTATTTCTGTAGTTTTTGTGTTCGGTCATGCATGCAAGAGATACAATTAAAGTATAAAGATAACTGGAATAAATTGGTATAATATCGCGACTCAGTTGAGAATCAACGTGGAGATACAGTTGCAGTTTCAAATAACTCAAGTGTATTAGAATAACTTTTTTTTATAAGAAAAAAATCACTTTTAAATATCAAAGCTTGGTTTTGATCCAAGGACCTGTAACAGTAGAACTCACTTGAGAATGGAGGTACATGGAGTAGTTTGAAATATTTGTTATGATCACGACCTATATATTTATTATACTACAGATGGTCCCAAATATGGGTCTTATAATCTCTTTAGTAGTTGATACTGTATATAATCTACATATATGATTCACTGTATTGACTGAATATGATGGATGAAAATCATTTGAGGTCAAGAAAAAAAAATATAGATACACAAGGCCAATCAAATTACAGAGTTTTATTATTGTAGATTATGATATATCTGAATTTCTTGATATGGTTTCTTTGATAGCCTGAGCATGTGAAAATTGGCTTTTAGTAAGTCTTTTATCTTTGAGGAGAAGAGTAGTTTCTACTAATCAAAAAAAGAGAAGAATTGTTTCACCTGTAGAGGAAGTAAAGGGTAGCACACAATAATTTTTATTTAGTTCCTGAAAAGGAAAATTTTCAAGAATAGTTGACTGATGTACACTTATGTGGATGACTTCTACAAAAATATTCCTCTGCAACTATCAACATATAATGATGTTGTACATGTATTGGATTTATCAATTATCATGTATTGCTCATTCATTTTACTTGTTCTGGAGAATGTTTTATGGGTCTTGTTTTGAGTATACATCTTACCAAATCTGATTCCACATGAAGCAAAAATATGTTAGCACTAAGCGTAGGTCTTGTTGATTCACACAATTGTTCATTTTCTGAAATCAAACTGGTATACAGTGGGCATGCATTGACCGAATCATGTGAAATTGAGGATTTGTCAGGCTGATTGACATTTAACTGTCTTTTATTCCTGATTGAATGATTCAGTCTTAAGATTTAATATGTGAAGAAAATGCATGATTGTTTTTACTTATTCATTGTTTGTATTTCTCTTAAATGTGCAACATATAATATTGAACGTACTGTATTATATCAAGAAAAAGGTATCATAAGTTGCCAATAAAACTATCTGATTTCTATGTTAATCATGTGTCATGGCTTCTAACAGAAAGGTTTACTTGTTGCCTGCCAAATAAGAAAGAAAGAAAAGAGTAATAAAAGCATGGGTGCTTTGTAATTTGCGGCAATGTGACGATTGAAAATACCCAAAACAAGATTGTGATTGTTGCGTTAAATCTGATTTACTTTGGCATCTCATAGTAACTTCTTGACTTTACAGGTCGAACCCAATGCACACAGGATTGAGGAACACCATCGGAAGTATGAAAGGTTGCGCAAAGAAAGACAGGACAGGAAGATCGAGCGTGAGAGACAACGTCGCCGTGCTAAAGCTCAGGTAAACATAGACAGGACAGGATTGTGATTTTTGATGCATTACCTTATTTTATTGTTTTTTGTGTCTGATTTTCTTGCACATTCTATTCAAGGCTGCATATGAGAAAGCTAAGAAGGAGGAGCAGTCATCTTCTAGTAGAAAACCTGGAGGAATGCCTGGTGGTTTTCCTGGAGGTATGCCTGGTGGTTTTCCAGGTGGTATGCCTGGTGGTTTTCCAGGGGGTATGCCTGGTGGTTTTCCAGGGGGTATGCCTGGTGGCTCTTCTGGAGGTATGCCTGGAGGTTTCCCTGGTGGCATGCCCGGAGGGATGCCTGGAAATGTTGATTTTAGCAAAATATTGAATGTAAGTATCACGCTCCTGAAAACAGTCAAGTATGCTTTATAGGTAAAAATTATGTGAATGTTGCATTTTTAGCTCAGTTTCCTTAAATTTCTTTCTTTTTCCGGGCTAAAATATGGAATAAATTAATCTTGACTATGAATGTGTGATTGTCTGTTTCTCTATTTATGTAGTGTTCTGTTGCATAATAAAGTTTTTGAGTCACCGAATGCTCTATATGCTGGTTCTTAGATGAGGTTTTTTTTTCTGTCGACATTTTGCGCAGGACCCTGAGCTAATGGCTGCATTTAGTGATCCAGAAGTCATGGCTGCTCTTCAAGATGGTAGGCTTTTCTGCTTTAATATGTCCTGTTTCTATTTCTTCTCTTTTCCAATGGTTATCTCATTATATATTTATGCTAAATTGTTGAGTATCCATTTTGTTTTGCTAGCATGATTGATAATGATATATTTTGAAGGTGGGGTAACATAAAGTTATCAAAGGGTGTAAGAAATGGAAGTGGTCTAAATTTGTTATATTGAAGTGATATTTCTTTATATGGGTTAGACATTTTGATGTGTGTATAACATTGACCTAGGTCAAAATTCTTGGAATCAAATCCTTTTTTTTGGATAAGTATCATATCCTTTTTTCTTGGGTTGGGCATTTATAGGATTCTTTATTGATAATATTATCTGTCATGATTCCTTATTTGCTATGAGTTTGAAGGGTCCTTAGTTGGTAGAGGGAGTAGTACTTGAAAGACATGGGTTTTTAAGTTGCTTATAATTTGTAGTAGTTACTAATGAAACTGCTAATTTGAAGTCTTATTCTAGTTCTAGTAACACCATAAGCTTGTGTTGCATTGTTGGAAGGGGCTTTTCTTTAGCTTGAGACATCTTGATTTTGGTTCTGTTATTTCTCCGGAAAATTGTGCTTTTTCCCTACATGGTATGATAGTATGATCTATTGACTTAATTTATTCTATAGAAGGTATTGCTTATAAGTTGAGAACTTAGTCTCATTTCAACTTTATATGTGTCCTTGTTTTGTTGTGACATCTTCCTAGATTGCAAAGAAAGTGATTGGATACTTGGAGTGACAAGTTAGGGATATAATAGGGTTAGATATTTATGCTTTTGTTAGATATTAAAAATAGCACAATCAAGGACAAGATGGGGGCCATATGGTTTTTTTGGATGTTCCTTTTTGCAACATATCTACCTCATCTGAGGATATGTTTTCAATGGTGATTGAAGGTGTGAGCTCTAAACAGGTTAAGATTATTCCTTTATTTAGGGTAGTTGTGTCATTTTCTTTTAATTCCTGCGAGCTTTGGTTTGGAAGTCAGCGAACTGGAATGTGAAAGTAGGGATTAGGACTGGATTAGAAGGTTTATATACTAGCTCTCTTTTTCGGTTTTCATTTGTCTTTGATGCTTACAGAAATTGCACTGCGTGATGGTATATTATCTGACATTGGCTTATGCATTTGCAGTTATGAAAAACCCTGCTAATCTTGCAAAGCATCAAGCAAATCCCAAGGTGGCTCCTATAATTGCAAAGATGATGGGTAAATTTGCGGGGCCGAAGTAAATAGTTTTTAGAATAAATCTTGTTCTATGTGATGTGTCGTAAAACAATCATGTGTAGCTGTTCTCTGTTTAAAGCAGATGACATGAACCGTGCATTTCTCCAGATTTTGAGGATTTATAATTTCCTAGAAAGACTTGCATTTTTATTGAAATTTCAGATGGAATAACTAATCAGTTTTATGACCATGCATGTTCTGTTTTGACTTTTATTGTATGTGAGACTCTTCATCTCAGCTAGTCTTCTTTTGGGGGCGGGGAGGTGTGGGAGAAGTTCGTCACATTGCCATATATCTCCAAAGGTTATTTTATTTTCATTCAAAAAATTTTTTACGTGGGAGAGGAATGTGCTTCGAAAACAGCCCAGCTTTGCATTTAGTTTGGACAGGAAATACAATTGAGCGTCAGCATCTGGTTTTCGTTGTCTTCCAAAGCAGATGGGACTCCTAGCTTATTGTTATTGAACGAAGCTATCGGATTTTACCTTTACTTGATTTACTTTAAAATTTGACATGCACACTGTCGTTGCCAAATAAGCACATTATTGATCTGGTATTAAGATGTTTTTAGTAAGAGAGGAGAGTGATGAATTGTGAAATGATTTTTTTTTTTATCTACAAATCATAAATTTTTTAAAATTGAAAAAGAGAAAATAAATGAAAATATCAATTTAACAATTAATTATTAATTTATTTTAATATCCACCAAAATTTTTGTTTTTCATTTAAAATGATGATTTAACTTATTTCTATTAATTCTTATCCACTCATAAAACAATAAGAGCATTTATTTGTTTGAGCAATCGAAGGATGGATATATAATAAAAATAATATTATTTATATTTTTTTCATCAATCTATTTATTCATTTTTTCAGTTTTTAATTTTCTCACTTTTTCCTATTATTGAACACGTCCAAAATGTTATCCTTCTTAATTCATTTGCTTTTAGCATGTAGCTCACCCAGGGGAAATCACAAGCCACTCTCCAAGTCTTTACGTGAGGCTGGAGCCATTGTCATGACTATCTTTAGTCATGGTTCCCCAAGGTGAGATCTTGTGATCAAATTGCGAAGAGGAATTACTAAATAAGGGAGACTAAAGATTATTTCCATGGTTCCTTTCACCATTGTTTTTCTTTCTTTCTTTTATCCTCGGTCTTAGACTATTGGTCGCCAAACCTCCATGCGTGTTGGTAACCAAAGCCAGACTAAGCCACAAATGACGATTGCATTACCCACAAATCACGTAATTAGACACTTCAACACGAATTTAATATTTGATTATGCAATATGATAGTCTAATTATCAGAATTTTGTGGCAGCTTTAATATCTTTGCCGGGGGAAATCATGATAGGAAAAGAAATCCTTTAATAAAGGAAAAACTTTTAACATCATGCAATTAATTATGAATAAAAAATTACAAGTATTTCAAAAGAGAGTGGATTAATTAATTAATTTCAGTATGGTGAAGAAACTTTGAAATGTGAACATGTTTCGGCTATGGTCGATGAGGTGATCATGAACCCACAACTGCTACAGTTATCGCTCAGCTTACCGTATTGGCCTATTGGGTATAAATGTATTATTGGTGCATGTTACCTATTTTCACCTAAAATAATTTTAAAGCACTCCTATATGATTCATACCTATATAAACATGCAGTTTCCCTTTTTAACGATTTGCCAAAAATATGTATTCTTATAATATTTAGAAATTTAGTGTTAAAGTGACTGCATATTTCACGAGTTTAGATTTGTAGAATCCCGACGATTTTGGAATCCCGCTCTTTGGGTTTAGTTTTTTGCGATTTGGGCTTTGACATATGAATAACAGTGTTTTTGCAATAGAACGAAAACCCTAATTAGAGGGTCTTAAGTTGCTTATAAATACTCTCTATGTACTGAACGCATATTGTAACGAAAGATTTAGGAGGTTGATTATAGTGAAACTTTTGACAGGATATATCGTGTCTTATTATTTTCTTTATGTTTATTATTCGTGTGATTGACAGGTCTCGAATCATTCATTTAGTAGCATTTCAGCTAAACATCAAATCCTAAATTATTCATTTATTTTACTAAGAGCATGAACCTTCTCCAATTAATGCGTCGACATATATGGAATGATGATAATAATAAAATTAATCCAATTGTTGCTGGAGAAAATATGATCAATAACATGGATTTACCCTCTTGGTTATTGGATTAATGTGAGGATTTTCGTATTCAAGATTTTGGATTCGATCGTTTCAACGACATTAATTTATGCTCGATGAACTAACGGGTGACATGCATGCAGTAAAAGGAAAATATTAAGCTTCAAATTAATGTGCATACATGTTACAAAATTAAGTGCCATGTACCTCTAGTTGATCACTTTAGGGTCTTCAATGTTAACGTTGGAGGGTAAACCTCACTCTCACCAACCCAAATCAAAATCAAACAGTACTGTGATACCAATTACCAACCCCAAGTCATTAAAAATGTGATCATGCCTGCTGTAATCTTCTGCAAAAACATAGGGACACATTGGTCATTTCCAATGTGTTAATTAGTGGGTTTTGTGAAATTAAAACCTTTTGTGTATATTATATATTTAAGTTGGAAATAAAAGGAAGCAAAATAAAAAGGTTATTAATTTTTTTTCTAGTTTTATTTTTTATGAAGAAATTAATTTCCCTCTATCGATGCTCTATTACTTTACTATGCTTTGTTCAACTCGTTAATTTCATCAAGTTTTTCTTTGAAAATCAAAGAGACCAATTTTATAAGAGAGGGAAAAAGGTCTCTATCTCTTTTGATTATTGTAAAGCTCTCGGCCATATTTGATCGATTAGAATGCAAAGCTGTGGAAAAAAAATTCTACGAAGTTCACTAGGGAACATAATTATCAATTTACCATAGCTAGGTTGAAATTAAAGACTGTGTTATTAGTTTTATATGTGATTGTTATTATTTTTTTTCACTTTGGATGTGTGCTTTTTGAATAAATTAAAAAAAAATAAAAAAGACCAAAAATTATCGGTGTTTATCATTGTCTCACATCGAAAAAATATGCTTAAAGAGATTATACATAAGTAATCACTTCACGACTTCGAAGTTAAGTACTATTTTAGAGTTAGACATATATACATATATTTGTTGTCAATGGACTAATTGCATGTAATCAACTCCTTCACATTCCCCATTTGCGTATTTCTTGAATAAATTCTAAAAAACAATTAAGTAGGGGATTTCAACAAAGTAACTATATTTTGGTGTCCTCTTGAAGAAGCATCAAAGGCCATGAAGCTTAGATTTTGATTCGTAAAGAAGAAAAGTGAGAGGAATAAACAAGGAAATGAATTAAAAGAAAAGAAAGATAATAGAAAAATAAAGAGGTTGATGTTTCATGTTAAAAGTTTGGTAAAGTGTGTGGAAAGAAGAAAATAACAAAAAAAAAATAAAATTACAGTAGTTTATTTTTGCTTTTATTAGCTTCTCAATCATCCTATTTTATAAGGATTGTGATTTGTATATGTAACAACGTAGGAAATCTGGATCGGGTTGGGCACCCATGATGGGTGACCTTACCCGCCTGTTTAGCTTTGAATCAAGAGACATTGATGAAACCATGTAGCCCTTAGTTGAAACTAAGCAACTCTTGGTTAATTTCAACTATCCAAAACTACTATCTCCCTAATAGTATATATATGTGGAACGACATAAAAGAAAAAGCTGCTGGAAAATTCATTCCAGAGAGAGAAAATCCATCTTCTATTTCTTAGAAAGACATAAAGGCTCTTGAGTTGTGACAAAAACATGATTTCTTTCATTGTGATTTCACGTTCGACCTCCAGCGAGATTGAAGTGTAGAGAATTGGATAGGGGACCAAATATAAGAAGATTTCGGATCGAATCGGTAACTACCCGATATTCCACTACGAAACTCATTTATAGACAAGAAAATATCAATTATCTTACTTCTCTTTCTTATCAAACTATAGCAAACTTTTCTTTCCTTTCCTCTTTTGACACTTCTTCTCTTAGTAAACTAGGTCTTGCATGCAGGAATTGGTGATGTTTAATGCAAAAAATCCACTTACAACCAACTATTTTGTAACTAGAATCAGGAGGTACTAGCTCCCATGTCCCATTTCAAACAAGAGCATCATATTCCTCAGACATGGCCCGACTCCATTTTTGATCCTTGAGGGCCTGGGTCGCAGTGGTGGGTTCTATGTCAGTGGGTGGAGATAGTTGAGTGGAAAGATTTAGGTTTCGAATAGGTTTGGTAATGTTGTTTTGTCTTTTGTGATCATTGGGTGGGTGTGAGTAGATTGAGAGATTGATGGATTGGAAGTGGTTACTATGAGAGGTGGTGGGTTGGGCGAAGGTGCAGTGGTGGTTGAATTGAATGGCAAAGGCTGTGTTTGTGGCTGAGGCTAATGGTCTAGTAGATGGCGTTGATACTATGCACTGGGGCTGCCTGATAGGTTGCATGTCAGATAGGGTAGCGTTTGTTGGTGAAGATGTCGTTGGCGAAGGTGCTGGTGGCAATGGAACAATGATAGGCTAAGGAATCCTGGTAGACACAGTATCAAGTTATGGATGAGGAAGGTGAGTGGATAGTGTGTGAAATGGAAACACCGACTCAACAAACTTGACATGCTTAGAGACATATGTTTTTGATGTGGATGGATGGAAACAAAGATATGCACTTTGTGTAAGAGATTAGCCTAGAAAGACACATGGTTTAGAGCAAGCATCAAGTTTGTGAGAGGAATAGGGGCAAAGCCAAGGGTAGCATAAGCATCCAAAGATTTGAAGTTTTGAATAGTTCGAAGAAGTGCCAAAAATGTTTTCAAAATGAGACGAAAGATTAAGTGTTAGAGTTGGCATTTTATTAATTAGATAAACTGCAGTAGCAAAGGATTGAGACAAAAAAGATTAAAAGTATTGAGGCATAAGAGAGTAGGGATAAACTTGTTTCAACAATGTGACAATGTTTTCTTTCAAAGTAGCCATTATGTTCAGGAGTGTGTGGTGGAGTAGCGAGATGAGAGATTCCATTGGTAGCAAGAAAGTTGGATAAAGCTAATTATTCACAACCATTATCCAAATAAAATGTGCAAATTTTAAGTGTGAAGTGTTTTCAACAATAGCTTTAAATCTTATAAAAACATATTTGACTTCAGTTTGCGTTTAAGTGGATAAAACCAGATGTATTTGGTGAAGTGATCAACAAAGATGACATAATATTTAAAACCATCATGTGAGAAAACAAGTGAAGTCCATGCATCAGAGAAAATTATTTGAAGTGGTTGAGAAGACACAAGAGAAGAATTAGAAAAGGAAATTTTGTGACTTTTATTGCAATGACAGGCATTACATAAAAAATTAGAAGACAATGATGTGGATGAGTCTAATTGATAATGAGAAAGAATGTGATTTAAAATAGGAGATACTGGATGACCTAATCTATGATGCCACTCAGAGGAAGTTGTCTTGAGACTAGAAAATGCTAACATAGGAGAATTTATTGGAAAAGAGGATGGCCATTCATACACCCCATCCTTCATTTGGCCTTTCAAAAGAGTTGCCACCGTGCGCAGTTCCTTCACAAAAAAAGAATAGGGTAAGAATTCAACGAACACATTATTTGAGAGACAAAATTGTGAAATGGAGACTAAGTTTTTCTTCATGTTAGGTACACAAAGAACATTATTTAATTGAAAAGAGGTGTTATAAGTGTTAAGAGAAGTGGAATCAGTGTGAGTAATGGGGAGACTTGTGCCATCACCGATCATGAAGGGATAGATTGCTCAAGTCTGCAGTGACATGATGAGAAGCACCACTGTCTAGTAGCCATATTGTAGTGTTGGAAGATGTGTTCACAGCAAAGTGTGCTCGTGGCTGCCATGTTGTTAGAGAGTTGGTCATTGGAGCACTTGTGGTGGTGGATGGTTGAATGGGATCAAGGCAAAAGGATGGACACTTCTTGCCTGTATATCCCTAAATCTCACAAATTTGGCAGTGGCCAAGATAAGGATGAGGAGGGCGATCATTTCGACTAGAGTTTCCCCGACTTTGGAGGATGCGGAGAAGCAATTATTGTAGTTTGGTGACAGGTGCCAGTCCATGTTGCAATTTCCAGAGAATTGTGATGGACGCCAATTGTTGTTGTTTCTGTTCACGAAGATGCTCGAAGGAAGCCAACCATTGTTGGTTCGATTTGCAGGAATTTTTGATACCGAAAAGTGAGCAGGTTCAAATTTTGTTCCAGAGAGAGTTGCTTCAAAATTCAGAAGTTTTTCATGAAGCTCGTCAAAAGTGATCGTAGTGTTTCGGGCATGGACTGCACAAACAAGTTCTTTGTACTCATCACCAAAACGATCAAGGATTTTCTCTGTGAGATCATCTTCTTTCATTGGTGCTCTAAGAATCGCAAGCTCATCAGCACGAGCTCTCACTGTTTGTAGGAAATTTGTAACACTTTGAGAGCCTTTGGCTAGATTTTTAAGGTGATTTTTTACCTTCTTAATGCGTTCTTGTGACGGCTTGGCATACGTGTTTGCCAAAATTGTCTATGCTTCCTGCGATATCTTAGCTTGAGCAATGAAAGGAATGATAGTGGGAGAAAGAGATCCAACAAGAGCATTTAGAATTAATTGATCTTGTCGAACCCATATGATGTGAGCAGGATTTGGTGTAGTGGTGTTGTTTGTAGGAACAATGGCTGGTGGACATGGTTTTGATCCATCTACACAGCCTAGGAGATCATATCCGATAAAAAGGGTATGAAATTGAAGCTTCCATGAGATGTAATTTTGTTGGTGAGTTTGAGTGGGGCATGAGCTGAGATATTGATGGTTATTAAGGTATTATGTGGCTCATTGTTGTTGTGAATTGCAGGGTGGGAGGTTGAATAATTTTATTTATTGTTTGTAGTCATGACTGTAGTGGCTTAGAGAAGAAAAAGAGAAGTAGAGAAGAAATGACTGAAGAAGAAAAAAAAAAGTAAGGAGAAAACGGGTAGGTGGCATTAAGAGAATAAAATTAAGTAAAGAAAGAAAAGAAAATTAATGAAAAAAAGATTAAAGAAAGAAAGAAAGTGACGATAGTCACTGGTCGTGTGTGAGAGAGGGTGTAGAGAAGTGGAAGAGTGGTTCAGTGGCGTGGAGAAAAAAAATACTATTGGAGAAGAAGAATTATTTTTCAGAAAAATAGAAAAGAAGATTTGGGATGCTAAAATTCCATCATCTACTCTCAATCAAGAGAGAGAGGGAGGAAAGAGATGGGTGAAGTACTGAGCTCATGAATGCTCCTGAAAAAGCTCTTGTAAAGGTTGAAAAGGCAAAAGAATTCTCCAAAGCAAAGAATAAAAAGGCGGTTGTACAGTGTTTGAAGAGGAAGAAACTATACGAACAACAAATTGAGCAGCTTGGAAATTTCCAGTTGCGCGTTCATGATCAAATTGATAATGTTAGAAGGTGCTAAAGAAACTAGTGAGATTGTAGATGCATTAAGGACTGGAACAGCTACAATGAAAAGATGGAGCAATCATTCATCATGATCAAGCCTGATGGGGTTCAGAGAGGTCTGGTTGGTGAGATCATTAGCAGATTTGAGAAGAATGACTTCTTTTTAAAAGGTTTGAAACTGATCAACGTTGACCGTTCTTTTGCTGAAAGTCATTATGTTAACCTGTCTGCAAAACCATTCTTCAGTGGGCTATGTAGAAAGCGATGAATATTGATGATGTGGACAAGACCATGGATGAAATCGATGAGATCTTTGAGCAGACTAAAAACATTAAACAGATCCAGGAAGCATTGTCAACTCCAATTGGAGCTGCAACTCAGATGGGAAGGATAAATAAAAAAAAGGAAATGGTTCAACTTGAACCTCAAAGGCTCTGATACCATATACAAAGAAACGTATTTATAGGTTACACCAGATAGGAAATGAACTAAATGCCACACCAGATGGCTTTGCATTGATAAGTATTTTATAGGTTACAAGAAAATTCAAATACAACAACTTTATCTAAACTAACTCCTAGATACAATAAAACAAAAAGATACAAAATTCAAATTACAAATACAAAGTAAAAAACAAACCAATTCAAAACAATATAAGAAAAAGTCTCGGTGGCTTTGTCATTTTGAGGGACCATATATAAAGGGATTTTATGGCTTTTCTTCAAACGATATCAGTATAGCAGATTCTAGTCATGCTGAACTTCTTGTCACATATTAAGGAGGCTCTAAACGTTTTCTGCTGCTTCATGGGTTGTTGGTGATGATGTCAACCCAGTGAGGTATATCATCTTTAATTCTAATATGAAGTTTGAAAGAAGAAATTGGATCTCTTTTCTTCATCAAGATCTCTAGGGAGGATGCCCTTTCTCACTAATAATTCTAATGTCCCACTAATAGTTTAAAAAAATAATAAAAAAGTTGGTTTCAATTTTCAATATTTCTACAATAAGTCTTAAAACTTGAAAAAGTAAAGATACAAAAAAATATTTAAGATAAAAACTTGATAAAGAAGATATAAGTTTCATTGTCTCTGTAACGACCCATCCCGGGTTGGTCACCCCGAAACGGTGTCATCACATTTTGAGAATCTCAGCACGACACATATATGCAGCAGTAAAAAAATAAATATTACCAAAAGAACTTTACATCAATCCGTAAAATGTATGAAGAGTTACAAATAAATTTTTCATTTTATTCTCTCATTAGTTTGAGGATGATGACACGTACGCGGCTTACAGAAAATGATTTCTTCTGAACCTCAACTCATCAAACTATTTGCCAAACCAGTTACCTGAAAATTATTGTACAATGAGGGGTGAGCTTCACAAGCTCAGTGAATTAAATTTACTAAAAGTATTCCAAATTCCATAAATAATCCTTTAATATTTAATATTTTATTCTTCTCTATCTATATCTTATTCTCAATCATTAGTCCATCTTAAGACCATCAATTATCTCATAATTACCTCATGATGAGGTTCACATCATAAAATCTTCTATTTAAATAAGTCTTAACACCATAACTGTCTCTTTCTATGAGACTCAACCATTTATAATTAAATTCACAATAATGTCCCACATCTCGGCATTTCAATAATCTCATTATCATAGTTGACTTTTTTTCATGAGACTCAGCCATCATACACGACAATATACATCATCTCAGCTTTTCAATAATATTTTCATCATGACTGTCTTTTTCAGCGAGACTCAATTATCTATAATTATTTTTACGATAATAAATCACACCTCAGCATCTCAATAATCTCATCATTATAGCTGTCTCTTTTCATGAGACTCAACCATCTATAATTAAATTCACAATAAAAATATCACATCTCAACATCTTAAATAATGCAACAATAATTAAAACAGATGCAGATGCATGAATGATTATGATGGGAACGTCTTCCCACCTGTCGACAGGTTATTATTATCTTAGACCGGCTGCCTTCCCGGTTAATTCCAGCATATACCGGCTGTCACAGTTTTTTTTTTATTTTTCATCCCAGCATATATCGGCTGTCACGGTTATTTCATTAGACCGGTTGCCTTCCCAGTTCTTTCGGTTATATTATTAAATGCATATGTGCATGAACAATGATATGAAATAGTAATATAAACAGTAATATAAAAACAATATAAAGATTCAAACCACTTAATTTGGCTATCCTAATTATCCACAAATTTTATATAACAAAGTTTCTTTAAAAATTTCTTACATCCAAACATCCAGATTTTTATCTAAATTATATAAAAATTCCACTAAATTCTTCTCTTCCCAAATCACATCAAACAATCAATTAAAGTCTGCCAAGATCTACTAAATTTCGTCTCAAATCATCCACCCAAATATGTCAAGATCCACTAAAATTCACCTCAAATCATTCACCAAAATTTGTCAAGATCTACTAAAATTCATCTCATCATAACTCGTGTTAAAACATCAGTATGTCTCATCAATAATTTATTTATTGCTTTTATTCTCAAATAAACTTATGATTTCCAAAAATATCATCTCTCACCGAAAAATATTTCTACATGTCCAAATTTCCTATCATACCCATAAATCAATTTTTCATCTATCATCCAAACATACTTTAATAATTTATTTTAATATAATCACGAGATATTTTATTTTTATTTAGACTACTTAAAGTAAATTCAACTCACTCTGTAGCATTTAAAGCTACCCGTGGGTCACCTTCTTGCCTTTTTGTCGGTTCTTCTCAGAAATTTCTCCCGTTGTAGATAGTCAACACTTGACATAATATTTGTATTAAATTTCTAATTATTTCTTAAATTCATCATAAACTACTTCCTTCGAAAATTCCCACTTTGAACTCTGGGAATTTTATATATGCTAAAAATTCAAAAATAAATACTATGCTATTATCTTATAATACTGATAGCTTTTCATGATCCTCTATGAAATTCCACAGAAAACTCTTTCAAAATTTTACTCTTTTGACATTTCTTTGAACTCCCAAGTTTTTAGAGAAAATGAAGAGAAGCTAAAATTTTTATCCTTCATTCACAACTATTTCTCATGTCTACTTCTCATATATATATATATATGATATGAAACTTCATTATGCAACTTTGAAAGTTGCTTGCCAAGTCATCATCCACTTTTTCTAAATTATTCTATACATTGGACACTTGCAAGACACCATTATTGTCTTTACAAGACAAAATAATTTTTTTTTTCTTTTTGCTAGTCTTCAGCAGCCGCCCCCCTCCCACCTTAGTCTCTCATCATTTCGTTTTGTCCCCCTTCTTTTTTTTAAATGACTTCCACTAGGTGATGGTGGAAGCAACATTTTTTTTTCCTTTACTTTTCTCTTATGAGACAAGAATGAAATGATGGAGAAAAAAAAACATCATGATTGCCTTTGCAATCATTTTCCCGGTTGGCATGTGCTGCCACGAGTTTACTATTCATATGTTGACTTTTTTTTTTCAACCTTTGTCTCCTTCAATCCTCATTCATATGGGATTTTAACTCTTTGTCATATTTATTAAAATAGATATTTACCCTTACTATAAAAATACAGGTATTACAATTCTACCCACCTTACAAAAATTTCGTCCTCGAAATTTCTTTGCTTTGCTCCAGAAACAATTATAAACACCACTTCTCCATAATTGTCTCATACTTTCACGTAATCTCTTCAACATCCTTACTCCACCATAGTATTTGAACTAATACAATTTCCTTTATTATACAAAACTTGCTCATTTCTCTAAAATCCTTATTGGTACTTGGATGTACCCCCAATCTTTCTTAATTTCTATAGCTTAACGCGAAATATTATAATACTCATCATGTAAACCTTTTCTCAATAGAGAAATATGAAATATGTTATATAAGCGTTTTAATTCTGAAGGCGACTCCATGCTATTTATAACTAACCCAATTTTCTTATTAACCTCATAGGGTTCCACATACCTCAGAGTCAAATTTTTTTTTCTCAATATACATTTTCGTTGAGATATTTTTCAATACACCCAATCACCTACTTGAGACTCAAGAGGTCTACTATAGGCTGCTTTACAGTTCTCTCTAACTAATTTGATCATCTCAGCTGTTAACTCAACGATTGATGGACCAGATATATTTTTCCTTCCCATTTCTTCTCATCATAAAGGAATTCTACACCTCCGACTATATAATGCTTCAATCGGTGTCATCCTAATATTAGTTTGTTACTGATTATTATTAGCAACTTCAATCAATGGCATGTAAACATCTTACTTACTGAGAAATTCATCAAATTTGTCCTTAACATATCTTCTATTATAAAAAAAATCCAATATGAGTATAAAAATTATATTAAATTGCCACTGTGTACCCGTCGCTTTCTGAAAGCCTCTCCCAATACCAAGGTGTAAATCTAGCATCTTTCTTTAACATTATGCTCAATGGTACTCCATACAATCTCACAATCTTAGCTACATCCCTATTCAATCTTGACCATCAGAATTTCTGTCTCAATCCTCTATATTTCTTATTGTTATTTGATTGCATCGAATCTACATCATTATGTACCTTTCTCACTATCTCCTTTTTCAATTTTGCATTATTGGGAACACCATCCATGTACCAACACCAAACTACCTTCATTTCAGATTTGAACTCAAAATGCTTTCTAGTAAGCACTCAATGCTTAATCTTTTTTTGTCTCTTTATCTCTATCTTGCTTTTCTAAAACATTTCATTATGGATAACTGTACAACCATATTTATTAACCATGATACTTTATTACTGATATTCAACTTCATTCTTATTTCTCTTAAATTTATCATTAATTTCATATAAGGACTCCCAATAGCAGTTAACTTTCTTATAGACTTTCTACTAAATGTATCAATTATCATCTTCGCATTTTCTAGATGATAGTGAATTGTACAGTCGAAATCACAAATCAATTCTATCCACTTCCTCTGTCTCAAATTCAACTCATTCTGGGTTGGTAAATGTGTCAAGCTTTTATGATCAGTAAAAAAAAATTTCAAACTTGGCTCCATATAAATGGTGTCTCCAAATCCTTAAAGCAAAAACTATGGTAGCCAATTCCAAATCATGGGTCGGGTAATTTCTCTCATGGTTCTTTAGTTGCCTAGATGCATAAGCTATAACTCTCCTATGTTGTATAAACACACATCCCAACCCCTGATGTGACGCATCACTATAAACCACAAATTCTTCATCACCAGAGGGAAGCACTAATAATGGGGCAGTAGTCATTTTTTTTTTCAACAGCTGGAAACTGTTCCCACATTTTTCCTAGTCAGTCTATTCAACTGCATTACAATAAAAAAATTTCTGAAATAATCTTCTATAATCACCAACTACCCCAAGAAGATTTTAATCTCAGTTATATTTGTTGATTTCTCCCAACTTAACATTGTCTCTACTTTTTATAGATCATCTGTTATGCCATTCCCGACATTACATGTTCCAAGAAAGTTATTTCCTTCCATCAACTCTCACGCTTAGAGAACTTATGTCATACCATCTCTTTCTCCTCAAAGTCTCCCCGCAAATTTTCTAAATGTTTTACTTGCTCTTCCGTAAATCTTAAAATATACCAAGATGTTATCAATGAACACAACCACAAGATTATCAAGAAATGGTTCAAACATTTTATTTATCCAGTCCATGAATGTTTCTAGAATATTATTCAATCCAAATGTCATCACAAGAAACTTATGACCATAACATGTCATAAAAATAATCTTTGGCACACCTCCCTTCTCTATCTTCAATTGGTGATAATCTGATCTCAGATTTATCTTAGAAAATACTCTCACTTCTTGCACTGTTCACATACTTCATTTAAAAATATTTGTTCTTACTCAACTATCTATAGTCTATACACACTCTTTCCGTTCCATCTTCCTTTTTCACTAACAACACTTGACTCCATAAATACATTAGTTCAGATAAATTGTTTATTCACAAATTCTTAAAATAGTACGTTTAACTCTCTCAATTCAGCTGACATCATTCTACAGGGTGCTATTAAATATATGTGATGATCCTGGTATCACATCAATAGAGAATTTAATCTCTCTACTGGGATGCAACCTACGCAACTTATCAGGAATTACATTAGAATATTCATTCATCACTAAGATTTCTTCCTATTTTCCTTTTTGGAATCATTATGTATGCCAAATACTATTCACAACCCTTCTTCAACCATCTCTTAGTGGTCAGAGCAAAATAGTTCGAGAGTGTTTTATGTTCTCTCTGAAGGTTACACTCCTCATATCCACATCTGGAACACTACCTTCTTTTTGGAACAATAAATCATATTCAAAGAATATAAATCAACTTCAGATTTTCTATCGCTGATACGAATCACACGGCTTTTGTACACATTTATGATTATCACTTCATCTTTAGTGAAAACTTCAACAAAATATTTTTTTCATCAAAAGACTAACACATGCTTCTATAGACTTTATATGAATACTGGGTGTAAAAGAATGGGTTGCATCAAGATCAACCAATATTGACATGTTCATTTTCTCTATACATAAAGTACTTCAAATTTTGAGCATTCTGGGATAAATATCTTTTCTGAATGTAATTATAATAAACTTTTATATCCCAATCATACATCAGATTGCCACTTCCACTTGGTGGCATACTTACTTTCTCTGCCATGACTTCCAGTTCCCGTCATCTATCTCACAAATCTAAGGGTCTCACCAATAGTATTTTAAGATATATAAGCATCAGATTCTGTTTGCTTCTGACTCTATACTTCAGTTTTTCAGTAACAAGGAATACCTCATTTAGGGTGGTCTCTTGTCCTGTACACTCATATTACCACTACCTCTATAACCTTTATGTCTAAGCCTCTTTAACCACTTTTCCTATTTCCCTTAAACTCTATCACATCTCTTTGAAATAATATATTCACCAATCTAACATAATTCATATGCTTTATGTAAGATAGATTCGATTAAACCTTTAAAACAAAGATCATCTTTGAACCTCTTACATTTCTTCTCCTATTGGTCTACCATTTTTGGTATAACCATTGACAAAACCATAAATCTGTTATCATATCGAGCCATAGTTAACACATTTACTCCAAATAAATAATATCTCTATCTTGTTGAGCTCTAGAGATATAAGGAAAATATCTATCAAGAAAAAAACTTCCTTAAACCTATTTCAGGTTAAGGGTATATCAATATTTGTACTTACCTTGGGAAGAATATCCTTACATCATTCACAAAACGTCTCTTTCTAACGCAAATGAAGTAAAGACAATCATCTTTCATAAAATACTAAATAATGTTTCCACATATTTCTCCGAAACTTAAGCATAAAAGGATTCATAGATCCTTTAAACAACAAAACATTTAGCTTAATTATATCTCCCTGCATCTTATGCATAAATCCATTCCCCCCCCCCCCCCCCCCTTTTTTTTTTTAAGTATCTACCATTACTGGATTAACAACATCAGGCATTGCTCTAGTCTGCTTATCAAGTCTATGCTATAAGTTATCCACTCGATCATCTGATACCTTCATTTTCTCAAAAGCATGAGTAAGAGCTTATCTTAGCTCATCTCTATCAACTTCAGATTCTCTCATACCTTAATTATATTACTAATATCAATCATATTATCAACATGTTTCTTTCTAGGAACCATAGATTTAGACTCAACCTCGACTTATCAAAAATATTGTGGGCCTACCACACCCTCTCAAATCAATTATTTTAACTCTAGCTCTAGCGCGTCCACGTGTCATCCTCAGACTGTTCATTATATTTTACTTTAAATCTTCCGCTTTCTTATTTTTTTATGCAGTCTACAGAATCATAAAACCTGATGCTCTGATACCAAAATTATAACGACCCATCCCGGGTTGGCCACCCCGAAACGGTGCCATCACATTTTGAGAATCCCAGCACGACACATATATGCAGCAGTAAGAAAATAAATATTACCAAAAGAACTTTACATCAATCCGCAAAATGTATGAAGAGTTACAAATAAATTTTTCATTTTATTCTCTCATTAGTCTGAGGATGATGACACGTACGCGACTTACAGAAAATGATTTCTTCTGAACCTCAACTCATCAAACTATTTGCCAAATCTATTACCTGAAAATCATTGTACAATGAGGGGTGAGCTTCACAAGCTCAGTGAATTAAATTTACTAAAAGTATTCCAAATTCCATAAATAATCCTTTAATATTTAATATTTTATTCTTCTCTATCTATATCTTATTCTCAATCATTAGTCCATCTTAAGACCATCAATTATCTCATAATTACCTCGTGATGAGGTTCACATCATAAAATCTTCTATTTAAATAAGTCTTAACACCATAACTGTCTCTTTTTATGGGACTCAACCATTTATAATTAAATTCACAATAATGTCCCACATCTCGGCATTTCAATAATCTCATTATCATAGCTGACTTTTTTTTTATGAGACTCAGCCATCATACACGACAATATACATCATCTCAGCTTTTCAATAATATTTTCATCATGACTGTCTCTTTCAGAGAGACTCAATTATCTATAATTATTTTCACGATAATAAATCACACCTCAGCATCTCAATAATCTCATCATTATAGCTGTCTCTTTTCATGAGACTCAGCCATCTATAATTAAATTCACAATAAAAATACCACATCTCAACATCTCAAATAATGCAACAATAATTAAAACAGATGCAGATGCATGAATGATTATGATGGAAACATCTTCCCACCTGTCGACAGGTTATTATTATCTTAGACCGGCTGCCCTCCCAGTTCTTTTATTCTCATCAGACCGGCTGCCTTCCTGGTTAATTCCAGCATATACCGGCTGTCACGGTTTTCACTTTTCATCCCAACATATACCAGCTGTCACGGTTATTTCATTAGACCGGCTGCCTTCCCGGTTCTTTCGGTTATATTATTAAATGCATATGTGCATGAACAATGATATGAAATAGTAATATAAACAGTAATATAAAAACAATATAAAGATTCAAACCACTTAATTTGGCTATCCTAATTATCCACAAATTTTATATAACAAAGTTTCTTTAAAAATTTCTTACATCAAAACATCCAGATTTTTATCTAAATTATATAAAAATTCCATTAAATTCTTCTCTTCCCAAATCACATCAAATAATCAATTAAAGTCTGCCAAGATCTACTAAATTTCATCTCAAATCATCCACCCAAATTTGTCAAGATCCACTAAAATTCACCTCAAATCATCCACCAAAATTTGTCAAGATCTGCTAAAATTCATCTCATCATAACTCGTGTTAAAACATCAGTATGTCTCATCAATAATTTATTTATTGATTTTATTCTCAAATAAACTTATGATTTCCAAAAATATTATCTCTCACCGAAAAATATTTCTACATGTCCAAATTTCCTATCATACCCATAAATCAATTTTTCATCTACCATCCAAACATACTTTAATAATTTATTTTAATATAATCACGAGATATTTTATTTTTATTTAGACTACTTAAAGTAAATTCAACTCACTCTGTAGCATTTAAAGCTACCCGTGGGTCACCTTCTTGCCTTTTTTTGGTTATTCTAAAAAATTTCTCCCGTTGTAGATAGTCAACACCTGATATAATATTTGTATTAAATTTATAATTATTTCTTAAATTCATCATAAACTACTTCCTTCGAAAATTCCCACTTTGAACTCTGGAAATTTTATATATGCTAAAAATTCAAAAATAAATACTATGCTATTACCTTATAATACTGATAGCTTTTCATGATCCTCTATGAAATTACACAGAAAACTCTTTCAAAATTTTGCTCTTTTGACATTTCTTTGAACTCCCAAGTATTTAGAGAATATGAAAAGAAGCTAAAATTTTTATCCTTCATTCCCGGCTACTTCTCATGTCTACTTCTCATATATATATATATATATATATATATATATATATATATATATATATATATATATATATATATATGATATGAAACTTCATTATGTAACTTTGAAAGTTGCTTGCCAAGTCATCATCCACTTTCTTTAAATTATTTTATACATTGGACACTTGCAAGACACCATTATTGTCTTTGCAAGATAAAATATTTTTTTTTCTTTTTGCTAGTCTTCAGCAGCCGCCCCCCTCCCACCTTAGTCTCTCATCATTTTGTTTTGTCCTCATATTTTTTTTTTTAAATGACTTCCACTAGGTAATGGTGGAAGCACCATTTTTTTCCCCTTTATTTTTCCCTTATGAGACAAGAATGAAATGATGGAGAAAAAAAAACATCATGATTGCCTTTGCAATCATTTTCCTGGTTGGCATGTGCTGCCACAAGTTTACTATTCTTATGTTGATTTTTTTTTTCAACCTTTGTCACTTTCAATCCTCATTCAGTCTTATGGGATTTTAACTCTTTGTCATATTTATTAAAATAGATATTTACCCTTACTGTAAAAATACGGGTATTACAGTCTCTCAAGTTTCAAGACCAATCATAAATAAAATATAAAATTTTTCTTTTCTTTTTATTTTTTTTAAAGATTTTTCTGCTTCAGAACTTTATTTCATTTAAAACTTTTATTGGTTGAAAAATAGTGATAAATTTACTTATATAAAAATATTGCCTTTTGTTATAATTGTTCAACCTTGTATATAAATTTTTTCTATAAAAAATATTCACATCGATGGTATTAAAGAAATTCAAGTATGTATTTTGTGAATTGTTTTTATAATTTCTTTCAAATTATAAATATTTTTTTAATAATTTTGCCCCCCTAATCAAAATTCATGGATTTATCTCTTATTCCACCGTTTTTTCCCGATCAAAAGAATTATAGAAGTAAAAAAAATGAAATTTTTTACGAATGCCTTAACCTTCTTTTAATTTTCACCAACCGATATAAACAAGTACACAACAACTTTTTATAACTATAAAAAAATTATTGACCGAAAAACCGACTTTCGAACCTTAAAACACTCAAGTGAAATTTGACATAGTCCAATTACCATAAAGCTCTTTAAAAAGAAGATAAAAAATCTTCAAAAAAAGAGAGAAAAAGAAGTCTAATGTAATATATTTATAGTTATGCCCCAAAACAAAGCTATATTATTAAAGACACCCACAATTGAGCAACATTTACAAAGCTGCCCAGTCACTCCGGTTAATCCCTTTCAGCTACTCATCTCGCTCGCGGGCAGAGAGTCCCAGAGCTAGAGCAACCAGAACTCCTTCTATTTTAACCAGGTGAGATTTCTTTTTAAGCTTCCTTTTCTCGGATTTGTTACCGATATATCTTAAATCTTCTCATTTTACTTTCCTATTAGATTCTTGCGCAATACTGATACTTAGGGTTGTTATATTTCACATTTTCGTTGAAATTATTACCTGAAATCTTTTTTTTTGTGTGTACTTTTTATTTGATTGGGAGATTCTTTTAGATATGTCGTTGTGCTTAGATATTTTTTTTCCCTCTCTTTTCGAATAGAGATTTTTTTTGGTTCGCTATTTGGATTTGATAAATGGAGCATGGCTGTATTTGTTGATTTGTATTATTTGAAACTTTTTTTAGTGTTGATTTTTCTTTTTAAAATGCAATTAGTGACTATACCTGGACGTGATCATTTCGTTTTGTTAAATTTTATGTGGAGCAACTTGATATGGGAACTTATTGCAGTGAACTAGCGAAGCTCTGGATGCTAATTTTATGAAATTGTAACATTTTAATTTTATAGGCTGGTCTAGGGTCTGTGATTGGATCCTTTTGATTCTCAAAGGAGCTAAACCACCATGCTTTAGGTTAGGAGCCCATCTGTTTCATGTCTACAGTTGATGATAGGCTGAATGTTCTGATGCTTAGTCCTTGGTTTTTGAAGTGTATATTCTTGTCTTATGTTTATTATTATTATTATCGAAAATCTTAATTTTAAGAAAACCATCTTATGCTTATTATTGTCTTGTGGGTCAGTAGCAAACTGGTTGAGACAAAGTATTTGCTCCATGTTGGGGCAGTGCATAAGCCATGGAGCGTAAACTTGTTATCATGAACTGTTTAGATTTATCAAGGCAAATAGATTTATCTGGCCCTCCTATTTTTTCTGTCAAGGTGTAAACTGTAAAGCATAGGGCATTTTTATTGTTGGATATGTGGTTTGATGTGTAACGTGTTTCTTGTTCAGTGTTTATTAAGTATAGGCTTTTAAGTGACTTGTACGTTATACTTTAGTGAAAATTTAGGTGACTAGGAGTCTAGGAGGTGAGGAATAACTGCGCAGGGAGAAGGATGGTGCTACTTCATACATCTTCCTTATACGGATGTTGGCCATAGGCTAGGGGCTTTACTGGGAAGGTGTCAAGGAGCTTCCGGGAAAAAATGTGAACATCAATACATCACGCAAAATTTTGGTTAGGTTAAGATGCACATATTCCGTGTGGGTATAATCTTAGAACATCAATCATGAATTCATGATAGCATATGGACAGATATGTTGAGTATAATCTTAGAATATCAATCATCATGCTTTTAAATGCTATAAATTTTGCTTGCTAGGGTTGCCTGAAAATATGGATCCTTATAGTCTCTGCAGTGGCAAAGCCACCGTTTGGGGTGGCCTACGTCATGGCTCAGGCTCAGTTTTTTTTTAAGAAAAAAAACCCTATTATATAGTGTTTTTGGCCCAGCCCAGTCTTCATACTCACTTGCCCTGTATTTAGGGTTTTCGCCCAGCCCAGGCAGATGTCTTCTTAGGCTATCAACAACCTGTGTGACTCACCACTCACCAGCCTCAATTTCTCCATTCTTCTTACTTTCTCTGTTTCTCTCTTTGCCATTGTCTGCACAGATTCGCAACAACTGCGCCGTCAATTTTCTTTCTTCTCACTTTCTTTGCTTCTCTAGCTATCAAGGTGCTCTGCCTTTCGTTTGTCTCTCTCTTTCAATTTTTATTTTATTTTATATTAGCGATTTATAAATTTCAGTGAGAAACAAAAAGCTTTATAGCTTTGTAAGAGAATCTGTAATGATTTATGGAATGGGCACTGTTATTTTCTCTAATAGTTTGTTCTCCCTGCTTTTGCTTTGCCTGGGATATTATAAAAAATAACTATCTCCTACTTGCTGAATATTCATTTTTTTTTCTTAAGATTTTTGAAGTTTGTTCAGGTTATGCTTTGTTTGGTTGCTGTGATACCTTGGGAAAGATTTAGAAAATAGAACATGCTCTATGGTGCTAAGATTTACCAGAACAAAAAAAAGGGGAAAATAACCTGGATTAAGCTTATTAGTTATATTATGTCTAATTAATTGGGGTTTAGGGTTTGAAGTAATAAAAAACAATTTGGTTTTGTAATTTTTTTTGATAGTTAAATGTTATTGGTATTGCTCCAATAGAATTAACAGTGTCAATGGATTTGGGGCTGGGAGATAAAAGATGTCATTATATCCTGTAAACTCTATCAGTTACGGAAGACACGATATCAGGGTCAGGTGAACACGTCATTCATACTTCACGTTGGCATCCGAAGATCATCAATTAACTTTTTTGCAGCTTGATAAAGAAAATATCAAATCTAATTTGCATAAAACATTAGATGCTACTCTTTTAATTTCTGTCTCGAGATCAGTTTTAGTATTGAATTCTACTTTCCCCAGAATCTGGGCTGACAATTCAAGAAGATCCATGTCACGACCTGAATCCCGGTAGTAAGAACTTTTCTGAGTGAAACCGGCTCTAGAAATCTCAGTCCTATGTCCCTTTGATCGATTAACTGCCACCTGTAAACCCCCCCTCCCAAGAATAAGTATATGTGATCATAATTATGGAGCCTTATAAAAATTATGGCACAAGCAACCAGGGCACCCAACAAGCTTCCTAAACACAATGTTGCCAATCGCATCACTGCGCCACCTATCTGGGTCCCTCCCCTTGACCTTCTCTGCCTTTTCCCAGCATTGCTGCTTCACACTGTACGGGAAACTCCTCGGGTTTGGGCTCAAATTCGAGTAATCTTGTGAAATCTGTAGATCTTCAAAGAAAGTGGGGGCGCTGGTCTCTTCTCTCAACACTTCTTGGTGCAGCAGAGAAGCTGAAGGGGCAAGCTTGTGTTGGTGCAACCCAGGATGGGTCGGGCCAGGCCCGGTTGAGACAGTGGGTCTGGCCTTGGGTGGAGAGGAGGAGGAGGGGCGGGTTCTCCTTTTGGGGTCTTTGCTTGGTCTCATTCCTGTTGGTGTGGCCTGAACAAGGGAACTTGCTTCATTTGTTGGTAATTTCAGTGGATAAAGTCCTAAAATTTTGTTGTATATTGAAGAAAGTAAAGGCTCTGTCCTTCTTTGCACTCAATCAACAGGTCCTTTACTTTCTTCTAGTTATATGGTGAAATCTCTGAAGAATAAGGAACAGTTTAGCAGGGTGATACTTCAAAATTGATCCCTTGGAGGCTTTTTATTGTTTATTGTGTTGATATCCTATCCAAGGCAGCTTGGTTTCTCAAACTATAACAAAAGAAGTCATGAGCTTGAATAGAAGTCCTGTGTATCTAATCTGATGTCTGTTACTGATAGTTTTAGGAGAGCAGAGTCAGCATATCATAATGTAGAAAGAATAAGGGAATGCTGAATTAATCAAATTACTTTTTGGAAAATCCTATTAGGGATGTGACTTGATAGAGATTCTCGTATGGATGATTACATAATAGTTGCTGATTTGTTTTTCTGTCTGGATAAATTGGCTAAGTGCTGATGGTAGCCTACTTTTAAATTTTTTTTTGGCTTATAATAAATAGGTCAAATCATGAAGTCAAACTATAGATTCCTTTGTCAAAAAGAAAATTGTGAATGTAGAGTAATATATAGGATAAATTGTTTATTCTTGTTTTATTATTTAGATCCCCACCTTCATGGCTAATCCTTGATTAAGTTGTTGCAGTCCTTCATGGTTGATGAAGGCTTACATTGCGTATTTGATATTTAATAAGTTCTAAAATTGACTTGCAATTTTGAACAAAAGTTCTAAAAGTGTTATTTCGGACCTAGCTAGAAAAAATTTCGGGCTTAGCCCCTTAGTCTCTGCAGGCTTCTTTGTGTGTTTTACTTTATGAATTCATTTATATCTCTTGATCACAAATTTTAGCTAGATCCCTGATGAAAGATCTCATTGCTGATGTGAGACTTAGATATATGAAAAAAGTTTGCTTGCTTATTGCTGACGAAGAAATTTTGATTTGTTTTGTTTCTGATGCAGTAAAGTTTCTTCTATTGATCTCTTCAGGTAATTTTGTCTGGCGATTGCTGCACTATGGGTGATTTTTCAATTCAGATTAGTTCCGACCTAATCAAGCGACTTACTGATGGTGGTGAGAAGTTGAAGAAGAAAACAAAGAAAATCAAACGTAAGGTATCACGGCAGCCTCAGCGCCCCCAAACTAAGGTAGATCAGAAGCAAGTATCTGATGATTCTGAGATACACAAGGGGACTGCAGGTGCAGGATGGCCACTTCAGCCCCCATTGTTTCTACCACTAACCCCGCATGCACAGGCTGCATATACTGAGTTAGATGCCATTCAGTCTGTCCTTAAAGAGAGTGAAAGGGTTGTAGAGAAGCTTCAGAAGCAGGAGGAGAACATGGTGCATGAAGTAACAGAAAGAGCAAAGGATCTTCGAGATAAGGAGTTCAAGCTTCCCTCCCCGAAGCCAATGCCCTGTTTTACTGAGACCAATGCTTGCATGACATGCTACAAGGAGAATGCCAATGACCCCCTAAAATGTGCCCATCTTGCAAAAAATTTTGCGGATTGCGCTCGCAGAGTTGGACAGCAAGTAAATTCAGCAGACAAGTAGACTTTTCCTAGTGGAAAATTTTCCAAATCATACACATGAATGCAAGCTAATTACCAGTTTGAGGGACAGTCAGATTTCTTTGATACAAATAAAACCGAAACCTTATTGTTATCACCAGCATTGGATTGCATGCTTTGTTCCCATACTTTAATGCTACGATTTTGTTAAATCTTCTGTTTCTTTGGAGCTCAACATTGAGACTCGATGTGATCTGACATGCATTGACCTATTAAATTTTTGGAGTTTGAACTTCATGGTTTGGTGCCAACATAGTCTGACACGTTTTTTTTTTCTTCAATTAAACAAAGAATCCTCTTTATTTACCGGAAATTCCTAAGTATGTTTAATTTTTACTCGAATTAAAAATTGTGTTAAAAATTAGAATATCCTTAAAACATACTTAAAATTTGGTATTTGAGAGCATAGTGCATTATTAACCACTCTTTTTAGGAAGAGTATGAAGTGAGTTCTCTTCCTCTATCGCATCAAAATGACAGAAAAAAATAATAAACATAATTAAATCTCATTTCTTGACACCGAAATAAATAAAATTATAAAAAGGAAAACAATTACTTAAATCTCATATCTTAAACATAATTTTGTTTTAGTTCACTTAATTAAGTCCAACACTGGATAACCAAAAATAAAATTTAAACCCAAAACCGAATATTAAACTATGGTTGGGTAGATTTAATAAATTAATTTACTTAAATTTTTTTCATAACAAAAATTATTTTAATCAAATTTAAAAAAGTGATATAAACTTAAATAAAAATAAAAAATCACGTCAAAAAAACCACTCTCTAATCAAGAGTACACGGCATTATAACACATGAGCCACGCACGGATCACGTGAATGTTCGTAGACGATGTCCACGCATACTCCTCGGTAGTGGGTCTGGCGAGGCTGCGAGGAACACTAATTTATCGCCGTGGTTTTTCATTTCCTCGGTTCCTTCATCTCCCTCCAAAAATCGCCGATCCGATTTATCCCAGATTCCGACTACGCCTACTTTTTCTCTTTGCACTCACGACTTCCTGCAAGAAATTCCTTTTAAATCTAAGGTATTTTATATCTTTCTCCTCTTTTTTAATTTATTTTTATTTTTTGAGATTTTATTTAAGCTTATTTATTGTATTTGTATCTTTATCTCTGATTTTCTTTCTCAAATTCATATATTCAAAGCTCTTAATGCTATTATTCTAGACAATTACTTTTTATCTTCACCAACGTGAACACTGGTAATTAAGATGTGAATTATTTAAAAATTAAGCAAGAGTGAAAATAGAGCATACTAAACTGTATTAGGATAGAGAATTAGGGGAGGTAATGTTTACCCAGATGCTATAATGCTGCATTTCTGCTTAATCATTGAAGAATTAACTTTTATGGAGCTTAAAAGTGCCTAGGCTAATTCTTTGTACTGTCAAGATAGTGCTAACTGTACTAGTTAAATATTGGAGCTGTCAAGTAAGCTTAGCTACACAAAGACTTCATTGAAAACTAGAATTTAATCCCAGTAGGTAACATTGATTTCTAGTATATGAATAGGGATCGGAGTTGGTTATAAGTTCACTGGAAAAATTAGTCTTGTTGCATAAAAAAGAGTGAAGATGTGATGATAAAGTTGTGCAAAACTATGATAGTAAATGACATAAAAGAATTGGAATGCTACCTTTAGAAAATGAAGGTCTGCACAGTCACTTTGAGTGGAATTTCCTGATTATTTCGTTTCATTCATTGGCAGCTGGAGAACATTTTACATGATCAGTTCTTTAACCAATGTTAGGCTTTTCTTTTGTTTACAATGATTAAATTGTAGATTTAATGATTTAGGAGTTGATGTAATATTAATACCTCTGAAGTATGTAAGTGAGTGAGAGCTTGCGTTCTTTTCTAATTGCTTCAATCATAAAGCCGCTTCATAAATTGTTGTCCCAAAAAGAATTATAGGAGTATCTATTTGAAAGAAATTGTGAGTTAATCAATTTTATTTGTGGTGGTGTCCCTTGTATCTCTTGCTCCTATGACTGCAAAATTACTATAATGCATCTTAGTCTTTTATAGTTGATGTACTCTTCTTGAATCATTTATATGCATGTATGGAAAACTTAAAAGTCTTGCTGGATTTCATATAACTTTTTTACAAGATAATGGTCCGTGGAAGAGATGCCTGTTGGGAGCACTGTGTCCTTGTTGATGCAACAAGACAGAAGGTTCGGTGTAATTATTGTCATCGGGAGTTTAGTGGAGGGGTTTATAGGATGAAGTTTCATTTAGCTCAAATAAAAAATAAAGATATAATTCCATGTGCTGAAGTTCCTGATGACGTGCGGAATCATATTCAAAGTATATTAAGCACTCCAAAGAAGCCGAAAACTCCCAAGAAACCAAAGGTTGATAAGGCAGCAGCCAATGATCAACAAAATAGCTCTTCTGCTAGTGGTGGCTTCCATCCAAACCATGGATCTAGCGGGCAGCCTGGTAGCACTTGTCCATCTTTGTTATTTCCGTGCCCTTCACCAAGTACAGAACCATTGGTGGATGATGCTCAAAAGCAAAAACAGGATGATGCTGATAAAAAGATTTCTGTTTTTTTCTTCCATAATTCGATTCCTTTTAGTGCTGCTAAATCCATGTATTATCAGGAGATGATGGATGCTATAGCAGAGTGTGGGGTGGGTTACAAAGCCCCATCCTATGAAAAGTTGAGATCTACCCTCCTACAAAAAGTGAAAGGTGATATACACGATTCCTACAAGAAATATAGAGATGAGTGGAAAGAAACTGGCTGCACAATCTTGTGCGATAGCTGGTCTGATGGTAGGACCAAGTCAGTTGTTGTATTTTCAGTTACATGCCCAAAAGGGACTTTGTTTTTGAAGTCAGCTGATGTATCAGGTCATGAAGATGATGCTAATTACTTGTTTGAATTGCTCGATTCTGTTGTCCTGGAGGTTGGTGTAGAAAATGTTATTCAAGTTATAACAGATATTGCTGCTAGTTATGTTTATGCAGGAAGGCTTCTGATGGCCAAGTATAGTTCTTTGTTTTGGTCTCCTTGTGCTTCTTCTTGCATTGATAAGATGTTGGAGGATGTTAGCAAACAAGAGTTGGTGGGTTCTGTCTTGGAGGAGGCGAAGACCATCACAAGGTACATATATAGCCATGCATGGACTTTAAATATGATGAGAAAGTTTACTGGTGGAAGGGAATTGATCAGGCCAAGAATTACGAGATTTGTGACCAATTATCTCACCTTGAGGTCCATTGTGGTTCAAGAAGACAATTTGAAGCACATGTTTTCTCATTCGGAGTGGTTAACATCAATTTACAGTAGACGTCCTGATGCTCAAGCTATTAAGTCTTTGTTGTATTTAGAAAGATTTTGGAAGTCTGCCCACGAAGCTGTTAGCGTGTCTGAACCCTTAGTTAACATCCTGAGGATTGTTGATGGAGACATGCCTGCTATGGGTTATATATATGAGGGAATAGAGAGGGCAAAGCTCTTAATCAAGGCATATTATAAGGGCACTGAAGAAAAATATATGCCAATCTGGGAGATAATTGATCGAAGATGGAATATGCAACTTCACTCACCATTACATGCCGCAGCAGCGTTTCTTAATCCTTCAATTTTCTACAACCCAAACTTCAAGATTGATTTAAGAATAAGAAATGGGTTTCAAGAAGCCATGATAAAGTTGGCTACAACAGATAAAGATAAAATAGAAATTACCAAGGAACATCCGGTATACATCAATGCGCAAGGTGCTCTTGGGACTGAATTTGCAATTATGGGAAGGACACTGAATGCCCCAGGTATGTAGAAAGTTGTAGTTATTACCAAACAACTATTCAACATTTTGGGTGTTAAGGGTCGTACTCCTTTTCTGTTCACACATTTGATATAAGATTCTCACTCCACTAAGAAGTGAGACTCTTATATGGAATGTTTTATGCTAAAATAGCATGGGATTATAATCCTTTAGTTGATATTTTTATTGCCGATCAGGAAAGAAACATCAATATCAACAAGGACAAGATAACTTAGAGTAACATGTCAATCACTTCCACTGAATCTACTTATATCTTGTTGACTTGTACAGTTGCACTGAATTGTTATATCTGTCCTACATTCTGGGAGAATCTGATTGATGGTTGCTTTCCCTTTTTTCATGTATCCAGAGAAAATATTAATGTGCATGCTAATGGCTAATTGATGGTTATTGTATTAATACGCATGTAAACGACATTGCAGTTATATCTAATTTGTCATCATGCATCTGTAGGTGATTGGTGGTCAAGCTACTGTTACGAAATCCCCACACTGCAGAGAGCTGCAATACGGATATTGAGGCAGCCCTGTTGTTCTCATTGGTGCAAATGGAATTGGAGCACCTTTGAGAGCATTCATACTAAGAAACGCAACAAAGTGGAACTCGAAAATTTTAATGATTTGGTTTTTGTGCATTGCAATCTTTGGCTACAAGCAATTTGTCAAAGCAGAGATGGAAAATCTAAGCCCATCATCTTCGATGAAATAGATGTTAGTTCAGCATGGCCGACTGAGTTGGAACCTTCAGCCTCTCTATTGGACGATTCGTGGCTGGACGATTTGCCCCTTGAATGCAGAGGTAGTCCTTGAAATTGTGAAG
Source organism: Bretschneidera sinensis (assembly GCA_023935145.1). Classification (NCBI taxonomy): domain Eukaryota; kingdom Viridiplantae; phylum Streptophyta; class Magnoliopsida; order Brassicales; family Akaniaceae; genus Bretschneidera; species Bretschneidera sinensis. Next base: position 33,492,079 of record CM043698.1, read on the forward strand.
AATATGATTAGATATGATATAGTTAATCATTGATTGTATAACAGTTCCTGATGATCTTATATAGTTAAAATATGATGTATTTGCTAGTTGAGTAATGATCCTCTACCTATTAAGCTTGTCTTTTTAGCATTTTGCATTCAATTTTTTTCTGATGGAAGATCTTTACTTCTGACCAGAAACTAGAAGTGGTTTCTCTTATAAAAAAGAAGAAGAAACTAGAAGTGGTTTCTTTTTAGGGGTTCTGGAAGTAACCATATTTCGGCTCAGTAATGAGTCAGCTTGTTCACATTTGACTTGTGCTCTGGTGCTAATAAAGATGAGACAAACACTGATAAAGTGATATAGTTGTTTTGATAGAGATTTTTTTGCATTTCCAGAGAATAGGGATAAATCGAAACCTATAGAATTGTATTTGGAAGGAAAACTTTCCTTCTGGAATGGATATGTAGATGATTTAACTGAAAAATGTATGGATGGTGGCTACCTATGAAATGTTATGCTGGTTATAAGAGTTTTTTCCCAGGTGACTTTTAAGTTTCCAATGTTGAAGGTGGTGCTAAATCTTCGGGCACATTTTTTTCTTTTTGTAGTGTTGTTCTCGTTTCCAGGAATCATCAGCCGGGGGATTGAAATCAATCAATTTAAGTTTAACTGCTCACGTTGGAGTTTGACTTGGCAAATTATTTATAGAATTTACCATTGTTTTACACTTGAACAATCATCAAGCACAAAATTATAGTTTGTGGACTTGATGTATTATGAATTCGTAATAATTGAACAGAAAGTTGTCTCAGAAAATGAATCGGTGAAGACAGCAAATAAGTCAAAACTGGGTCAGTTTATTGTGACGATCAAAAGATAATTCAATAGGTCATGGATAGAATCACACGATGATCAATGAACCAAAGGGTAGTCATTAATGAGAACCATATTAAGGCTTTATGGAGGTGATTCGTGTAAAATATTAGGAGGCCATTATTTCATTGATAAAGGAGATCCAGATATGTCTACTAGAATCATTTGTTACTTTATTGGAATCAACTATCTTTACACTGAATCTGATTCTGATTTGGATAGTGAAGTTGTCAACAGAAACAAGGCTTCATCGGGGTCATGATGAGAAATACAGCCATACTTGTGTGGAAATTCATATTTCCTTTGACGTAGCTTTCTAATGGAAGGAGTTAAAGAACCAAGGTACGTTCGTTATGTTATTGTTTCGGAAGTCTCCTGCTTTGAAATGGATTCGGAAATGTGATCATTTTTAAGGCTATGCTGGCTTCAGATAACCATCTCTGGAAAGCCACGCATGAGAAGATAACCTTATAAAGAAGTTTCAAGGTTTCAATTACTTAATCTTAGGATGATGCTTTTATGATTCTCAAATTAGAAGTCAATCTATGATTACGCAGGCCTGCTGTGAACAATCCTCTAGGGAATTAAATTTCTTGCATCATGACGTCCAACATGATGCTATCTTAGACATATCAAATTAGGATTAGGTTATAGCTTGTTCATGAAAAAAAATGGAATGTAATAAACAAATCCTTTCTTTCATTTTGGAGTAGTTAATTTCTTCCAGGTTGATATGAACGTTTAGTTTCTATTAAAGCTGTACCCGCAAATCACTCACAAGTCATTACAGATTTGATTAATAAACTTTCTTTTGATTTGTTTGTTTGCATGGCAGATTTGTTTGCATCTTTTTAGTCGCACATGTTGTTTTGCCGGCACCACAGAATATGATGCAGCATTTTATTGTTTTAATAAATAATAGTTGCTCGGATAAAAAGAAAACCAATAATATATGTGTACTGTTTTTTTTTTTTATATTTAAAAAATAATAAATAAAACTTTACCACCATCATAACAAAACCGCTGTAGATTCTCCTTTTTTTTAATTCACTAAACCCAACTAAATTACATATATGACCCAAAATACTTCTACTAATGTGATGTAGAACTGATAAAAATAGACAAAACCACAAGATACCTGTTGATGTCGTATATTGTTTGGTGCTGACGTGGCTGGTGAGCTGGTGTGGGCTGGGATCCACGTGGCTTGTGAGCTGGTGTGAGCTGGGATCCACGTGGCTTGTGAGCTGGGCTCGGCCCGGAGGGTGATTCGGCCTGGGTCCTGCACAAGTGACAAGTACAAATTGAAAGCCCTCGGAAAGAGTGGAGGGGGAGACCTCAGAAGGCGCTCCGATGCTTAAGTTAGCATAAATTCAAGGGAGGAGTCGTGGGTTTGAAAGAGGAACCGAGGACTCTTTAGAAAATTAAGTGGGGTGTGTGTGCGTCAACCTTAATCTCTCCTTGTTATGTCCATACCTTGGCCTATTTATAGTCGTCTGCTGGTAGAGAGGATATGATTGCGAGCCTAGGAGAGGGGACGTCGTAGGGCAGCCGTAGGGTGGCGGGCGGCCGTAGGGTTGTGGAGTGGCTAGTCCTTGTAGGGTGGCTAGTGGTGATAGAAGAGATCTTGGTGTGGGTCGCCTGGGTCATCCATCGCGGGTTTGGGGATTCTTGCTGGGCCGTGGAGCATACTTGATTGTTTGTCTGGGCCGGGGTGTTCTTTGAGTCAGCTGGGCTGGGTCACCCTTCCGGGGGTCCGAACTTATCTGGGCCGCAGGTTTGAGCCGGGTCTGGCGTTTGCTTGGGCCAGAACAAGCCTACCGGGTCTGGTGTTTGTTTGGGCCTTAGTGTCTGTTTGGGCCAGTGTTTTTTAGGCCCTCTCACAGGCCCCCCACTTCCTGAAGTTCATTTATGTGTTCCGGGAAGTATTTCTTGGGCCGGGCTGCTCATGGAAGTTGAGTGAGCTCGCCTGTGGATCGTCGTTTTATGGGAGGTGAAAAGTTTCAGGGGATGACGAAGAGCCTTCTCCGGATCGCGAGGTCAATCAGTGGTTTAAGTGGTACTCCTTGGGAATCGGACCGTCATTCTCGGAAGGCAGGAAACCGCCTGGAGAAGCGAAGAGTCTTCTCGAAAATCTTGGGTTTGTTTCGTTTTTCGTTTCTGGTATTTATTGTTTCGTGAAGTGTGTTTCCTCGCCTTATAAATAGGGTCCTCTGGCACTCTTTGTTTCAAACAGAAAAGTGTGGTTTCTGAAATGAAGAGAGAAAAACATTTTCTGAGGATAGCCATCACAGCACTTTAATTGAGGTTCGAGTTTCTTCCTGACTCCGAATGGGGACACGGGCTTCTTCCAGACTCCGAAGGAAATGGAGAGAGGAGAGTGCCGTGTCTCTGGATGGTGGGAGTCCCTCATGCCCTGGCTTGCGAGGAATGGGAGAAGAAGAGGGGCGTGGCTGCAAACTCCTAGAAAGTTGAGAGTAAGGCTGCAGCTTCTCTTCCGGCGGTTCTTTTGGTGGCAGCAAGAAAAGGGGAAATGCTGTCACCCTTTTCTTGCAAGCCGGTGAGGGTTTTCCTGAACCTGGGGCTGATCATAGACCGCACTTTCAGTCTCAGGTTCGGCCCACGAAGTTTTAGGGTTCGTGCCGGGAGCTCTTCAGTCTGAAGTGGGTGAAGAAGTTCGTGACCGGCGCTGCCTGGAACTTTTTGGTTTTCATTATCTTCTTTGTACTTCAAGGCCGTTAGGGTCCTCTTTTATTTGTACTTTGAGGTCGTTAGTTGTAAATGGTTGTAATCCATTAACATCAATAAATTACCCCTTTTTTAAATATTCGTGTTTTCGTATGAACTTCTTTATCCTGATACTTGTTTAAATTTGATGGCAAACTTAACGGAACGAAAAGGGGGGGGGGGTCCAAGCCCCCGTAGTTGGAGATTCGACCGAGCGTTGACGGGGCTCAAATTTCCTGGAGAAATTTACCGAGCGTGCGAAGAGCAGCTCATACGCTGGGACTTATTTGGAGATTTGACCGAGCGTTGACGGGGCTCGGATTTCCTGGAGAAATTTGTCGAGCGTGAGCAGAGCAGCTCATACGCTCGGATTTATTTGGAGATACGACCGAGCGTTGACGGGGCTCGGATTTCCTGGAGAAATTTGCCGAGCGTGAGCAAAGCAGCTCATACGCTCAGACTTATTTGGAGATTTGACCGAGCGTTGACGGGGCTCGGATTTCCTAACAGTCCTGGGCGCAAGGGTTTTTAGTCACTTTAGGCCTGCTAGATGGTCACGACTTTCTTCTGCGTGTGTAGGCCTTTTGGCCCATTTTAAGTCTGCCAGATGGTCGCAACTTCCTTCTTCGTTTGTGGGCCTTTTGGCCCATTTTGAGTCCATTAAGTAGATGCGATGAATGGCGACGCTTGACAAGAAATGGCGGCGTGCCAGTTTAAGTAGAGGTCGCGCCCTAGTGACAGCTGGCACCTACATTACTGGAGGCGGCGCCTGGGGAACCTGAAATGACCCCTAGGAAACTGCAAAGGATGCGTCCGTTCAACTGACGTGTGACTTGATTACCTCGTTTCTGCTGCCATACCCCTATAGAAGGGGGTACCCCCTCCCTTCAGTTTTCACTTTGCATTTTTGAGAGATTTTGAGGGTTTTGGTTCTCCTAGTGAGTCTGAGAGCGCTCGGCATTGCTTAGGAGTTTTTCACTAAAAGTTTCCTCATTTTCTTGGTGAGTAATGTCTGTTAGTGGTGAGTCTAGCGGAGCCCTGTCCAGGGAGCTGGGTGAAGCCATGGGTGTTTCGTCTAACGAAGGGGTTGCTTCTCGTGAAGCGTCTTCTGGGGGTGAAGGCCGGGCCTTAGTCTCGTACGCGAGAGACAGAGGGGAGAGGCAAGGGTCCGAATCATTAGGGGGAGATGAGGATCTGGCGCTTGCATCTATCAGGGATGAGGCCCGAGACACAGAGAGAGAGGAATGGGTGTTTGAAGAGAACACCGTTCCTAGCACTGTGGCGAGATCCAACCTTTTAAGGATGAGGGTCAAATATAGGATCCCCATGGATTTTAACATGAGGGCCCCCGAGGGTGGAGAGAGGGCTTGCGATGTCCTGTCCAGCCGGCAACCGTATGAGTTGTGCCTCTACGAGCATCAGCTTAAGGCGGGGCTCAGGCTTCCTCTCCACCCGTTCATCTGCTTAATACTTAGATACTTCGGTATTGTGTTAAGCCAGCTGGTGCCCAATTCGGTTCGATTGATTCTGGCATTCATTGCTATGTGCCAGGAGGTAAGGGGGGTGATGAACATAAACGTGTTCAAAGCCCATTTTTAGCTAGCCCGGTTAGGTCACTCGGGCTGGGTCATCGTCAGTTCGAAGCGAGGGAAGAACGTTCTAAAGGAGAAGCCTTCCTCAATCAAGGGATGGAAGGGGGGCTTCTTCTTTGTCCAATATGCAGAAAGTTTCGACGTTCCCCTCACTTGGGGCCTGGAGCGTGTTGGCAAATGCAAGAGGCCACACCTCTCCCTTTGTGAGGAGGAAACTCTGAGGGCAATGCTGGCCGCTCCCTTGGAGATCGATGTTCTTGGAGACAATGAGGAATTCTACAGGCGCGACTTGTGCCCTCATCGCCTTCCCTCGTGCCTCTTCCATGGTAGTCGCTGGCTCGTCAACTTATAGGAATTTTTATTTACTTTTTTTCAAGTTTTTAATGCCATTTCTTTTTGTGCAAACATAGAGATGGCGGCGATGGCCAAGCAGCTGGCTCGCGAGAAGAAGAGGGTAGCCGAAGCTAGCGGTTCTGGGCAGAAAAAGAAGGCTAAGGTTCCGATCGTGGCTCCGATTCCGGTGGATAGCCCTCCCAGGCCTTCGGTGGATCCTTCTCCTTCAATGGCTCCCTTGCCTCGGGAAAGATCTGAGATGGCTCCTCTTTTCACTCCTTGGTAGGCTCTGAGGCTGGATGACTCGGTGTTCGCCAGCACTACGGTCGCTAAGGAGCATTTGGTGCTAGGGATCCCTCCCCGCGATAAGGCGAAGATTCTGTCGAAGTCCTTTGAGTTGCTCTGTTCAGCGGCGGAGTTTGCTTCCTCTCAAGCCGGGGTTCTTCATGGGATGCTTTCCAAGCGTGCCTTGAAGATGACGGACCGCTTGTCCAAGATCGAGCTTAAGCTGAAGGAGTTTGAGGAAAAGTTGAAGGAGTCTGAGCAGATGCACCATTTTCCACTAGCTTTCTTGACCATAACCACATTAGATACCCACTTGGGATACCTTGCTTCTTTAATGAAACCGGCTTCCAGCAGCTTGTCTACCTCGGCGTTGATGACCACCTGACACTCTGGGGCAAATGACATTTTCTTCTGAATGACTGGCTTGTATTTAAGGTCTACGTTTAGGTGGTGCTCAATGGTTTCAGGATTAACCCCTGGCATGTCTGATGCTGACCAGGCGAACAGATCTTGGTTCCTCCGGAGGAGGCGGAGGAGCTCTTCTCTGGCCTCATTTGAGAGGTTTTTCCTACTTGTATGGTCTTGGGGGGTCTTCTCATAGGAGTACAGCGGTTAGTTCCTCGGTGGGTCGGCCTTTGGGTGCCTTCATTTCGTCCCACAGATCCTCAACTTCAAGTGGTAAGGTCTCGGTCTTTTTCCCTTCTCTGATGGCGCTCAGGTAGCAGGACCGGGAGGCTCTCTGATCCCCCTTTATCACCCCTACACCTTTGCTAGTGGGGAACTTGACCTTCAGGTGATAGGTTGAGACGACGGCCTTTAGCTTGTTGAGGGTGGGCCGCCCAATTATCATGTTATAAGAGGAGGGTTGTTTTACCACAAGGAACGTAGTCCGTACAGTGGATGTTCTTGGTACTGTCTCGGCTGTTACTGGGAGGACTATGCTTCCTTCTGGGAAGACTGGGGATCCTTCGAAGCCGTAGAGGGGGGCAGGGGCAGGCTCTAGACGTCATTCCTTAAGTTCCATGCGCTGATAGGTATCGTGAAACAGTATGTCAGCGGAGCTCCCGTTATCGATCAGAACCCGTCGTATCTCGCAGTTGGCTACTAAGAGCGCGATTACTACAGCGTCATCATGGGGAATCTGCACGTCCTTCAGGTCATCTTCCGTGAAGGAGATCACCGACTCAGTTTTCCTTTTCTTGTGGGGGCCGCTGACTGAGGCCACGACCCTGGCATATGCTTTACCGCTCTGCCCCGAATTGCCTCCAGTGGTCGGCCCTCCGTAAATTGTTTTGATGATTCGGGTGGTTGCGGGTACCTCCGGCTTCTTCTGGCGAGACCTCTCTTATTCCGCCCTGGGGTCTCTCCGAGGATTCGGTCTCTCTTGCCAGTGTTGATAAGGGCGTCTGTCATCTCTCCTTGGTGACACGGGGTTTTCATGCCTTCGAGGCCCAGTGAACTCCTTCAGGTGCCGTCGGTTAATGAGTTTCTCAATCTGTTCCTTCAGGTCGTGGCACTCCTCCATGTCGTGGCCACGGCTTTGGTGGAACCGACACCACTTATTGGGGTCTCCCCCAAGGGGCTTCTTGGGTGGCCACTGTAGGACAGACTTGTCTTGAAGCTGCATGAGGACGTCCGTCCTAATAGTGTTGAGGGGAGTGAAGTTGTCGACCCGAGGGTGAGGCCTATACCTGTTCTCTTGGTAAGGTTTTTTGGCCACTTCCATCTGAGGGGCAGGGTCTTTTCTCTTTCTTTCAGTTTCTCATTCTCTTTCTCTTCTGAAGGCTTGATCGTCCTCCGCCAGCATGTACTTTTCTGCCAGGGCCAAGATTTCGTTCATGTCTCGGGGCGGGCGCCGAGTTAGCTTGGAGCTAAAGATTCCCGACCTTAATCCGTTTTTGAAGGCCATCACCTGGATGTTGAGATCAAGGTCTGGAATTTCCCAAGCTGCTGTGTTGAACCGGGAAATGTAAGCCCGAAGCCTTTCTCCCTTATGCTGGATAATGTTGAAGAGGTTTTTCGAGGTTTTCTTGGGCCCTTTGCTGTTGAGGAAGTGGGAAGCGAACGCATAGCTGAGTTCTTTGAAATTACCAATGGTTCATGGCTTTAAGCGCGAGTACCAAGTGCCTGCCGCCTTTTCAAGAGTCAGGGGAAAGGCACGGCACATGATCTGATCTGAGTGCCGATGCAGCACCATCGTCGTTTTATAGTGCTGGAGGTGGTCCATTGGATCCGTAGTCCCGTCATACATTCTGACCTGGGGCATCCTGAAGTTTGGCGGGAGAGAAGTTTCTAGGACGCATTCCGTGAAAGGGGGGTCTTGGACGCAGAGTTCGTCCATAATACTGAGATTCTTGTATCTCAGAGCCGAGTATATTCTTTCCTGCATTTCCTCAAATCGTCTGTCGAGGCTGGGGTTGCCATTTGAGGTGGAACTTTCTTTGGGCCGGCTATGGCGCGGTGAGGGCTCAGCACGGGGCTGGTTATGTGTTGAGTCATTCCTGCCTGACGACTCGGCCTCTCTCGGAGCTTGGTGGGGAGGGTATAAAGGCTGTCGGCCCCCTTCCTGGACTTGAGCCGCCAGATTGGTTATCATTCTAGACAGTTCTAGGAACTGAGCTTGGGTCGCCGGAGCTTGGAGGTGCACAGGGGCTCCCTCGTCGTCCGGGGAGTCAGTTTCAGCAAGGTGGGGACGCTGTTCCCTGGCAGGGTGGCATGCTCTGGGATTGCCAAAAATCACGATATAGATCGGTTACAGTGAACTTCGCCTTGGATGGGAGCCGAGCACGCAACCAGGGCTTCCTTGTTGGCTCTCCTAGCACCGTTCCTTGGCGGTATCGTGACAGATGAGTTCTTTCACTTCTTCTCTTCTATTGTAGAGAGAGATTGTTGGTTTCCCACGGACGGCGCCAATATGTTGATGCCATATATTGTTTGGTGCTGACGTGGCTGGTGAGCTGGTGTGGACTGGGATCCGCGTGGCTTGTGAGCTGGGTCCTGCACAAGTGACAAGTACAAATTGAAGGCCCTCGAAAGGAAGGGAGGGGGAGACCTCCGAAGGCGCTCCAATGCTTAAGTTAGCAAAAATTCAAGGGAGGAGTCGCGGGTTCGAGAGAGGAACCGAGGACTCTTTAGAAAATTAAGTGGGGTGTGTGTGCGTCAACCTTAATCTTTCCTTTTTATGTCCATACCTTGGGCTATTTATAGTGGTCTGCTGGTGGAGAGGATATGATTGCGAGCCTAGGAGAGGGGATGCCATAGGGCGGCCGTAGGGTGGCGGGCGGCCATAGGGTTGTGGAGTGGCTAGTCCCTGTAGGGTGGCTAGTGGTGATAGGGGAGATCTTGGTGTGGGTCGACTGGGTCATCCTTCGCGGGTTTAGGGATTCTTGCTGGGCCGTGGAGCATACTTGATTGTTTGTCTGGGCCGGGGTGTTCTTTGAGTCAGCTAGGCTAGGTCACCCTTCCGGGGGTCTGAACTTATCTGGGCCACAGGTTTGAGCCGGGTCTGGCGTTTGCTTGGGCCAGAACAAGTCTGCCGAGTCTGGTGTTTGTTTGGGCCTTGGTGTCTGTTTGGGCCAGTGTTTTTTAGGCCCTCTCAATACCATTCACAATATTCTAACCACAACACTAGAGTTCTATTGTTGTTTTCACCTGTACCAGATTTCTACTCATTTTTGCTAACCTCTTACTAAATATTTGCCCATTTTCATCCACTTCAATGCCCATTTCCTTTTCATATATCAAATTCGATCTCCATTTCTCTTCCACATCTCTATCCTTTACACCATGACACCCACTTCAAGTTTCCTTCAAAATCTCAACGATCAGTCATGGCGCATAGTCTTCACTCTTGTTGGTATCTTTGCAATCTTTTGATACATATGGGTATATACCAAATCCAAAAAGGAAGGGAAAGGGAACTCACCATCACCTCCAAGCCCACGCGGGCTACCGTTAGTTGGGAACCGTCCCTTTTTTGACCCTGAGCTTCACACTTACTTTGCGAGCCTGGTCCGTGATTACGGCCCAGTTGTCAAGCTCCGCCTCGGGCAAGGACCACGACATCACTTTCGCCAACCGGGATGTCCCCGCTGCGGGCCGGGTCGTGGCCTATGGTGGTTCCGATATAGTTTGGAGCCCATACAGGCCTGAGTGGAGAAAATTGAGAAAGGTATGTGTGCTCAAAATGCTTAGTAATACCACTTTGGACTCTGTCTACACGCTCTGTCGCCGGGAGGCCCGAGAAACCGTGAGTTATATTCACAGTCGGGTCGGGTCACCTGTTAACATAAGTGAATTATGTTTTCGACAATGGAATGGGGTGGCACAGTCAATGGAAAAGAGAGGGTGGGGCTTGGTGCAGAGTTTAGGCAGGTGGTAGCGGACATCGCTGAAATATTCCACCCCAACATTTCGGATTTCTTCCCGGGTCTGGCCTGGTATGATTTGCAAGGCCTGGTAAAGAGGATGGATGGGCTGGCCCAGCAAATCCATCGGATCTTTCATTGAATAATTGATCAACGGCTGAAGATTGAAGGGGAGAGTGGGAGCAAAACGGGGGATAGTAGTGGCAGAGACTGCAAGGACTTCTTGCAGTTCCTTTTGCAGTTGAAAGATGAAGGTGATGCCAAGATCCCTCTGACCATGAACCACCTCAAAGCCATGCTCATGGTTTATGATTTTCTATTCATCAACCTAATCAAGTTATATTTTGATAAATTAAATAAATTAATTAGTTCACACAAGATAAAGTCATGAGTGTTGTATCCGAACCATGAATATAACTCAAATCTTCTATACAAATTTGTTAAGGTTTGGAGTACTTCACACAGCGGGAAATCACATGAACACGGGTTTGATATACATGGATAGACATCAATATAATTTAAAAGTTTAAACTCGTAAGTTTTGAACCAAAACCATATATATAACTTAATCTTATTTTTTTATTTCTTTAAGATGTGAAATAACTTACATATTGACATCCTATGGATTACAAATGAGAGTTGTGGGTGACCTGTACTAATCTTTATATCTCCATGGGTACATATATATTTCAAGTTGACCTCGTGTGATGACTGTATTTTATATATATATATATATATATATATATATATATATATTTTATTTTCAGAATCTTTTAAGCTAGGGTTTTAATAAGGATATAGTGGACAGCTATCTTCCTGAGATCTTGGGTGTAGGTACATATATTAGAGTTTTTTTATTATATTATTGTGAATATTCCATTGACTTGGAGGTTCAATAATTATGTTCATATTTTTAAGGGTTTGTGGTATAAAACAATAATAGTTTTACAAGTCCACAAAAAAAGAATCATATTTATTGTCTTATTAGTGATTAAATATCACAAAATTGCCTATTTGTGTTGTAATATTAGAAAGGAATACACTTTGAGACAATATGATGCAAACTTTGGACAGGATATGGTGGTGGGCGGTTCAGACACTTCCTCCAACTCAATTGAGCTTGCCATGGCTGAAATAACGAACAAACCAGAGGTACTGAGAAAAGCTCAGCAAGAATTGGAGGCAGTAGTTGGAAAAGATGACATTGTAGAGGAGTCTCACATTCACAAATTACCATATGTACAGGCGATAGTGAAAGAGTCCTTGAGGCTGCACCCAGCACTACCACTGCTAGTCCCCCACTGCCCAAGCGAAACTTGGACGGTCGAGGGCTATACCATCCCGAAAGGTTCTCGGGTGTTTGTTAACGTATGGGCTATACATAGGGACCCTTCAATATGTGAAAATCTATTGGAGTTCAACCCTGAGAGGCTCTTGAATGATAAATGGGATTATAGTGGAAGTGATTTCAATAATTTCCCATTCGGCTCTGGTCGAAGAATATGTGCTGGTATAGCAATGGCTGAGAGGATGGTGTTGTATTCACTTGCTACACTTCTGCATTCCTTTGATTGGAAATTGCCCGAGGGACAGATATTGGATCTTACAGAGAAGTTAAAAACTCCTCTTGCCGCAGTAGGAGCGCCAAGATTATCTGATCCAACACTTTATATCAGGCATTTGTTAATTCATTGGGAAAGTCGTTTGTTATACTATTAATGTGGGGATTTTACAAAGTGATCGATCTATCCTTTTGTTACATTTATGATGTACCAATATTGTCAAAGAAAGTAGGCGTCTGCATTTTTTTTTTGGGTTAAAAAAAAAAAAAAAAAAAAAAGAGGAGAGGGGGGCCTAACTCAAGCAATTTTTTCAATGGAGCCCCATAACTCCTCCATAACTTCTTACCTAAACTCCACCAGCACATTTCTTTTTGAAGCCTATAAATACTCCTTGGCTCTTATTTGTAGAGTATCTAAAATTAGAGAATCAGAGAGAGTTTGAGAGGAAAGTTTAAAAGAAAAATACAATTGAGTGTGGATTGTGAGTTGTAAGTGTTATAAACACTCTGAATATTTTCTCTCTTTAGAAAAAATGATCTGCAGCAGGTCCAGAGACGTAGGCACAATTGGCCGAGCTCTGTTATCAAATTTGTGTGTGTGTTATTTCCATTGTTATTTTGTATTCTCACTAATCTGGTTTATAGGAAAATTTGTGTAATTTCCCCAACAACTGGTATCAGAGCGTTTAGTGGTGAATTCTGTCAGCTTTTTATGAGGTTACTATTTATATGAATAGTAAATTTTTTGAATAGTGAAATTTTGTCGGCGGTACCGATTCATCGGCAACGGTATTCTAATACACGGGGGTTCGCAGGAATAGTCAGAAATGAGTCAGATAAAGTCATATTCGAGTGGGAGCGATGGTCGCAGACGAAGGGAAGATGAAACTCGAGAAGTTCGATGGTGCAAATTTCGGGTTCTGGAAAATGCAGATAGAGGATTATCTGTATCAAAGAAATTTGTATCAACCTCTCTCAGGAAAGAAGCCTAAAACTATGAAGGATGAAGACTGGGCTTTTCTCGACAGACAAGCCCTCGGAGTTATCCAATTGACGTTATCCCGCAATGTTGTTTTCAACATAAGAAAGGAAAAGACCATGGCGGGTCTTATGGCTGCTCTCTCCAGTATGTATGATAAGCCATCGGCCTCTAATAAAGTTCATTTGATGAGGTGGTTATTTAATTCGCGGATGACGGAAGACGCATTGGTAGCTCAATATCTCAATGAACTCAATACAGTCACAACCCAGTTGAGTTCAGTTGAAATTGAATTTGATGAATAAGTAAGAGCATTGATACTTTTGTTTTCTCTACCAGAAAGTTGGAATGCTACTGTCATGGCTGTGAGTAGCTTGTTGGGAAGTAATAAGTTGAAATTTGATGATGTTCGTGATCTGGTTCTCAGTGAAGAGATCCGACGAAGAGAGTCGTGTGAATCGTCAACCTCTTCAGTTTTGTATACAGAGTCAAGAGGAAAAAATTCAACCAGATGGAATGGACACGGCAGATTGAACTACAAAGGCAGATCAAAGGATAGGAGGTCCAAATCCAAAAATCCCAATAATTCCCATAGCTCGAAGACCGTCGAGTGTTGGAACTGCGGGAAGATCGGGCACTATAAAAATCAGTGCAAGAGTACACCGAAGGACCAGGAGGCGAAGGCAGAAACAAATGTTACTTCCACCTCAGGAGGAGATGATGCGTTGATATGCTCTTTAGGGAGCAATAAGGAGTCTTTGGTGTTAGACTCTAGAGCATCATTCCACACTACTTCGCAGAAAGAATTCTTCGAGAGGTATATCCCTAGAAACCTGGAAAGGTATACCGTGGTAATGATCAACCTTGTGCTATTATTGGTAAAGAAGTAGTGAAGATTAAGTTGAATGGGTCTGTTTGGGAGCTGAAAGATGTCAGGCATATTCCCGACCTGAGAAAGAACTTAATCTCAGTAGGGCAGTTGGCTAGCGAAGGCTACACTACGATCTTTCATAGTGATGACTGGAAGATTTCAAAGGGTGCAATGACAGTTACTCGGGGTAAAAAGAGTGGTACTCTTTACATGACAACAGGGGTGCACTGTTCAATTGTAGTTGCAGCAAAAAACGAAAATCCTAATATATGGCACTAGAGACTTGGCCACATGAGTGAGAAGGGGATGAAATTTATGCACTCGAAAGGGAAACTTCCAGGTCTATAATCAGTTGAGATAGACATGTGCGAAGATTGCGTACTTGGAAAGCAGAAGAAGGTCAGCTTTCAGATAAGTGGCAGAACCCCAAAGAAGGAAAGACTAAAGCTCGTTCACTCTGATGTTTGGGGACCAATGACCGTTTCATCCATTGGTGGGAAACACTATTTTGTGACTTTCATCGATGATCACTCTCGGAAGGTATGGGTTTACTTTCTAAAGCATAAGTCTGAAGTGTTTGAGGCTTTCAGGAGATGGAAAGCTATGGTTGAAAATGAGACAGGTCTGAAGATTAAAAGGCTCAGAACTGACAATGGTGGTGAATATGAAGACACGGATTCAAGAAGTTCTGCTATGAGCACCAAATCAGAATGGAGATAACCGTGTCGGGTACGCCTCAACACAATGGTGTAGCTGAGCGTATGAACCGAACGTTGAAAAAAAGAGTTCGTATACAGTCAGGTATACTGAAGTAGTTCTGGGCAGAAGCAGTCAACACAACAGCTTACTTGATCAACTGAGGCCTATCGGTTCCATTGAAGCATAGAATACCAGAGGAGGTATGGAGCGGAAAAGAGGTAAAACTATCATATCTAAAAGTTTTCGGTTGTGTAACATATGTGCATATTAGTGATCAAGGCAGAAATAAGCTTGATCTCAAATCCAAGAAATGCATCTTTATCGGCTATGGCGAGGATGAGTTTGGCTATCGCATTTGGTATGGCGAAAACAAGAAGATGATCCGTAGCAGATATGTGATTTTCAACGAAAAAATGATGTACAAGGACAGGCATAAAACCGATGCCAGTGACTCAGTAGAATAGACCAATATTTACAGATACAGATACAGATGATGTCCCTGATAGTCCCATGACGGAGCCAATTGTAACAAATCGTCAGCTAGAGAAACTCGTTGGATAGAGTCGTGCGCAGCAGTCCGACACACCGCAGCCTCCTACTCCAACTCCTGTATTGAGAAAGTCTTCTCGGCCTCATGTGCCTAATAGGAGATACATGAATTATTTGTTGCTGACTGATAGAGGGGAGCCTGAATGCTATCATGAAGCTAGTCAGACTGGAGATGTTAGCGAGTGAGAGCTTGCCATGATAGACGAGATGAATTTTCTTATCTCCTACCAGACATGGGAACTAGCTGAGTTACCCGTGGGGAAGAAGGCACTTCACAACAAATGGGTGTACCAGGTGAAAGAAGAACATGATGGTTCTAAGAGATACAAAGCCCGACTAGTTGTCAAAGGATTCCAGCAGAAGGAAGAAGTTGACTACACTGACATTTTTGCTCCCGTTGTGAAGCTCAATACTATCATATCAGTGTTGAGTATTGTTGCTGTTGAAGATCTTTATCTTGAACAGTTAGACGTAAAGACCACATTTCTTCACGGAGACTTGGATGAGGAGATATACATGCACCTGCCAGAAGGTTTCTCAGAAAGAGGAAGGAGAACATGGTGTGCAGACTTAATAAGAGTTTGTATGGTTTGAAATAAGCCCCAAGACAGTGGTACAGAAAGTTTGACAGCTTCATGCACAAGGAAGGTTTCCATAAGTGCAACACCGACCACTGTTGCTACTTCAAAAGATATAGGTCCCGTTATATCATTTTACTAATTTATGTCGATGATATGTTAGTAATAAGTTCAGATATGGATGATATCAGAAGGTTGAAACAGCAATTGTCAAAGGAATTTGACATGAAGGACTTGGGTCCAACAAAGAAGATTCTTGGAATCCAAATCACAAGAGATAAGCATAGAGGGATTTTGCAGTTATCTCAGGCAGAGTACATCAACCATGTTTTGCAGAGATTCAACATGGGCGACGCCAAGCCAGTCAGCACACCCTTGGCAAGTCACTTTCACTTATCCAAGGATCAGTCCCCTCAGATGGAGGAAGAAAGAGATTTCGTGGCTAAGGTTCCTTACGCCTCAGCCATTAGGAGTTTGATGTACGCGATGGTCTGTACTAGACCAGACATTGGCCATGCAGTGGGAGTTATTAGCAGATTTATGTCAAATCCAGGGAAAGCTCATTGGGAACCAGTAAAGTGGATTTTGAGGTATCTACAATGCACCACAGAGAAATGTTTGTACTTTGGTAAGGGTGAGTTAAAAGTACAAGGCTACGTAGATGCAGACTTTGGAGGAGAAGTCGATCACTGAAGAAGCACCACCGGTTATATATTCATTGTTGGAATTACAGCTGTTAGTTGGATGTCGCAGTTAGAGAAGATTGTCACTCTATCCACTATAGAGGCTGAGTACGTAGCAGTGACTGAAGCCAGTAAAGAAATGATATAGCTTCAAGGAGAGAAGAATGTTATGCACAGTGATAGTCAGAGTGCAATACACTTGGCAAAGAATTCAACATTTCATTCCAGAACCAAGCATATTGGACTTCGTTATCACTTTATTAGATCTTTATTGGAAGATGAGGTGTTAATACTGGAGAAGATCTAAGGAAACAAGAATCCAGCGGATATGTTGACAAAGACGGTGGTTATCGACAAACTGAAGTTGTGTTCAACTTCAGTTGGCGTGCAAGAGTAACAAGACTAAAAAGATCTGCTGCATAGATCGAGGTGTGAAGACAGATTGAAATCAGTCTTCAAGTGGGAGATTGTCAAAGAAAGTAGGCACCTGCCTTTTTTGGGGGGTAAAAAAAAAATAGGGGGTTGCCTAACTTAGGCAATTTTTTCAATGGAGCTCCAAAACTGCTCCATAACTTCTTACCTAAACTCCACTAGCACATTTCTTTTTGAAGCCTATAAATACTCCTTGGCTCTCATTTGTAGAGTATCTAAAATTAGAGAATCAGAGAGAGTTTGAGAGGAAAGCTTAAAAGAAAAATACATTTGGGTGTGGGTTGTGAGTTGTAAGTATTGTAAACACTCTGAATATTTTATCTCTTTAGTAAAAACGATCTGCAGCAGGTCCGGATACGTAAGCACAATTGGCCGAACTCCGTTCTCAAATTTGTGTGTGTGTTATTTTCACTGTTATTTCGCATTCTCACTAATTTGGTTTATAAGGAAATTTGCGTAATTTCCCCAACAAATGTCTTATCCCTGAATATAAACATATAGATCCCTGAATATAAACATATAGACGCATGCTTTTTCCATATTCTTCAGTTGTCGGGGTTTTGCATTATTTTGATGTGCAAGTTAGGCTGACCCATGAAATTAATCTTTCTGCAAATTTTATATTGTGAGCTAATCCTTATTAGATTTTCGCTCTTGATGAATCGGAAGCTAGTCATTTCATTTTTTTCACCCTATAAAAATTGTTAACCGATTGTTCAGGTGCCTATCTGAACTGTTACAGTCCAATCCTAGGTTGATTTTATCATCAAATATAAACCAAATCCCCATCCGATTGAGAGATTGTGAAGGTTAAATTAGTAAGTGATTTTCTTCATCTTTTTCGTTACTAATTGTCCCAATCCTAGGCTCAAGCCAATGAATTGGGTTCCATATGTTAGCTAACAAGAGTGTTCAGGCAGAAGGAGAAGGCTGTCGGTCAGTCCAAAGGAAAATTATTCAATACTCCTTAGAGTTTCTTCTACCTACGTGGCTGGTTGCAATTCATCATTTTGCGCCTCAAAACTTATCATAAGGTAAGCTTCAATCTGTTTAACTGGGGACCATTTGAAGGTTGCCTCAGATTGAAGGTAAATTTACTACATTTACATGAAGCAGACACCATATGTTTGACTGTTCAGTTTAGGTCTTTTTAAGTGAGTCTGTCATTTTTTTTTGGGTTACCACAAAAATGAAAAAAAAAATATTAAAAGTAAAAAATTATTGTAATATTGTACTTCATCATACTTTATGGGAAGTTTGTTCAAATTCACAGTAAGTTTTGTTTGTAGCGAGTCAAAAAACTATTTTGCCCTTACAACCATTAACCCACTCTCTCAAACAAAAATGGCAACAAACTCTCTCCAATCCCTCCACCTTAACCACTCTCCTCCTCCCTCCTCCCTCAGAGACGGGCTCAGATGGGTTAATGGTTGAATGACTTGAAAAAGCAAAATAATCTTTTGACGCATTACAAAACAAAACTTACTGTGAATTTGAAGAAATAAGCAAAATATGATCCAATCCGAAAATTTAATACGATTGGAAAATACTTCAAAATAAAATGATTCGATCCTAAACAAGTGATTTGAAATCCAAAACAATTCGGATTCAAAATGACATGAACCCGATTCGATCCGAACCCGAATGATCCGAAACTCGAAAAGACCTGAAACAATTCGAGCTTGAAACGATCCGACCCAAAATGATTTGAAAATATATTTTTTTTTATAAAAAATAATATGCTTTCTAAAATTGGGATAATAGTTAATTTACTAGTTGTCAAATAAAATAAATTGTATAACAATTAATTAATTATTGATTTACATATGTTTATGCATGGCTCAACATTATATTAATGTGAGTAATCTCATTAATTTCAAATAAAAAATCAAGAAAATTGTGATTTTTGCATTGTTCTTCAAGTCACAATAAAATTTTATTTTGAATTATTTTGAAAAATATAATGAAATAAAATGATTATATGAAATTTAATCTCTAAAATTTGGTATAAAACGTTACTAGTGAAAATAAATTTGTGCAGCAGTTGTTTGAGATACCATTTTCCAACATACAATACACCAAAATTCGCCAACCAAACGAGATGACTAGAAGCACAACAAACTCTGTGTTCTTTACTTTCTCAAATGGGTCAATAGTTTTCAATGCTAAATTCATGAAATGGACTGTACATTGTTTTAGTGCAGAAGAGAAGGCAACACTGAATGTGAAAATCAAACGAATTTCTGTAAGCCCAAGGAAAAGTAATTTAATTTTTTTTTATATCAATATGATATTTTAAGGAGCGTTTTGTTTGTTTATGGAAAATTAATTAATTAATTATTATGTTTTACATCTATCTTTATGATATATGGACCGTACATCCATGTAATGTTAAAAAAAATAATTTAAAGATTGACAATCAAGATTCATCACATGATTTATGAGTAAAGTTTAATTAAAGTTTAACTTATTCATAGTCGGTGGGAATCCTCTTCAAAAGGGTAAACCTTTCAAAAAATCTTCGTAATAAAATATATATTTTTCATAATAAAATAGTTTATTAATTAAATGTACTTTCTAATCCAAAAAGGCAAGTGATTAAAGATTTCTTATAGTTTTTTTTTTCCAAGGATTTCTTATAGTTGATATTTACTTATTACTACCAATTAGTTACAGAGAGATGCGTAATTAATTGTGTCTTAATTTAGCATCAACTATATATCATTTCTATAATCAAAATTCCTCATTTCTTAAAGCTAAAGAATGCTTAACCATATTAAAGAGAACAGACATAAATCTAAAAAATGAAAGTTAACATTAGATTTGAAAATACAAAAGCCCGAGCGCAATTAAAAATTGGTTCCAAACTTGGCACTGTTTGTTTTCAAAAAGGAAAAGTATAAAAAAAAAGAAGGAAAAGTGCAAAAACCAGGCCAGCACTTTCTAAAGAAAAGGAAGATTGCATAGTACTGCACACCTTTTTGGCTTTTTCTCACTAAACTTCACATTCGCCACTTGGGTTTCTTTCAAGAGAAAATGATAGCCCCACAGCCCCCACAAAGAAACGAAGAAAGAGATAATGAGGAGATTGAAATTCTCAATCAGAGATGCTAGGTTTAGTGAATTGTAATTTCTTTTTCCAAAAATACTCATCATTCTATTATCTAATTATAACAAGATATGCTATGTTTGGCTGTTTGGATTTGGACTATGCTACATATAATTTTACTCATTCATTATACTATGATTATTTAAACACAATTTTATATGTAATAAATATATATATATATATATATATAATAATATATTTGACCGGGTTACCAGTTTAGGTCGGTTTGAAAATTTTGAACTCATGACCTAATCCAACCCATCGGGTTCAAAAAAATTTCAACCCAACCCATTGTATCGGTTTGGGTCAGGTCCATGGGTCAACCGGGTTCTATGCTTACCCCTAATTTGAACCACTCCATCATACCCAATTCAATCTTGAAATGAATTTTGAACCCACCCATATATATATATATACATATATATATACATATATATACATATATATATACATATATATACATATATATATACATATATATACATATATATATATATATATATATATATATTTTAATGGCAACACATTTTTTATCCATTTAGATATTTTCGTAACATTTTGATCAAGAAAATAGTGAATTTTACATTGTTCTTCAAATCATAATAAAATTTTATTTTTAATTATTTTGAAAAATATAATGAAATAAAATTATTATATAAAGTTTAATCTCTAAAATTTGGTATAAGACGTTACTAGTGAAAATAAATGTGCACCAATTATTTGAGATACTGAATTTTAAAACTAAAATTCATAGCATTGCATATTATATTAAAATTTTAATATTAATTAATTTTTATGTATTTAATAATATAATTTATTTAATTTTAATACATAAAAATTTAATATTTTTTTAATTAAATATAAATATCTATTTTATTAATCTACGACATAAATCGAAACCCCACTCAATTCAATCAGTTTGTCACATATACTTTTATATATATATATGATTGGACAGAAAGCTAATGACAACTCATTTTCGATCCATTTAACTACGCACAAGACGTTTTGGTACCTACTTTCATGTCAGACATCTATCATGATTTTAAGCAAATAAAACAAAACCCTTCTTTCTTGGCATGTAGCTTCCAGTAACTTTTTTCCTACTAGAAAGTCTTACATGGTTTTGATGCCAAAAATGTGTACAACTGAGATGGGGCCTGGTTACACCTGTTCCTGCACAAAGAAAGAGAGACTATGGGTCGCCGGAGGGGTGCCTCTGGAGATGCTCCGATGCTTAAGTCAGATAAAGCAAATTATATGGAGACTTGATGAGAATGGGCTAAGGACTTGTGGAGCAATCCATCTCCTCGGCCAAGAACACTATGGGTCCAAGGACAAGTGGAGCAATCCATCTCCTCGGACCTTGAAGAGAGTGGGCTGAGGACCAGTAGAGCAATCCATCTCCTCGGCCAAGAATACTATGGGTCCGAGGACAAGTGGAGCAATCCATCTCCTTGGACCTTGAAGAGAGTGAGCCGAGGACTTGTGGAGCAATCCATCTCCTCGGCCAAGAATACCGTGAGTCCGAGGACACTTGGAGCAATCCATCTCCTCGGACCTTGAAGAGAGTGGGCCGAGGACCAGTGGAGCAATCCATCTCCTCGACCAAGAATACAATGGGTCCGAGGACACTTGGAGCAATCTATCTCCTCGGACCTTGAAGAGAGTGGGCCGAGGATCAGTGGAGCAATCTATCTCCTCGGCCAAGAATACCATGGGTCCAAGGACAAGTAGAGCAATCCATCTCTTCAGACCTTGAAAAGAGTGGGCCAATGACACTTGGAGCACTCCATCTCCTCAGACCTTGAAGAGAGTGGGCCGAGGACCAGTGGAGCAATCCATCTCCTCGGCCAAGAATACCATGGGTCCGAGGACAAGTGGAGCAATCCATCTCCTTGGACCTTGAAGAGAGTGGGCCGAGGACCAGTGGAGCAATCCATCTCCTCGGCCAAGAATACTATGGGTCCGAGGACAAGTAGAGCAATCCATCTCCTCGGACCTTGAAGAGAGTGGGCCGAGGACCAGTGGAGCAATCCATCTCCTCGGCCAAGAATACCATGGGTCCGAGGACAAGTGGAGCAATCCATCTCCTTGGACCTTGAAGAGAGTGGGCCGAGGACCAGTGGAGCAATCCATCTCCTCGGCCAAGAATACTATGGGTCCGAGGACAAGTAGAGCAATCCATCTCCTCGGACCTTGAAGAGAGTGAGCCAAGGACTTGTGGAGCAATCCATCTCTTCGGCCAAGAACACCATGAGTCCGAGGGCAAGTAGAGCAATCCATCTCCTCGGACCTTGAAGAGAGTGGGCCGAGGACCAGTGGAGCAATCCATCTCCTCGGCTAAGAATACCATGAGTCCGAGGACACTTGGAGTAATCTATCTCCTCGGACCTTGAAGAGAGTGGGCCGAGGACCAGTGGAGTAATCCATCTCCTTGGCCAAGAACACCATATGTCCGAGGACAAGTGGAGCAATCCATCTCCTCGGCCAAGAATACCATGGGTCCAAGGACAAGTGGAGCAATCCATCTCCTCGGACCTTGAAGAGAGTGGGCCAAGGACACTTGGAGCACTTCATCTCCTCGGACCTTGAAGAGAGTGGGCTGAGGACCAGTGGAGCAATCCATCTCCTCAGACAAGAATACCATGGGTCCGAGGACAAGTGGAGCAATCCATCTCCTCGGACCTTGAAGAGAGTGGGCCGAGGACCAGTGGAGCAATCTATCTACTCGGCCAAGAATACCATCGGTCCGAGGACAAGTGGAGCAATCCATCTCTTCGGACCTTGAAGAGAGTGGGCCGAGGACCAATGGAGCAATCCATCTCCTCGGACCTTGAAGAGAGTGGGCCGAGGACCAATGGAGCAATTCATCTCCTCGGCCAAGAACACTATGAGTCCGAGGACCTTTGAAGCTACAAGAAAGTGTTTCTTGTTTAAGATGACGGCTGATGTGACATGTGGCTTTCTTTGCGTAAAGGATGGGGCATGGGAAACGATGATGTTTCCTTGGAATTTTAGGCAGCCGTTTTTAGGGAAAACAGCGACCACCTCGTGGGACGTAACGCCCCTTGGGGAAGTGTGATGGTCGCTTTGGGACTCTAAAGAGTCCCCTCGGTTTTTGTGATTGCATTAAACGGTCCTCGTTGGCCATGACCCCTTTCCTATATAAGGGGTTTTGGCTTTCTTTTCTTCCTTACTCATTTCAAAACCCATTGTCTTTTAGAGAGAAGTTTCCGTGAGAGCCCTCGGCCTCGTCCCGATATTTTGTAAGAGTCTTCGTCCTCATCTCTTCAAAGAGAAACCATTTTTCTTTTTTGTAAGTCTTCGTTTTCTGTCTCAACGTTGCTGGGAGTTTTTGGTGCTGGGGTTTTGGGCGATCGCAGCGTTGCAAGGTCGCGAAGAGGAGCGCTCTTGGACAAACACCGGGCGTTTAAGAAGTTTAAGTCTGAATCCTTCGGACTTCGGTGAGTTCGTGTCTCTTTTATATTTAATCATGTCTTTTTCGTTTGATACATATCACGATAGGCCTAGTAGTAGTGAGAATGGTAGGAGTAGTGTAGATGATACGAGCGGTAGTAGCTCTGAGGAAGTAGAGATATCCTCGTCCTCTTTCGGGTGGAATACCCCCATGATGGGTGTGTCGAGGGCAGACCCCATGGCACTAGTGCCATACGTCCCTTTGGAGGTGGGGAGAGAGTAAGAAGAAGACTCATCGTCTGGTGATAAAACACTTAGGGCTTTGACTAATATTCGGGAGACCTCGGCTGGAGATGGGAGGGAGGAGTGGAACTATACAGCCAACGAGATCCCTAGTCAACTGAGGGAGGAGGACTTAGAGGTAATCAGGAAGACGTACCGCATCCTAAGCGAGTACGCTCTTCGGCTGGCCAAGGAGGGAAAAAGGGCCTGCGACGTCCTCCCAGACCGAGCCCCATTCGAGCTCTGCGTGTACGAGCATCACACATAGGCCGGGCTTAGGTTTCCCTTTCACTCCTATTTTTGTACTATTCTCAAGTATTTCGATATAGTGCTGTGTCAGCTGGTGCCTAACTCGGTACGGCTGATCATGGCCTTTATCTGCGTTTGTTTGGAAGTGGGTCGACCGATGACAATGGATATTTTCAAGGCCCACTTCCTGATCAGCCGGCACGGCCAGACTGGGTGGGTAGTCTTTAGTACCCGGCTGAGGAGGAGGTTGCTAAGAAGACCCCTTCATCGATCAAGAGGTGGAAGAAGAATTTATTTTTCATCCAATCCGCCGAGGACTTCGGCCTACCTCGTGCGTAGAGTATGGACCGCATCGGGAAATGCAAAAAAGTGAGCCTTCTTCCGTATGAGCAAGAAATAGTGAACACCATAGTGGCCTCGCCTTTGGACATCGGAGTCCTATATGACAATGAATAACTGGCCCGGCGAGGTCTTTGTTCTTCGTGCCCCGAGCCTTCGCTTGAGAGCGGTAAAGGCTTTGGTTTTACCTTCTGTTTTCTTTATTTTTATTTGTATCGTAATCCTGTGATTTATACTTACGTTATTTTCTTCCTTTGTTTATATGGTTTGAACAGAGATAGAGGCGGCTGCCCATGCCCGAGAGTATGCCAAGAAGTTGACTTTGGAGTAGAGGAGGTCGGCTCGGTCCGAGAAGCAAACAACCTCGGGCTCGCGGCCTAAGAAGAGGTCCCGAGCTTAGTCTCCTACTCCGATTGACTTGGAGACTCCCCCGAGGCAGCCCTCCCAGTCAGAGACCCTTCCAGTCTGCAGTACCCCCTACTGATTCCAGTGACTACGGGGACCTTCACTGTCCCGGGCACCAGCCAAGGGGCGGCTTTTGAGGCTTCAATCTTCATGCCCAATTGGGCTATCAGGATGGATGATTCCATCTTTGCACATCCTCGGGTAGCGAGGGAACATCTGTTTAAGGGCACCCATCCTCGTGACATTGCTGAGTTGGGCTGAAAGACCACGGACTCTCTCTGCGCAGTGACTGAGGCATTGGCTTCTTAGGTTAGTTTTTGTTTTTACTTTGTTTTCCGTTCTTTGTCTTTACGAAATTTCATTTCACGCATGGCTTCTGGTCTCAGATGGGTGTTCTGGTGGGCGTAGCCACCCATCGCTGCATAGAGACAGCAGAGCTCCTAGGACGTACCCAGCGCCAGCTGGAGGAGAGGACAAAGGCTGTTTATCGGTTGCAGGCTTCGTTGGAGTCAGCTATCCTAGCTAAGGCCGAAGCTGAGGCTATTGCTCGGGCAGCTACCGAGGAGGTCGAGGCTCGCCTTAGTGCTGCTGCGAAAGAGACTGAAACTCGTCTTCGCGCTGCTGTAGAGGATGCTGAGGCTCGTACTTGGGCAGCTGTGGAGGAAGCCTTAGCGGCTTTCCAGGGCTCAGAGGCCTACCGCCTGGCTATCGTTTCCGATGGTGGCCAGCAGTACCTCACGAGTTTCATGGAGGCCAAGGAGAAGGCTGAGGCCATGTACCCGGAGCTTGATTTCACTGCATTGGACCTGTTGGGGCCCGAGAACGAAGAGCTGCTGGCCTCAGACGAGGAGTATGCTGATGGACAGGACCAGGCTGGAAGACAGGAAGAACGATCAGGCACGAGGTCTCTTGTCCCTAGAGGAGATCATCCGGGCTCAGGTTGAGGGTAGTTTGTTGCAGCCTTTTCTGATCTGGCCTGGCCAGTTTTTTTGTTGTAGTTATGTATTTTGAAGCCGTTAGTGCCCACTTTGCCTTAGGCATTTTGTTTTAGTTTTAAGAAAAAGATGTAATGAAAGTTCTTTATTTATCAAACGAGACTTGCTTACATATGAGTAGCATCTTTTATTGGTAAAAACGTCGAAGATATTCCGTATTCCAAGTACGAGGAATGGCATTTCCGTTTAATTCTTCAAGTTCGAAAGTACCAGGGCGGCATACTTTTCTAATTCGATATGGTCCTTCCCAGGTCGGGACCAATTTTCCTGTTTCTTGCGGCTGGGATACTTCAGTTTTTCTTAGGACGAGGTCTTGGAGCGAGAAATGTCTTCCTCTTACTTTTGAATTGTAGTACCTAGCCGCACCCTGTTGGTAGGCTGCTACCCGGATTTGGGCTTTGTCTCGGGCCTCGTCAAGAAGATCAGCATTCATACTCAAGGCTTTTTCATTGCTCCGTTCCTCGAAGCTCTGTATTCGGAATGAGGGTACTCCTATCTCTAATGGAATTACGGCCTCCGATCCAAAGGTCATGAAAAAAGGGGTTTCCCCGGTTGGTGCCCGAGCTGTGGTTCGATAGGCCCAAAGTATGTTGGGCAAATGGCTCGCCCATTGTTTGTCTGCTTCGTCTAGTCTTCTCTTGATGCCTTGGAGAAGCGTTCGGTTGGTGACATCGACTTGCCCGTTAGCTTGGGGATATCCTACTGAGGTGAAACGATGCTCGATATGCAGTTCCTCGCATAATGTTTTGAATCGACCACTGTCAAACTATTTGCCATTATCGATCACCAATACTCGAGGTATCCCGAAACGACATACGATCAACCTCCAAACGAAGCCTCGGGCTTGATGGTCGGTGATATTGGCCAAGGGCTCGGCTTTTACCCATTTTGTAAAATAGTCGATTGCCACTATAAGATACTTCCGTTGGTCGGTTGCTACGGGGAAAGGTCTGAGAAGGTCTATCCCTTACATAGCAAAGGGAAGCGAACTGACAATTGGTTTGAGAAGGGTTATCGGTCGATGTGAGATGGAGGCGAATTGTTGGTAGTTCTTACATTTTTTAACCAACTCTGCGGCTTTTTCCCTCATTCTAGGCCAATAGTACCCCTGGCGAAGGATTTTGAACGCTAAAGCTCATTCTCCAAGGTGATTTCCACATATTCCTTCATGTACTTCTCGGAGAGCATAGTTAGCTTCGGTTGGACCGAGGTATTTCAAATAGGGCATCGTGAGACCTCTTTTATATAATTGATCGTCCAAAATAACGTACCGTGCTGCCCTAGACATGACCTTCCGAGCTTCGTTCTTGTTACTTGGGAGTTTACCGTTACGCAGATACTCGAGAATAAGACTCATCCATGTTTCTTGATCATCTACTGGTAGTATCATGATTTCGACGATGCTGGGCGTGACAAGTGTCTCGAGGTAAACTGCCCGCCTTCATTCGAATGGGCAGGATGACGCGAGACGGGCTAAGGAGTCTGCTTTCGAATTCTTGGTCCGTGGAATTTGGTTAATACGGAATACTTTGAATTGTTCGGCCAGTGCTTTGGATTTAACAAGATAACGAGTGATCATTTCCCCTCGGGCTTCAAACTCTTCGTTGATCTGGTTTACTACTAACTGAGAATCGCTGTAGGTAGTCAGAATTTTTACGGAAAGTACCAGGGCTAGCTTCATGCCTACGAGTAGAGCTTCATATTCGGCTTCATTGTTGGATGCTTTGAACTCAAACCTCAAGGTATATTCAATGGTGAAGTTGTCCGGACCGCTTATGATGAGTCCGGCCCCACTTCAAGTGTCAGTGGATGAGCCGTCGACATGGAGAGTCCATTTCGGGACCATACTTGGCTCTTCACTTGTTTGAGATGGTTCTTCTGATGATGGTAGAGTGGTTTCCATGATAAAATCAGCTAAGGCTTGGGCCTTTATAGCTACCCGAAGCCGGTAACGAATGTCAAACTTACCAAGCTCTATTGACCATTTAACCATTCTGCCGAAAACATCAGGTCTGTGGAGCACTTGCTGAAGGGGTTGGTTGGTGAGGAAAGTGATGGTGTGTGCTTGAAAGTTCGGTCGGAGCTTCCGAGCTAAGATCAAGAGAGCATACGCCATTTTTTCCACAGGTAGTTATCGTGTTTCGGCATCATGGAGCACCCGGCTTACATAGTACACCGGTTTCTGTATTCCTTCCTCTTTCCGAATTATAATGGAGGCCACTACTTCTGGTCCAGTCGAGAGATATAAGAAGAGTTCTTTTCCGGCCATGGGTTTGGTGAGAACAGGGGGTGTACCCAAATATCTTTTCAATTCTGCAAATGCTTCCTGACAATCTGAAGACCAAACGAATTCTTTGTGTTTTCAGATGGCTTTAAAGAAAAGGAGACACCTCTCAGTCGATTTTGACATGAACCGACTCAAAGCCGCTATTCTTCCAGTGAGTCGTTGAACTTCTCTTATGGTCCGCAATGGGTTCATGGTGAGAATGGCATCTATTTTTTTTGGGTTTGCTTCTATGCCTCGATGAGTGACTATAAATCCCAGAAATTTCCCTCCAATGACTCCGAAAGCACACTTGGTGGGGTTTAACTTCATTTGGTGATGACAGAGGACATCGAAAGCTTCTTGTAAATCAACCTCGTAGTTTTGGTCTTTGACCCTTTTAACTAGCATGTCGTCGACATATGCTTCCATGTTCCGCCCTATTTGTCTTTGAAAAATCTTGTTCACTAGCCTCTGGGTGGTGGCCCCGGCATTTTTCAAACCAAAAGGCATGAACCTGTAGTAGTAGAGTCATTGTTCTGTAATGAACGCCGTTTTTTCTCGGTCTGGTTGGTGCATGAGGATCTGGTTATACCCTGAATAAGCATCCATGAAGGTCAGCAACTCATGTCCTGACGTGACGTCGACAAGTTGATCGATCATTGGTAGTGAAAAACTATCTTTCGGACAGGCTTTATTAAGGTCCTAGAAATCAGTGCAAATCCATCACTTGTCGTTCGCCTTCTTTACCATCACAACATTGGATACCTATTCTAGATATCTTACTTCCCGGATGAACTTGGCTGAAAGTAGCTTGTCTATTTCGGCTCGAACGGTCGCTTGCCGCTCCGGAGCGAATGCCATTTTCTTTTGGATAACTGGTTTGTGGTTTAGATCCACGCTCAATCTGTGGACCATAACATCTGGGTTGATTCCGGGCATATCGACAGCTGTCCAAGCAAATAAATCTTGGTTTGCCCGAAGGAGGGTGAGCAAGGACTCTTTGAGGGTTTCCGGCAGGTCTGAGCCGATTTGAATGGTTCTGGTGCTGTCTTCGGTGAGGGGGACAACAGTTAATTTGTCCATCGGTTGGCCCTTTGGGCGGTTTTTTTCATCTCTAAGGTCATCCAGCTCAAATGGGAGGGCTTCTGCCTTCTTGCCTTTTCGTACTGCGCTGAGATAACAGGACCTTGAGATTTGTTGATCTCCTTTGATTTCACCTACTCCTTTATCAGTGAAAATTTTGATTTTGAGATGATGGGTGGAGACAACGGCTCGGAGTTTTTTCAGCGTTGGTCGCCTGAGTATCATGTTGTAGGACGACGGCTGTCGTACGATCAAAAAAATAGTTTGCACCATGGCTGCCCGGGGGGCTTTTCCTGCAGTCACCGGAAGGGTTATGCTGCCCTCTATAAAGACTGGTCCTCCCGAGAAGCCATAAAGTGGGGTAGAGACTGACTCTAATTGGGAATCCCCCAACTGCATCTGTTGGAAGGCATCGTAGAAGGGAATGTCGGCTGAGCTCTCATTATCGACCAGAACTCGCCTAATCTCATGATTGGTCACGATGAGGGAAATTACGACAGCATCGTCGTGAGGAGTCTGGATCCCTTGTAAATATTCATCTGAAAAGGAAATAATTTCGCCCGCCTTATGCAGTTTATGGGGCCCATAAACGGAAGCTATCGACCTGGCGTAAGCCTTCCCGCTATTACCAGATCTGCCCCTAGCTGCGAGTTCTCCGCAAATGGTCTTAATGAATTTTGTCGTGGGGGCCTCTGCTCTTTTCTGACTTGATTCTCCATGGTTTGGCCCAGGGTTTTTCCGAACTGGTTGTGTAGGTCTATTGTGCTCGATGGCGCGTTTAGGACTCCTTCGGGGCCGCTCCACAAATCTTTCCATTCGTGGCCCAGTGAACTCTTTCAAATATCCTCTATTAATGAGGGCCTCGATCTGGTGTTTTAGAGCTTTGCATTCTTCGGTATCATGGCCGTAGTTTCCGTGGAACCTACACCAGGTGTTTCGGTCGGGATTGAGGTTTGGTGGCCTTGGGGGCCACTGTAGGAGACCCCTGTCATGGATTTGCATCAAGACATTAGTCCTGGATGTATTTAAGAGAGTGTAATTGTCGGATGACCCCTAGGTCTTGGAGTTGGTTTCGAAGGTCCTGAGAGCTTGAGGCCCGTTACCGAAAGACCTTGGGGCTCTGGGTCTTTCATCACGAAATGGCTACTTCACCATTTCACGAACCGGACTAGCAGGACTTCTCTATCTTCTCTCCGCATCTCCCTCTCGCTCTCTACAGAATGCCTGGTCATCCTCTGCCAGCATGTATTTTTCGGCCCGGGCCAAGATTTCGCTCATGTCTTCAGGCGGGCGTCTGGTTAGTTTTGAACTGAAGGCCCCGGATCTTAACCAGTTTTTGAATGCCAGCAACTAGATGCCGGGGTCAAGGTCAGGGATCTCCCAAGCGGCGGCGTTGAACCTTGAAATATAGGCCCGGGGTTTTTCACCTTTCAACTGGACAATATTGAATAATGACTCTGAGGTTTTCTTTGGTCCCTTGCTACTGATGAAATGAGAGACGAAGGCGTAGCTCAGCTCTTTGAAGGTATGGATCCCTCCGGGTTTTAAATGGGCATACCACGTTCCAGCGACTTTTTCTAGAGTTAAGGAAAATGCTCTAAACATCACAGGGTCGGAGTGTCTGTGGAGGGCCATGGTCGTTCGGTAGTGTTGAAGGTGATCCAGAGGGTCAGTTAAGCCACCATATGGTTTGATTTGTGGCATACGAAAGTTCGGTGGGAGAGGTGCTTCGAGAACCTCCTGAGCGAAAGGTGGGTCATGTACATCGAGTTCGTCTATAATATTGTGGCCACACCCTTTGAACGCCTCATTGATTCGTTCCTCTATGTCCCCGATCCGTTTGCCGAGACCTTCACTGTTTCTAGACGAAGGACTTCCCCCAGACCTGGCCACACGAGGTGGGGGTGGTGCGGTCACCGAGCAGCCCTCGACTGGCGATTGACGGGCCGACCCATAGGGGCTTGGTTCCGGCTGCAGGGGTGGGGGTGGTGTACGTTGGGCTCTTCCACGGACTTCAGCGGCTAAGTCGGCCACCAGTTTTAAGAGTTCTACGTATTGAGCCTGGAGAGTGACCACGTTGGGTTGGGCTGCCGAGTCGGCCGAAGAACTTGCGTCAAACCTCATTACTCCTTCGCTACGGTCCCTTCCGGGGGTTTTGGGTGGCATGACAACAAATGAGTTCTGTGTTTCTTTGCTGTTACTATCAACAAAAGATGTGGTTTCCCACGGATGGCGTCAATCTGTTGATGCCAAAAATGTGTACAATTGAGCTGGGGCCTGGTTACACCTGTTCCTGCACAAAGAAAGAAAAACTATGGGTCGCCGGAGGGGTGCCTCCGGAGATGCTCCGATGCTTAAGTCGGATAAAGCAAATTATATGGAGACTTGTCGTATTGATCTTAGTGATTAAGGGAAAAACCTTGGGTCTTTGGGATGCATACCTGGCCCTTTTTATAGGGTGTTTAGAAGGCGGTCTCCTGCTTGGGGCGGTAATGATATGATGTTACAACTGGACTAAATAATGATGCCTAAGAGGCCCATCTAGGCGGTTAGAGGCCGTTCTTTTAGGATTTTACCTTGTTGTTTGATCAGGAGCCGTCCAAGTCTAAGGGCGGTTCTGTGATCTGATATCTCAACTTGGTTAGGTGATGATGCCTAGCAGTTCTAGCTAGGTGGCTAGGGACCATTTGCTAGAGCTTTTGCCTGGCTGGCTCAACCAGGAACCGTTCGAGTATGGGGGCAAATTGCCCTGACGGCTCATCATGGCTGGGGCATAATGGCCTGGAAGGCGGTGGTGACGTGAGGTGACCGAGTTTTGAAGGGTGGTTTATGACAGAGGCCGAGCTATTCAATCCTGGTTCATCCACGTGTCCTCCCATGATCCGTTTGCCAGGAGAAGCCACATGTTGTCCCCTCATTAGAAGGGTAGTTTTTTGCAGTATTACATAGATTTATGCCATCCAAACTTTTCAACCCAGATCTTACAAGGTGCTAAATATATAACAGACTTCTTGTAATTTATTTCTGCTCACTCTTTCATTCATAAATTCTGAAGATGTTACATACACAATGTGGCATGTGGTCATGGTGGTGGGATGTTAGCCCTAAGAAAGATGAAATTTCTCTGGCAATTATCACTGTTCTGGTCACCATATTTGCATTATGTCGGTTCTCGTGGATGGCAAAGAAGTCGAGGAAGGTAACAGCGCCATTGCCGCCAGGTCCTCATGGCTTGCCATTACTGGGATACCTTCCATTTCTTGGTACCAATCTCCCCAGGTCATTTACAGACTTGGCTTTTGCCTATGGCCCTGTGTACAAGCTCTGGCTTGGAAACAAGTTATGTGTAGTTGTCAGCTCACCATCCTTAGTGAAAAAAGTTCGCGATTAAGATTCAATCTTTGTTTACCGTGACTGTCCCATAGCTGCATCAATCATCACATATGGTGGAAATGATATGGCCTTTGCCTCCTATGGTCCTGACTGGAAAAAGATGCGCAAGGTATTCGTGCGCGAGCTGCTTAGTAATTCAATCATTTATGCTTCTTATGCTCGACAGAGACAAGAAGTTAGGAAGACTATCAAAGATTTGTATAGCAAAATCGACATGCCTGTTGACATAAGGAATTTCACATATTTGACTGTCATTAACGTGATCATGAGCATGTTGTTGGGTGCTACACTTGAAGAAGAAGAGAGGACTGAATTTGCGGCTGAATTTAGAAAAGTTGTGACAGAACTAATGGTGCTATTGGGAACACCTAATGTTTCAGACCTTTTTCCAATACTTGCAAGGTTTGATATACAAGGAATAAAGAAGAAAGCAATTAAGATCTCTCAGTGGTATGATCAGATTCTCAATTCTGCCATAGAAAGATGCACAAATTCAGTCAAGTCCAAAGAAGACGAAGCCGGGAAAAGCGAGCAGAAGGACTTCTTGCAGCTACTGTTGGAGTTCAAGGAACATGGAGATAGTGCAACATCAATTAACATGTCACAACTAAAGGGAATGCTAATGGTATAACTTTTTCTTTAAGCTTTATTACTTAATTATAGATAGAATAGATAGACAACTTATGGGTGCACAGGCACAAACCCTGAAACTACAAGACTTTACGATCTTGCATAACTTATGGCCATTTTTCTTAGACTGGTAAAACCTAGTTTGGTTCAGTCTCACATTTAGGGATCTTAATTGAGATGTCTCTAAATAAAGCTAATTTTTCATATTACCATTTTCCATCAAGTAATAAACTAAAATCCAGTTTTGTTCATCCCAATTTTCCCTTTTCTATCCTCTCAATATGATAGGATTATAATTTATACGAGGAAAATATTAGGGTGTCTTGTGAAAAATGTTTTTCACTTTCTATCTTCAGTTTCTTAAACATTTTGCTCAACTGTTTCCATGTTTTCCAATATTTGGAAATATAAGTATTTTTTTCAAACATTCTCCCTCCTGTGACCCCTTAGCCTACCTGTTTCCCTGTTTAGGTTCCTCGAGGCCCGGCCTCCAACTCAGCAGCACGTTTTTGGCGGCAACAGATTGCCGCCATCCATGGGAACACTACCATCTCTCGCTAATAGTAAAAGCGAAGAAGTGTAAAGAACTCATTTGTTGCCATGCCACCTAAAAGCGTCACCAGGGATACCGGTAAGGGAGCGGCGGGGGCCAGCACATATACCCAACAGTCCATATCGAGACCCTCTGCCATGTCCGATACGCATCCCACCATGGTTATGCTCCAAGCACAGTTTGTGGAGCTATCGCAATTAGTGATCAATCTGGCCGCCAAGGTCCGCCAAGGGGCTGGCCAACCTTCGTCTACGCACCTTCGGTAGGACCCCAGCCATACAAGCTTAGCTAGCCGCAGGCTCCCCGTCGATGACTATTCCACGGCTGAGTCCTCCCCACCTCGCGCTGCCAAATCTAAAGAGTGCCCCCTCGTCCAGAAGCAGTATCGCCCTCGACAAACGAATAGAAGACATGGAGGGAAGGATCAACGAAGCGCTCAAAGGCCAAACCACAATGTCATGGACGAGCTCAACGTTCAGGACCCGTCCTTCACTCAGGAGGTCCTCAAGGCCCCCCTCCCACAAAATTTTCAAATGCCCCAGATCAAACCTTATGACGGTTCTACAGACCCGTGGACCACCTCTAGCACTATAAAACCATGATGACGCTCCACAGACACTCCGATCCCGTGATGTGTCGAGCCTTCCCCCTGACGCTCGAGAAGGCGGCCGGAATGTGGTATTCTCGTTTGAAACCAGGGGGCATCAGCACGTTCAAAGACTTGAGCTACGCCTTTGCATCGCATTTTCTTAACAGCAAAGGACCTAAGAAGACCTTGGAGTCCCTGTTCAACATTGTCCAGCTAAAAGGAGAAAAACTCCGAGCCTACATCTCGAGGTTCAACTTCGCTGCCTGGGAAATCCCTAACCTCGATAAAAAAAACAAACACAACCAGCTGCCAATGAATGAAATGAAATAATCAGATCTACTTTACAAAGACTTTGAAGCCTACCAGGAAATTCCACTCAAAGTGACTGTGCAGACCTTCATTTTCTAATGGTAGCATTCCAAATCGTTTGTCTCATTTAATATCATAGTTTTGCACAACTTTATCATCACATCTTCACTCTTTTTTATGCAACAAGACTAATTTTTCCAGTGAACTTATAATCAACTCCGATCCCTATTCATATAATAGAAATCAATGTTACTTACTCGGATTAAATTCCAGTTTTCAATGAAGTCTTTGTGTAGCGAAGCTTACTTGACAACTCCAATATTTAACTAGTACAGTTAGCACTATCTTGACAGTACAAAGAATTAACCTAGGCACTTTTAAGCTCCATAAAAGTAAATTCTTCAATGATTAAGCAGAAATGCAGCATTATTATAGCATCTGGGTAAACATCACCTCCCCTAATTCTCTATCCTAATACAGTTTAGTATACTCTATTTTCACTCTTGCTTAATTTTTAAATAATTCACATCTTAATTACCAGTGTTCATGTTGGTGAAGATAAAAAGTAATTGTCTAGAATAATTGCATTAAGAGCTTTGAATATATGAGTTTGACAAAGAAAATCAGAGATAAAGATACAAATACAATAAATAAGCTTAAATAAAATCTCAAAAAATAAAAATAAATTAAAAAAAGAAGAGAAAGATATAAAATACCTTGGATTTAAAAGGAATTTCTTACAAGAAGTCGTGAGTGCAAAGAGAAAAAGTAGGAGTGGTCGGAATCTGGGATAAATCGGATCGGCGATTTTTGGAGGGAGATGAAGGAACCGACGAAATGAAAAACCACGGCGATAAATTACTGTTCCTCGCAGTCTCCCCAGACCCGCTACCGAGGAGTATGCCGTGTACTCTTGATTAGAGAGTCTGGTTCTTTTTGACGTGATTTTTGAGTTATATTTAAGTAAATTTATATTAATTTGTTAAATTTGATTAAAGTGATTTTTGTCATGAAAAAAATTAATTTAAATTTATCCAAATATCACTTAATATTCGGTTTTGGGTTTAAATTTTATTTTTGGTTATCCAGTATGGGCTTAATTATTAAGTGAATTAAAACAAAATTGTGTTCAAGATATGAGATTTAAGTAATTGTTTTTTTTTTATAATTTTATTTATTTCGGTGTCAGGAAATGAGATTTAATTATGTTTTTTTTTTCTCTTTATCATTTTGAAGCGATAGATAGAAGAAGAGAACTCACTTCATACTCTTCCTAAAAAGAGTGGTTAATAATGCACTACGCTCTCAAATATCAAATTTTAAGTATGTTTTAAGGATATTCTAATTTTTAACACAATTTTTAAACATACTTGGGAATTTCCGATAAATAAAGAGGATACTTGGGAATTTCCGGTGTCAGACTATGTTGGCACCAAACCATGAAGTTCAAACTCCAAAAATTTAATAGGTCAATGCATGTCAGCTCACATCGAGTCTAAATGGTGAGCTCCAAAGAAACAGAAGATTTAAAAAAATCGTAGGATTACAGTATGGGAACAAAGCATGCAATCCAATGCTGGTGATAACAATAAGGTTTCGGTTTTATTTGTATCAAAGAAATCTGACTGTCCCTCAAACTGGTAATTTTCCACTAGGAAAAGTCTATTTGTCTGCTGAATTTACTTGCTGTCTAACTCTGCGAGCTCAATCGGCAAAAAATTTTGCCAGATGGGCACATTTCAGGGGGTCATTGGCATTCTCCTTGTAGCATGTCATGCAAGCATTGGTCTCAGTAAAACAAGGCATTGGCTTCGGGGAGGGAAGCTTGAACTCCTTATCTCGAAGATCCTTTGCTCTTTCTGTTACTTCATGCACCATGTTCTCCTCCTGCTTCTGAAGCTTTTCTACAACCCTTTCACTCTCTTTGAGGACAGACTGAATGGCATCCAACTCAGTATATGCAGCCTGTGCATGCGGGGTTACTGGTAGAAACAATGGGGGCTGAGTGGCCATCCTGCACCTGCAGTCCCCTTGTGTATCTCAGAATCATCGGATACTTGCTTCTGATCTACCTTAGTTTGGGAGCGCTGAGGCTGCCGTGATACCTTAGGTTTGATTTTCTTTGTTTTCTTCTTCAACTTCTCACCATCATCAGTAAGTCGCTTGATTAGGTCGGAACTAATATGAATTGAAAAATCACCCATATTGCAGCAATCGCCAGACAAAATTACCTTAAGAGATCAATAGAAGAAACTTTGCTGCATCAGGAACAAAACAAATCAAAATTTCTTCGTCAGCAATAAGCAAGTAAACTTTTTTCATATATCTAAGTCTCACATCAGCAATGATCTTTCATCAGGGATCTAGCTAAAATTTGTGAGCAAGAGATATAAATGAATTCATAAAGTAAAACACACAAAGAAGCCAGCAGAGACTAAGGGGCTAAGCCAGAAATATTTTCTAGCTAGGTCCGAAATAATACTTTTAGAAAGTTAGTTCAAAATTGCAAATCAATTTTAGAACTTATTAAATATTAAATACACAATGTAAACCTTCGAAAGACTGCAACAAGTTAATCAATGATACTTATGCCTCTATTACCCATGAAGGTGGGGATCTAAATAATAAAACACGAATAAACAATTTATCTTATATATTACTCTCTACATTCACAATTTTCTTTTTGACAAAGAAATCTATAGTTTTTGACTTCATGATTTGATCTATATATTATAAGCCCAAAAAAATTAAAAGTATGCTACCATCAGCACTTAGTCAATTTATCCAGACAGAAAAACAAATCAGCAACTATTATGTAATCATCCATACGAGAATCTCTATCAAGTCACATCCCTAATAGGATTTTCCAAAAAGTAATTTGATTAATTCAGCGTTCCCTTATTCTTTCTACATTATGATATGCTGATTCTTTTGTTATAGTTTGAGAAACCAAGCTGCCTTGGATAGGATATCAACACAATAAACAATAAAAAGCCTCCAAGGGGTCAATTTTGAAATATCACCCTGTTAAACTGTTCCTTATTCTTCAGAGATTTCCCCAAATAACTAGAAGAAAGTAAAGGACCTGTTGATTGAGTGCAAAGAAGGACGAGGCCTTTACTTTCTTCAATATACAACAAAATTTTAGGACTTTATCACTGAAATTACCAACAAATGAAGCAAGTTCCCTTGTTCAGGCCACACCAACAGGAATGAGACCAAGCAAAGACCCCAAAAGTAGAACCCACCCCTCCTCCTCCTCTCCACCCAGGGCCAGACCCACCGTCTCAACCGGGTCCGACCCGACCCATCCTGGGTTGCACCAACACAAGCTTGACCCCTCAGCTTCTCTGCTGCACCAAGAAGTGGTGAGAGAAGAGACCAGCGCCCCCACTTTCTTTGAAGACCTACAGATTTCACAAGATTACTGGAATTTGAGCCCAAACCCGAGGAGTTTCCCGTACAGTGTGAAGCAGCAATGCCGGGAAAAAGGCCGAGAAGGTCAAAGGGAGGGACCCAGATAGGTGGCGCAGTGATGCTATTGGCAACATTGTGTTTAGGAAGCTTGTTGGGTGCCCTGGTTGCTTGTGCCATAATTTTTATAAGGTTCCATAATTATGATCACATACACCTTGGGGGGGGTGGGGGTGGGGGTGGGGGGTGGGGGGCGGTTAATCGATCAAAGGGAAATAGTACTGAGATTTCTAGAGCCGGTTTCACTCAGAAAAGTTCTTACTACCGGGATTCAGGTCGTGACATGGATCTTCTTGAATTGTCAGCCCAGATTCTGGGGAAAGTAGAATTCAATCATAAAACTGATCTCAAGACAGAAATTAAAAGAGTAGTGATGGGGCTCATGTAGCTCATAATACTCCGGTCCATAAACGCTCCGATCCATAACACTTTGGCCCAATAAGGAACAGCCCAATAAACCTATGAGCTCCTTCTATAACATGCCGCCTTGTAGCTACCCTACGCCACGCCACCCTGCAGCTGTCTACACACGTTGCCCTGCAGCCATCCTACAGCATGCCGCCCTGCAGCCACTTTACGACATGCTGTCCCCTGATCATGCAATCAATGCCTTAACACTGGCGAGACGTGGGCAATGCCCGTTCAAAGGGCTATAAATAAGCTGAGGTATGGAATTCATAATTCATTCAGACTTAATCTACTTACACACAACCTCATTTAGATTTAACTTTTGACCTCCCTTTTTAAACTTTCATTCTAACTTAAGCTTCGGAACGCCTTCGGAAGTCTCTCCTCCACTCCTTCCGAGGACCTTTAGTTCATCCCTGTCACCTGTGTAGAGCCCAGGCCATGACAACACTCAGGCTACCTTTTTTGGCATCAATAAGTAGCATCTAATGTTTTAAGCAAATTAGATTTCATATTTTCTTTATCAAGCTGCAGAAAAGTTAATGGATGATCTTCTGATGCTAACATGAAGTATGAATTATGTGTTCACCTGACCCTGATATCGTGTATTCGGTAACTGATAGAGTTTACAGGATATAATGACATATTTTATCTCCCAGCCCCCAAATCCATTGACACTGTTAGTTCTATTGGAGCAATACCAATAACATTTAACTATCAAAAACAAATTACAAAACAAAATTGTTTTTTATTACTTCAAAGTTTGAAGTTCAAACCCTAAACCCCAATTAATTAGACATAATATAACTAATAAGCTTAATCCAGGTTATTTTCCCCTTTTTTTTGTTCTGGTAAATCTTAGCACCATAGAGCATGTTCTATTTTCTAAATCTTTCCCAAGGTAAGTTTTGTTTTGTAGTGAGTCAAAAAAACAATATTGCCCTTACAACCATTAACCCACTCTCCCTCAAACAAAAATGGCAACAAACTCTCTCTAATCTCTCCACCTCAACCACTCTCCTCCTCCCTCCTCCCTCTCCTCTCAGAGACGGGCTCAGATGGGTTAATGGTTGAATGAGAGAGAGGCTCAGATGGGTTAATGGTAGAAAAAGCAAAATAGTCTTTTGACGCATTACAAAACAAACTTACTGTGAATCTGAAGAAATAGACCATGTATTTAGCGCTTTCCATACTTTATATTAGGGGTAACAAACAAGAATCGATTCGAAAACTTGATTCGATTGAAAAATATATCAGAATAAGATAATTTGAATTTGATCTAATCTTAATACGAACGATTTGAAATTTAAAACGATTTACGTTTAAAATAATATGAATCTGATTTGATCTGAATCCGAAAAGATCCGAAACAATTCGAACTCAAAACAACCTAATCCAAAATAAATTAAATTATATTTTATAAAAAAAATATGTTTTTTAAAACTGGGATAATAGTTAATTTACTAGTTGTTAAATAAAATAAATTGTATAATAATTAATTAATTATTAATTTATATGTGTTTATGCATGGTTCAACATTCTATTAATATGAGTAATCGCTTTAATTTCAAATAAAAAATAAAAAAGAATAGTAAATTTTGCATTGTTTTTTAAATTATAATAAAATTTTATTTTTAGTTGTCTTAAAAAATATAATAAAATTAAGTGATTATATGAAATTTAAATTTGGTATAAAATGTTACTAGTGAGAATAAATTTATGGACCAATTGTCTAAGATAAATTCAAACTAAAAATCATAATATTATATATTTTATTAAAAAAGTTAATATTAATTAATTTTCACGACAATGAAACTATTTTAATATTATTTTATATAAATAAAATATTTTTTAATTAAATATAAATATTTATTTTATTAATTCCACACAACATTATTTGAGATTTTAAACTATTCAAACTTTAAATGACTCCAAAACAACCTTATCGTGCCCAACTTAATCTTAAAATGACTCACCTAACGCCAGCCCGCCATATCCAACTCAATTTAAAATGACTCAGAACTTAACTCAAGCCCACCCAACTCATTCACTTTGTCACATCTACGTTATATATATGATTGGACAGGGGATTAAAGACAACTCATTTTCGACCCATTTAAATACGTACATGACATTTTGGCAACTGCTTTCAGTTCATGTCAGACATCTATCGTGATTTTAAGCAAATGAAACAAAACCCTTCTTTCTTGGCATGTAGCCTCCGTCAGCTTTTTTTAGGGTGGTGGTTCGAGTTAACGGTCAGCTGGTAGTGTTTATAAACTTTATATTATGTGGAAATTAAATATAATATTAAATAAATTAACATGAATAAGATATTATTATTAATTATGTCAAAAAAACTTAATATTAATATGTCTTGTTTATTAAATAGGTAAAACGACACGATATGACATGTTTAACCCGTTTAATAAACGGATCGTGTTAGACACGATAATCCGACACAACAACCCGACACGACACGACTAACATGTTAAACACGATAACCCGAAAAGATTAACTAGACACGACATGTTTATTACATAAACAAATATAAGTTATATTACATTACCATCCATCTAATCAATCATAATCCAAATTCTAATATATTTATGATCCAAATATACATAAAAAGTCTAATTAATTATATAAACATTATTTTATCAACTATCATCTATATTGGGAGAGAAGAGAGAGTCTGTAGACTCTGTGATGCGTCGCTATTGAGTGAACATGTGAAGGAATGTTTTGTGTTTATGATGTGGCGAAAATAGGAATTAGAGTTTATTTTATACACACTAAGAATTTTTTTTAATGTAATAAACAAATTTTTTAAATGAATCATAAACAAGTAATTAGTCATAATTGTATCAACACGACTCATCAGACTCATAAATTTAATCGTGTCATTTCGGGTTGGCGGGTCAATCCGCGACACGTCACGATTTTTCTGTGTCATAATCGTGTCGACATAATTACAACACGAACCCGATTATACTCAACACTAGCACGATTTATTTTGTATCGTGTCGAGTTCACATATCGTATCCAAAATTGTCACCCCTACTTTTTTTCATCTAGAAAGTCTTACATGAATTTATGCCATTCAAACTTTTCAACCCAGATCTTACAAGGTGCTAAATATATAATAGACTTCTGGTAATTTATTTCTGCTCACTCTCTCATTCATAAATTCTAAAGATGTTACATACACAATATGGCATGTGGTCATGGTAGTGGGATTTTAGCACCAAGAAAGATGAAATTTCTCGGGCAATTATCACCGTTCTGGTCACCATATTTGCATTATGTTGGTTCTCATTGATGGCAAAGAAGTCGAGAAAGGTAACAGCGCCATTGCCGCCAGGTCCTGGTGGCTTGCCATTACTGGGATACCTTCCATTTCTTGGCACCAATCTCCACAGGGAATTTACAGACTTGGCTTCTGCCTATGTCCCTGTGTACAAGCTCTGGCTTGGAAACAAGTTATGCGTAGTTGTCAGCTCACCATCCTTAGTGAAAGAAGTTCGCGATCAAGATTCAATCTTTGCTGACCGTGACCGTCCCATAGCTGCATCAATCATCACATATGGTGGAAATGATATCGCCTTTGCCTCCTATGGTCCTGACTGGAAAAAGATGGGCAAGGTATTCGTGCGCGAGCTGCTTAGTAATTCAAGCATTTATGCTTCTTATGCCCTACGGAGACAAGAAGTTAGGAAGACTATCAAAGATTTGTATAACAAAATCGACATGCCTGTTGACATAGGGAATTTCACATATTTGACTGTCATTACGTGATCATGAGCATGTTGTTGGGTGCTACACTTGAAGAAGAAAAGGGGACTGAATTTGCGGCTGAATTTAGAAAAGTTGTGACAGAACTAATGGTGCTATTGGGAACACCTAATGTTTCAGACCTTTTTCCAATACTTGCAAGGTTTGATATACAAGGAATAAAGAAGAAAGCAATTAAGATCTCTCAGTTGTATGATCAGATTCTCAATTCTGCCATAGAAAGATGCACAAATTCAGTCAAGTCCAAAGAAGACGTCGCCGGGAAAAGCGAGCAGAAGTACTTCTTGCAGCTACTGTTGGAGTTCAAGGAACAGGGAGATAGTGCAACATCAATTAACATGTCACAACTAAAGGGAATGCTAGTGGTATAACTTTGGATTTAAGCTTTGCTGCTTAATTATAGATAGAATAGATAGACAACTTACGGGTGCACAGGGACAAACCCTGAAACCACAAGACTTTACGATCTTGCATACCTTATGGCCATTTTTCTTGGACTGGTAAAACCTAGTTTGGTTCAGTGTCACATTTAGGGATCTTAATTGAGATGCCTCTAAATAAAGCTAATTTTGCATATAACCATTTTCCATCAAACAATAAACTAAAATCCAGTTTTTTTCATCTCAATTTTCTTTTTCTTATCATCTCATTATGATAGGATTATAATTTATACATGAGAAAAATATTAGGGTGTCGTGTGGAAAATGTTTTTCATTTTCTTAAACATTTTGCTCAACTATTTTCCATGTTTTCTGATATTTGGAAATATAAGTAGTTTTTTTCAAATTACGATAAATTGTGTAAATTGTTGAAGAAAGTAAAAAAGAATATTGAGATAGAAAATTAAAACATTTTCAACAACTAAGTGCACTCTTAATCTTTTATATTCTCTTTTCTCTCACTTCTCTTATACTACTTTGATCGTTAAAGAAAAAAAGTGGGAGAAAAGAAGAGGATGAAAAAAAAATAAGAAAGTTGATCTTTTCGATTATGAATTTGGTAAAGATGATAAAAAAATTACCAGAAAAAAGAAAATAACAATAACTTTCACTACTCTCAATTATTTCAATCAATTTGAAAGAATTATAATATGTACGTAACATCAATTATGCCTCTCACTTTTTTATCATTTTTTTCCTATCAAACAATATAAAAATGCTTTGGGCTCACCTTTCTTTTTCTTTTACCTCTCCCTTGCTACAACTTTTCCACGATCAAATATAATAGTAAGTTTATGTCTCTAACAACTTGGATGAATATCTTAATACATTGGAATAATGATTTGACATTAACAGGACATCCCTGTTGGCGGAACGGATACAACATCAACCACAGTGGAATGGATAATGACAGAATTGATGCAGAATCCAGAGGTAATGAAAAAAGTGCACGAAGAATTAGACCAAGTTGTGGGGATAAACAGCAATGTGGAAGAGTTTCACTTGCCCCAATTGCGATATCTTTATTTTGTTGTGAAGAAGACATTCCGATTGCATCCACCCTTGCCCTTCCTAATACCCCGTTCTCGAAGGAAACATGCACTCTTGGTGGTTATAAAATACCGAAACGCGCCAGTGTCTTCTTAAACGTTTGGTCCATTCATAGAGATCCTCAGCTTTGGGAAAATCCCATTGAATTTGAACCTGAAAGGTTCTTGAATGATTCTAGCAAGTTTGATTTTTATGGCAACAATTTTCAGTACCTTCCATTTGGCTTAGGGAGAAGGGTCTGTGCAGGGCTTCCCTTAGCGGAGAAGATGCTAATGTATGTGTTGGCTTCACTGTTACATTCTTTTGAGTGGAAATTGCCTAATGGTGGAGAGGTGGACCTGGACAAAACATTTGGGATTGTGATCAAGAAAACCAAGCCTTTGGTTGTTATTCCAAAACTAAGGTTGTTTAATTTAGAGCTTTATGCATAAAAAAAACTTGTAATG
Source organism: Bretschneidera sinensis (assembly GCA_023935145.1). Lineage (NCBI taxonomy): Eukaryota > Viridiplantae > Streptophyta > Magnoliopsida > Brassicales > Akaniaceae > Bretschneidera > Bretschneidera sinensis. The sequence continues at coordinate 33,535,825 of CM043698.1, forward strand.
TGCTTTGAGTAGTAAATCTGTAATAAATGTATCTTTCTTCGGCATGAGGCCCCCTTATGCCAATGTCTATATGCACTTCTACAGCATCTCCATTTGGGAACTTGAATTTGAATTTAGAGGCCCAATTTCAAATACATTGTTTGGATTCATTTTTACTATTGTGTATTTGTATTTCATGAAAATACATGGGGAATTTAAAAGACCGAATAACATGTAATTAAAATTCTTTTTTTTAACAAGTTCTTTTCATGAAACCTACGTATTTTTCTAACCTAAAACTCTCGATCGAAAACCCCACTATCACGATCTCTCTGTCTCTAGCTGCAACGCTCACTCACCATCGGCCACTGCCTTCTGTATTCTCAGCCCCCATTTTCAACTACCAGGTGCTCTCCTCTACACATTCTCACGCTTTCTCTCTCTTCTGGGCTGATTTCTCTTTCTTTCTCCCTTTCTTCATTTCTTATTCTGGTTCGTTCTTTTTTCTTATCTCTCTCTCACTTCTGTCGGTAAGTATGGCTTGGTTGGCTAAGATCACGGTGGGGTGCCGTGGAAAAGGCAGATTAGGTAGCTGGAGGCTTCAGGTCGGGTCTTGGGGCTTCAATTGGGAAGACGATGAAGTAAGCTAATGAGGTAAATGAGCATAAACATGGAAAAAAAATAATGGGAGATTTGAGAGAGATTGGGTTTCCATTGAAACCCCTGTTTTATTTTTTTGCAATGTAATGCAATTTTTCACTTTAGAGAGAGGGGGTTAGGGTTGCTGGTTAGAGAAATGGTTAAATCTGGATTTTTTAATGATTAAATTTTGTTGTAACGATTGTGTTTATGGAAAATTAAGAAAGTAATCTGATGAGAAGTGATTGTACTATACCTATTTCCTGTCAATGAATATAAATGTATGGATGCATGGTTTTTTTCATTTCTCCTGTTGGTGGGTTTTTGAATTGTTTTCATGTGCAAGTTAGGCTGAACCAAGAAATTAATCTATCTTCGAATTTTATATTCTTCTTTTTAGAATTTCACTCTTTATGCATCGAAGGCTAGTCTTTTCATTTTTCATTTTTTTTCCCTATAAAAAATGTTAAATGGTTATGGCTATGGCTATCTGAAATATTACAGTTACAGTCACAACAGCCATGCACAAAAAGAACGAACGTGTGCCCTAAAACTATTCAAAAGGTAAGCTTCAATCTCTTTTAACTCGTGCATACACAAAAAGCTTGATTACTACTTGTTTGTCTTTTTAAGAAAGGATCTTATCAAGAATCTGTCTTGAGGAAAAAAATCTCTTTAACTTGGGGACAATTTGAAAGTTACCTTGAATCTCCTACAATTATATGAAGCAGACACCATATGTTTGCGTGTTAAGTTTACGTCTTTCTAAGTGATCAATCATATTTTTTGTTTCCAAAATTGGAAAAAAAGGAAAAGAAAAGAAAAAGACAAGATGAACACTAAAAAAATTGTTGGAATGTTGTATGTCGGTAAATTCATCATTCTTGTTTATGTCAAAAATAATTTAATGTAGTGTGAAATATTCTGATTGGACCATATGAAAATACTTGAGAAAATAGGAATAAGAGCATTAAATGAGATAAGTTGACTAACAATAAAAAAGTTGGCGAAACAAAAACTTTTAAAAGAGATGTTAGAGGGATAACATCGAAACAGATAATATAACTCGATGATGATAAGCTCGAAAGAATTTTATTGCAACCTCGAGCATACATAATTGCTAATCTGATTCTTAAAAATCTTGTATTTAATTTGGTTAAAGTAAAAGTGACCACAATTAGATACAAACCAACATAGTAGAGTAAAAAATTTGAACACGTGGCATGTTCAACACAATTATTCCAGAGAACGTGAAGAAGTAGAAAAATAGAAACTCTTTAAAAATGTCAATACAAGTATCCAAGCTTTGAGTATTATAAATAGCAGCAGAATCAAGCATAAGAGACACACAAAGACAATCATTCAAAAATCATTTCCTATCTATCAATATTTATTTTCAACATTTACTTTTTTTTTTATTTTTCAGTCATTTAATAGATGTATTGTAATCATAGCTGTAATTTCTTTTCTTCATTCTCGTCATATGTCTGTCTCGAAGTCAAGTTAGAGTTATATTGAAAGCTCAACATACACTACATTCGAAGAGTCTGTATATGATATTTTGATGTTTCAACCTTATAAACTCATTGTATCAGTATTGTACTTGTTATTTATTCTATTTATTAATTGTTAAATTAATTTTTTTTTTTAAATATATAACTACATATCATTAGAGTTTTTTTAATTGAAGTAATACCAGATTTATCTAGAAAAGTATTTTTCCAATTGAATCTACTTCAACCTCGATTATAAATAAATTAAATCTTGCTCCGACAATACTTGAAATAACTGATTGAACATGAGATTTCGGCACAGGCTTCCAGTTCATGTAAGACATGTAACAAGAATTTAAACAAATAGAACAAACCCCATAAAAAAATCTTTCTTGGAATGTATTGCCCCTATTAACTTTTTTCCTACTAGAAACTCCCATCTGAATTTATGACCATTCAAATTTTCCAACCCAGATCTTTTGTCCTTACATGTATTTAGGGGCTATTTATATAGTTGAGACTTCCGGTATTTCATTCACAAATTCTAAAGATGTTACATACGCCATATGGTATGTGGTCATGGTTGTGAGATGCTAGCATCAAGAAAGATGAAATTTCTCGAGCAATTCTCACTGTTCTGGTCACCATATTTGCGGTATGTTGGTTCTCATGGATGGAAAATAAGTCAAGGAAGGTAACAGCACCATTGCCACCAGGTCCCCCGTGGCTTTCCATTAGTGGGATACCCTCGATTTCTTGGTAACAACCTCCACAGGGCATTTACAGACTTGGCTTGTCTATGGCCCTGTGTACGTTCAAGTCTATAAAAATGGAGCAACAAAACTGGCCCATTCTTCAATTTTTTTAAATGGCCACGTCATGGATTGAGATTTAAGTTTAAGGAATTATTTTTTTTTTATTTGTATTTCAATTTTAATTATAAGTAGAATCTCTAACTATCATTTATGGATATAAAATTTTTAACTCAATTTATTTTTTGCAACTCACTCTCGTTAGTGAAAGAAGTTGTTCGTGATCAAGATTCAATCTTTGCTAACCGTGACCCTACTGTGGCTGCATTACTCATCACATATGGTGGAAATGATATCTCCTTTTTACCCAGTGGTCCTGATTGGAGGAAGATGCGCAGGGTATTTGTGCGCGAGCTTCTTAGTAATTCAAGCATTGATACTTCAATTATGCTCTACGGAGACAAGAAGTTAAGACGACTATCAAAGATTTGTATAGCAAAATCAACACTCCTGTTGTTGACATAGGGGCGTTTGCATTTTTAACTGTCATTAATACTATCATGAGCATGTTGTGGGGTGCAACACTTAGAAGAAAATGGGACTGATTTTGCTGCTGAAGTTAGGAAAGTTGTGGCAGAACAAATGGTGCTATTTGGAACACCCAATGTTTCTGACCTTTTTCCAATACTTGCAAGGTTTGATTTACAAGGAATAGAGAAGAAAAAAATTAAGGTCTCTCAGTGATATGAAAAGATTCTCAATTCTACCATTGAACGACGCATAAATTCAGTTAAGGCCAAAGAAGACGTCGCCAGGACAAGCGAGCAGAAGGACTTGTTGCAGCTATTGTTGGAGTTCAACGAACGGGGAGATAGTGCAACACCAATTACCATGCCACAACTAAAGGGAATGCTTCCGGTATAACTTTTTTCTTTTTGATTATCTGCTTAATTATAGGTAGAATAGATAGACAACTTATGGGCGGTTAAGATGGGCAGGCACAAACCCACATTACAAACACGCATACTTTGTGGCCAATTTTTTGGACTGGTAAATTCCACTTTGGTTCAGTCTCACATTTAGGGATTTTAATTGGCCAAAGCCTAACATGAAGTCGCCAAATAAAGCTACTTTTACATATAATCATTTTCTATGAAGCAACAAACACTCTCAGGCACTCTCAACTTGGTAGGATTATTATTTATATATGAGAAGAAAATATTAATCTTATTTTTTTTTTCTCTCCTATTAAATATAATTAACTTTCACTCCCTGAATGATGTACTATATCAATTTTTTTACCAAATAATAGAAAAACATTCTTCACTCAACTTTTTTTTTTTTCCTTCATGTATTTTTTTTCATCTTTTTCTCTTTACCCATTATAGTTAAAAATTCATGTGACATTGTTATGTCACTTGCCAATTGAATAAGTATCTTAATACATGGAAATATCATTATGGTGAAGAATTAGACCAAGTTATCGGATAGATTTCAGTTCTCTCAATTTTTAGAGGAAACTTTAGAATTAAATTAAGTTCATTTTAACCTTTCAATTGTTTTTGAATGGATAAAATTTTACCACTAAATAAATATAATGTTATGACAACAAATACATTTTATTGGATTCTTAAATGATACTATGTCATTATTTTTATTTGGTGACAAAATCTTGTCCATCAAAAATAATTGAAGAGTTAAAATAAGTTTAATTTAAGTATGAAGTTTTCTTTCAAAATTGAAAGAATCGGATCCGGGGACCGATAAACAGCAATGTAGGGGAGCTCCACTTGTCTCAATTGGAACAATTCCATCGCTAGGCCAACAGGGCTGGGCTGGTAAGTTTCCAAAGCCCACTAATTTTATACAATTACTACTAAAATACACATAAGTATTGTACCCAAAAAAAAATACAAATAATACAGCAAAGTCTACTACAATTACATCTGTATATATATATATGTCTTCAACTTTAATTTTCATTATGAACTTTTAGTTAAGTGAAAGTTGGTAGTTGTTTTGATTCATGAATTAACAATTCACATGTTATGAGACAACCCTAACTTAAATTAGAAAACAAGCTATCTTATCTCTGTTCTTTGTGGAAATGTAACTTTGCCTTCTTTTCAAGTTTCACTTTTTATTACTGTTACAACTAAAAATATCATTCTGTCAGTTGCACCTATAATATCTCCATTGTCTTTCTTGGTGGTTCAAATGTTATACATTTTTCAATATTTTTGGATTAACCGTTGTTTGTGAATTTGGATTTTGTAAAAACAAGTTGATTTAGACTTTAGAGTACGTTACTCGTAAAATCCATATTAATGTGTGATTATAAAGATTTTGGACTATGGCTCATCTTGATAATTTCATTTATTCTATCTTTAGAGAGAAAACAGTAATTAAAATTTTTATACAAAAAAAATAAATGCCTTAATGAAACCAAGTTTTATAGTATTGAACACCAAAATGATATTATTGAATATATTAAAAAATCAAAAAACATTTTAAAGGGTATTTATTGTGGTTAAAACTGATTAACTATTTATTTCAAGAAGAGGATATGTCCGAATAATTGAATCAATTCTTCATCATTTTTTTATGTCCATCTTGACTAAAGATAGAATCTTTAATAATTTTTATTTTATATTTATTTGTTTTTTATTTTACGATTGGATCATTGTTTTGTTTTGTGAATTTTCCTACATTGGTTCAGATTGGATTAGGAAAAAAAAAGTATTTTAACATCAATTTTTTTGGTATATATTTAACTAATCAATTATACTTCTTGACCTCTTACGCATGACCACCCGCTGCTTGTTCACTTAAAAAAAAGTTAAAACATAGTGATTTATGTCTAAAAGAAAAAGAAAAGCAAAAATTAGAATACTAATGGAAAAGGTTAAAAAATTAGGGGGGAAAAGTAAAATTATATAAAAAGACAAACAAAATGATCAGGATGAATCAACCCATATCAACTTTCAACAAATTTATGAGTTCAGGTCAAAACCCTATAATCTTAAAAGATTCTTGATTGGATTTGATGCAAAATAAGAATTTTACAAGCTGAAACATTGTTGATAATTTTTTAAAATTACATTAATAATATTTATATATATTTAATTAATATTATTAATAAAATTTTCAAAAATTACCATCAAAGTTTTAAGTTAAACAAAAAATTTACCTTTAATCCAATCTCCTAAAACGTCTCTCTCTCACACACATATCTGCATATCGTTATGGTATTTTATTCTCTCCAAAATTGCAGACTTCCTGCTTTCCCTTTCCCAGCACAGCCCAACCTTATAAACCCCTCACCACCGTCTCTCTTCTGAAAATGGCTCCAAAACTCCTCAAATCACTCCCACCCCAAACCCACAAGGCATAAACCTAGAAACCCTAATCAGATACAGTTCCCCATTCTCAACCACCACCACCACATTCCCATTTTCTGCCCAAAAAACCCTCACCCTAAATCCCTATTCAATAACAAGAAGAACATATTCTTGTTTTTGTTTGACTTTTGATTTCCATCTTCATATCTTGGCACCCCCAAATGTCACACCTTGATGACACACCCTCTACACCAGGCAAATACAAAACGGAAAAATCACCGCCATACAGTCACCACCGCTACTTTCGCTTCCATTTCTCCTCTCTCTCTAAACTCACTCTATGGTCCTCTCTCTTCCTTGCTCTCCTCCTCTTCTTCCTACTCCTTTCCCCTCCTTCCTCCTCCCCCTCTCGCCGCCACCTCACCAATGACTCCTCCTCCACTTCTTCCTCGTGGGGCGGTCCTCATTGGGAGAAACAGGTCCGCAAATCAGCGCGTGCGCGCTCACGCTCAGGCTTTACGGTCCTAGTCACTGGAGCAGCTGGGTTCGTGGGCACCCATGTGTCAATCGCCCTCAAGCGCCGCGGAGACGGGGTTCTCGGACTCGACAATTTCAACCACTACTATGACCCAAAACTTAAGAGGGCTCGCCAAACGGTGCTTGATCGAGCGGGGGTCTTTGTAGTCGAAGGAGATATAAACGATCCAGTTTTGCTTCGGAAACTATTCAATGTAGTGTTGTTCACGCACGTAATGCACCTCGCCGCGCAGGCAGGCGTGCGTTATGCGATACAGAATCCGGGGTCTTATGTTCACAGCAACATTGCCGGGTTTGTTAATTTGCTTGAAGTGTGCAAATCAGCGAACCCACAACCAGCAATTGTGTGGGCTTCTTCGAGTTCCGTTTACGGGCTCAATTCTAAGGTGCCCTTTTCAGAGAAGGACAGGACTGATCAACCCGCGAGCCTGTATGCCGCTACAAAGAAGGCTGGTGAGGAAATTGCTCATACTTATAATCATATTTATGGATTATCAATTACTGGGTTGCGGTTTTTTACGGTTTATGGGCCGTGGGGGCGCCCTGATATGGCTTATTTCTTTTTCACTAAAGATATTCTTAAGCGGAAAACGATCAACATATTTGAGTCACCTGATAAGGGTAGTGTGGCTAGAGATTTTACCTACATTGATGATATTGTAAAGGGTTGTTTGGCGGCTTTGGATACGGCAAAGAAGAGTACTGGGAGTGGAGGGAAGAAGAGGGGCCCCGCCCAATTGAGGATATTCAATTTGGGGAATACCTCTCCGTTGCCTGTGAGTAAGCTTGTCAGCATATTGGAGAAGCTTTTGAAGGTGAAAGCTAAGAAGAAATTGTTGCCATTGCCGAGAAATGGGGATGTGGAGTTCACACACGCGAATATCAGTTTGGCGCAGAGGGAACTCGGGTATAAGCCCACCACTGATTTGGAGACGGGGCTGAAGAAATTCGTGAGATGGTACCACAGTTATAATTCGGGGTCAAAGAAGAAGAGTTCATGGTGATTTTTTCTGCGTCTTTTTCGGTAGAGTCATTTAAGTTATTTATATCCGTTCCCTATATTGAGTTCATTTTGCAATATTTACTCATTGGCTTTATCATATGCTTGATACTGTCATGCATGGATGCATTATGCCCTGCCAGGGATTGGTTTGCTTGTTAATGGGTGCTTCATTGCTGGGCATACTGGATTTGTATCAACAGAAGCTAGAAGCTTTTCTGTTGTTTTTCCACGTGTTGCTTCATGCTTACTTATTTTAGTGGTTCAAGCATTGTACAGTCCATGACTGATAGTTACAGAGAGATTTTGATTTCTGGACTTCTTTTTTCAATAATGTCGAAGAAAAATAAATTAGTATTTTCTGCAACAGTCTTGTCCATCGTTTAAATTCATGTCTCCATGATTCTGAGTCACCCTAAGCTTATGATGGATGTGGTTTACTTGTATACTTTTGATTGGAAATGCTACCAATGAAACGGGTCTTGTCTTACATTCTCTCTCCCTCTTATTCACAATCTTTTTTATAAAAAAAAATGAGTAAGTCCCTCTTATGCATAATCTGCCTAGTTATCATCGTTTTAATATTTTTACTTTTGCTAGGAATGCATTTTCTCTAATATCAGTGCTGTCGCATTTACATTTGCATTGGAATTCATGACTTTGAACTTTGTTCCTTTTATGGATGCTTAGCAATATATGTATTTAATTGAGTAATGTCAATATATGATATGTAAACTAAAGGGGAGAATTGGTGATTGCATATTAATTATAATTTTCAAGGGGTCCCTGATTACTTCACAAGATGAGCTGCATGGTCTGTTATATTGTTTAGGGGTTTACAGCTCATTTGGTTATCATAGTCTCCGCTAAGCTTTCTGCAGTTAATTTTACTTTCTTAGCTGTAAGGGGTTGCCGATAGAAAATGCAAACAATCTACATACTAGAAAATGTACCCTTGTTTGGGTTAAGGGAATGGGGAAAAATGAGAGTAAAGGAAATGAAATGGTACAAGTATCTCTTGTTTGGTAGTTTTTTCAATGGAAATGAGAGGATATGGAAGGGTACCTTTATCCCTCAAAATCCCTCAAAACTCTCTCTAAAGTATTTTGATTTTCTCTAGTTTGGGAGTTTTGGAGGGATAGCAAATTAGAGAAGATTGAGTTAGGAGGGGTGCTCTTCTCTTCTCCCTTCCCCTTTTCTCTCTCAATCCAAACATCCCCTTAGGAAACTATATTTCAAGGGTTAAGTTAATATACTTTACTTTCTCAGATGTTTTGGTTTTTTTTATCAATTTATTGAGATTTCAGCATGCAAGTTGACATCTTTTTAAATTGTATTAGATGACTGCAGAAATGAATTTCATCCTTTGCTAATCAAATCAATGTGGTGGCTTTGTGAATCTCTTTTTGCTGCTTTCATATGTTTGGAATGCTGAGAATACAATTGGTCTTTTGTTGTATTATTTTTGGTTCGTGAATTATTGGGATCGTTAATCTCCAATGGACTCTTCTGGGCTGATTATTTTCTAGGGGAATACCAGTCTTCTACCAGGCAATGTATGAGAATTGAATGGGTAGGGAATAGAAACCGATCCAAAATCTCACCAGTATACTTCCTCTTCTTCGTTGGACTTGAGCGTGGTAGCGGGTGAGGGTATGAATACCTCAGACGTGTGACATGTTTGATGAGATTTTTCGGTATCTTACTTTTGAGATTGCTGTAGGTTTTGAGTTTGACTCACCCGTGTGTTCTCGACCTTTGACGTTAGATGGGTTGTCGCTATAACATCTTCACAGCAGTATTTTGGTTAAATTTATTGAGTGGTCGGTTTCAAACCCTCAGCAGCTGCATAACCAATGCCAGAATTGGCTCCCATAGCAGTGCAATTTTTTTAGTCAATTTGTTTGTTCTGGCTTGACTCTTTCGGAGTGTTTCTTGAAAGGAAAAGAAAACAAATTTCGATTACGCAAAAGGCCATTCCCATGGACTTATGGAAAGGAGTCACTATCATGTCGAAAGTTTTTTTATAAGAAATTTTGTTATTAGATAATCAAATTAAGTAATTTATATATTAAATTTCGTAATGTTGTAACTATATATTTTTTTTATAAAATTATCATAAAATAAATTAAGCAGACTCATAAAATCACAAAATAATTTTTAAAAGATTCTCTCTTTAGAAATCAAATTCCCTGAAAAATCTTCTTCTCCCTGTACTCAAAAATAACTCTCTAATCTTACAATTTGTTTCTCTCCAAACTCGTTAGTATATCTCTTTCTGAATCGAAATCTCTAGAACAATATTCATAATTGCTTGTCAATTGACAATCAATTATATATTTATTCATCAATCGTCACGTAATTTGAATCAAAAAACATTTACTATTTGTTAATTGATGTTAAAGTGATTTCGAATAATAAGAGTTAAATTAAAATATTTTAATAACTAACAAAATTGATATCATTTTTTTGTTACTAAAAATAATGTGTATGGGATTAATATTACTAAAGTTGATATATATATATATATATATATATATATATATATATATAAGTTACAAAATGTAAAGATTAAGTTGTGAAAAATATTGAGGTTATGAAAATTAAAACATGGGTTACAAAATATGAAAGATTGGTTATGAAATTTGATAATATTTTTTGTTACGAAAAAATGATATATAAATTACAAATTACAAAATATGAAGACTTAATTATGAAAATTGAAGATATTTTTTTTGATTATGATAAATGATATCTAAGTTATGAAATTAAGTCAAATTGATAATGAAATTTGATTATATTTTTTTGTTACGAAAAAATGATATATAAGTTACAAAATATGAATACTTAATTACGAAATTTGAAAATAATTTTTTTATTATGATAAATGATATCTAAGTTATGAAAATTAAGTCAAAGGTTACGAAATATGAAGAATTTAGTTTCAAGTGAATTTGTCAACATTCTCTATGTCAATTTGTCATTCTGTAAGTAATTTAAACCGAAAAATATTTATTACTTGCCGATAATGGCTTGTGTGATTTCAATCAATAAGAGTCAATTAAACTTAATATAAAAAAAATTCATAACCAATGAAACTTAATAATTTGTTTATTACAAAAAATAATATTTAAATTATGAAATATGAAAATTTAATTATGAAATTTGATGATAATTCTAATGAGTTTAGAGAGAGAGAAAAAGTGGTTATTGAATTTAGGGGGATAAATGAATTTTAGGGAATTTGAATTGCAGAGAGAAAATCTTTTGAAAAATGTTACCTGATTTTATAGACCCACATAATTTATTTCAAAATTATCAATTCAAAAGTATTTAGTAGCTTCGGAACGATCAAAGGATTCCCTTGCTAGGGATTTCGAATCTACGGCGACGAAAGTTGGCTTTAGGATCAACACTCAATGAAGAATCTGAACCTGAAATCCCTCCTTCTCTTGGCATGTTTGAGGTATTTCTCAATTTCAATTTCCTTCGATTTTATTGTTCTTCTTCTTTCAGATTATTTGATTAATTTTTTTTTTTTTACTTTTCGTTGATTATATTATTTTTTCCCGCACTTTTTAACTATTGAAATTGGTGAGATATGATATTAGAAATCTGTCAAGCATCATGTATGATTTCGAAGTGCAATTTTAAGTGTCAGATAATTTTCTCGATTCATGCATTCAGTTTCGTTGTTTACTCAGTTTAATTCTTAACCTTTGATTAATTATTTGCCCTCCCTCCCGTCCTACTTGCCTTCTCAGTTTAAACTTCTGAAATTAGTGAGATATAATGCATAAATCTCATCTTCGGTAAGTTAAAATCAAGATCCACTGGTTTAATTTGGATTAAATGATTTTTTTTGCCAATATTTGGATTAAATGGTTAAAATCGCATGCTTTTGTTCTGCTCCCGAATAAAGGAGAAGATGAACAGTACCAAGTTTCTATTTTTGGGATATTGCTATGAGATGAACAATCATTTTTTGAGCTTGAGATGGGATTTTACGATAAAGAGATGGAATGTGATTGTTTAAATGTTTGCAAGGCTCTAGATATGGAAGGAATTGATTTATCAGTGGCAGAATCTGTTTTGAAACATGCTAAACAGGTTATGAGGAGTTTAAAGACACTTCTTTGCCCACTGTTTTGATCTGTCGTGAGTCTTTCAAAATTGCAACTAAGTTATGAAGAAGAGATTTCACCTTTAACGATTCAGCAAATAAACAGTCTTTGATACACTGTTTATTTGCTGCTGAGAATCAGTAAATAAAGAAAACTATGTACTGTACTTATTTGTTTTTAGTTTTTTTGGGTTTTTCCTTCAACTGTTCATTAGTTTTGGTTCGAGAAGAGAGTGGCCGTAAGATCACTAGTAAAGTCATTGATGCTTAATGCTACAAAAAAATGAATCATGAATTAACAAATGCTATTGAATTATGCTCATTACATGCTAAGAAATGTACTTGAACTGTAGGACTCTACTAAATCAATAAGGTAATAGCATTCATAGACATATATCATAGGAGAATAACTGTAAGAGTATTATTATTAACAAACGAAATTTGTAAATTTATAAAGTGCTTTTTCTTTCCTCAAGCTTTACCGCATTTTCTTATCAACCAGCTCCTTACAGGAAACAGTTTTTTTTTAACATTGGCAGTAAGGCATAGTCCCTGTAAAATACTACGTAATTATGTACTAACAATTTTGAGCAGTTTCAGCAGCAAGGCATAACTTGCTAAGGCCACATCTCCTCTGTCCCACTATAATCAGTGGTAGTTTTCTCAAATCAAGAAAGAAGAAAATGGCTATTTAGAATTGGAACTCAGCTCCTGAATCACAGCCTCAATCATTGGCCTATTGTCAGGAAGCTCATGGGTGCAACCTAGTGCAATTTTTGCCAGCATAGCTGCCTCTGATTCAGAGAATTCTCCTTTGAGATTTGCATCAATAAAATCTTCATATCTGCAAGATTCAGCTGCTAATCGCATTGAATTGTTGAGTGTCCTCCTGCCAAAGAGGATTTGGAGGATAATCACTCCAAATGCAAAAATGTCACTCTTTTCTGTAAAACGGCCAGTGGTAACATACTCTGGAGCAAGGTATCCCATGGCTGCACTTGTTTTCAGAGCTGAAAAGACAGCGTCGTCTGCAAGGAGCTTATGAAGGCCAGAGTCAGCAATCAATGGTTTAAATTGCTGGTTGATAAGAACCTTCTCAACTGAAATGTTTCGATGAACTATGGTGGGTTTGTTAGCTTCGCTCCTGTGTAGATATTCAATACCTGTTTGGGCAAAAATAATGATATCAATGAACACAGACTGAATTTAGAAGTACTTTTGATCTCGAATACCTATCATTTTCAACTGATTTGCTTCAATGAAATTCATAATTCACAATCCCAAGACCACTGGAAAGAAGAACAGCGCAACAGTCAAGATTGGAACATTAAGTCAATAAGCTATCAACGGAGCTGATGGATAGGAATAGTTCCATTGATCTAAAAATTTCAAAATTGGCACCATTATTTTCTTCTAGCATTTATCACAACGTTTGACATTTTCTCTAATGGACCCAATCATGGTGAAAAAATTAACGGAGGACTTCAATGAACAATAATAAAGTAAACTGACCTTTTGCAATGCCATTTATGATGGAAACCCTCGTGGGCCAGTCAAGAACCTGGCTGCTTCCACATTCTACATCAAGATATTTTGACAGCTTTCCCTTGGAAGAAAAATCATAGAGGAGAAAACATTCACCCCTGCTCCTCGAACAACAAAATCCTCTCAGGCTAACAAGGTTTTCATGTTGCAGTGAAGTTAACAAGTTCAATCCCTTCACGAACTCTGCTTCCTCATTCTTACAGCTGGTTATACTGATACTTCTGATAGCTACAAGAGAACCATCTCTGAGAATTCCTTTGTAGACACATGAGAAATTGCTTCTTCCTAACAAATTAGCCTCAGAAAAGCACTGGGTTGCAGACTCAATTTCTTCCAAACTGAACCTAAAGTTATTAAGCTGCTCCTGGGAGAATCCAGTGCCATTTCTACCATCACCAAATGGGTCCCATCCATTAGAATATTCAAGACTTACAAGTGGTGAGGTACCGGTCCTGTAGAACTCCTTAGCCTGATCCGTGCTAAGACGACCATCAGAAGGATCATATGTATTCCCAATCTTTTGTTTCTGCCTACAGTAGCGGAAAAAGATAAAAAATCCAGCACCCATTAATGTGACAGTGACTATAATAATCCCAGCTACAACAACTATTTTTGGGAATTTTGATGACTTTGAGCAATGGGTTTGGTTGCAATGTGCGTGGGAATTTGCAGAGTTAGGTATATCTTCTGAACCAGTATTATTCGTGTTCGGTCCAGAAGGTTCAAGTTGGTTGATATTCAGATCATCAAAAGAGGAGCAGCCTCTCAATGAAGGAAATCGAACTCCACATAAGCCGGGATTGTTCTCACACTGGAATCCCTCATTTAATTTCTTTAAACCTTCACAATTTATTGAAAACTAAATATCAGTCTAGGGCTGTAGTTCAACAAGCAAAACAAGATACACATAAGAGGAAGAGAAAAGGTTTCAAAATAAGACTAAGCAAGGATGAAGGGGAAAATTTTTACCAGAGGGAACAGTTCCAGAAAGACTGTTGTTTCGGACATCTAGAACTTCCAATTGAGGGATGCTAGCTAGCCTTTCTGGAATTATACCAAATAAGTGATTGAAGCTCAAGTCAAGCCTTCTTAACATCTCCAAGTTCCCTAAGCTTGCGGGAACATCACCAGTAAATCTGTTATACTGAAGAGCAAGCACGCTTAGCCTCTTCAAGGATCCCAACTGTGAAGGAATCTTCCCTGTCAGCTGGTTACAACACAGCTCTAAAACTACAAGACAAAGGATCATCCAATTAAGCTGAGTTCAGACAAGGAACCCACAAACTGTATCAAAACTGAGATCCATTATTTCACAATTCAGTTAATGTGATCTTGATAAGCTGATATCGCTCAAATCAATAACGTGAAGATCAACAGACCAAGAATGAAAAGTCTAAAGATCCCATTGAACTCAGACACTCAGTAAAGCTTAGAACCTAATGATGACAATCGAAATGCAAAGTCTGGATGGAGATAAAAGGGAAAAGAATATAAATCAAAAAATTTAATTTTAAAACTTCTATTCTTTTCATCAGCTTTCTCAGCAACGAACATGACCTAGTTCTGCAAATTTATATAACAAAAACCCAGAAATTTGCTAACAAGATGAAGCTTTTCTCTGCTATATACATTCTATTACTTACATAGTCACCACCTAGGAACTCAAAATTAAGCAAATCTATGACCCAAAAACGACCCACAAAGAAAAGTACGTGTTTTTCATTTCAGATTTAATCAAACGTACGCCACAATAACACCCTTAAAAGAACCAAAAACAACCGTGAATCCTAGACCGAAAAAGAAACATTAGCAACAAATTAAAAAAACAAACCTTGTAAATCAGCCATTTTACCGATCTCAGGAGGAATACTCCCCGATAAATTATTCACATTGAGATAAAGATCAGATAACTCAGTAAGATTTGCAATCTCCTTAGGTATCTCCCCGGACAATGCATTGTAATGCAAGTACAAACCAGACAGGTACTTAAGCTCCACCACTGCAGGCGATAGCGTGCCTGAAAGACCCTTCCCTTGTAACGATATGTTAGCCACTTTGAGGTGCTCATTGCACGCAACACCCTCGAACGAGCCGCTGCAAGGGTCACCATTATTGGTCCATGATTTGAGCAGCTTGTTTTGTGGGTCTAAAGAGGCCTTTAGTTTCATTAGAGCCCTAAGCTCGGAATTTCCAGAAACAGATTCTGGAGTGAAAACAGAGAGGAAGATAACAAGAGAGAAGAGGAAATGAGAGAAACCCATTTTTGTTCTTCGCTCAAAATCGCCGCTTTTGGTTATCTTGAGTTCTTCCCCTCTCTGTCTCTCTCCAGAATTCCTGTTCTTCTTGCACTCTCTCCTCTCTCCAATTTTTTTGTTCTTCTTGCACCCTCACTCTCTCCAAATTTTGTTCTTTGCTAGAAGCCTAGAAGAGAAGAGGAGCTGATAGTGATGATTGGTCCATTAAATTCTCTGTATTAAACATTTGTATGTTAGTGAAACGAAGAGAAAAACAGGGATAGAGACAAAATAGTACAATTAATAACGACTTTTCGGTGAGTATCAGACACATTCACATTTAGGAGTTCAATGTTTGGGGACAGACAAGGGTTAATATAGTGTGAGCACTAGTTATGATGACTGCTATTACAAGAAGCTTTTTTTACCGTTCGATTTGAAGAAAAAAGATAGTTGACTGCTGGGTCCTGCTCCATATGACCTGTTTACTTTATCTAAAGCGATGATGAAGAAATGGGCTGTGATGTCTGTGTCACAAAGATGGATGTTGCATGTACACAAAGTAAATAAGCAACAGGTGAAAATGGGTATTGTGTGTAATAACTGGAAGGGACCGTAAATTTTTCAATTACTCATTAGTCATCCAACTGAGAGTCTCAGACGGAGCACGTAGGGTCCATGTGGGTGGGTAGTTTACAATTTTAGATTGGCTTCGATATTCCATTTCCAGCTCATCTACTCATTCAAGAAATTTCAAGAGATTCTATTAAAAAAAATGTCGTAAGATAAATGTAAGGATAATCATAAGCTCCTGTTTGCTAAGGTATAAGCTTATTTATGTTACTTATTTATATTTTAAAACTTATTTATTTTAAAATTATTGTTTTTCAAAATAAAATTGATTTTATAATCTTGTGATTCATATAAATAAGATTTTTTGTATTAATTCAATCACCTATCAAAATCAATATTTTGTTATTTATGTAAATCTATTTTTAAAAATGTCCGCAAATACTGTCATTTCTTTCTTTTCTACCTATCTTAAGTTCTTTTCAATTTTCACGTTAGCTTTCACTTTTTTTCTTTTAGTCTCTTCTCTTATCCTTAGGAAATCTTCTTTAGATTCATGTTTTTCACTTCTTTTCATTTTTAAAAATTTAAGTCCTTTGATTTAATGCGAGGTAAGCACTCGGGAGAAAATTTTCTTTCACATTTTTCTGCCAGACAACTAAGAGTTTTCTTCTCGTCCTCAATTGAAATTTTGAGTTCTTATCATTTTCTTAGCCTTAAATCTTTTCTAAAGATGATAGTTTTGATTTCTTTGGAAAAGTAAAAGAAAAAATCAAAGAATTTTTTTTATGATTATTTTTGACAATCAAACATTTGTCATTAAGTTTTCTTCTCAAACTCCGTGATATCATCGTGTCTTTTTTATTTTTTTTCTATTATTTGATTTCATTTCTTCACTAAAAAATTCAACCATACAAATGCACGATCTGAAGCACAGAACATCAATTTAATTTATTGAATACAAAAAAAATTCTCCCAAAATTTCTATAGTGAGACCAACAAAATTCTAAAAGTTCACCAATCTTTCTGCATTTTGATCTAGGTAATAGAAAGATTGAGGATCATTTCATTGCATGTTTGTGAAGGCTCTCTGTGGCGGGGTAAGGGCTGAGATTTATAGTTTTATCGTTTGATGTACTTTTGCTGATTGCAATTAGTGATAAAAATCGTTTATTTTATTTTTTGCACAATATTTTTTTTTGTTTTCTTTTAAATGTTGAGTTTATTGTTATAGCTATGAAATTATAACTTGTGTAAAATTTCTTCTATGGAATTTAGGAATGATGTATTATGTGAAATATTTTTATTATGAATTTATAATTATTTATGGTACTTTTAATTTCATTGTAATCATATTTGAAAGTATGGTCGTCAAAAAAACAAATTACTATCAGTCATCCGTTGTTATTACCAAACGTGGATAATGATATCAAACAATTTTAAATTAATAACATAAAGTTTACAACCAAACAATCAAAAATCATTAAGCTCAATTATAATAAAAAAATGAAAAATAAATTACCATACATAAGACAGTTGCACAGGTCTTTAACCAAATAAAGTCTAAATTAGAATTATGGCCATTTATGACTTTTAGGGAAAAATTAGCTTTCAACCCTAGGTCATCTATAAGAATGGATGCATTTGTAAGGTAATAATTGGATAACATGTTTAAATTGGATTAATTTGACAAAAATCAGTTTTTTCAGAAGGGAGGATTTGAACTTAAAACTTCATATTCAGATAAAGATATAGTTACCAATTAGATTATGTTTAAATTACAATAAAAAAAACAGTTAAATGATTAATTTTTCTAATAAATTTGATATAATCATAGTTCAAAGATAGGTTATCTTAAAGATTTTAAGATTTTCTCTTGCGATAAAAGATGAGAAAGGCTATAAAAGAAATGCTAATACCATGCCTAAAATAAAGAACAGTAATCCTAATCAATCTTCCAAGAGGCAAATGATAATTCAGATTCCATTGTGTTTTTTACTTTTATCATGATCACTAAGAATAAAAAGCTAGTAGTCTAACACTATTATTTTGTTGGGATTAAAATCAAGTGCGAGGTCTTGATATACAGGACGAACACCACTTTTTATTTAAAAGTCTTTCTCATCTCTCTCTCATGTGCGAATCTTTCATTTTCCTTTCGCTCACCATCATCATCTACAGTGTTACTCGTTGCGTTGTTCTTATCACTTGAAGATCATGTGATATCATGGTAAGATCACCTTCACTATTGCGTCCTGCCACACAAAATTGTTGCGTTGTTCACCTCATTTCACAGTCATAACAAGCATATCTGAAATGCTACATGCTCTCCTAGGGAGGAGCATTAGAGATCTCACCGTCACTTTCCAACACTTGATCAATTATTTAATTAAAACAAATAACTATATAATCTTTTACATCAAACCTTAAACTCAAAATATCAATTATTATGATCGGAGAATATTGCACATAAAGAAATTTTAATATACATGAACGCACACTATTTTAACCCAAAAGATAAGACAAATAAATTATAAACTAAATTCATAAATACAAGTCTTTATCTTTTTATTTTTCTTTTTGACATGAAAATTTACACTCGGAAGTTTTTCCAACATATTTAGTACTACTAACACTTCAAAATTTTAAAATGTTGGCTTCTTAATACATAATAGACCTTTAGATTACCATTTTAATTGAGTCCCTGGGCCTGCTATTGGTGTTTAATTATTTTGATTAGCAATCCAGCCTAAAGATTAAGATTGTGCCATCATCTCTAGTTCTAGTATTGAGGTCAATGGGTGGGAAACCTAACTTTGGTGCACAAAACATGGCCTCCCGCATGGGTTTGACTATCTCCAAGCAGCATTAGAGAATTTGCGAGCTTGGGTCCTTACTTTATTTTAACCAAAAATAATTTAAGAAAAGACAAATTTTCTAATGATAGGGTTAGGTTGGTGTTCCAGTGAAAATAATTATATAATTTCAAGGTAAGAATTATTTAAATTTATTAATTAAAATATACTTTAATTAATTCTCAAATATCGGTAATTTATTTTTACAACAAATCAAAATCTTCTTTTGATAACAAGTGATCTTGGACCCCATAAACATTATACTTGTCAAGTGCTGAGTATAGAGGTCGGAAAAGTAGTATTCCTCAACCTTTTCTCTTAATCGCGATTACTATTCCTTAACCTTGGATTCCCCCATAGGAAAGCTTCAATTATACAAACTTAACATACCTACACCATGACTCATGATTCTTTATCTATGTTTTCCTTTTAATTTCTGAGAAAAGAAAAGAAGTTCATTAGACACAATGTTGATCAATTTTTTATAAAAAAAAAATCTAGATCGTACATCCATAATATTATGGTCCACAAGAAAGTAGGTTGCCTACTTTACATTTTGAACGGGGTAATAGTTTTTGTGACCATCTTCTTTTTTAATGCTCTAAAAAGATACTGGCCTCTAAGCAAATTACACTTGTGTGTCATATAATTTAAAATGTCAGAAAAGAGGGAAATCTAGTGCTAGTGGTGAGTAAAGAAAAGGTAATTGCCATAATGAGGAGGAAAAATTATAGCATTTGATTGAAATATGACGATGCTTTTCTAATCTCTCAGCCATTATATATGGAGCATTATATAGATGAAAAAGAAAGGCACTCTCTTACAATTGAAAGATAAAAAAGACGTAGATGTGAACTGATTTAGTTAATAAAATTGTTGATTATCAAGCTCACATTGAAACGTAAAAGTAAAGAATACAACAAAGTTACTTTGTGTAACCCATGACTCAATTAATGAGTTTTCACTTAAAAAACAGATTTTTTAATAAATTATTGAATAAAGAAATGACAACTCTGCAAATGTAGTAGCTATTGAATTATGAGTTTTCACTAAAAAAAAACAAAGATTCTTAGAGTTTTGCTTTTTCTTCGGATATTTGTTTGTTGAAAACGATGGGAATCTAACTAATTAAGAAGCCAAAATATTGTAAACGCTACTATCAGATTTATTTTTTCCTCCTTTAATCCCTTACCTTTATCTTTCACTAGGGACAGGTAAGGTGTGGGTAGAAGTTTTACTCCCTTTCTTGTCAAAAAGTACCAAGTTTTCTTGCTTGAAGATCTCCTCTAATGACGCTTTAAAAAGGAGAGACAATCCTAAAAGGTTTGCTTTACCAAAGGTGTCTACAGCTTACAGATAACAAGCCACTTATTGTCCTGCAATTAAAATCAATTAGATTTAACGTTTTTTTTCAAGGGAGTTCCATAGGAATTATGGACTACACAACAAAAGGTAATTCTCTCTTTTCTCTTATCCCTGCATCTTTAGTGCAAACGCAATTTGATCCCATGTCTCCTGTATAAATTCAAGGACAAATGACTGACACGCAAGAATAAAAGTGAAGACTGAAGAGCAAACTATATATAGCAAAAGAGTTTATTACACAAAGTGGCAAGTTCTCTTCTTGACTGAAGAGTTTGTACAGCTTTTGGCAAATAATGAAATTGCATTGTACTCAAATTTCAATTGCAGGAAAATTAGCACAATATACAGCCTTTAAAATATTCTTAATATCCATACCCACAGAAATCTCCGAAAGACTTACAATGACTGAGAAGATATATTGGATTTTAGTTTAAAAAAAGAAACATTTTGTTTTTAAATTTCCTGTAGAAGAAGGAAAATAAAACCAATTAGAAAAATTTTACTAAAAAATTGAAAGCAGAGTCTAAGTAAATTCCCGGTCCACCTTTTTTCTTAAAATAGAAAAATGCAAGAACATGCCTTATCATAAACAGAATTCGACCGTGACCCCTATCACAAACAAAATTAATTTGTCAATACTATCCCTCTCATCCAACCAACCACCACATTCTTGCTAATCACTACTGCCTTACACCATCACAAACTCTCTAAAATCATCGTAGTTATGTCATTATGACATAAATAACTTTTTTTTTTTTTGTGTGTGTAATCTCCTTTTCCTTGAAGTAACCAAACTTCAAAGTCTTTCGAAACAAATATAAGAACCCATATAAGAGATTTTCTTGATAAGACTCACTAATTTTGTGATGCAGAATAGTTAGACAAAGTAAAACAGATGGTCCTAAGCTATCTAGAACGGTTGGACCGCTCCAAATTTAAGGATACAGTTTACATTGTTTTACGTGCCGACTCGAATCGGGTCTCGGAGACCCTAGTGTGATTGGAAACGGGCCACTGAGCAAAACTTGATATAATCAGTGTGGCAAGATTTTAACCAAAAAACAACGTTTAGGCCTCCAATTTAACAGTTTTCAGTTTTTAGGAAATTTCCTATTTCGTACTTGCCTAATTTCAATTTTTATTTTCTTTTTATTTTAACCTTACAAATAATGAGGCCATGTAATAATAGGGATTAATTATTATTGAATAAAAATTAGGATTTCTTTTTTCTTTGTGAGAGTTTATTGAGGATTGAGACACAGTTTTTCTTCCTAGTTTTTTCTTCCGCTAGCTTTTTACGTCATTTTGATATCAACGTAACTGTCAATTAAGAGTGTAGCATTTCCATTGACATGCACAGTAAGAAAATTATGATCTCTGGGGAGAAAACATAAGATAAATGACTGCCCATATTTGATTTAAACTACTCTTCTAGTATGAATAACTCCTCCCCCAAAAAAAAAAAATAGAAAGGCTAAATAATTTCCCACTGAGCAGTTTTGAAATGAACTTTGTTAAATATTACTTTCATACCAAAATAAACTTGAGGTTTAAAAAAGAAGTTGTTTCCCATGATTTAAGGTCGCATCTCGATTGATAATAAATTTGGAGAAAATTAGACATGAGACGGTGGGAATAATGAAGTCGTTTCACCAGCCTAATAATTTCGCATGCACCCACTTGGCTTGTAGATTGGATTCCCTTTCTATGTCAATTCGAGCTGCCTTTGGGTTCTTTCAAGCCACAAGCAATAGGTAACTCCAGTTTTGTCAGGCTAGAGAGAACGACAACAGGGAAAGAAGACGCAATTCTTACAAAGGGAGGTCAACTGACACATGCAAAAATTTTATATCATCAATCACCAGCCAATTTTTCTTGTGAAAAAAAATCACCAGCAAATTTTGAAGGGAATGAGTTCAGCAAAGCTACAAATGGAATTCTTTCACTGTGAAGTGTGCCAAGAATTAAACACTAAACTTTGCAGGGTGAAAAAGTGAGCAAAGCTCTCCTTTATGAGAGTTCCAGGATAATGAATTGTATTTTCAATTAAGAAACCACAAATGAACTATCCCATATTCTTTATGAGAGTTCCAGGATAACTGTTCACATTAACATAAAGAATGTTGGCCACAAAGCTATCGTCAATTCATCATGTACGTACACCACGGAAGAAACAAGGTAGTATACAACCAACCAAAAACACTCTCAACAACCAATAACTTATTTCGGTACTAAGAAGAACCAAAAAAATATAAGTAACAAAAAACAGGCAGATGACAATCAATTTTTACCCTGTATACATTTTAGGCAGTTCTAAATGCACGTTTAAGATATAATCTTGGTTTAAAACCAGCAAGAGACGTCCTAGCAGTGACACATCATTGCCAAAACTAGATATAATAAACCATTACCATTTATCCCTTTTCCAGTTAAGGTATACCACAAAATCACAAACCAAAAGGCTTAACAAAATAAATTGCGATGAAACTCCAATGAAGCAATATGATCTTTAAGCGTCCCAGTTTGATTGACAAGATACCTAGAAGTGTTTGCACCATACATCTCCTCCAGAAGTGAATGCAATATTTGGCAGGATAGAAAACTAACTTAAACTGACACTAAATGGGTATCTTTTATGGAGTTCTACTTATACCCTATGTATGATCAACAATATATTTCAAACAACCTGAGAATACTGAACCACAATCGAAGCACCCCTAGGCTCTAACATATGAATATCTAAACAGGAAAGTCTCCAAGCTGGATTACAGACTAGTTCTTGTCATGGACAAGGATATAAATTAACTTCAAAAATCTCAAACAAAAAGTCACAAATGTGATAGAATTTCTACCATGAACTTGCAGAGCGCAACAGAACCTGCTCACAATGATATACCTGCTCAATGTTATATCCAGGGCTTGCGTCATTGGAGACTGTTAAAACCCTATCAAACAGATCCAAGCAATTCCCAACGGCGATATCAATAGTCTCCCCAAAGATCCGATACCTCCCTTCACTATATGCAATCACCCCACCACTCACATACAACACAACAGGATCATCTGCCCCAGTCACAGTTCTCCCCATCTCAATATGTGCCACACAGTGATTCACTGCAACAATGGGCTTCTTCCACAGCTGTGAAAGAACCCGGACAACAACAGCAGAAACCTGTAGTGGTGCTCCCATGCCAGGGCCCTTGGTGTAACAGAGGCAGTCAATGTCATCTGGAGTTATATCTGGGTGGTTTTCAAAGCAGATTTCATCAATGGAAGGATATGCTGGAGATGGTGTTGGGCAGTTTCTCGAGGAAGGAATCCATGCCCCGGTGGGGTAATGTAGGTGTGGCATGGGTTTGATAGAATGGTGCCATCTAAAGTTACAACTCCAACACCAATCTTGTTGGCTGATCCCTCAAAACCAAGGGCTTTCATTTTCTTCATCTTTTAAGCAGACACTGTGGATGTAAACCAAAACTAAAGATAAGACAGCTTCAACTGGATGATCCTACGGGCAGAATGAAGAATAAACATAACAATGACAAGCACGCAAATTTGGCTTGCGCTCAAATTAGTTTTTAGTTTCGCAAAACCAACAATCAGAAATGCATTAATTGAGAACAATGAACCATCATGTGCAATTGTGCACAAAACCAGCTGGCCATATCACCCGCAGGTGGTGAGACCGAAAAAAAATACTTTATGACATCATATGATGTGACCATAAAAAGGAACACCCCTACCCCAATTCAATTCTCAATTCTAATAGCAAATAAAGGACCCTCTTATTTGAAATTAAAACTAGCAAAAATTCCCTCTGTACAGAATCATCGTATGATATGACCATAAACAGAAAATTCAAACAGATTCTCCAAAAAAATCCAAATTCAAATTCATGTGCATCAAAGAAACTAACTTTAACTATCTCCCCCTATCAAAATCTAAATCACAATATCCCAGAAAGAGCCAAATATCTAAGCTGTTTTTCTATTCAGTGACAAACACTTAGAACCCACAAATTACTTATTTTCTCAGACTGTCAGACTAATAATCAAAAGACATGGAGCCAAGAATGACTATCATTTCTATATAACCTAATAACTGAACCCCGATACCATGAACAAGAACATGTAGATTGGAAACTACTACGTGAACTCACAAAACTATAATTTTTCGCACACAGAATTGACCAGAAGATATTCTTCCTCTCAAAGAATATTACATTACTTAGTGGCTAACATGCGCTTCATCATGATTCTGATGAGAAGCAAACTCACACGTCAATGGAGCTCAGTGCTGCCTGCAATAAGGAAAAGAAAAAAGAACAAATACAGTTCATAATATGTGATACAGCCTAAAAACACATGCCCAATGAAAACGCGACACGTGGACAACCTTAGATCAAAACAGCGGGATGGACAGCTTCAAACCGAAACAACGAAGCAACACGCGGACAATATTGGGCCACACAGCAGGACCTCCAGGTATGCGCATCAAAAGGGGATCAGATCCTAAACCTAAAAAACGAACACCGCCATTCCTGCACCTTTAAAACTCCATATTAATAAAGGTATCGGAGTGCCTTCGGAGGCATCTCCCTCCGACGACTCCTTAACTTCTCTATTTCCTGTGCAGGTTCCCAAGACCCGACCTTCAACTAAACAGCATGTTTTTGGCAGCAACAATATGTAAAAAAAAAAAACAAAACAAAACAAAACAACTATCAAACAAACAAAGTTTCTGTTTTGTGTTTTAAGTTCCTTGATTTAGCAGCCATGATTTGTGTACTGTTCTTTGCCTGGAGTAAAATTTTACCTTATCCGAAAAAAAAAAATCAAAATTCAAAACAAAACATTGCAATGATGAAAAACTTTCCCTACACTTCCTCAGCAGCCGAAAGAAACATGATAATCAGAAAATTAAGGTTAACCTAACTTGATGTGACTCTACAGGAAGATTAATTATCTGTTAGCAAATTTAAGGGGAAGTAGTACTAAGAGATGGAATACTTACACTCTGTGTCACCGAGCTTTCAAATTCATGGTGATTTCAGCTCAAATAGAAAACCAGGCACACACAGGTGATTTAAATTTGGACCCAAAATACAACTTCACCCTGTTAAGATAAATGGGTTTTTACCAAATCATACTGTATATTTAGGGTTTATCTCAATAACGACCATGTATGACACAATTTCTTGGCGGTTACTTCAAGTATATTTCAAATACTTTTTTCTATAAATCATTTTAGGAACTAATGGAAGTAGTATCCGTGAAAAATATTTTTATTAAGTTTACGATGATATTAAATGTTTCACTATCAAATTAAAAATATTCAAAATCAAATTTATTAATATGGTGTTTAATTTCAACATAAACTAAACTTTAATTTCAATTTTTAAATAGGTAGAACCGTAATCTTAAATTAATAAATGGTGAAAACAAGCTTTACTTACAATTGATCAAAATTGTTTTTTTTCAATGTGAAATACAAATTCTCTAACAAAACGAAGTATTTGACACAATCTTTTCAGTGGCGTGATTATATCAATTAGAAGTATGAGATAGTAAATGAATCTAACGTCTAAAATACATGGTGATTTTTATAAGAAAAAATAGCTCTAAAATAAACAAATCCAAACAAAATATGAAACTTTAAAAGAAAAATAGGTTATGTGCAAATTTGATCCTTAAATTTTGAAGTAATTATAATTTGGTCTCTTAAAAAGTTTCAGTTGAATCATTAAATTCACATTTTATCTACAATCTAATCTTTTCTCACGATTTTATATATTAGAACATATATAATTCTCATAACACCTAATAATATTTTTTCATCGTTGCTGATGAAAACTAACACTAATCTTTAACAAATACAATTATTGTTCTTTATATCAGATTCGTGAGAATTTTGCTTGATCTAACCGATGAAATCATGAAAATTGACCACGTGACTAGCCTATAAATTTACGAATTCAATTAAATCTTTTTTAGTAATTAAGTTTAAAAATAAAAGAAAAAAAGAAAGACGAAAAAAGGCAAGTGTAAGGACTAAATTTACACTTAACTCAATAAATTATTTTATACTTTTTCTGTTTGGGTGTTCACTTTTCTTTTGTGCGGGTTTTGTCATCCAATTTGTGTCTCTATATATATATATATATATAGCAATTAGAATAAATTCCACAATCTGTTTGAGGTTATTGAACAAGATTCTTGAAACAAGTGATTCTACATCCTTTATTTATTATTTTTTTTGCTTGGTTAGACTTAGGCTTCATTTGGCTTACCTTATTACAACACTAAAAGCATTCATTTATCTAAATACTTGCAAGGTGCACCTATATCATAAATAAAGTGGCCAAAAAAACAATCCTAGAAAAAGCAATTCTACTAAATCAATGTTCAGAACAGACTACATAAAAGGAGGATCAAAAATAGAACATTCGAAATGGAAAACACCATCATGACCTCGCTTGGCAAGAAGATCCGCCAATTGATTTGCCTCATGGTGAGTAATGAAGAAAAAACTCGATTTTGATACAACAAGTGATTTGGGAACACTATCCTTAAAAGGTCAATTTTCGATCGTCTTTGATATTGTGCGAGAAGAAGACAGCTCTCACTGGTTCATGAGCCTCTTTTTTTAGTAGTTTGATTTTTTGAAATGTGTCTTTTATCTGATATGTTCATGATTAAGAGACAGAGATAGTTAAGAGATTCTTTGAGATTTTATATTGTGCTAAAATGGATGTGAATAAAGAGGATTTGGCTATGTGAAGGTTTAAATTGAAAAATTGCTTTGAAATAAAATATTTTTATAAGATTCTCCTTGGTGGGAGTTTCATCGAATACTATCTTTAACTTCTCTTATAACGCAATTTGGTGTCTTTGTATCTTGAAGAAAGTAAGGTTTTTTCTTTTTTTGGGAAACTTCTAGAGAGAAAATTCTTACTATAGACAATTTAAAAAAAAATGTTTGTTAATAGGTATTACACTTGCAAAAGTCGCGTGAAATGAGAAGAAGTGTAAAGTGTTTGATGGATTATAAAAGTCTATAAAAATAATTAGAGATAATTAGTTTAATATCCTTAATTTTTCGTTTAAATAATTTTATTTTAAAATAAAATAGATATTTTAAATTGTCTCTCTTAATGTTTTTTTAATACGATTTTGCTTATCAACAAAGAAAAAAATAAACGATTTGCCTCACGGTATATATGAGATAATCTGTAATTATCAAATCTTATGAGTAACATGCAGTCATTAAGAATGGTGCATCGAGCTCAATTTCAATCCTGCAAATACATAAATCACAAGCCAAAAAAAGCCCATCTGCAAAAAACCGAAGCTCAACCATGACACTAGATCCACGATCAAGTTGCGGCTAAAACCCCCAATTCAAAGATTTCTCTCATCTCTAATAAGCTTTAGGCCCTCTTGAGCAAGTCAGTTAGGACTAGCTTTCAGGATAGTTTGTTTAAAATTCCATTTTTAGCCATTTTTAAATTAAAGTAAAACCTGAAAAGTAGTTGCTTTTGGGGAAAAAAAAAAAGAAAACAAAGGTTAGGCTTTGTGGCTTATGACCTATAGGCTACTTTGAAAAAAATGTAAAATTCTTGAATTATCCTTGGATGGCAAGAAAAACAACACCCATTGCACTAAAAAAACCTCACTCAATTATAAATTTGAAATTAATTTTCTCCACCTTAAATTTCATTAGATGCAATTACAACAATAAAATCATTATGATTAAATTATTGATATTATTATTGTTTTATTGTTATTAATATTATTAATTTTTTTATTACAAATTATAAAGCCAACTCGATGAAGAAATTTCATTTAAGTGTCAAAAAGATAATTTTTATTGATATGCATTTTTTATAATTTCAAAATTTAAATGATAATTTTAACTTAAAAGTGGGGTATAAATAGGTTTCAATAAAAAAAAATGTAGGGTATGAATATTATGTGTTGACCCCATATTTATTTTGATAATGACAAAACATATTAGTGTGTTAATTCTCTTTATCTAGTCTTATTTCGATTTTAAGGATAAAAGAACGCACGTTAGAAGCAATGCGCGATCAATAGAGCCTTGAAGTATTTCTAAAGGCTTAGAAACAAAGTAAGAGATTACTAGTCTAGTAAATATTAAATTCTTTGTTAATATCTCTCTCCTAGATCAATTATGGCTTAAAGATTAAAATGTTTTTAAGCAAAACCAAAGTTTTCTTCAGCCTATAGTCAACTATAGAGAACCGTAGCCAACTATAGATTTCTGTAGTCAACTACAGAAGGGCACATAACCTTGCTGTAGTCGACAACACATTGCTTGGTCGACTACAGGGCCCCACGGTTTTACTTTTTGTTTTCAATTAAAGTTGTAGTCGACTACATCTTTCTGTAGACGACTGCATGACCTACATGATGCTTTATTTTCATTTTTAAAAAGGTTGTAGTCAACTACACCTTGTTGTAGTTGACTACGCCAAGTCTTGTAACGACTATTTTCAATAAAAATCTTGCGCGAATCAGTTGTATTTAATGCTCAAACGGTCATATTGTGTTTGAATTGGCTGATTGGAGTTTTTGCTATAAATACCCAGCCATTATAAGCTTCAACAACCATCTTGAACATTATACAAAATATTTATTGCAAGAATCAAGCTTCAATTTTATTATTGAGCCATTGTTGAGCTTTAAGCTTTAGAGAGAGAAACTTTCTAAGTTGTAAGCATTTATTGTACACTCTCTCTTATTCCAATCTATTCATTCCTTCTCAAAGTGAAAATGAGTTGGTATAACTTTTAGAGTGTTTAGGCATTAAATATTTCCTTGTAACTTCCTTGTGGAAAAGATATTTGTAAGGTTTTAGCAACACCCATGATGTTGCTTGACTATCATTAGTGAATTGCTTCAAGGAGGTTCCTTGAAGAGAGTGGGCGTAGAGTTGGAGTGATTGATATTGTCAAACCATTATAAACAGAGTTTGCATATTCTCTTCCTTTACTCCTTTAATTTTAAGCAAGTTATTTATTGTTTGCTTTAATTGATTAAATTGTTAAAATTTGCTTGTTAATTGCAAAAAAAAAAATTAAAAACCCAATTCATCCACCTCTTGGGTTTGTACCTCGATCTACAATTGGTATCAGTGCCATGTGCTCAATTTTAGGCTTAGAATCCTTGAGTTGATCCAATGGGTTCAAATGGTTATACCGAAGGTCATTCCTATACTAGACCTCCTTTGTTCAATGGCACAAATTATAATTATTGGAAAAATATAATTAAAATCTTTGTTGAATGACAAAATTATAATTTGTGGAGAATCATTGAAGAATAGCTTAGATTTCCTACCAATGAAATAACTATTAGAGAAATCACTCGTACAATGTCTAAGCTCAAATCAGAGTTTGATGAAGGTGATTATAGAATGATATCTCTAAATAATAGAGCTACTAGTATACTATATTGTGCTTTAGATATAAATTAATACAATAAAATTTCAGCATGTGTTTCGGCTAAAGAAATATAGGACAAACTTTAAATTACTTATGAGAGCACCAGTGAAGTTAAAAAATTAAAAAAAATGCTAGTGTCCGAGTATGAATATTTTAAAATGTCCCCTAACGAAAAATTTTCTGAAATGCACTCCCGCTTCACTACTATTGTTAATGGTTTAAAGTTTCCTGGTAGGAACATTGAGGAGTTAGAGCTAACAAATAAGATATTAAGATCTTTGCCATCAACTTGGAAAACAAGAAGACAGTTATAACGGAGGCCAAAGATCTAGACAAACTTGATGTCGAAACCCTTATCAGGTCATTATTGACATAAAAGATGGAAGAAATGAATCTCGGTGTCAATAATGATGAGATGAAGAAAAAGAAAGTGATTGCTCTCAAAGCTTCCACAAGCAAGAAAGCGGAAAAAAAAAAGAGAAGAAGTGGATGAGAGTAGTGAAGAAGATGGTGAAATGACACTCATTACCAAAAGGTTTCATAAGTTCTTGAAGAAAATCAAGAAACCTTACATAAAAGATTCCACTCCAAAAAGAGAACCTATTGTGTGCTATGGTTGCAAGAAGCCTGAACACATTAAGGCTGATTGTCCAACAACAAATAAACCATAAAAGAGCTTCAAAAGGAAGGCTATGTTTGCAACCACTTAGAGTGATGATGAAGAAGAATAACTTTTGGATAACGACGTCGGATATGAAGAAATTGTCAATCTTTGCTTAATGGCGACTGATGAAGATGAAGTAACGAATTCTTCCCTCACTAATAACAATGATAATATTGTTAGTAGTAGTGAAGAATTGATTGAGGTAATTAACGAAATGCATAAAGAATTAAAGAAATTTGATTCTAAAAATATTGCTCTCAGAAAGGAAATCTCATATCTTTCTAAAGAGATGGAAAGTCTAAAAGAAGAAAAAGAAAAACTATCTTTTATGCTTTATAACTTATCATAATATTTCTTGAAAAATGAAAATGATGATATATCTATGCCTATTCTTGGAAAAGAAAAACTAGATGAAGTGTTATTTTGCAAAATAATGAATGGAGAAATATCCGGTTTGGGTTATTCTCCATTAAGCAAACAAAAATCAAAAGAGACATAATTTGTAAAAGCAACATGTGTGGATGAACCTTCCATTTCTAAAGCCTCTAGCAATGTTAAGAGTTTTCCTTTAAATTTTTTTAGTAAACCTAAGAATACAAATTTCAATTCAAATACCTATGCTAGAAATAGAAATCCTAGAAACACCTATGCACATATGTATGCTCATCCTATAAATACAAATGCTAGGAATACTCAATTTAAGAAACGCACATGCTAGGAATGCATATCCTAGAAATAACTATCATGCATATCCTAGAGATAACATGTATGTTCATAACTCCAATGCTAGAAACATGTATCCTAGGAGTGCTCATCCAAGGAAGAATAGACATACATATTCAAAACATCATAGAAATTTCTATGACTATCATCCTAGGATCATGCATCATTAACATATCTATAATTATAGAGCTTCTTATAATGTTAAGAAAGTATGGGTCCATAAAAGAGCTGTATTTTCTAAGAATAACCCCAAAGAACCCAAGAAATTTTGGGTACCTAAGAGTGTTATTGTGTATCCATATATAATGTAGATATGTCCCCACACCAAAGAAAAAGGTAAATATTGGTACCTTGATAGTGGATGCTCAAAGCACATGACCAGTGATCAAAGTATGTTTAAAGAGTTAACTCTAAGGGATGGTGTACACGTTACCATTAGAGATAACACTAAGATAAAGATTATTAGGCATGTCAAAGTGGGCAAAAATTCTTCAACCATTGATCATGTTTTGTATGTGCAAGGTTTTAAGCTAAATTTACTTAGTATTAGTCAATTATGTGACAAAGGCAACAAATTCATATTTGAATCATCTCATTGTCTAGTAATAGACATCAAGAGTAACAAGATTAAGTTTGTTGGCCATAGACATGATAATGTCTATCTAGTTGATTTAAAATCTTTACCTTCATAAAGTGAAAAACATTTTCTCGCTTTTAGTGAAAACATATGACTATGACATAAAAGGCTTGGCCATGTGAACATAGATTTACTTAAAATTCTTTCAAGAAAATATTTAGTTATTGGCCTTCCCAAAATCAAATTTGAAAAAGACAAAGTTTGTGATGCTTGTCAAATGGAAAAATAAATTAAAGTATCTTTTAAATCCAAAAAGATGAGTTCAACCTCTAGACCATTAGAGCTTCTACATATGGACTTGTTTGGTCCAATAAGCACCATTAGTCTAGGTGACCATCAATATACTCTTGTTATTGTTGATGATTATTCAAGATATACCTTTGTTATTTTTATTGCTTATAAGGATGAAGCCTATAAAGGTTTTGTGAACTTTTGCAAAAATGTTCAAAATGAAAAAAGAATTTCTATCTCAAGTATTAGAAGTGATCATCGAAAAAAAAATTGAAAACCAAACTTTTTCAAAATTTTGTGATGAAAATGGAATTGATCACAATTTTTCAGCCCCCATAACTACTCAACAAAATATTGTTGTTGAGAAGAAAAATAGAGTTCTAACAGATTTTGCTAGAACCATGCTTTGTGAAAATAGTTTACTAAAATATTTTTGGGTGGAAGCCGTAAATACTTCTTGCTATGTTTTAAATAGAGTAGTAATTAGGCTTATACTTGATAAAACTCCATATGAACTATGTTTTGTCATTATCAAAATGCTTCATCTTGATTTGTTTGAGGTTGACTTTGCTTAAGGTTAACAATGAGAGTAGATACATCCACTACTGGAATAAAATTTGCATTATCATCCACTCTTGGTTGTAAACGATTTTGTCATCATAAAAAAAGGAAAGATTGTTGACCACACATTTATTTTGATAATGACATAACATATTATTGTTCTAATTCTCTTTATCTAGTCTTATTTCGATTTTAAGGATAAATGAACGCACGTTAGAAGCAATGCGCGATCAATGGAATCTTGAAGTATTTCTGAAGACTTAGAAGCAAAGTAAGAGATTACTAGTCTATTAAAGAATAAATTCTTTGTTAATATCTCTTTATGCTCCTAGATCAATTATGGTTTAAAGATTAAAATGTTTTTAAATGATTTTATGCAAAAACAAAGTTTTTCTTCAGGCCATAGTCAACTAAAGAGAACCATAGCTAACTACACTTTGTTGTAGCCAACTACAGATTTCTGTAGTCAACTACAAAAGGGCACATAACCTTCTTATAGTCAACTACACATTGCTTAGTCGACTATAGGGTCCCATAGTTTTACTTTTTGTTTTCAATCAAAGTTATAGTCAACTACATCTTTCTGTAGTCGACTGCAAGACCTACCTGATGCTTTATTTTCATTTTAAAAAAAGTTGTAGTTGACTACACTTTGCTGTAGTCGACTACGCCAACTCCTGTAAGAACTATTTTGCATAAAATCTTGCGCGAATCAATTGCATTTAATACTCAAACGGTCATATTGTATTTGAATTAGCTGATTTGAGTTTTTACTATAAATACTCAGCCATTACAAGCCTCAACAACCATCTTGAACACCATAGAAAATATTTATTGCAAGAATCAAGCTTCAATTTTATTATTGAGCCATTGTTGAACTTTAAGTTTTAGAAAGAGAAACTTTCTGAGTTATAAGTATTTATTGTACAGTCTCTCTTGTTCCAATCTATTCATTCATTCTCAAAGTGAAAAAAGAGTTGGTATAACTCTTAGAGCGTTTAGATATTAAACACTTCCTTGTGGAAGAAATATTTGTAAGGTTTGGGCAACACCCGTGAAGTTGCTTGACTATCATTAGTGGATTACTTTAAGGAGGTTCCTTGAAGAGAGTGGACGTAGGGTAGTAGTGATTCCGATATTGCTGAACCACTATAAACGGACTTTACATATTTTCTTCCTTTACTTATTTAATTTCAAGCAAAATATTTATTTTTGCTTTAATTAATTAAATTGTTAAAACTTGCTTGTTAATTGCAAAAAGTTTTTTAAAAACTCAATTCACCCCTCTTTTAGGTTTGTACCCCAGTCTACATTATATATTCTCGTATGATATTTTTAACATGTTAAATGATTTCTTGATTTGGATCCATCCTTTCTACCCCTTATCATATGAAAAAGGGACATTATGAAAAAATAAAATAAAAAAGCAAGACTTAGACAAAGTTTGTAGAGTTCTTTTTAAAATACTCTTATTATTTTCAAAAATAAAATTCAAGATCATATTTTATTATTTAATAAAACTTATGTTATAGATCAAATATACTTCAAGATTTTAACCAAAAATTATTTTTTATATAATATAATTCACATTTCATCAACGGTTTGAAACTTATTAAATGTTGTAAAAAAAAACCCAGAGATTAAATCGTAGGTTAAAATTTATTAAAACATTTTGATTTTTTGTAATTTTAAAATTTCATGAATGTGTGTTAGATGATAGATCACGATAATTAATTTTATTGTTGTAAAAATGAAATTTTTTAAATATAACTCCACAAAATAATGTAAAAAACGTCATATAAGTTTTACCAAGTTTTTTTAAAAAATCCTTAACATTTGTGAATTAAAAAAGTGACTAGAGAGAGTGTCATATTTATGCGGACATTTTTTTTTGAAGAGGTATACATAAAAATTTATAATTGTTGAATCATAAATGTCTAAATTAAATCCGATTACAGTTTCATACATCATATTTATTAATTCACCGAATCAATATCCGAAAGATTATACTACTATTCATGGTTGTAAATTTCGTTCGTTTCGATCAACGTTCCGGTTTCAGCAGTAAACTAAAATGGATTATCTCTATATTTTATTTCATTTTCTGTTTCAATTTGTTTCAAATTGTTTCAGCCGAAATATATCATTATATGATTTTTATTTATTTTTTGTCTTTTACTTTTTCTCATTGGTTTAAATTTGTTTTCACATGATTTTTATTTTGACAATGACACTTTTAATTAAGTTTAAAAGTTTGGTATGTAAATGCTAAACATTTTTAGTTAATATTATTTTAGATTAATAGTTCTTAAAATAACATGAATTTGGTGTTATTTTGTGTTAGTATTTGAATTTTGGATTGCAATTATGATTTGATTTTGATTAGTATATCATATTTATCATATTGTGTTTGAATTATGATTATTTTATTATAATATGTACCTATAATTGTATATATATTTTTAAAATTATGTAATTTAATATGAATTACTTGAAAATGATGTGAAATCCGAAATAAAACACCGAAATAAATTGAAATCAAAACATTTATTTTAATAGTTAAAATAAATATGAAATTTACAACTTTTGTGCTACTCCGTTTGATTCAAGATATATGATGGGCCCCTCTTTCCATCTGTATGTCCAGTTCCCACTGATTTCAATCTCAATTTTCGATGTTCATCACAGACAGAATAATTGAGAAAGGAATCAGTGAGTTCACTAGACTGACCAAAAACGACGTCACTTAATAAGTTTAACCCCTCAAAAACGCGCCATTCAGTCGGAACCACAAATTCTACACGGCACCGTTTCCTTTTAAACTCCGCTTCGAAATTAAAATTCAGAGCACGGAACGCACAAATCATCTTCTCATTTCCACCAGAGGATACAAGTTTCCCCCTAGAGAGAGAAACAGAAAGAGCATTTCTAGAGAGAGAAAGAAACTCGAAACCAGGAGAAAATGGGCAAGGATCTGAGCGAGGACCAAGTATCCTCAATGAAGGAAGCGTTCACACTCTTCGATACAGACGGCGACGGAAAGATCGCCTTGTCGGAGCTTGGGATCCTAATGCGGTCCCTCGGAGGCAACCCGACCCAAGCCCAACTTAAGTCCATAATAGCCGAAGAGAAACTGACGGCGCCGTTTGACTTCCCTCGGTTCCTCGATCTCATGGCCAAGCACATGAAAGCCGAGCCGTTTGATCGCCAGCTCCGCGACGCCTTCAAGGTCCTCGACAAGGACTCCACGGGTTATGTATCCGTGGCTGATCTGCGCCACATTTTAACCAGCATCGGGGAGAAGCTCGAGCCCAGCGAGTTCGATGAGTGGATCCGGGAGGTCGATGTCGGTTCGGACGGGAAGATCCGCTACGAGGATTTCATTGCCAGGATGGTTGCTAAGTGAGATCGCTAAACATTTGTGTTTGTGTTTCTATTTTGAGAAATTTTATTTTTTTAATGGAAGGTTCTTTCTCCTTTTCTTTGGATGGGTGTTTTGGGGTTAGGGCTTGTTTGGATTTTGTTGTGATGGATTTTGAATTGTTGAGTAATGCTAACTTATGCTATTGGAGATGTTGAGGTAGCAATTGTATGTCTGTAATTTGTAGCTATGTATTTATGGATGCTCAGTTTTGCGTTTGGCCTAATTTGTATTGGAAATTGTTTGCCTGTGAAGAGTTTTAACTAACAATGTGATTTGATGTTGGTTTGATAGAATATCAAAATCTAAAGATATATTGTTCGTAACTTTGAGTGATGTGATATTGTCGTCATTTTAGAAAGTTCTTGATTGCCAATTTCTTGTATGAAATATGTTACGCCTCTTCACGCTTTTGCATTTGATCATTTCCAGATACAGGTGAGAAATAAATTATAGGGCCTATTAGTTTCCGTAGGATGATTTGAGGTATTAAGCTCATGAAATTGTTGTCTTCGTGTTATGGAAATGGCTTATATGGTGCATCCTGCTAGATTTGCTCAAATAATGACAGTAGTGGAATTAAAGACTTATGAAGTGATGTACTTAGATAATGCTAGTTGTTTATTTGTGTATTATACGAGCAAATAGAGATTAAAGGCGTCTTTTGCAATTGGTTTCATTTACTATCAGTTTTCATTTTTCAAAATAACCCTGTTCTCTTTCTGGGTGCATGTCATAAGAATATGTTGGCATAATGCTCTAAATGTTGGGATCAACATGGAAGCGAAGAAAAGAAAGCTTGTCAAGCACTTGTAACCCTAATAGTGGTATCATTTGTTATAAAGAAATTGTTGCTTTGAGGGTGGAGTTCCTAAATTGAGAATAGATTTATTTTTTCAGGTGGAGCCAACTTTTCTTGGTCTCATGGTCTATGTTGATGTAGCTACTGAATTTTATGCTTTCCACACACGATTTGTTTGATATGTACTACTATCAATGCTCCAGTCAAGAATCACTGGACTCCTCGTAGGTACTAATGTTGCTGTGAAATTTTTGTGATGTGTTCTTTAGAAAGAGAAGTTCAACATTTTGCCATCTCTGCATGATACCGGATTTCATGTTCTAGCATTTACTTAAGAACGAAGCTCTGCTAGAAATGGTTCTGCCTATATATATATATATATATATATATATAGGCAGAACCATTTCTAGCAGACCTTCGTTCTCATAGGCTCATAGCTACTGAGGTTACTATGAAATTCTTTGCAGGTGATTCAATATTTGCGTGGAATCAATATAAACCAGGGCGAGAATTACACTTATATTTTCCTGAGACACTGCTCTTATAATACTGCATAGTGCTTTGGGGATGGTTTGGTGATAACTTAGTATAGAGTCTATAGACTAGAATAAACTTTGCTATTTTAATTTTTGTTATATGAATGGAAACATCCTAAGCTTGTTTGGGTAACAGTTTTCTGAAGAAAACATGTTTGGATAACTATAGCTCGAAAACTGTTTCCAAAAAAAAAAACAATGAAATGTTGTTTGGATAATTTTATTTTGAAAACTGTTTTGATACACATTTTAATTATTTTTAGTTTTGAGTTTAAATTTAAAATCTATATTAATTTTATTTTTTATATTTATTAAATATTTAAAAATAATTAATATTATTTTATTTTCAATATTTTAATATTTTTTATATACTATGGAAGAAAAATGAAATAGAACAGTGAATATTGATTTTATAGCTATTTTTTGACAATTATGTCAAAAAACATCAATTTGGAATTTTCAGAAAATCATTTTTGAAAATTATTTCAAAAAATTATTTTTGAAAACTATTTGCCAAACATAGAAAAGAGTTTTTGAAAATTGAAAATTGAAAACAGTTTTCAAAAACTCTATCCACGTGCCACTAGTTTTCGGCATTAGTTTAAGTGGAGTGAAACATTTATGGAAGTTGTGAGAACTCTGAACCTGTGGTATGGTTATTGCCTGCCATTGGAAATGATCCCAAGGTTTGT
Source organism: Bretschneidera sinensis (assembly GCA_023935145.1). Taxonomy (NCBI): domain Eukaryota; kingdom Viridiplantae; phylum Streptophyta; class Magnoliopsida; order Brassicales; family Akaniaceae; genus Bretschneidera; species Bretschneidera sinensis. The sequence goes on from CM043698.1 coordinate 33,573,988, forward strand.
TTTAAGCTAAATGCTTCTGTTTTAGGAAGAAATGAATCTTCCAGAGGAACTCCTTTTTACTAGTAGTAGTGCTACAGCATTTTTATGTTTTCATCGGTTTGTTTAAATGTATGGTTTTTGCCTGACATGACACTCATTTAGTTCTTATTTGAAATCAGCCAGAGGTAAGTTTAATGAAATGTTGTTAGTCCTTTGGAAATTTTGTTGAAAGGCATTCCAAGCACCTATGGGTTCGAGCTAATAATTAGACGATGAATCAAATAGCTCCCCTCCTCCTCTTAGTGTGGTGTATGTAGTTTCTTGAATAGATTTCATATAAATTTAGAATTCAACGACTGAATGGGTTAGAGCCAATAATTAGACGATGATGCTGTTTAATTCCGTTGTCCGACCTGGAGGTGGCAACGAGTATGGACTGTATGGTAAACACAAATTTTGCTTTATTCATATTCGTAACCATTTAGAAATTATTACTTGCATCTTGCGACAGTATATTTTTTAAATTCAATCCGTATTTGTTAAACTTTTCACTATATCCGTCAAATTACAAGAGTATTAATACGGATCAAAGCAGTATCTTACTTGAATCCGACTCAATTTTTTTTATCAATAATAAAGCTCAATTTCTTTCATTTATCTAATGGATTAAAGCCTTTGTAACATTATATTATTTCAAAAATTATATAAAAAATACTATGTTTTATACATAAAAATATAAAATATTTATATAACTGAATTTAACGGGTATCCAAAAAATTAAAGTCTGACCTCGTATCAAAATTTAATACCAATATCCATCACAAACCCAGTTATCTATTAGACAAGTTCGCAAAAAGTCGGGTACACGGAAATGCCTGACCCGCTGCCATCCCACTCCGGGCTTGTGCTTGTCCCTCCTTTTGAAACTCCTATGTATATAAACCCCAACTTGAAGGCTAGGGTTTCTTCACTCTAGTCTCTGCAGAAGAGCAGCAACAACTAACAGATCAAGAGAGCCGCACCAGGCAGCCTCCATAGCCAACAACAATGGGTCGCATGCACAGCCGCGGGTTAGCCTCTCTCCTCTCACTTATTTCTCTTCGCTCAAAACATCCATTGATCTCTCCTTTCATTTTTTGTTCACAGTAAGGGTATCTCCGCTTCTGCATTGCCCTACAAGCGGACCCCACCTAGCTGGCTCAAAACCACCACTCAAGACGTAATTAACCATTAACAAGCAAACAATGCTTTCTTCTTCGACTTTTTAAAAAAAAATAATTATACGTATATTTACTCTATTTAGAGCTCTTTTTTGGGGGTAAATTCAGGTCCAGGAATCTATCTGCAAGTTTGCAAAGAAGGGCTTGACCCCGTCGCAGATCGGTGTTATCCTCCGTGACTCTCACGGTATCGCTCAGGTCAAGACCGTCACTGGTAGCAAGATCCTCCGTATTCTGAAAGCTCACGGTATGTTTTTTAAATCTGATTGTGAATATATCTCGGATCTGTCAATTGGGTTTTCGGTTATTGAATTATGGGTCTTATTTATAATTTTTTTTGGGGGAATTAGGGCTTGCACCGGAGATCCCTGAGGATCTGTACCATTTGATAAAGAAGGCGGTGGCGATCCGCAAGCATTTGGAGAGGAACAGGAAGGACAAGGATTCCAAGTTCAGGCTGATTCTCGTGGAGAGCAGGATTCACCGCCTCGCTCGCTACTACAAGAAGACCAAGAAGCTCCCTCCCGTTTGGAAATAGTGAGTTTTCTCTCATTTAATCATTTAATATTTATTAGAATTTAAAGTATTAGTTCATAAAAAGGCATGCTATTGGCATATTTATTAGTGCGTTGGTCTTATAGGAACGTTGCTCTTGTTTATTTATATGCATAAACTTGCTTGAGTTAGCTCTTTGCATTTATTCTTGCGGATTTAGGAGTTTGGACAGAATAGGTTAATCCCTGATTGTTTTACGTGGTATGTTGTTTTGATTTTGAAGAATGAGAAGCTTATCTCCGTGTACTGGGTAGGGATTACGTCCTGCACTCTTGAGTATAGTTGAAATCACTATCTGTTTACACTTTCCTTGCTTGAGTAACTAGTGCAACTTAACTACTAGAACGTGTAACACATATGTCCAAAGAGACTAGGCACATATGCTTTAGAGGTTTTTAAAGTATCTTTTTAGATTAATAACCTAAACATGTATGCTTTAGAGGTTTTTTTATTAAAAATCTTTTTAGATTAATAACCTGTGCTTAATCTTTTGGGCATTAACCTGTTAAACTGCTACTATATGCTGGAAGTGATATTTATTCAATTTTTGGTAGTCTAGCATTTTTTCTGATTAATTATACTGTGTCATTTACTTGCATTGTTTTCTATTTTTCTCCTGTTAATAGAACTTGTATAAAATAATTATGCTGTGTCATTCTGTTGTTGTGATGACCATGTCTGGTTTTGTATTTTAACAATGGTAGAACAATAGAAAATGTGTTTGTGATGGTAGTCAATTTAGATTACCCTTCTTTAGTTTGTTTGACGTGGTGCAAGCTTGTCAAGTTCTGTATGCCACTTCTGAGTACCTCCTGCTGTTTTTAGAAATTCAAAGGAGCAAAAGAAAAACCTGGATTTCTGTTCAACTCCGTTTAATCTCCAGTAATGGAGCTGACTTATGTAAGAAATCAACATCAGTTCTCTCAGGTCTGCATCTCTGAAGGGATCGTTCATTGAATAATATAGCCAAAATAACCAATCAAAAAGAAAGATGTACTCAAAATAAACCCTCTTCCTATTTTTCTTTGGATCCCTGATATCCTTTTCATCTCTGTCTCTGTCTCTGTATACATATATGTATATTCTGTGCCTGTTAGTGGCTAATGTACATGGACAATAATTTTACTATTGATTGAATCATTTTTCTAATGCCAATATTGACCTTCTCTTCCCTTGTGTGTAGTGAGTCAACTACGGCAAGCACTCTTGTTGCTTAGTGGAAGCGTGTAATTTGAAGGTTCAGATGCTACATGCTAGTTAGATGAGGAAGCCGATAGTTATGTGGGATTTTTATAGCAAAGACGAGGAATTATTTGTTTCAAGTTTTTAGTAACCAGGCAGAGACAAATGTATTATTTTACTCAACTTTTATCTTCGGGATACAACATGCCTGTTTTCCTCACATTCTGCCGGTGCAAGTAAATTTGATTGTGATTTATAAGCTCCATTTTTTTTTATGTGATATTGTGCAATCAACTATCTGAAACAAGATTCAGTGAGAGTTTATCATCTGGAGTACGTGGTATCGATAATGTCGGTAGGAAGCATCCTGCTGAAACGAACTTTCTGGTTGTATGTCACTTGTAGTTTTTTATCCCAGGCATGAGAATTGTCGGTCCAAATTGAAATAAATGCAGCCATTGAATTGTGTTCCCCTCCTTTTATAAGTCTCTTTGGGTCAAACGAAAGTTTTTTTACTTGTGAATAATTGATTCTTAATGTTTTAAACTCTTTTAAGAATTAGTTTTCTTTTTTTCTATTGAGATGTGTTTAGAGTTTGAGATATTTAGTAGAAAATTTGAAAAGTTTAATGAAAACGAGTTTTATTTCAGTGACATGGTTCATACATTTATCATTTTGCATTGTCATAACATTATCATTTTGCATTAACTCGATATTTTAAAGTGAAACCTTAGAATAAAAATTATTTTTTGAAATGACTAAAATTTTTTTAAGTTACACTAAACATTATTTTTTTTTAAAAGTGTTCTTAAGATAGTAAGACTTTTAATATTAAAACAAAATTTTAATTTGATATGTAATTCCTGTTAGGATAAAAAAAATGAGAATTAACATTTTTTATCTTTTTGATGGGAGTTAAAATTCTCATTGTAATTTAAGGGAAATTAGATTTTTCATAAATTTTGTTGAACAAATAATCAAAATTTTATAACTTTCATTTTGATTTTTTGCTTATCGAACTTAACCCTAGTGTCAGTATTGCCCATTTAACCATCGTGAGGAGACACCCTATTGTTATATGAGCGTTTAATGAAGTTGATTAGCCAAACGAATGATTGAGCAGAGGACCACTGACCCAGCCAGGATCGAGGTATTTCAGCCAAGTTCATACCGAAAATAGAGCACCCGAAATCAAAGCAGTTGCTACTTGCTATGCTCATCGGAATTTGGAAATAGAGAGCTGCCCTGTTCCCCAAACTTCCTCTCTTGAAAAGTTACCTTTTATCTATTTTATGTTAGCTTTTCTGCGACCATCTGAACCAAAACATTTTGTTAATGTGAAAAGGGTTATGTCATTGCAATTTCATTGTTCATTTGAAGCAAGTTCTTACAAACTTTTATGCTAGTTATCTTTTGATTCCCTTATCCTCAAAAGTTTATTAAACCTTAAAAGATTACTTCCAAGACAAGAAACAAGATGACACCCTGCTGGGTCTTGCAGAGAGACCAAATGACCAATTGATTTGCTCGTTGCCTTTGGTTTGGTTATCGGTGGGCCAATACTACATGTCAAGAACAATGAGAAGCGTTAAAACACAACTCTTAAAGCATAGGTCTAAACAAATCTTCAATTTGATGTTTCTGATCTGCTAGTAGCTTACAACACAACTCTTAGAACATAGGTCTAAACAAATCTTGGCACGCATAGAATTGAATTGAATCAGTAAACAAATTGTACAACTATTTTCAATCTAAAGCCAGTCCTTCCCAAAGCATTAGCAACAACCTGTGGACAGGTTCAGTTAACTGCTTGAACAAGCTTAAACAAACAACAATGTGCAAATATTCCATTTTACACCAATTGTCTGGATTTCTGACAGTAGTTTAAAGTAATGTACAATGACTCCACGTAAAAAGGATGCAAATAAGAGACAAAAATCTCCCAAGTAAATTGCAGGATGATTCCCATGGCTGTGATGTGGTGGTACTTCAATAGTGAACCAGGCAGCAGCAGAAGTTTGTCTTCATGAACAAAGTGACAACGTTTCGCATTGCTAAGGGGCTGCTGGTCACCTAAATTATTAGATTCTGAGTTTTCCGGAGCTGTAGGTAACTGACCTTCTCCAGATGGACTTTCAGAACTTGCTCCATTATCCTTGGGTGGATCATTATGATCCCCTTCATCATTTTTTTCGCTAGAACTCCCACCAGTACCATCCTTTGAGATGCCCCGGACCAGGTCTGGAGTCGCTTCTACCCCAACACGTCTCAAGTGTAGCTGCCACATTGCAGATGCCAGTTGAAACACAGGTCTAATAATCAATACATACATGATACAACTAAAACTATTGATATGTATCGTTCATCTAGCAGGTACCGTTTTTCTATCAAATAAGGGATGTCAAATGATTTACCTGAAGATGCAAGTTGACTTCATCTGTGCGTGAAAGAAACGGGAAATCTCCTCCAGTTTTCATGTAAGCTCGCCTAGCTCCTGGATACCTCTCACTCAATTGATCTTTGAGTTGTTGAGGAATTGCACAGTAATCATTTGTCTTCGAGTAGGAAGCAGGATATAACCATGTCAATAGAATCAATAGAGCTATCAGCAAAACTTACCTTCTACTGGTATCAAAGCTAAAAGCCTAAAATACAAAGCAAATGGTACAGAACTCACTACATTTTAAATCAAGAAAAAAAGCGAAATGGAAAATTCACAACTTCTGAACATTTTAGAGAACCACACAACTATATATGCAGTAATTTACTTCTTTATTAGTGTGTTCAAGTTGAAATGAGTGGACAGCAAAAACTTGGCCTTCTGTGCATATGTTAAACTTTAACCCATGCCGCATCATATGCATCTGATTTCCTTTCTTTTAACAACCAAGGAGCAAATATGTCCATAAAATAAAATTCTCACAGTAATGTTGATCTAATAATTTCTGGTTTCATAAGTATCTCCTATCAAGTAATCCTACAAGAATAAATAGAGAATTGAATCTTGACCAAGTTAGGCAGCACAAAAGTGAAACACAGTAGAAACACAAACAGAGAGATAGGTTGCAGCTTAGTACTGTTCTTTCTTTTGCCATCGTTGTTATTTTGCAAGAAAGCACACTCCCATTTCACAAATAAGCAAGCAACATACTTGAGCAATATAAAAACTTCCTTCATTTTAAAAGAAATGGAGCCATATCTTGAAATTTTATTGGAGATTTTCCACTGATTGAAGCAAAACTTGGCATGCTAACTGGAAATTTATGGAGAAAATAAATCTAAAAGTTGGATATTGTAATAGAAGAGAGGGGGCTGGGGAGAATTTTAACCTTTTTTGTACTCTTATTACTAGAATTTCAATTTTTACATTCTCTAATATGACCAAGTTGACAAAAACGAAGATTAAGTCCTCATTTTATTTCTTTTTTTCATCTTCTCTTTGCTGACCACCAGGGAGATATTATCAAGTGACATATCGAAACAAGTTTACGACAACATACATCCATTATGGTGATAAATGAATCTGAAAGAAGAAGAGGTCCGACTGAAGCAGCATCAACTGTCAAAGTCAACCTGGAGGCCAAATCTTCTCTTGAGAGTGTTTCAACCTGAATTGGTAATCACATAGTACAAGGTCAAAGGAGTAAAGCAATTATTTTCTGCAGCAATGTTTTTAAATTTAAAGCAGCATGCGATGTAGTAAGAGATGCAATGATTTCTGTAAAAGAAATGGGCTTGTTCTCCTTACTCGTCTCAAAAGTAAATATGGAACTGGGCCAGAGAAGAAAGGAAAAAAGTGAAAGAAAATGGAAGGAATTCTAAGAATGATAACACCATTCATGAAACCACATCACCATCAATATAGAGGAAACACAACAGATTCCGGTTTCAAATTGAATGAACTTTAGTTCAAAACATTTGTACTATTGTATACAATATTCTGGTCAGCTTCCAGAAACATATAAGAGTTTTCCACCACCATGGCTATCATTATTTAGAAAATATTTACAGTGCAAGTTCCAAAAAAAACTGAAGGTGGCAAAATGCTAGAAACAGAAACTAAAAAGACTATAACAATCTATGCCCCAAATCCCATTCCCATGGTTGATAATAACAGAATAAAATAGAAGGCATAAAGACAGTAATTTTAGATTTTTTCCACAGAAGTGTTGTGCACTAGAAAACTGAGATAAACAAAAGTATTACAGAGAAGATTGCTTCAAGATGCCATAATAATAAGAGTGACTTGCAACTTCAAAGACTACCTGAGAAACAACAAAGTCGACAGAATCGGCAATAAATGGTTCATGAGGGCCATCGCGGATTCCTGTTAATACGTATCGTTTCAGCAAAAAAGAAGGGGTCCAACTAACGCTGCATACAAAATTCCACAATTAGGCAAGTTAGTTCATTGAGAACATTATAGATTTATAGGCAGATCACTTCAGAGTTTACAGAAATTAAAAGAAAGATAATGAAACATGTCAACCACAAGAAAATATTAACTGAAACTAGCAATACTATATGATGTGTAACAATTTTTTTTTGACAAGTTATATGATGTGTAACACTAGTTTGATATATAGTATATACAAACAAATATATTTGCTGAAATAAATTTTACGTCTTCACAAAGCCAAACACCTTTAAATAAGCATATTTAAATGTGACTTGCTTAACACCCTCACAAAATGGGATAGATATCCTAAGGAGTTGCACTGCAGTGCTACAAAGAGGCAGACTATCACAAATTCGGAATGAATGTGCAGAAGATAATTATATTTGATACTTGACTGCATCCAATTGTTACCATACATATATGGCAAACAGCAATCTCCCAAACAACACAAGTTCGTAAATAAAGCATATAAATGCAGAAAGGAATCTTGCCAATAAAGCGTGGATGCTTTTGCAGAAAACATAAAACACTTTTTTGATTATGTAGACCACATGATCGTCTTGTTTGCATTAGGAAGTACTTCAAGTCATATATTAAAACAAAATATGCACTGTTTGGCTCTCAAGAGAGATTAAAATACTTAGAAAATGCAAATAACGACGACTTGATAAGTACTTTAACCAGTGATGAAGGCTGACAAGTCAATCCAATGACTAAACTTCTAACAAATTAAGCAGCAGCAATATGTGGCTGTACCCATTCAATAAATAAACTATCACCTGGTAGCTACATTTAGACTCCGTAAACAAGTTGATGGAACAAATTCCAGTCCTACAGTGAACAATTCAGAAGGGACATATTAATACTTATTCCCATTACAAGAAACTCCATAGGTTAATAACGTCAGAGCTCCTCTATGTTTACATAGTCAATTGGTCCAGGTCATTAACAAGGTTACAGGCCCCCTCATGCATATGTGGAATTCCAATATCTTTATGCAATTTCCAATACTCCCTCCCCCCCCCCCCCCCAAACAAAAAAAAAAAAAAAAGGAGAGAAACACACATGATCCACCCATAATTATCCTTTCATAACCAGAGCATCAATCAGACCTCTAATAAAATAAACTGTTTCTGGTATTCCTCAGTTTTAAACATTTTGTTAACCACTAAGTTAATTTTGACTATACTGGCTATAACAACATAACAAGGAATAAGAGAAACTTGTATGACACAGATATTACGTGAAAAAAAAAGAATATATTTCATCATGTTATTTTTCTAATGTAATAAGACTTGTGAATAGTTCCTTTATATTGAATTTGGGGTCATGTTATTGGCGTTCCAAAATAGTTATTGCCACTCCTGTTTTGTTTTGGTACTTAAACTTACCATAATGCCCCTAATTAAATTGCATTCCAAAAAACATTTAACTTCAATTAAGAATATTATTGTAAGTTAACCTAACAAAAGGAGTGTCAATAACAATCTTTGGAGTGCCAACCCTTGAATTTGGTCATAACATAAGGAATGCACACATCTTTCAGATCTTTCAGTGACAAGAGGCAATAAATCTCATAATCTTTTCAATGAAAGAAAATGTAATACAAATCAATTTATGATTAGTAAAAGATCAAGTGAATGGAGCAATTTGTTCATCCAGCCTGAAGTCATTAACTTGGTCAGTATCAAGAAATATGACAACATACATGGGAGCCCATGGCATTGCAGTTGCAAAACTGCGTGTCTCCAAAAATGTATTTGATAAAATCAATGACCTAACCCGTCTTGGACGATGTTGAGCAAAGAGTTGTGCTAGGAAGCCTCCAAGGGATGTCCCATAAAGATGTATCTGTTACAGATACGTTAATCAGTTTACTGAACAAGCACTCAATTTGACAGTAAGCAAAACCACCACAAATCAGGCTAAATATATAAATGCAGAAGATATTAATGTTAACTATATATTTTCGTCACTTTCAGTTAAGAGATATAAGTAAAACTGAGGCCATGTCTACTGTTAACACATTCCATTTTGTGCCCTACACAGAAACATATGTACCATCTTCTCCTATGGTCAGCTCAAATGAAAATTTTCACCCCAATTTGGAAATGCAAGACTATATACTGAAAGTTATCGTTCAGTAGACGTATAATATAGGAATTAATACAGTATTTTTCCTCATTTATAAAAAAACAGTAATTTTCCTCAGTATCAACAAATCATATGGGCAGTCCTATAGAGCCAGATCAAGTGTAAGCAACTAGAACCTAAGTTGGATGTATCACACAGTAATAAACAATTGTACCACAAGTAGACAAAACTTGAGCCGAATGTCATAGATAGATAGGCAACCCATAGAGTAAATTCTTGACAATAAAATGCAACTTGACCACATCAACCTCGATAAAAATTTATTAACTTAAAAGAGTAAATGACTACAGGCAGTCAATACTGCATATATCACTAAGAGTTCTCAATTTTTTTGATATGGATGTAATTTCAAGAACTATAGGCATATGATAGTGAAGTTCCATAGGGCACCATGCCTAAGGAGATGTAAACAATATCATCTGATCTAAGGTCAATACTGCCTTATAACTCCAGAGAATTCTGGGCTTCATTTATTTTCCGCTTTAGTTGACCTCAGAATTTTCATATAATCTGTCAATACATTTATACCAGATTTAATTTATATAATCTAACAGTAAAGAGGAAAATAGATGTACAGTTCTCCTCTGTAAATCTTATATGGCAGTGAATTAGCATAAGGACAGGTTTTGGACACAGCCTGCAATACCCTATTACTCCCTCCGTACCATAATATGTCCTCTTTGAAGAGTTCAAAGATTAAGCAAGTGCATTAATTGCATTCAAACCACTTAAGATGGGTGTTAAAATACCAATTTTATCCATCTTAAGTTGTTTGAATGCAATTAATGCAAGGTATTATTGGAAGATTGATAATATTCGTCTCTGATTTTTTATTTTTTTTATAAGTAATATTCGTCTTTGATTTTTTATTGTGGACGATTATTTTGGGACATCCCAAAATAGAAACGCGGACATATATTATGGGATGGAGAGAGTACCCGGTAAGCTAAGGGCATGGTTGAGACTCTAGAGGAGTAGAATCAATATGACAAAAAAGGAGAGAATGGAGATCTTTTAGCAATCATCTTAGACTATAAGGTGGGCCATTGTCCTATAAACTATTTAAGGTTGTACTTGGACACTACGTTTAAGGAGAAGAGTATGTGGGACACATCACAGAGAAGTTTAAGAAGTAGCTTGCGGATCGGAGGTATGTCCTCGTTTGCTTGCTATACGGTTAGAGAAACATCCAAGGAAGATTCCTTTAACGAAGTACAAAGGAGGAGTTTAAATACCACTTTGGGTCTGTTCGTTACAAAAGAAATTAATGTGGAAGTTATAAATTCCTAGGAATTGACAAAATTTTGGTTCTTCACTTACAAAATTCATGAGAATTATAATTTCCCAAGATATCACAATTCCCATAAAATATGAGAATTTAACTCCCACCAAATAGGTGAGAAATACCAATTCTTGCTTTCTCATCATAACAAGAAACACACATCAAATTAAAATTTTTCTCTAATATTAAAAATCTTATCTTAAAAATTATTTTTATTTTTCAAGAGAAAAAAAGGGTGTTGTAGCTTAAGAGTATTTTGGTCATTTTAAGAAATAATTTTTATTCTAATTTCAACATTAAAATGTTAAGTTAATGCAGAATGATAATGTTACGTTAATGTAAAATGGTAAAAATATGAATTATTTTATTGAAATAAAATTCATTTTCACTAAAAAAAACGTATCATACTTTCTATTAAATAACTCAAATTCTAAATACATCCGAACAATAAATAACTTAATTCTCAAGAAATCTAACTCTTGGGAGTTTAAAATCATGAGAATCAATGAATCACAAAAAAATAGAACTCTCATAAAACGAACATACTCTTAGTGAAGTGAGAAGTGGTGAAACAACCAATCAAATGGAAGAGTTGGGTTTAAAACTATCACTTTCTTCAATATGGCCTTTCTTGGCAAGTGGATTTGGAGATTCATGACTAAAAAGGAACATATTTAGATGAAGGTGATTACAGTTAACTTTGGTTTGCAACACAATGGGTGATCCTCAAAGGAAAAGAGGATTTCCTATGGTTGGAGATGTCGAAGTGGATCAGAAGTGGGGGGAATGAATTTTTCCCTTACGCGTATTTTGATGCTGGAAATGTTGGCTCTAGGTTTTGGCATGATCCTTGGTCTAGAGATTCTCCTTTGCGGTCTAGGTTTACAGAGCTCTTCGATATAGCAGATAAAATTTTTGGTATGGTATATATAATGCGAGGTTGGATATAAATTGGGATGATAGATTGAAATGGACTCTCAACACAAAGGGAAACTTTGATGTCAAATCCTTTTTTAAGGCTCTTTTGAGTTACCATTCGGTGGAGGGTAAGGCAAGCTTTCCATGGGAGATGATTTGAAAGACTTGTGGCCATATAAAGATGATTTGACAATGGATAACCTCCAAAAGAGGGGGAAAGTCCTTGTCAATAGATGCTTTCTTTGCAAGGACAATACAATTCCAGGACAGCGCACCAACTTAAGTTTCTCTAGGTATGAAGGTTGGGAGGAAGAGGACTATGGGCTTGGTCAAGCATTCACTCTTGTAAAGAAAAGCGAAAGTAGACTGCTCTGGTCCGCTTTGCTATTTTCTGGTTAGTCTGATGTGAAAGGAATAGAAGAGCCTTGGATGGAGTCAAGAGGTCTTTTGAAAAAAAATTTGGTTTAATATTAATTATTTTGTAAATGAATACAAGCTCATGGAGTTTGTTGACTTTTTGTCATGTAGATGACCCCTTTTATACATCGGTTGGCACCCCCTTGCTGCCTCTTAGTGCTTTTTCGATCTTTATCGAAAAAAGAAAATGCAAAAACTTGTACATCAAGGATGCAACAAACTCATATAGAAAATTGAAGTAATAATCCCATCAATAAAAAAATTGTAATAAGGGAATGATATGCTATAAGTGAAAGAAGCTCTCACATGATGAACATCAATAGCATCCAAGAACTTTTCAAATGCTTGAATCCACTCATGATGATTCCAAACACGCGGGATATCAACGGAAATTACCCGGTAACCCTGAACATTTGCAAAAAGTCATAATTAAACCTAAAAACAAGTAAAAGTCATGGTAACAGTGAAGAAAAAGGAAAAAAAAATTCACAAAAAGGTGGGGGAAGAGAGGAAAAAATTACCAAAAGAAAAAGTAGTCCAAATGAATTATTACCACAAATTAGAAACACATCTAGTTACAACTACTTCACATCAAAATAATACAGTTCCAATCCATATAAATATCCCAGTAATTTTTTTTATTTCCATAAATAGTAGTCAAATTAAGCAACCTTGGCCTTTCATATCTAGGTTTTACCATATTTCTAAAATATCAAAATCATGCCACCTACAGTATATAATCAAACCTGAATGAAAAAGGAGACTCCTAAAGAAGAATTCTCATTAATTTATGACAGTTGGAATGGTTAAGCATAAAACCATCCAACAAGATAAACAAAACCACTACCAAAGCAAAGTATCCTTGTTGACCATGAACTGCCGAACGAATCAGCAACCATCATAATTTAACTTTGACAAACAAGAATGCCTTTTTCTGTTAACAAACTTACTGGTTCATGGCCCTATTTGTTTAGCTGACGAAGAAACCACTAAGAAACAATTTCATATATACAATATTTTCTTTAAGGTGTATAAGTCGGGGGGGAAAGGAGTTCTTCACTTCTTCCTACTAAAATTTTATAAGAATTTCAAGGCATGTAATTGAAAAAAAAAATTGATAAAATATAAATTTCACAACCTGCTATTGTCCATCTCTTTGCTCATGCAATAGAACTGCAAAAATATCTACTTATGACGATAACATGTACGGTTCCCTTTCATTTTCTTATTCTCTTAAAGCAAGAAATGCCTAGAAATAACCTTAATTATCATCCAGCATTATTCCCAACAAAATTGTCGGTGGTCCAAGACAAATGGCATCGCTCTTCTAGAGAAAATACTTCTTTGTAGGGGAATAACCACTCAATCGATCTCCTATTCCTTATGGAGCACCACAATGAATGGTGGACCATGAAAACTGAAGCTACAATGTGAATTCCCCTATAATTTCTTGCAAGGGCCAAAAGAGGAGGAGAAATATGAAAGAAGGAAAATATAATTTGTGAGACAGCTACCTTTTTAGTTTTCACTGACTCAACGAGACAAAAACATCCAACTTAATACCTTCATGGACAATGACATAATCTGCTTGTAGTAGACATCAGCTGTCCCTGCTGTTCCAGGAAGACAAATGAGCGGAGGAACAACTTTTGGACCAAAATCATAGTATCGCCACTGCTTTGTGCCAATCTGTGAAGAACAAATATAATAAGCTCCATCTGAGACTCAACGCAAGTAAAAAGAATAACAACTAACTTAAAAACAGTGCTGTAACAAGCATGTATCTTATCAGATATATTTATATCTCCATGCTTCAAGAAATGGCATCAACCAAGCCATGGCAAAAAACCAATAGAGATTTGGTCAACAACCCTTGCATTCAAATGATGATGCATTTGATCGTTATAACCATGCCCAAAGTCACCAATATTCCACAAATCCACTTCAAGATATGTACAGACAATATTTAGGGGGTTTCCTCAACAATTTTTTTTAACCCAATTAAAATACCCAGTAACTGGATGCAGTATCTCACCAATTACTAGAGCTTCTCCGCAAGATAAAAGATGATTGTGGCAGAGATGCATCTTGGACATAGTAAGAGTAATGAACAATGAAACTAAGGAGTAAATGCAAGATCAAATAGGAGCTATGATACCCTAATCAAAATTCTTGAAAATGACAAGATGAACTAAAATCAAATTCACAGCTAGTATCCAGCCCACCAACGAACCAGAGTTCAGACAAACCAACATCAAATTCACAACAATTGGGACAGTAACTTAAAACCCAGAACATACGATGATCAGAACTAAATGTACACTCAAACAACCTTATAGTTGACTATGCCAAGTTTGGCCTTGATTCTACCAGGTGGATGTCTAAGGAAGGGAGGAGCCTACGGTGTGGGAGTGTGGAAATGGATTAGGAAAGGATGGAATAATTTCTCCCTTATGTGTCTTTTTTGGTCGGTAATGGTCAAGCTATTTGCTTTTGGGATGATACATGGAGTGGGGACACTTCTTTGAGGGGGAAATTCACGGAGATTTTTTCTCTTGTTCGTGACAAAATGCATTGGTTAGTTCTCATGTCTTCTTGGCTAATTATGTGGTTACTTAGGATATTCCTTTTATCCTGACTCTTCATGAATAGGAGATTGATTGTGTGGGCAGCTTTTTTGAATGTCTATATAAGACCAAGATGGACTTGTCACTTGAGTCAGGAAGATCAAGCATCTTGGATGTTGAGCAAGGGGCAGGGTTTTGAAGTTAAGACTTTTTACAATGCCCTTTTGTGCGAGCTTCCTACAGAGGGTAGGTTGGAATTTCTTTGGAAAGCCATTTTGTCGTCTAAAGCACCCAAGAAGAGAATCCGTTTACTGTCTTCTAATGGGATGCTCGTTCGCTAGACAACTTTGGGACATGACTTATTGTGTTTTGGGTATCAATTGGGTGATAGGTGGGATTATTTTTTATGAGATGTGGGCTCAGACTGGTATTAGTAGTTCTAAAGAGATGAAGAAAGTCTATGCTTTGATCCTTTTATCTATTTTTTGGTTGATTCGGAAAGAGTGTAGTAGAAGAACTTTAGACGGGGCTGAGGTACTGGTTGAGTCCATTAAAGATGGATGGTTTAATACCTTATGTTTTTTAGTCAAAGGGAATTATTTTGTAAACTAGGATGAATTCCTTGGTTTTATTGATATACTATATTGTAGATAGTCATATAGTAAATGGTTCCACCCCTTGGAACCTTATATATAGATATTTACATTTATCAATTAATTTTGGGGTTTTGAATGGAGTAAGTGACAAAAGATTTTATGGAAATGTGCTTGGTTTCCTATTCTTTGGGTGATTTGGAAGGAAAGTAATGAGTGAATTTTTAGAGATGGTTCCACGATGGTACATCTGCTTTGGGATAGGATTGTTTTCCTTACTTTCCTTCGGACTTCCGCTACAGGAGTTCTTAGGGGTATTTCATTGAGTTATATGTAAAGAGATTGGAGGACTATTTTGATGTAGTTCATTTTGTGTTTTAGGAGGAGTCCTTGTCCTCTTCTTTTGTACATTTTATTCTCTATATTAATAGAGTTTATTTTATTTTATAAAAAAAAATTACTAATTAAAAAAAAAAAAACTTATAGACTTATAGTTGACTAAGGCCAAAGAACCTAAAGCTACAAACTAAGTAGTGATCTTCAGAATCAATTGGTTGGAATCAAACAGTGATTCAGATGATAAATTAAAACCCAGCCCATAATAATCCAGACAATCAGTTATAAATAAAAAAACAGACAACCACTAACTGACTGACAACCTAGTATAACCAAGAACAATTTAGATACTTCCATAAGAAGATTTGCATGCCATATTCAATAATGATATTTGACTAGACAAAGCATCACAAAAGTAAAAATCCAAACTCATCTCTTACAAAAAGGCATGATAGCTTAAACGAAGGTAAACCCAATAACAAGAGTTAAGCAAAGAAGTAAAGAGCGTAATCAACCAATAACAAATATACCCAGATCAATTATTTGCAAAGTTAAGATGAAAAATCAAAACCCAATACATATAATTGAAACAAAACAGTTCTACGCAAATCAATAAACACACAATTAACTTAGAAAAGAGACTATAGGTAAAACAAAGCGTACCCAATAACAAAGAGAAGTACTTGACAAGACCGTGATAAAAGTATTACACACAAATGGAAAAAAAAATCAAAGGAAGTCCAGAGGAGAAACGTACAGGGATCTTGTGGAGAGGGATCTGAGACTTGAAGTGGATGTAATCTCCGGGCGCCGAGAAGACGCCTTTCATTGCTGATCGTTATGGTTCCACATTCAATTTGGTTCGATCAAGAAATCACTGATCCTTGTTATTTTTCTCTAAAATAAAATTGCGTCGGTGTCTTTCTTTTATTTTTTTATTTTTATTTAGTTTTAGTTGGGAATTTCACGAGAAGACTGAAGACATGAGAAAGACCACGTGGCTAACAGTCAAATGACGGAACATTATTTCAACGGCCCGTCAGCCTTAACCTGTTTGTGTTTGGTAAAAAATGTTTTTGTTTAAATAACACTTCAATAATGTTTCCGAAAACGAGTATTTGTGAACTGTTTTAAAAAAAAAAAAAAAAAAACACTCTTTTGTGCTGTTTTCTATAATTATTTTAGAAAAATATGAAAAAAGCACTGTATGATGACAGCAGTCAGCAGCAATCAATACACGTAGTAACAGATGGGGAAAAGCCTTGAAAGCATATTAGGGGCCATGCAAAACTATTGTTGCATATACTTTTAGCCACGATCGAGAATACAGCATATGCTTAACTGCTGTAAAAGATCATTAGCATCCGTTATTAGGGTTTATTTTTTGGTGCAGTGATAATGGTGATGTTTGGTTGCTTAATTCCCAACAAACAATGCCATTATCTTTGCATATTATGAGAGATTTTTTTACTTGGTTTCATTAATGCTTTCAAGATCCATGTAAAACTAGCAAGAAAATAGGGAAAGGATTGCCTTCTTGATTTAACCGATAAACACAGTAAATTTGGGATGGAGATACCTTTTGAGAGTAATCAACTTTTAAACAAGTGATTAATGTTAATTCTCTTGCTAATACAATTAAAATACATCTTGTAATGCGTCCGATTTAGTCAGGTTAGGATATTTTAGCCACATCATCCATACTTAAGAAACAAAAATTAAGATTAAACCCATAAAAATCACACGTTGATTTATAAGAGCAAACCTATGCTTGGATGAAATAGATGACACATGCTTTTTTTCGATTTAGATATGAAATTAGTAAAATTTTCTTTAAAATTTTTATTTTTACCACAATAAAAGTAATGATTATAACATATCATTTAATATATTCATGAGAATTATAAAATAAAAATTAATATTTTTTTTATATATTTTGAGTTGTTTAAGTTTAACTTTAAACCAACATAAAATTTAAATATTTTAAGTTGATTTATGATCAAATCCAAACAACGCCTTAAATCAACTATCAAAGCTTTATTGATTCGTAAAATTTAATATGTTTTAAATAGGGAGACAAAAAAAAAAAAAAAAAAACCCCAACCAATAGATTTTGTTGCATTTCTTGTGAAGGGTATCGTTTGCTTTTACAGGCATGTTTTTGACACAGGAAAATGATCAAGGACGAATGCAAATGCATACAACAAAATTGAGCTGTAACTCTACAAGCTTTTTTTATTTTCTTTCTTTAGAAAATTTCTAAATGAGTTACCTTATGATTAAGAAGCTGCGGTAAAAGCACAATGGGTAACCATTGTCCTCTAAATACATAATAACATTCTACACAGCTGCACTAAGCGGTTGATGTTCTTGAAACCACTCAGCAGGCCACCATGCCGGTCTGACTGCCTCAACCTTCACATTTTCTTCTCCTTGTATGATTAACGTAAGTGATCCTTTGAAGGCTTCCTCCACCCTCAGGACCCCAAGCCCACGACAGCCAAATGCTGTTGTCACAGTCCCTACCTTCTTGCCTGATGTAGATTCGATCACTTCTGAACCAGGAGCAACTTTCTGCTCGACTTCTGAAACCACATGAAGAAATTTTACTTGGCATGTAAAAGAAAAATAAGAATTTTAGGAGTTTATTTGAAGGAAGATTACCTTTTCCATTACTATCAAGAAACCTTAAAGGAAGCAAGCGTTTGCGAATAACCCCTCGGTGGTGTGTACGAGCTACAAGCTCTTGGCCCACATAGCACCCTTTGTCAAAGCTTATTGCATTTAGACCTGCAAGATTGTATTCAAGTGGAATCGCCTCCCCTGCATAGCATTATAATATGTTTAGATTAAAAAAAAAAAGTCAGAAAAATAGAACCAAAATCGTAAAAAATGAAGGCTTGCAATTTCATAGTAATAAAAATTGAAGAGAGAAAAATTAGGAGGATGGTTTTGTCACAAACACGATTAGAAATGCAAAAGGACAAAAAAGAAAACCCAACTATACTATCACGAAGGAAATAAAATTGCACCTTTTGGAATTTCAGTTGAGCCTTCTGCAACTCCTTGCTCCAATCTCCAGAGAAGGTAGTTTTGTTCATCTGTTTCTTTGTCAGCCTCAACTAAAGGTGCTGCAACAGATAAAAGAATAAATGGTGCATTTGCAGCTTTATTACAACACATGTAAGATGATCCATGACATGATTACAAGCTAATTAAAATGTATAACATGACATTGTAAGCAAAAGTTGCCATACTGGTCTCAGAAGCGACAAGGTTCAGAACTCTCGTGTTCTATCAGATGGGAAGATCCCCCTGTAACCAAGACAATCCAATCTGGGATCCTTAAACCATTGCCATCCAAGATCACTACCTCGTGAAGCAGACATGCCAGAATGATCGACACCAGCACCCCAGCCAACAGAAGCAGCCTCTGGTTCTTCTACAGATGAGGACTTTTCAGAAAGGTTCCTACCGTAACGCTGCCAGCAAGAGAAGTCTTGTGCCACATTCTCAATCTCGACCTTAGACCTCAAGCGATATCTAGAGCAGCAAGATAAAGAAACAGAAGTTAGAACAAAAATTAAAGCATATATTGCAATGAAAAAGACAAGCACCAACTACTCCCACAAAACAGGCCATATCAAACAAATGGATTGAATCTTACTTGTCAAAACAGCTACCAAGCCTGAAGTAATAAGCCTACCAACCGCATGGGCAGTTTCCTACATGCTGTATGGCATGACACGCACTAACGACTGGCTTGATTGTTGCTATATCAGTCACTATAATTTCTAATAGACTCATGGTAGATAATGAAATATAGAAGAAACCTAATGATATGAAACTACCTCTAAGAATGGTTCCTTTGACATAATGTAATAATGAGAAGAAAGGGACATGCACTAACAAGATTATTACACCTAATTAATGTCTCTGTCTTTAAATTTTCAAGACAGAGTAGAATCATTTGTTTCTATCCTCTTTTTTTCCCTTGTGTGGTAACAATTGTACTTGTTCTGTGATTATGAGCAAATAAAACCTAAATATGTGATATTTGTGTCATGCGTCATGACATCCTAACCAAATCAAGGCAACTACTCGGTATAGCTTTGAGTCCATGAACCAGCAGAGTCAACTGGAGAACTAACCTAATGGTCTGCAGGCCAAATTACCTAAACTTGGAAAACTAGATATGAATAAATGTTGTCAGCAACCTCAGATAAACCACCTAGGTTCACTTGCAAGGTTCAGGTAGAACAGCAAATGTCTATTCATTGCTCCACGGGTAGAAGGAAGAGTATTTTCATGTTTATATCTTCAACAAATCATTTACAATGTAAACTGCAAAACCTCCTGACTCGGTGTTTCTCATGAATTGTTTTTTGGTACAATGTTTAAAGGTCCATTACAAAGAAAGTTACACAAGACCACAGAAACAAATACAGGATGACAGCTATAAGTTCGAGAACCCATATTTATGCAAACAATTTACCAACCTAGCAAGAAAGAATACTAGCAGAAAACTAATTAAATGAAAGGAGCTAAGCAATTTATTTCCATTTAACCACAACAGACTACAAACCAAAGGCTCAACTGACGAATTTAAGCAAGCAGAGCACCATTTTCCTGGACGCTATTCACTGGAGTCAAGGAGCCACTGCATTTACTAGAATGACCTGTTATAGCCCCGCGCATGAAGTTTCCTGCTTTGCTTAGGCTGCTGCCAACAGCTCCTAGGCCACTCCCCACAATCCCTACACCAGAAATAATGCCAGCCCACAAGCCCGACTCCGACACAAATTCCACTTCCCACAAGCCCAACTCCAGCACCAATTCCAGTTCCCACCTTTCCAACAGCTCCATCACATCCATTGTGCTCCCTATAATACCTGCCTCTTTCAGTTTCTTTCTTTCCTCCAGGATCAGCATCTCTTCTTCTAAAGCAGCCAACTGCTCCTCCTTACTAAATATATTATTCTGTGATTGCTATGAATTCATAGCTCATATCATAACTATTCAGTGATATTTATTTTCCTAGTTAAGAAGTAGAACAATGATAGATTCATTAATGTTTTCGTCACCAGGCATATGCTGTTTAAGAAGATTACTGAGGAACTTAACTACTGCCAAGTGCCAAATAGCAACTAATTTATGACCCTGATACTGGTTGATTTTTGCAGCTAAACATTACTGGAAAGGCATGGGGTTGATTATAAGTTTTAAGATTTCTACAAGATAAAGTTCATGATAGCCAAGAAACATTTGTGAAGTGTTAACCATCCTACATTGACAGAGACATCCACTCTATGAAACTCAGCCAGTTAAGTGAAACAGAGGTTTTCCAGAAATTTATGACAGCAAGATAAGAGTAAATCTAACTCATAAATGTAAATAAATGACTGAATAAGCAAAGAAATTGACCATCAAAAGTCCTTTATTGACCATCAAAATGCCTTGTCCAATAGCGCCCCAATCCTTATAAGTTATAAAATACTCTCCCACTTTAACATATCAAAAAATAGTAGAAATTCCAACTTGTTATGCTCGTAGGAATATAGCAAAAGTAACTACATTCTAATCAAGTAAATCACCTAAATAAAACTACACTTAATTCTAATTAGAAGCCAAAAAGTAGCAAAGGTGATGCAGGATGCTAATCTTTACAACTTAGCAAAATCTAACACAACAAATACCAATCAGCAGAGATATAAATTGGGCCAATACAGTGATACATCTAGCAATGAGCACAAGCTTCTAAAAAATAAACCCAGGAGTCGCAGGCAACTCCCTTTTACGCAAGAATGAATTACCGAATTATAACCATCATAATAACATTCCCTATAGAATTCACAACCCAATAAACTAAAACCCCACTTCAAAAACAGGGAAAAGAAAAGAACCAATCAATTTAAATAAACAAAGAGAAGAGCTATAAAGCTTATACAAAGAAACTCACTTCTTGAGAGTCTCCAATAACTCATCCAAAATTGAAGCATCCACATCCGCCAACAACTCGACCGACCTACCTAAACCCGACTCCGAGCCGGGTCCTGAGCCTGTCTGGTCAAGCATCTCCTTGGGCCTTGGGGGTCTATGCAAGAACAAATCATACAAAAACCTTCCTTGAGGAGTCAACAAGCAGCGTACAGAGGAGAAGCTGACACAGTGGCCATGTTGGGAGTAGCCAGAGCCGAGTTCTTCTCATCAACGGGTTCAAAGAATCTCCGTACATCGTTTGTCAACAGACCCTGTAGGAATTTCACCGTCTCCGGTCCGCTTAACCGGACCACTGACCGGGATTTGAGGAGGGATGCCATTGGACCCGCATTTTCGAGGTGGGTTTGATGGTGGATGGTCCGGTAATTGTAGGCGATAGGTTTTGGAAACCATTGATAAAGCTTTATACGCTGCATTCCAGTGTCTTTTTTTTTGTTGTTTATAGAGGGTTTCTGTTGTTGTTTGTGTTGCGTATCGGACTTAAGGTTGAAGCAAGGAAGACAAAGGAGAAGAAGCTATCGTGGTGGCAAGGTGGAGTTTGGCCGATGACACGTGTGATGGGAGGAAACTTAGTTGTGCCACGTGGTATGGGCAAATGAAAGCTTCTTTGATCGAGAGGATAGAGCGAGGGAGATTGCTATACGTTCGATGAAATGCTTGAATCAGATGGTGTTGTGCAACTGCAGGCATATTGGAATTTTGGGCTTTATAAAGGGACTTTAAGGACCAGAGGTGATCTGGGTTGTTGGGTTAGCTAAATGGTTGGCCCAATGAATGGAAGTGTATTTTTTCAATAAATGCATGGAGGCTTTACATATTTAGCAAGAAAGGCCGAACGGGTGCTGCATATATTCCCATTGAACTAATTGATCTGTTGTTTTTAAGCACATTCTCCTCTAAAAATTTCTTTGCTTTTAATATTCTACCAACTCAAATGGAATTCGAAAGTTGAGTCTCTTGATTTAGTGATTATTTTCAAAATTCTCTATAAAAGAGACTTAAATTCGATCTTTCTACTAACCAAAATAATAGAATTCATTTACATATTAAAATAGTTTATATAATCGTCATGCATGTTGAGATTAAATGTTCTGATATTGCATTTAGTTCTTGAATTTAAAAGCAAGAATTTTTATTTTAAATTTAAAAATGTCAACGATTTTAGTATAACAATCAATATCTATAATGACATAAAACACATTCTTCAAGTACAAAAGATTGATTAAGGTTGGGTTTGTCTCAAATACTCATCCATCTGACTTATGAATTATGAAGTGAAAAGCTTGGATGGATCACGAAGAATTCAGCTAAGCTAAGTAAAACTCGATGGAGGCTTAAAAAAAACCCAGGGGATGACAAGGAAGTGATAAGGCCATGGAAAACCCAACCAGGGCCATTGGTTTTGGGAGAGACCCAATATGCATTTTTTATGAGCTTTTAGTTTTTAGTAAGAAAGAGAATTCGTTCGAAGATTCAAAGTTTTAGTCAAAACGTGAAAGATTCGATTGAAGATGTTACGATTCAATCGAGATTAAGTTATGGATGTTGAAATGTGGAATATTCGGCGTAGAAGGAAGAGATAAAATAGAAAAGGAGAGTCTCTATCCAAGTGGAGAAAACTCAATTAGGTTTTGGAGAACCTGGCCGAATGTTAGAAGAATAAATCAAACTTGTTGTGTTTTGATCTTGATTCCAACCTAAAGGTAGGTTACTCAGTTTTGGAAAACTTCGATCGCATATTTTGTCTTTACTTGTTAAATAGGTTAAGGAATTTTTTCTACTATATAAATGAGCATTTTATGTATGCAATAATCCGATATACATTGTAAGAATGAGTTTTACAATTAATCTAGGTTTTGAGAGGTTGAGTTATATTGAGATTTTTGATGTGAGGTTGGTGATAAATTTTCAATTTTACTCTTTTTAAAGTTGTAACTAAAAATGATTAAACTAATCAATTATTTAGTTCATATACGTAGGTAAAGAGACTATCAAACTATATAAATTTTTGATTGTTTGTATGTCATTTTACTTTATTTTATTTTAACTATTGACTATTTGTCACTGCTTAAGTATGTCGTTTGTATAAATTCTTGTTGTAAATTTCAATCAATTTAAACAATTACATAACAAAGGTTTTTTTTCATGTATGTAGACAATTATATAATACTTTTACTCTCAATTTTTTATTTAATTTTTAATTAAAAATAAAAAAGAACACAAGAGAAGTGAAGAATTATTGATTGTATCGATTGAAAATTTGATTGATAATTTTTAAAAAATTTATTAATAATATGTGATATATGATTGTCATCGTTAACTAATTTCCCACAGATAAATTCATTGGAGCAAAATAAAGAGATTTTCACTCGTTGTAGCTAAGATTTTTTCAAGGAGGGGATGATTGCAAGTTTGTATGCAACACCTACATCCATGTGAGCAGTAGAATTGGTCCATGTATGACGTAGAAAGCCAACCGACCAATGGGAATGAAGTGGATAGAGGTTGACGTAAAAAAGTAGATAACTCGCTTTGGTTTCGTACGCTCACGTGTCATATGTCATACGGACACGGTGACCTCTTTTGTCTTTCTTTATAGAGCTTAGCATTTAGCCCAAAATTTGACCTTTTCATGCACCTTCTCGAATTGCACTTTCTTGAATTTTCAGTTTTCCTTATCCTCTTGGCCGCAAGAAGAAATTGCAACGGAGTTTCATTTTCAGTTCGTTGTACTTGTTTCATTTTCATGTTCAATTCACATCTAAACCACTCGTTTTCATACTACTGGTTTTTCTTTTCTTTTCTTTTTTGTCCCCCATAATAAAAAAATTTCTTTAAGGGGTCAAGAGCTTAAAAATCCCATAATAAAAAAAATTATTTCCAATTAATAATAAAAGATGTAATAAATTAATTTCACCATTGTTTTCTTTAATTTGCATCTGGAGGTTAGTCTTTGTATTTTTAATTAAAATTTTAAGGTTATAATTGATATAGATAGTAAAGAGGAGGGAATAAAGAAATGATTGATCTTTCTATTGTTTCGAAAAAAAAAAGATGAAATGATTGGTTTTTTTTATATAAATAAATCGCAATCTTTTTAAATTGGAATGATTGAATAGTGGACAAACTATTTTATTTATTTTTTCCTTTTTTATTCTCATTTTTCTATTATTTTTACCAAACATAATATGAAAAATATCAATCATCTCATTTTTCCATCATCTTCTTTTTTTTTCACATAATCACGCATATATGTATAAAAAAAATAGACAATAAAGGAAGCATGAGCTCAAATGGTGGGAAAAAACCGAATTTGAGAAAGAAAAAAAAAAAGAACTTAGGCTATGGCAATATTTTGGGTGGGCTTTAAATGCAACTTAAAACAAAAAAATTAAAGTTTTACAGTAGGTTTTTATGCGAGAGGGACAAGTAGAATTTTAAGTTTTTTTTGGCTTTAAGTGCATCCCAAACATTGCCTGTGGTTGGGAGAGAGAGTAAGAAAAAAGGAAAATAGAAAAAAAAAATGATATTTTCATCGTTCGGTAAAAAAGAAATATGAGAAGAAAAAAGAATAAAATAATTAATATTTTTTTCTCACATAAATAAATCACAATATTACCGAATTTGTATGATTAAGAAGTGAAATTAAAATATATAATTTTTCTTTTTCTTTTTTTTTTCTTTTTTCTATCATCTTTACAAAATAAAAGATGAAAAACATCAATTATCTTATTTTTTTTCATGGGTAACAATATTGTCACTCCATAAATAGTTATTAGCACTCCACTTAATTTTTTTAATTGCTAAAACTTAAAATAATATCTCTAATTAATATTAGATCCTCTTTTGACTTTTGAAATACAAAATAATGTCATTTATTCATTTCACAAGTTTCCATAACATAAAACCTTCTTTTAACACTTATATTTATCTCTAATTCTTTATCATCTTTACTTTTAAAGCTAAAACTTTTCCTCTTTGATTTTACTTATTTCTTCATTTTTTTTATACTATGAGTCAATATAGAGTTGGCGCAATTTAAAACTTATGTACAACACTGTAGTATTTTATAGTTTAAAACTATATTTGTTTTAAAATTATGTACATCACTTTCATTCTAGAAAAGTTAGGGAATGGTTTTGAAGTTCTTATTATTTTTTATCATAAAAATAACAATCAGACGTGATAAGTTAATCACATTGGATAAGTAAATAGAGGTAAGTGAGATTCAAAAGGTGTCCATTCTATGAACTTAAATATTTCAGTTTGATTTTACTTCTAGCTAACAATATTCTTTTCAATATTTTAATGTTTTACATAAGTTCTAAACAAATGACGTAGTTTAAACAAATGGTACAATACTATAGTTTAAAACTTATTTTTTAAGAGATGAGTTGGTGTAGTTCGACTTGAAGGAGAGAGGACAACAAGTGCTAAAATTCTCATTCATAACTCTTCAATGGATTTTGCAACTTGTTTTGAGAAGAATGTATTTTACATTTTGGGTATGAGCATGGAAAAGAACTTTATTAAAACCCAAAATTAAATATACTATATCATAAAAATAAATCATAAATCAAACGAATATCTTTAATTGCATCAACACATTATAAAATTTAATTAAAATAAATGTGATAAAAATAATAAAAAAATTATCAATATTAGTTGTGTTCAAGCATGAGAAAGAATCATTGAAACATTTTATATTCAAAAGTTCATAAAACTCTTCAAGTTTTGAAATTTCTTTAAAATTAACATCTATTGCTATGAAAATGAAAGAAAAAAGTAAAAAAAAAAATGTGACTGAAAAGTGAAAAGGGTAAAGAAAAGAAAAAGTATTAACAGAATGTTTTGTATTATGAAAACTTGAGAATAAAATAAATAGTAGTATTTTGTATTTTAAAAGTTAAAAGATGATCTAACATTAATTAGGGGTATTATTGTAAGTTTTAGTAACTAAAAAACTAATACAAGTGCCAATAACGATTTGTAGAGTGCTAATCGCTACATTTTTTTCATCATTTCTTTTTTCTTTCTTTTTATTTTTCTTTTTTATCAACCAAAACCTTTAACTAAAAAGTTTACTCAAAAAATATTTATGTAACCAACTCCAATTAATTAATCTGGAATTAAGGCCAAGAAAAATCCAGTCAAGAGTTGATAATTTCATATTTTCAAAGTGCATGCAAGTAATTATATACATATGCTCACGAGTATTATTTTTGCTTCTAGTGGTTTTAGAATTATCTTCCTTTCAACATGCACTCATCACTCAACCAACTAAACAAAAGGTAGAAAAGAGCACAGAAGATGGACTGTATTCATTTAACTTGAAAACTAAAAGGAGTCTACTATCATCATTCAACATTTGCATTGTGGAAACCCATTAACAGTTTTATCTTTGAATAAGTCAATGTTATAAAATGAAAATTGCTAGTCAAATAGTATATTAGTAATTATATTAATCATGGTCTATGAGGAAGAATTAGTCTGGTGGATGCTAATTAACTTATCTCTTAGCCTATCCAATAAAAAGAAAAATAAAATGATGCCATACAAATCTTTTTGATAAGTAGGGACATTTTTGTCAAAAACAATAAATGAGAAGCAAACAATTATTTTTTTTAGGATCAACGGTCATATGGTATCAAAGATCAGTTTGTACGTACCTTGATAAATTTATTTTCTCAAGATCAAAAACAGGTCATCAACACTCAACTTAAAAATTTTAAAAAAAAAATCCTTGTAGTTCAAATAAATAACTTAAAAAAAAAAACCCTTAAAACCAATTTACCAGATGCCTCTTGAGGTTAAGAGGCAAACAACTTGAATTGCAAAGCAATAATCATATTATTACCAACTTGTCAGGAGCTTTTAAAATTTTCTCTTAGGTGTATCTGTGTGGATGTTCCTATCTTAACCGATAAAGTCAACTAAAA
Source organism: Bretschneidera sinensis (assembly GCA_023935145.1). NCBI lineage: Eukaryota > Viridiplantae > Streptophyta > Magnoliopsida > Brassicales > Akaniaceae > Bretschneidera > Bretschneidera sinensis. The sequence goes on from CM043698.1 coordinate 33,601,529, forward strand.
CGAGTAAATTAAGTACGAGAAATAATAGGAGGAAGATCAACAAAAAAAATCTTGTAATCTTTGCGAAAAAACTGAGTACTTAATTAAGATTTTAAATTAATACATGTGGAAATTTTGAAAGATTCGAAAACAGGTGGGTGCAGATTGTAATCCAAATCCACCACACACGTTGGATATGAGCAATCAACGTCAACGGTCCAACAAGAACCGTTTCTGGGACATTTTGTCGCCAATAAAAAGCCATAAATGAACAGCTCTTTCCAAACTTGGCAGAAAAGCAAAACACAACTTGAAAACGAAGAAGAAAAGAAGATAGTTAAGGAGAGAGAGATACTAAGGAAGAAATGAAGCTGGTTTGGTCTCCTGAAACTGCATCAAAGGCTTACATAGATACTGTTAAATCAGTAAGCAAATTAGCAGCAAACCCTCTTAAATTAAAATCTTCATATGAAATTATTATATTACCCTTTCCTTTTTTCTTATTGGAATTGTTGACAATTTTGCAGTGCGAGATTTTTCAAGAATCAGGGGTGGCAGAGTTTATATCAGCCATGGCTGCAGGCTGGAACGCGAATTTCATCGTGGAGACATGGTCACAAGGTGGAGTTATAGCAACAAGCATTGGCCTTGAAGTTGCAAGCATTCATACAGGAGGGAGACATTTATGTATAGTCCCTGATGAACGGTCACGATTAGCTTATATTCAAGCTATGGCAGAATTAGCTGATGGAATCTCATCATCATCATCATCATCATTATCACCACCGGAGGTCATTGTTGGGGAAGCTGAAGAGGTAATGGAAGGGCTTGTAGGGATAGATTTCTTGGTGGTAGATTGCCGGCGAAAGGGCTTTGACAGGGTTTTAAGGCTGGCAAAACTGAGCAAAAAGGGAGCTGTTCTTGTCTGCAAGAATGCTAATTTAAGGAGTACTTCTGGTTTCATATGGAGAAGTGTTGTTGATGATGGAGGATGTCGCCGTCTTGTGCGTTCTGTGTTTCTTCCTGTGGGGAAGGGACTTGATATGGCGCACGTAGCAACCAGTAGTGGAGAGAATTCAAGTTCAGGGAAGGGGGAGAGCAAGTGGATCAAGCATATTGATCAACGATCAGGAGAAGAACATGTTATCAGAAAGTAGATTTCTTACAGGAGTGGATCATAAAAGTTTTTCTTTTTTTGCTAGATATACATTGCATAACTAATTATTTTGTCCTTTTCCCATGTGTATTTTTCCTCTAGCTGATTCATAACTTGTACAGTAATTTACAGATAATATGGATTAGATAATATTCAGCTACCTGGTTGTTGAATACTTAATTCACAAAACAATTGTTTTTTCATTTTACTTTATTTCTCATCATCTAATGAAATATCTGTACAGTATTTCTTTAAGTATGAAACAGTAAGCATCCATCGCCCTATCATCCAATCAGTTCATTACCTTATGCAAGACTAGCTGAAATATTGCACTCTCTCCCCATCAACGGTTGTCACTACACCAGGTGTAGGAGACCTACACCGACAACATGTAAGAATTTTTCTGAAATATGACAGTGCAAAGGAAAAGAGAATCCACGCATCATTTCTGTCCGGGAGATGCATCCTGGCTCTTTGAGGCTATTAATGCATTGCAAGATATGATTTGATACAGCCAAAAAAGCTACATAAACAAACATGATTTACAAGCTGGGTATATTCTTCATTCCAAATATGGAGTTAACTTTAACAAAGGGAATTACATTATCAAAAAACTTTGGTGCCTATTATCTGTATGAATCACCTCTTTTTAACAACCTATAATATGTCCATCTTATATCAAGTGCAATCCAATATTTAGTCATTTCATCGCGGACGGAAAAAGCAGCCTTGAATTCCTTCCTGCAGTCTCTACTCCCCGCAGGTTTCTGGAACCATCACTACCAGTCTATTGGTTTTTCATAGTGTCGGAAACTAGCGAATGACTTCATTAATTCTACCAAAAATGGGAAATAATGAACATTAGTGAAGAAGTGAGCAATATATTTAGTCACAAAAATAACATAAATTTTAGTAAATATACTTTTTTCATGATCTTGAAAAACAGAAACCTTATGATACAGTCAGTCCCAACTGTCTCGACTTCTCCTAAATGCCTTCTTTTCTGAATTAGCCTTTTTGCTTTTAAGGCGTCTCTGCTCCCCAATAGCAGCCCTTTATCAAAATTGAAATATTTATAACTGTCAATCCACATCCGCTCACAATCCCAGAAAACTACGAGTACCATGAATATTAGAACAAAAATTCAGATATTGCCTCAAGTTTACAGGAATAAAAAATAAAGCCAGAGCAGTAGGCAGCAAGCCTAGAATGTAAATGCATTTGAGAAATACAGATTTAAACGGGTTCTTACATCTTAGCAATTTTCTTCTTCTGTTCTTCTGAAGGAGGCGGGGGGACATAAGAAGCAGCATCAATTATTGCCTGTTTAGTTTATTCAAAGAGGAAGAGAGGAAAATCTATTTAAAATTTCAGTTCCATGAGTATTTTGCAATGAGGGAACACTTAACAGCATGTCATACAATGGAGCAGACAGAAATTTAATTTAGTGTTTGTGAAACAACCAAATGTTAGGCACAGTCACTTCATTATGTGCTAGACAACTTAGAACAAAGGCTGCAGGATAGTTTTTTAGTACCTGTAGTTTCTCGAGAGCATCTTCAATGTTACCCCTAATGAAGAATGGTATATCAAGCCAATTGCTTTGCAAGCATATAAGCAAAATGAACTTGGATAAGAGAGAGAGAAACTAACTTCTGTGTTCTAGTCTTTGTTGAAGAAATCACAAGCTCATCATCATTGTTGATCCGATTCTTTTCCTGTTCATAAACAGAAGACATGGCCTTGAAGAAAGACAAGAAGACAACAAGCATAACCGGATCCAAAGAACGCATCACAAATCTAAGATCTCCTTAAAGTGTAGCGCAGCTACTTTCTTTCAATCCATTAGTTGCCACTCTTTGACTCCGACTATTATACACCTACCATTCTCAATCCTACAAAAGTTGCGTTTAGACTAGAAAATCAAATCATAACAAAGGGTGATTTCAATTTGTAGGATAAGATGTCAAATCTACAAGCCATGCAGTATATCCATTAATATTTGTTCCACGTCATTTATATCCTTTTCAAGGTAACTATTAATTCATTTTATTTTAAGTTCAATAATTAATTATTCATAAAAAGAATGAAGATTACCATTTTCATTGACTATCTAGCGAAGAATAGTAATTAATTTATAAATCTTTCACTTAATTTTCAGCAAAACATCATGCGTGGTTTCCTTAATTTACAGTATTAAAAACTTTTCTAGATGCTTATTTCTTCCATTAAATTGCTCCATTTTATATTTTTCAGTTGACGTTCAATCTATAATTTTTCACATTTTCTGCAGGCGTCACCAATTTTAGACAATTATTTTCGACTTACATGTTAATAATATATATAAATATGAATTCTTTTGAGGGCATAATCTTAGGGCTCCACAGTATCATTCCAACAATCCAATTGATCCTATTAAGATTCAGATGTTAAAACCCTGATACTCCTGAAATAAAAATATGACCCGTGACAATTTCTTTTAAAATGGGCCACGGGAATAGCAATAACAAACCATTTGCATGATCCTCTCTCTGATCCTGTCACTTAGCCAATATGCATTGTTAACGTTGAATCGCATGTCCACCTTGGTGTTCACTGTAAAATCAGTTACAGAAACAAGCCATGGTCACAGTAGCCAGGATTGACAGTATAAGATGGAAAAGATGAGAGAGAGAGAGACAATCATGAAAAATGAAGATGAGAACATACCTTTGTTGACATTTTGACCTCCAGGGCCACCACTTCTTGCAAAACTCACAGTAACATGGTCTGCATGAAGTCCACATGATAATTTACAATCCTAATGGTGTTCCATGTTGACAGTATCTCAATTAGGGAAGATGCAGACATTAAATTTCAGAAAAAGTTTTCTCTAAATTCCCTATTTATGAGATACATAGAATACCATACACTGAAAACATTCTTGAGTCCTATGAGAACAAGGGATCTGTCCCCTTGTCCTTTCCAATATCCTTTTCAGATGCCACACAATCAACCTCAAGCCATTACAGAAGCCATGTACTCTTATTGTCAATGCTAACTGATCAGGGTGGTCTTAGGCTAAAGGTAAGATTGTTTAGTTGCAGCTTCCTTCAGAAGAGATTGTGGCAGAAATATTCCCTATAAATATCTCAAACGTGGACTTAAATCCTAAAAGACAGCATTTTCATGTTCCTAAATAGCTGCAAACACAAGCTTCACAACAATGATAGTTACCTTCTTCCATTTAACTTTAGAAATTGGAATTGCAATGTTGTATTAGGCATAGAAGATTTGAGATATTCAACTAGATTCTAGAATGACTGAAACAACAGGAACTACAATTCTAAGAATTTTTTTCTTCACTTCCAAATGGGCCAGTAACCAACCAGATGAAGGTTATAATGAGCTTACTCCGATCAAAGTATTCACCCACTACAAATTAAAACCAAAAGATAAACAGGAACCAGAAGCAGTTTTTTTTTCATTTCCTTTCCCATTGTTTTCTCATTAACTAAATTGATCAACAGCATAATTTGCAACAATTAGATTAATTTTATGGTAGAATCGTCATCACTTGCACAAGCTACTTCAGTCTTCATCTATTTGGTTGAGCTATTGATACATTTTAACCTATGCAAAGTAAGAAAATGAAATCTTCACCGCTTTTCTTGCCTTCAATTTTTCAATAGCATTATGCTGTTTACGCACATTGAGTGACCCAAACCTGTCAGCGAAAAGATTCCTGTCCTCAACCAAAGCCCAATAGACCCAATTCATAGACATTAGTTAATCACCTACTGCAAATCAAAAAGTTTTTTTAAGTGCCACAGCAGACAACAAAGATACAACACAGGCTTGATAAAGGTTCAGTCCTTCATCTACATTAATAACCGAACAATATTAATGAAAAATTTAAATTTTCATTCTTTCCTACTAATCAAAGGTCAACAAGGGCAGGTTTGTTATCACTGGTAAGTTGAGTAATTCGATAACACCAGAATACAATAGTTATTCTTTAAATTCCCTTATCTTACTTTTTCCCACTAACCAAACAGTGCAATAAAAGTTTTAAAGAATTCGGTTTTGTCATTAAATGTCCAATTGAAAAAAAAAAGAACACTAAACTAAAACAAATACATAGACAAATGAGTAATAATTTCTTCTTCTTTTCCTTTTTTGGGTAATTTTTCTTAGCAAGCGAACAGAAAGCAGGAGAACTGGCAAGTACCTAAGGTGATTTTAGGAGTAGGCTCATTCCCAGCCGAGCTGGCTCGCTCCTCGGCTTCTTGCAGGAGCTGCTGAACCTGCGAGAGCCGAGACGACACCTTCCTGTCGGCGCCGGAATCGGACGCGGCGCACTTGATTCGGCTGAAGCTGATCGCACGGTGGCTAGTGAACCTGACGGTCGCACAAAGACAAGGCAACAACGTACGAACCGACGATGGTGATGATGAGCAGGAGGAGGAGGAGTAGAATGGTGGGTGCTGAAGAAATTGTTTGAGGATCATGTTTGTGGTGGTCCTGATTGCCGCCATTTTCCGATTTCAGGTTTTTAAAATGAAACCCTAAAACAAATGGCCGAATATTTTGTGGTTTCAATTTTATAACGTCTTGCATTTTGCGGTTTTATTATGGTTCAAAAAAATTTCTCATTTCCACTGTGCCCTCACACGTGGTATGTTTCTAGGCGTTTTTTTGGGGGTCTTATCAGTGTTTTGCAATACTGTAGTTGGTTTTAGTTTCTCAGCTATTATTGATTTTTTTTATTGGATGAAGAAACTCCCTTCTCTTATTCTTTTAATTCTTAAATTTATTAAAATTCATTATTATTGATTATTTAATTTACCTTTCATTCACTTTGTAAATAATATTGATTTTGCCAATATCTTAATGAGTTGCCTATCAAAAGAAAATTCACTTAATCACCATTTTCAAAGGGAATACTCATATTTTTTTTAAATGAAAATAGATACTCATAAGTTATACATAACCGATCTTTAAGAGTAAATTTTATTTAAATCAAATTAAAAAAAAAACATGATATAAAAATATCTTATGTCATTAAATGATATGAAAAATAGAAAAAGAAAGAGATTTCCTTTCACCCGTCCACCCAACAAGCCTTCCTTGAGGATTCTTTGTTCTTCAATAGAAGAAATGAAATTAAAAACATACCCAAAGTGCCGAAATTATTTTGGATTTTACTTCATTTTGTTCTGTTCACCATTAGCTAAGAAAACGTTCATTTTTTCTTTCGGGGCCGACTTGCACCACACTACCACAGAGAGCCAACCCAAGTCCCGGACTCCCAACCCGAACTTAATCTCCCCCTTCACTCGAATTTATTTGGAAGAAAGAGTCTATAGACAAACAACAGAAGGGGAAAGAGGAGAAAGAATTACCTAAAAAGACGACCAACAATGATTGTGCCTTTTCCCATCTTTTTCCAAGTACCTCAGTGTAACAACATTCAAGATCAACCACATCGAATTCTACATTACGCAGTTAAGACTTTTATGTCCTCATATTTACTTTGAAATTTCAACTCAATTAAATAATACACTTAACAATTAGCACTCCTCAAAACTGCAGGCACACACGCATAACTGCAAGCTGTCTCGACATAACCATATGCCTCCCAACAAGGCAAGGGAGGCTTCTTTCCACTACTACATTGAACCAAACATCCAAATGCACAAAGAAGAACATAATTAAGCCCTGTAAACAAATCTAGCCAATAGCAAGTGCATCATAATTGCAAATTTTTATTTAAGGAACAAGAATCCTGCTGAAAGCTTGTGGCATCCATGGAGGACGCAGTTGTCTTACATAGATGTAGACAATACAATTATCCTCGTCACACCATGGTTAACACCCATTCGTAAATTTAGGAGAAATACAAGACAAACCCAATCCACTTCCATCGTTCACAGAAATTCAACTTGTTGCATAATACAATGCATACGTAAGAAAAGGTAGTCGAAGCACTTATCTAGAAACTCTCACAGACTAGGATTGCACAGGCAATCCACCACAACTAATGGATTATAGAATGTGGAGGAAAAAACTACTTATAGATTACTATAGGAAACGAGATGAAAATAAAGTATTCCAACACGGTATACACTTCATGCCTTCACCCTTGATCTCTAGATCTCCCTCGAGTAAAACTGCCCTTGTCTCTGTGCTGAACCTTTCATCCTCCCAGAGTGCTGTTTGTGAAAATGTCCTGCTCTATCTCTAGCATCTGCCTTCACACTACCTGAGTGTTGTGAATGCTCAGTGGAAGGAAGCGCCCAACCACCCTGACGTGCTTGACCATTCTGTCCACTGCTACCAGCACCTGAAATACAAAAATTGCACCAATTTGAAATATACCCAAAAAAGCATGTCCACATAAAGAAATGTGACTACGCAGTTATAAAGCATTGTCGTGCTTAAACAATAACATCATATGTTAAAACAATGTAATGCGAGTGCAATAAGTACTGCATGCTGTACAAATATTTCAATGATTTCTCAAGGAAGCACTAAAATCATTACACAAACAAATCCAAGAAGTCAAAATATAGTAGATCCTCCCCACAAGCATATACAAGAATATAAAATGAAAACTTCCAAAATATATATATTTGAGCTGTATTGCTAAATAAAAGCACAAGTTATAGGCATTGTTCAAAACTTAAACTTTAACACTAAACTATAAGTTTTGGTGATTTAAGTGCTTAAATCACCTCCCAAACAATGCCATAATGGAATATTGGAAATTCCATTTATACCAAAAGGAAAAACTCACTATAACCTCTGCATAACATTTATTTCACCTGACAGTTATTATCTGTGCATACTACATGAATATATTGTATTTCAAAACAGGTGCAGAACAAATTTTTAAATAGTTTTCTATGTTTGACTGGTCATTCTAAGCTGTTTTCATGCACAGTGCCATACTCAAAATTCTATAAAGCAATCTTTAGCCATACAACTCATCTGATCATAAACCATAAAAATAACAAACAAAAACAAAAATCATGTTTGGAAGTAGCCAAAACAATCTTTTTTTTACAAGTAGCCAGAACAATCCTTTTTTATAAGTAAAGTAGCCAAAACAATCTTACCGATATAATCATGACCAGCAAAACTTCCAGGCCAACCAGGCAAATGCTTCCTGGCTTTTCCATTCCAAGCTTCTTCAAAACCAGCTAGGTCATCTGGAAAATTGACCAATTAAACAGTTCCTAGTTAACTCTTGTCATTGCACCAAATATAGCTATATGTGCATCATAGCACACATCTACATCACAAAATGCCAACATACCTTCATTTAAATTGTGCAAGGTCTGCATTGTGTCCACCCTACCATCTGAATTAAGCTTTCGTTCAACTGTACGGCCCTACAACATAAATTACCAGCATAAATACTCTTTAGAGCTTCCAAGTAGATTGGACCCGGAACAAATGACAAGGAGTATTACAACATGCCAAGGCAATTAAACAAAAGCAAGGAAAATTAATGAATATCAGAACTAAAATTCAGACACACCTTGTGATGAAGGCCCCTAGAAACCCTATGAGCTGCTTGCCTAGTGGCAGTATTAGCTTCTTTGCTTTCTTCAATTGTCACCTATTCCATAATAAAAGCAATATAAGATACAGATCTAACCTAAGAAGATACAACTTGGTTTCAACCTTTAGATTTACTTACTCCATCACTCCCTGTCCTCCTTGTATTAGAGGAAGTATAATAAGCACCATTAGTACCACCATAAGTGACACTGGAGCTCTGAAAAGTGAAGCTATGAGCTTGAGGCTGTGGCTGTGCAACATTTAGCTTGTTGTACTCGTTCCTATATTGCAAATGCTTGTTCCTTCTCTCTGCAGCATAAGAGAAAAACATACCAATTACTTGTTAGACTCAGAACAACGGGAAGCATAAAAAGATAGCTAGTGCAATAACTCAAAATGAATAGGGCATGTCACCTTCGACTTCATCTGGATCCACAACATAAGGTTCATTGCTTGACCTGCCGTGTTTTCTAGGATTTTCTTTCTTCTCTTTATCTGCTTCTTCTTTCTCATCGTCAGAGTTAAGTTCTTCAATAAGTGGGCCCCTTGATATTTGGGGTTTTGGAGGCTGATGCTCAATAAATGCAGACGGTTGCATATCTGCAAAAGGACTTCTACTTGAACCAAAAATACCTGACTCAAACATGCCTCCAAAAGGGCGTCTGAAGAAAGGGTCATCAAATGGGTCTCTTCCCCCAATGAAATTAGACATCAAGCTTCTTTGACCCCCAAAGATCCCAAATCCAGCAAAGGGATCACCAAAATTAAAGAAAGGATCCCTACCACCCCCGCTTCCCTGCATTCTGATAGATCTGACCTCTGGAAAAAAAAAAACAAATTAAGATTACCATATCAAAGAGAACACCTTTCACAACCATGATAAACAGATAGAGAGAAAAATATGAATAACCATCAAGCAAAGCAGCAGCAAAACACAAGTTAAAAATGAGGGATCCTTTATGCTTATTTGAGCAAATAAAACTGTTCAAGTTGTGCCCAGAAGAAAGAACAGATGATACTCATGATCAACAATTAAAGAAGCAAGATGATGAAAAAAAACTTGAGTAAGTTTGGTATTATGGTGGGGTGGCAAAATCTGCTTATTTAACCACAAAAATCTAAACATTGCGTTTACTAAGACTAAATTACTAACTGTGTTAGCAAAAATTGTGATGCAAAACGTGGATTTCTCAAAGCTATTCCTAGAGTGCTACAACCAGCATAGTGTATTGAAACACACATAAAATTAATGACTATTAAAAAATATCCAAAAATAACTTTTGACTTAATGAAAATTCCTTACACATATATAAGATTCTTTATTGCTCTTTCAAACTATAGAAAAACTATCATTATTATGTCTATTTTTGATATTTTACATAACTACAACACTTTCACAGCTAATTTTGCCAAACACTTTAACTACTGAAATTAACTTGGAAAATGTAATTTACCAAACACTACATTTTGATTGTCCCACAACACTTTTATCACTGTACTTTTGAAAACGCTATAGCCATCCCAAACACCCTCTCAATAGCATTGCACATCCATACCATTACAAAAGAGTCGGGAGTCAGCTAAAAATCCCCCAAGGTCACCAAGGACTTTCAATTTTCTTAGATAACATAAATGGTCCTAAAATAAATACTAGTATCCATCATATATAAACTACACGTTGACTTCCAAGAATGATTGCACCACAATTTTATCTATTAACAGCAATCATCACTTAAATTTCAAATGGAGAAACCCAAAGAAAGAAAGAAAAAGGCTATGGGCACAAATCATATCTCACAAATTTAAAAAGATAAAGCAAAGTAACTAAAACCTTGGAAATATCCATCCCCCATATATTTCACTTGTCCATTATAAAATGCGCATTCAGATATCAATATAAGATCACGGAAAACAAGAAAATAAACACAAGTAAATTAAAAAAAAAAAATTAATAACCAGATGTTAAACCATTACGCATGGGGAAAAAACAAAGAGGCAGTGTTCTTAAAAGGACAAAATCTAAATAAATCAAGAACAATATATAGTTCATAAACTTCCTTATGCTTCTCTAACCATAGAATCTACTCCAAAATGGATTGTGAACACGGCCGTAAAAGTTAGAAGTGATAGATACTAGTCCTAATGATTAAATATACCTCAAGATATGTTCTACGTCCAGATACAAGCAAAAGGAAATTATTTTTTGGGGGGCTGGGGAGGGGATGTCCCCTTCCCACATTTTCTCATCAACCAAACAGATCATCAAATGGAAATACAATGATCTCCATTTCAGACTATACACATAAAATTAACCAAAAGATGTAACCAGCCGAAGCTTGATATAATCAAGCCGGAATCTAAAGCGAGGATATTTTTAGGGCACTGGAAAAAAATAATACTTAAGAAAGAAGATATACTACTAATACATTTCCATCAAACTCATTGCATAACTGAAATTTCTAAATTAAAAGAATCAACAGCTATAATAATCGACGATATAATAACACCTGAGCACCACAAAAAAATGATACTCGATTATATCATACACCGTTTCCATAAAAACGAAACCAAAGAGAGAGATTACCTTTAAAACGAAGAAGAAACGATGATTTTCGAGAAAATAGAATGAAATAATGAGAGCAAAAACCCTAATTGCAACGCAAGCGATAGCTTCGATGCAAAGGGTTTTTCTGGTGTATGCGTGTGCGTGTGCGTGTGCGTGTGTCTTGGAGGTTAGGATTTCTTAAAAATGCTCTCTCCGTAAATTCATAGAGAGAGAAAGAGAGAAATGATGGAAGGTTCTAGTGCGTTCAACAGAAGTCGGAGGATATTAATGGCCATCGACGCAACGTGTCACCATTTCACTTGCACACGTAATTACAATTTGTTTTTTAGGCGGTGTATGCTTGGCAAATGGCATGCGCACACTTATTAATAGTTTCTTTTTACTTTTCAACATAGAGAAATTATTGGCTATACCGGTTTAAAATTAATGTCCTAACTTTATTTGAAATTTTATTAATAAATTTAAATTTTTTTATAAATAATATTATATTTTAAATTTTATTTTACATTTAAAATTCATAAAACTTATCAATAAAATTTTAAACAAATCTAAAATCAATATCTTAAACCAAACCTTTGTAACAGCATATTCTTCCTTTTTTGTTTTTTAAAGATTTCTCTTCCTTCACGAGCTTAAAACTCCCATTCCTCTAGTTCAATTTCTCCAAAGATACTCTTTCATTTCAAGTAGCTAAAATGTTAGATTTTATGATTTCAAAATCTTTATACCTTAAATAACAACATTTTAAGATTCACAAACTTTCAAAATTCTCCCTACACAATCCATCCAAAAGATTTTTTTTTCTTCTGATAATTTCAATTTTCAAAGGCACAACTTCAAATGTTCCCTTAACTAAGATAATAAGAATCATGACATTGTGTGACACCATGTTGCTTTGCTACATAACCAGTACAACAGTTCATGCATGCTCTAAATAAACCAAAGGCAACATTCCATCAAGTATGCCCCGTGCGGTGCACGCTCCTCTGTGCCAAAGGTGACAAACTCTTACCATGAAGCTCAGGCACTTGGTCCAGTGTGAAAATTTTGGTCAAAAGAGTAATCACTGACTGAATCCAACAAGATTAGCAATCTTACATGTACATGGTATACAATTCAGATTTTGTGATTGGAAAAATGAACCACGGTTCTATGTAGTATGTCTCCCCCATCTGTTATTATAACTGCTGGAGTGGATTCAAGTCTGGCCTTGTTGGATATTCGAAACCCTGCAGCGCTGGCATCCTTTTCAAATCATCTTCTGAATATGCAGGGATGAACCAGTATCTCTTATCTATCCCGAACACCTGAGATAGTAAAAGTAATAAACTAATTACTATGATTCAATTTTCATCCCAGCTCAAAGTGTGGTATTTAATGGTTTGATGCAGGTTGATAAAATGTACAGACACATGAACAAGAAAGGTTTTCTAAGTTGGGTGGGATGTGAATAATGGGGGGCATGAACAAACAAAACTTTGGGAAGTCTACAAGTTCTAGATTTCCAATCTTGGATAATTCAATCATCTTGAAAAGGGAAGGAATTTGAAGAAGTCTGCAATGAAATCACCAGGTACAAATATTAGAATTCAGACTCTAAGTCACTCAACCTGATCTAGCCATCGTGTTCTTTGCCAAATTGAAATTTACCTGTGTAAATTCAAAATCAAGCAATCAACTAAATCAGGTAATTTTCTGCACTAGCACCAGCGACACACTTATACCTTCGGGTCTTCATTAACACTTTTCTTATGAGAATTGAGAAGTTTTCTTGATTAAAGCAAGCCGTATTGTAAAAGAGATTTCCTATCCTAAGTCCCGCACGTGTAATGCGCAAAAATTTAAAACCAAAAAAAGCATACCTGCTCAAAGTTTTTCCTCCGACCAAGGTCATAATGCCATTTAGGAGTGGTTTTCTTTTCATATGCCTGGAAACGAGAAAATTGAGCAATCAAGAACATAATTTGAGATATATCAGAGGGAACAGTAAATAGCAAAGAGGCATTACCTCAATAGTGGTCGTATTGGCCGCCACGAATGCTATATGCATAATCAGAAAGCCCATAATACTCAATCCAAATGCTAAGTTCACAACTGAAATCGAAAAATAACAATTTATGAATAAAATGAAGGATACAGACAATTTTTTTTAAAGAAAAAATTATCTTTGTAGAACTTACTAAAAGTGACAAAAGTGGCTGCAAGGGTTCCTGGTGTTCCGGGTATCTCACCATCAGAAAAAAGGGCCAAAAAAACAGGGAATAATGATGAAGCGACCAGAGTTGTCTCCAGAAATGTGTAAAACTGCATCAAAATCAAGCAGCAAAAATACTACTCATGTCTTTTCTTTTTGAATCAAATGGTCTTCAGTTTCAATTAAATAAAGAGACACGCAAAAGCATTAGATCCAACACATAACAACACAATAATTATTCAACATGTTTCAATCTACCAAGTGAAACTGCCATTACAGAAAAGTCAATGAATGGAAAAGCTGTGTCTAGACGCTTATAAAAAACATTAATATAAAGCACATCAAACACAAGGACAACCAGTGCCCTGAAATGGATTAGATGACCAAACATTTCTTAATAAAACCAGATAGTATATGTCTATTTTAATTCCCAATCTCCAATTGAGAGTACCTGCAGGGAATTTTTTTTCAAGAATAAAAGCTTCAGCAAATTTAAGACATGATTTTAGAAATTTTACAATTAAACTGCAAAAAATGTGTTTGTCTTATTGGTGTTAGTTCAACCACGTCCTATCACCATAAGGTAGGAAACATATAATAATAGTCCAGAAATTTTACTCCTTTTACGTTTGATTCTCAGTTCTACCTTTTTCTTCTTTATGACTTCCAAGAGTAACAAAACCCATCTTTGCATAACAATAAGGGGTATCTTTTCAACGGTCCTCCAATAGGAGTGGATCTCCCCAGTCCTGTTCTCTTTATCTGCAGTGTGTGCTTAGAATGGTATCAACCACTCTTTCTCACAAAGCTATCTTTTCATGTCATTAGACTCGTTACAAATATGTCAACCGAAGAACGCAAAATGAATCCAATTAGTAAGGATTCATGCTTCCTAGATGACTGTCTTCACCATATGAACCAAAGATCAGATTTAAATCAATCAATTATAAAAACTCCCTAGAAACAATAGTTTAAAAAGGAATGCATGATAATGAGAAGCACCCTTACAAACATTTCAAGTAATAACTGTTTTAGAGAGAATACAATCTAACATTTCTCACCTTCTCTCCCTCTATAACTCAAGTAGTTATTTTATGATGTGTCACCAGATTTTGATAAATGTTACTATAACTCAAGTAGTTATTTATCAAAATTTGTTAAACTGTTCGTAGTTTTTAACAAAATCTATATCACAAAATGTCGAAAGTTTATTAGGACACAATCAAATGCCAATAATGAGATCGACATTAGAATCATCAATACCGAAGGCCATAATACTGGATGCATTAATCTAATCTAGCTTAAATTGAACGAGCGCATGTATGCTGCAAGAATTGACTCACATGGTACAGTCACGTACCAAAAAAAGAAGGAAATACTTGTAGTTCAATGCACCAACACAATTGACGACCCACACACAGTGATGGTCCATTTTCAATATACACCTCCCACCTGAAACGATTTAACAAATGAAGCTCACCTTATACGAAAACAACATACCAACAAAGCTTCTAGAAAAGAATTGTACAGAAGGAACTCACAAACAGAGCAGTGATGGCAACGAGGTGGTTTGAGCTGATTGCACTTTCTACAGAATCGTATAGCTTGATCTGTGGGCTCACCAAGCATAACTGACTGGTTTGGACCTAACTCTGCCCCAGTATATCCTGAACTCATTAACGGATGCGCGTCACCTTTCTCATCATCCAATTCAGGCCTTCAATTTTGTGGAACACCACCCGGATCCATTACAACAACAGAAAAGTAGCTCCATAGTAGCATCACCAACTACAAAACCAAACCAACTTACTGAACTTCAGTACCAATGAATTTCAATTTCCTATCCTTTTCAATTTTTCCTGAGGAGCTTGATAAAAATTTATTCTTTTTCCTTTTTTTTCTCTTTCTTTTGGGTTAAGGTTAACAACTAATAACTCTACAGGATGTACTTTAAAGGTGGATATCCAGAAAGCCTAGGACTCTCTGAATTAGAGCTTTGTGGCAGATATGCTGTTGAAGTTGAACTTCCCTGAAAAGTTTGTTCAGTTGATCATAGCCTGCATCAGTTCCCCTAAGTTTTCTATTAGTATTAACGGTTCTCTTGAGGGATGCTTTCCTTGAGCTAAAGGTCTAAGACAAAGGGTCCAATGTCCCCCTATTTGTTTGTGATCTGGAGTACTTTCTAGATTGATGAAGAAAACTACAAAGGAAGATAAGGGGTTTTCTTATCATCCTAGATGCAAGAAGTGTGAGGAGACACATTTGTACTTTGCAGATGACCTCATTTTCTGTGACAAAAGAAGCTACTATAGCTGTGAAAAAAACCCTTGATAAGTTTGGCTGAGAGCGAATTTGGCTAATAGTACAATTATTTGTGGGGGTATTCATGATCAACTTAAAAATGAGATTATTAATCAAATGGGGTTTAATGTCGGTACCATGCCTATGAAGTACCTGTACCTGGGGATGCCTGTGATTTCCTCTAAGCTCTCAAAGAATGATTGTTGGTCTTTGATAAACAACTTGAAGACCAAAGTGTATAAATGGACTAACAAGTTCTTATCTTATGCTGACAGACTTCAACTTGTTAAAAGTGACTTGTTCAGCATGCAGGTATATCGGAGTTCCGTTTTTATTCTGCCTAAACATGTTATTAAGCAGATTGAAAATATATGCAGGAGCTTTCTTTGGTCGGGCACTGACATGATGAAGAATGCGGGAAATGTGTGTTACCTTGAGGTTTGTCTGCCTAAGGAAGAGGGAGGGTTAGGTGTTAAGAAATTAGTGGACTGGAATGTTGCTGCTGTCATGAAGCACTTATGGTGTGTTGCTGTCGGTGTTCATTCTGTTTGGTCTAAATGGTTCAGAAGATGATAATTAAAGACAGATGCATATGGCCTTTAAAAACTCCAAATGATTGCAGTTGGGTCCTTAAAAAGATTTTGAAGCTAAGAGAGGGGTTCAATGATCAGATCCATCATTGGTTGGCAATGGGATCAATACAATTTCTGGTATGACAAATGGTTGCGTGATGGTAGTATTATTGATAAATATGGAGAAAGGAGTATTGAGGATTCTAGGTTGACTAAAAAGACTAAAGTTGCTGATTTTATGACTAATTCTGGTTGGGTGTTTCCTCAAGCTCTAAATGAGGATGTCCAAGAGCTATGGGATCACATTAAGGAGGTTAGTACTACTGATACTTCTCAACCAGATAAAATTGTGTGGAATGCTGATAGTTCTAGTGTTTTTCGCATCAAGAGCGCGTGGAATAGGTTCAGAACTAAGGAAGGAGAAGGTTAAGTGGAGTGCTCTAGTGTGGGATAATTTGACTATTCCAAGGCATGCTTTTATCAGCTGGTTAGCAATGAAGAACATATTGAAAGCTCAAAGTTTCCCGATGAAGATTGGTGTTCTTAGGCAACTGGGTGTATTTTTTGTCAAGCCCCAACTGAAGATACCCCTCATCTTTTCTTTGGATGCACTTATAGTCGAAGGGTTTGGAATGCTATGTTGCAAATTTGCAGAATTAGTATGAGTTATGGGGATTGGGGTTATGAGGTTCAATGGATGATTGATAACTAGAAAAGGAATGGTGTTGTTGTCTCTGTGCAAAGAGCAACGTTTGCAGCTACGGTGTATCATTTATGGTCTTAAAGAAACAGAAGGAGATTTTCTGGAGAAAGTAGGAGTGATAATCAAATTGATGATCTTATAAGGCATGACATTCGTTCCAAGATGAGTTTGATGAGCAATGTTAAAGATTCCTATAAGAACAGAGAGACTTTAGCTTTGTGTAATATTTCTGTTACTATGAAAAAGGCAAGAACATAAGGTAGAGATCCTAGAGCTAGTAGACAGGATGAAAGATTTCACAATACTTATGGAGTTGCTCCTTAGTTGGTTGTTGTATTTGATGGTGTATATAGCAGATAGGATCTATTGTTTCTTGGCTGAGGTTAGATTTGCTTGTAGATATTGGTGTCATCCTTGGATTTCTAGGATTCGTTATTTTTCCAGCTAATGCTGGGTTTGAGGCCCGAATTTTCCAGGAGTTTCTGGTAGATGACAGCTTTTTGCTGTCTTCAATGTTTTGGTTATTCAATTCAATTGATTCCAAAAAAACATTTATAACTCTACCGACTAATTACATACCAGCAACAAGAACCAAAGAAAGAAAAAGACTCACAATCAATGTAACATTTCCAAGTAAGGAATCTGCAACAAAACTTGATAATAAGGAATGCAAAATTCAAAGTCACCCCCTTTCATCAATTCTCACAACAAAATCAAGACAAAAAAAAATAGAAAACTGGTTCTATGTTCAATAGCTAGGTGAAAAGCAAAGTGAAAATAGGACTACTTCCAGGTCCTCTCTGTCTCAACCAGCACTATGAACCTAGAAGGTTAAAAGAACCACTGCCAACCACCAAAGCTATAACGAGAACTGGTAAATTTAACTTAGTTTAACTTTTAATCCTCTCCGCAATAAACCAACAAAATGCATAAAATTTCAAGTTGCGCAATCTTCCAATGCACACGATTTATACATCAACCCAAAAAAATAAACAACACAGAGTTCTCTCTACATAACGAGAAGACAGCAAATTACCAATTTATCCACTGAACTAACCCAACTACTTGATTTATATCATTTTTTTTTATTTTTTTGCAAATTAAAGAAGCAGAATTCATAACATTTTATGATCTTAATCTTGTTTCCTTTTAAAGTGCAAACCAATAACCAAAAATCAAAATCCCAAAGAAACAAACGGGAAAAGTCTTGAAAGGATCTTACTAGAAAATGGAACAACAACAAGACTGCAATAGCAGTGAGTGAATCAAGACCTCCATGCAACAAAGCAGGACCGTAATTGGTTACAACAAGAGCATAATACGTCAACCCAATTATGCCAATCACCAATACGATCATGATCGAACCCAAGGCACGCAGTGACGTACAGAATTTGAACACGTTCCATGCCATTTTTACGGGTCCCTAATCTGCGCTTACCATGATAGATAAACAAGAAGTTCAAAAAGTCCAAAGAACAAGAACAAGAACAAGAACAAGAAAAAGAAATCTATATGTCGGTGTAAAATTATGGATATCTTTTGTAATTGAGCTAAGAAGTTGATAATGGGGTGAATTTACTAGGAATCTTTTTTGTCTGTATTAACATTGGATTTTGGAATTCCATTGGGAAAAATGGAATTCCAGTTTCCACATTTTGGGTCTTATCTTAGTAGGATATCGGATTTTGATGGAATTCAGAATGCTGACGAGGTAAAGATTTTTAGGTTTTTATTTACCAAGAAAGGATAAAATAACTTTTTCAATACTTACAAATTTATAATTACATTAATAAGAGTAGCATATGGACCCAGGCCCATCACGTAAATTAGTAGTATAGTTTTAAGTTTATCTGCACTCTTGGGCCAAGTGGCCAATAACGTTGTAGAAGTGTTTCCGCTACCGCATGGTTTTCATCTTCAGCTAGGCAGTACCTCAGTCCATTACAATGCACCACCGACATTTCAGTCAACTATGAATGCTATATTTCGGCCTTACACTGCAAATTTGCGTTGGTCTTTTTTAACTTTATTTTGGTCTACAACAGTTCTTGGAGTCATCACCTTCGTCAACTAGCTAAAGTACAGCACATTCTGCTTGCCAACAATTTCTATATATGCTACAAAAAGTAAACGCCTCTTTGGTCAATCCTCTGTTGAATATTTGGGTACCATACGGCTTTGCAATCAGCGAACAAGTTTTCTATGGCAGGCTGCGTCTCCATCCTATTTGTCATAAATAATTGTGTTGGACAACCAAAAACTGTCGCAAGTTCGCCCATATTGCAGCCCCTTGCAATTATTAATCAACGCCAACTACAACGATAAGGTAAGGTGATTATTCACGCCATTGTGCATGGGGAAGGACTTATCCTAGAGCTGGACATCACTTTGGAAGCATTAAAGATCTTTGCAAATTATCTCTAACTCCGAATATTGAGGACAAGGTTTTGTTGATGGGAAAGGACTGTTAGGAAAGCAGATGTAGACGTAAATGATACTAAATTAATGTTAAATGATAGCTTAGATTACTGTCAGATGATACGAAACCATAGACCTCGCCCATGCCATATCTAAAATATAAAATTTAGAAGAAAAAACCTGCAAAACCACTTAGCCCACTCATGCATTAAGTGGGCTGCCTTTTTATTTCTTTCTCCGGGCTCATACCCAGCTCAACAGTTATGTTCTTTTTGTTAGTTCAGCTGGTTCATGGGATTTTGGTACTGTTGATGTTTCGTTGGGGCTTTGTCCCTTTCAATGAATTTTACTTCGAAAAAAAAAAATAAAGGTACATGCGCATGAGCTGCACCCCCTGGTTCAGTTGCAGGGCTCTTTTGTCCAAACTTGCACTGACCCTGATCTCATCACAGTTCAACGTACCACAAGTTAGCCAGTAGCCAGCAAAAGTAAAAGGACACCCATGCAATGCAAAGGAGAAAAGAGGGCAAAGTGGGGACACGTGCACATGATCCTATGCGAGGGCAAGGCACACAAATGACACATCACACAAGTCAGCGAGCAAGATTTCGCTAGCAAAAAAAATAAGAAAGAGCTCTCAGTCAAAACGCGGTCCTAGAGAGAGGTTAGAGAGAGAATCTCTCAAGCCTTTTTCGCTGCTTCTCCCTAATCCCGCCCCTGCTTGTTTGATTTCATTTTTCCTGTCTCAATCCTAGTAATACTTCATGGGGAAGAAGAAACCCAGCAAGCCAAAGGAAGTTTCAGCCCAAGACCCGAGTGATATTGAGTATGTGCAGAGGTATTTCAAAAATAAGGATGCTACAGTGTCTATGTCGATCCCGAAGACTTTAGAAGAAGAAGCAGCGGAGACTCTTGGGATTACCAAAGGAAAAAGTAAGAAATCCTTTGGTAACAGGTCTGAAGATATTCCTTGTTAAAAGATATTTCCTATTCTTACTGCAATATTAGCTTCCTAGTTTCATATGTATTAGTTTCCTAATTAGTTTAGTTTTCTGTTTTATTATAAACCCTATGTTTCCTATTTCTATTAGGTTTTATATTCTTAGCCTATATATAGACTTGTATTCGTCTTTCACAATAACTTCAAGAATATACATCAATAATACAAGAGTTTCTTCTCCAATCACTCTTTATTTTTCTAACATGGTATCAGAGCCTTAATGGTTCTCGGTATTTTAAGAGTTGAGTATGCTCTGTAATTGCCACTATTAGTGGATCCTTCACATCAGAAATTCTCGGTATATTAAGAGTTGAGTATGCTCTGTGATTGCCACTATTAGTGGATCATTCACATCAGAAAAACTTCTAGTATATCCTTTTCATACCTGTCGGGTCATCATTATAGTCGGAGTCTCATTCTCCATCGACATCATCTCCGCTGTCGCTTCTGTTTCAGAAACGCTGCTGCCACATCAGCCCTAAAAGCCACATCAGCGCCACCTCAGTGCCACCTCAGTGCCACGTCACCCATTGACATCATCTCCGCTGCCACGTCACCCGTTGACATCATCTCCTCTACCGCTTCACTCTTTTCCTCTAACCAAAAACCCTAGCCGCCTCATTTTTTTCACCTCACACACAGCAACATTAGCATCACCACACCAATCCCTGCTGAATCTTTACCTTCACCCCATTGGCACCTACAGCAGCACACCTCAAACCCCTACCCTCCCTCTCTCTCAAACTTCTGCCCTCACTCTCTCTCTCAGCACTCCTCCAATTCGCCATAACGTACTCTTATTGGAGAGAGAGAAGGAGAGAGGGAGAGTGAAATTATTCTGATTTTTGTAAGGGAGAAATTATACGCAATCAATCAATCAGATCAAGATGCAGCCGACTAACGGTCCTGATCTGAGCAACCCACCGAAGCAGCAAGCGCAGCCGCAGCAAGCACATCAACAGTGGGTACCGCATTCACAGCAACAGCAACAGTGGATGGCAGCTATGCAGTACCCAGCTGCTTCTATAGCGATAATACAGCAGCAGCTCCTCCTCCTCCTGTTTCACCTACATCACCCATGATTCTCTCAGTATCATCAGCAGCAGCATCACCATCAACATCAACATCAACAGCATTAGCATCAGTATCACCAGCATCAACAACAACTCAAACACGAGCTGCATCTATTGCACCATCACCATCTTGTGGAACCGCCGAATCCCAAGTCACATTTCAACAAGCATAACCAGCAGCATCAGCAACAGCAGCAAGTTATCACTCCGTGATTCTGCTCCGGGTCCTGCCAAGTCATCACCCATGATTCTCTCAGCATCAACATCATCAGCATCAGCAGCAGCAACAAGTTATCACCCGAGATTCCGCTTCGGGTCCTGCCAAGTCATCACCCGTGATTCCGCTCCGGGCCCTGCCTGTCACTCGTCTTTTCTGTGCTTCGTTGATTCAGTTTACAAACTCAAGTTGGCATCCATTTTACCACCTTAAGTTTGAGGGGGGCTGTTAAAAGATATTTCCTATTCTTACTGCAATATTAGCTTCCTAGTTTCATATGTATTAGTTTCCTAATTAGTTTAGTTTCCTGTTTTATTATAAACCCTATGTTTCCTATTTCTATTAGGTTTTATATTCTTAGCCTATATATAGACTTGTATTCGTCTTTCACAATAACTTCAAGAATATACATCAATAATACAAGAGTTTCTTCTCCAATCACTCTTTATTTTTCTAACATTCCTAATGAGCAAAGAGAGGCCTTTGCAGAGTTGGAAAATTCAAAATCTCTTCCTGCTACTGTTCCTGTGTCGAGCGGGAAAATAGAAGAGAATGAACAGTGTTTTGACAACACTGACTTGGATGATTCAGAGAGCCTCTCATGTACCTTAGGAGAGGAGGATACAAGCGTGGGCCTTGACAATCCTGATCCCAGCTCTGATGATGAGAACAGCAAACTGGTAAATTCGGCTGAAGGTTCAGATACTGTTCACGGTGGTACTGTTCACAGAGTATCATAGGAAGAAGAAAAGAGTAAGAAGAGCAAGTCTGTTCCTAGAGTCAGCAGAGCTTCTTGGGTGACCTTATTTGCTGATAATAGGAAGCCTGGTAATGGTATGCAACTCACAGTCATGGAAGAAGAGAGTGAAGAGGTCAGTGTCTCTGAGGAAGAACTGGAAGAAGAGCAGGATGCCTATCAACACTGCTTGGTTGGTTACTTTGCAGGGAGATTTCCTGGGAAAGCAGCCTTGAAACTCATCACTGATTCATGGAAGGTTAGAGTTCAAACAGAGTTTTATGACAGTGGTTGGATTATATTTAAATTTGACAATTCTCACTGCAAGATAAATTGTCAGTGCCAGCGTTTTTTTTTTGCATATTCTGGCACTTAAAAGTACCGTAATATGAATTTCTAGCGCTTTTTACAAGCGCAGGAATGTGCGGTGTCGAAACGCAAATACCGGCGCTTTGAAGAAGCGCCGCAATATGCATATTTTTCCGGTATGTAGCGGTACTTCCAAGCGTCGGTATGTAGTGGCACTTCCAAGCGCCAGTATGTAACGGCACTTAAAAGCGCCGGTATATAAGCGCCGCGAAAGTTTCTTCCCACCACAAAATGAATTTCGGTTTAAATTATGTTTTTTAACTTTGACTTAAATATCAACATATATTCTATATGCAAATGTTCTTCTAAATATAAAATGCATCATCCATAAAAATTCTTTCAGTCAACATAAACGTCTTATTTACACACAAAAATATTCATAGTTCATATATAAAATTCATACAAAAACAAAGTAATGGAAATGTAGTATGAAAAATTATTTTAGCATCACGAAATCAATCATGAGGTCCTCTATTAGCCAAATGTTGTAGTAAAGACTTCAACTCATCCATTTGGGATTGCATATTATTTATTTGATCATCGTGTCTCACCGTTATTTGTTGAATTTGTTGTGCATGCTGTTGATTGTTTTCTTCTATTTGTGCTCTCAAACTATTTATCTCTTCAGCATAGCCTCCATGGTATCCCATATCATTCCTTATTTGAGCTGAAAGTCCAAACACAGCAGAGGGTGTAACTCCAAAACCCTGACCTCGGAAACGACCGGAACTCTCTTCACCCATAAGTTCAGTGAAGACTTCATTTTGTATTGTTAAATTATTGCTAGCATCAGAGGATCCTGAAGCTGCAACAAGTTCAGCAACACGCGCTTCAGCTGTCACCTACAATTAAGAAACAATAAAGATTAAACTCCGCCGAATATTTAGTAGCTAATAACAGCGCAATATACATAAAACAAAATGTGTTTATCATATTTTATAGAAGAACGGGCAAAATTTCCATTATTTTTGCATAAAACCTCCTGCGAAAGAAAAACAAATATGCAATCCAAGCCGAATATTTAGTAGCTAATAACAGCGCAATATACATAAAACAAAATGTGTTTTAACATATTTTATAGAAAAACAGGCAGAATTTTTCCTACTTTTTCATAAAACCTCCTGCGAAAGAAAAACAAATATACAATCTAAGTTGAATATTTAGTAGCTAATAACAGTACAATATACATAAAATGTGTTTATCATATTTTATAGAAAAACGGGCAGAATTTTCCCTATTTTTTCATAAAACCTCTTGCGAAAGAAAAACAAATATACAATCCAAGCCGAATATTTAGTAGCTAATAACAGCGCAATATACATAAAATAAAATGTGTTTATCATATTTTATAGAAAAATGGGCAAAATTTCCCCTATTTTTTCATAAAACCTCCTGCGAAAGAAAAACAAATATACAATCCAAGCCGAATATTTAGTAGCTAATAACAGCGCAATATACATAAAACAAAATGTGTTTATCATATTTTATAGAAAAAGGGGCAAAATTTCTCCTATTTTTTCATAAAACCTCCTGCGAAAGAAAAACAAATATATAATCCAAGTCGAATATTTAGTAGCTAATAACAGCGCAATATACATAAAACAAAATATGTTTATCATATTTTATAGAAAAACGGGCAGAATTTTCCCTATTTTTTCATAAAACCTCATGTGAAAGAAAAACAAATATACAATCCAAGCAATGTACCTAATTTAGACAAAATGTGTAAAGCAATAAAGTATCATCTATGCTCGTAGGTGGTCACCACCATACAAAATCATCCCACTTTTATCAGCACAACTCCAAAAGTGTAACTAGGATATCATTTTTACCTTCAAAGCATAAAATCTTCACCATACATTCAGCTTCCTTTGTTTAGTACATAAAATCTTCACCATACATAAAATTTGTTTAGTACTAATCTAGTTCGAAAAAAAATGAAAAGCATGATCAAGTTCCCAACCTCACCTGCTGCCAATCAAACACATTTACTGATCTAAGATTCAGATCTATATCTAATTAGTAATTAAAGAAAGAACTATTGATCATTAAGGTTATGCAGAAAATGGATCATATTTCAAATACAGCTCTAATATATTTGTCAGGATCACATTGCCCAACAAATTAATCCTAAAGGCACAAGAACCAGACAGATGTATTCCTCTGGCACCAAGGGAGTACTACATGTGTACACAACAAAAGAACCATTTACAAAAATAAGAGAGCATGTCAATGAAGTCTATGAAGTCATCCTCATTTAAAAAATAATAATAACATCAAACTTTTGGGTCAAAAATATTTTATCACCCTTCTTTGATGAAAGCTATATATTTCTTAACTTAATTGAAGGCTCTCTTCTTTCTTTCATTCCACATCAAGTGAAAATATGAAGGAATAAAATTTTTTTAGGCTTTTCCTCTATTTTTAAAGATGCTCAACTTACCATAAATTGTCGTGATGCATCATCAATAAAAGTCTTATTCTTGTGTTTATGAGTTTCAGCAAAAAACTCTACGCGTCCAGGCTCATTCCCATGTGTCATCTCTTACCATGTATGGAAAGAGATCAAATTGTGACAGTGACATCTTAAATGAAAGATTGGATTAATAAAGCAAATTAACTCACATATTCATCCCGTCGTTTAACAAAACTCTTTGAACCAGATGCGTGAGGACATTGTTGTCTTTCACGTGCCGCTGTCCCTATAGTCGAATATTTCTACACCAATAATAAACCAATTGAATAATCAGTCTTTAATAGAAAAATAGAAACAATGAGAATCCAAATGAACATTATTGTCTTAAAACAACCTCACTCTGGTCAGAGAACCAGTAGTTCACCAGTTGCTTCCAATGGTCTTGATCTACGCTTTTTGGAACATCATTGCTCAAAACTTGTTGTTTCGTTTTGTTCCTAACGTAATCCCTTTTCATCACATATCGGTAGTCTCTCCATTTTTTCCCTATCATCCTCAACAAAATGTTGTCTATCGCCTCAATCGTAGGGTGATGAAACTTCCTCTACCACACAGAAAGGAAATCGATGTCAAATAAGCATTATTGGTGTTAGGAATTATGCATGTACAACACAACGAATAAACAAAAACAAAAAGAGAGATTGGAGGCAATCAGTGGTTATTAAGTTGTTATTTACCCGAATCAATATAACAAGGTCCTTCTTGTAGCTAGAAAGGACCTTCTTCCAATCCGTGTAATTAAGCGGACAAAGGTTCCCTCTCTTCGCTACCTTGCCCAACCAGCTACTTAACATTTGGCCACCTTTCTTAATAGGTTGATGACGTGCATTGAAGTGGACCACAATTTTTTCCCCACGTTCAAGGGACCACACTTGTGAGGTTCTCAAGACACGTGTCTGTTTCCTCACCCTCCCTTCAGAATCTATACATTGAAAACAT
This sequence comes from Bretschneidera sinensis, assembly GCA_023935145.1. NCBI lineage: Eukaryota > Viridiplantae > Streptophyta > Magnoliopsida > Brassicales > Akaniaceae > Bretschneidera > Bretschneidera sinensis. The sequence goes on from CM043698.1 coordinate 33,627,776, forward strand.
AAATTATATAATTAGTATAACAATATGGTATCAAACTAGTTATAGATAGAATGTATTCTAATACAGAAATTACCAATTATCTCGTATTGTTCACTATCATTGTGCTCACTTCCCGATGTTATTGGATCGGTCTCAGAATCAGTTTGCGTGTCATGATCATCATCAAGGTGATAGTCATGCTCATGGTGAATATCTTTTGATGGTGTGAAGACTCAGCTGCATACTAGTTTGACATGTTATCTCTAACCGATGGAGGGATATTTTTTTACCTATACATCTTGCAATCTGTAGAGATAAAAACATTAAAATGATTATATCTCACACTATCAAAAATACATTAAAAGTTAACAAGAATTAGAAGAACCACACCTGAAAGATAGGAATGGTCAAGGGGTCGCCGCAAATGCAGCAATCAATAACTTCTGAGTACCTGAGAAGTTATGAACAAATAAGTGATTCAAATTGGATTTAAAGAACAAACAATAATCAATAATACAACAAAAACAGAAATTTACGACAGTCTAAAGTAGCATTCCACAAACTGTACGCAAAAAAGTTCAGGACTCTTGTTAAGTGTGATACAAAGCAACAGTAACCCGATAGATTACAATAAAACCTTACAAAACTCATTGACACACATGTCCATCACATAAATACATATCCAAATATAATTACATGGAAATGCACATAAGATTAGTTTTTATCTTCGTCAATGTCCATCCTACCCCAAGTTGAGATACAATCTAATTGATCGTCTACCACTACATTAGAAGGCATGCACTGATTGTAAGTGTCATCATCCTCTTCCTGCTTTTTTCCCCCCATTTCATATAGGTCCCTTGGCTTCGTGATCACAACATGATACCATTCCTTCATTGTTGGGTCTTGCACATAAAACACTTGCTTCGCTTGAGATGAAAGTACGAACGAGTCATCCTTCAATAACTGACCAGTGTGTATTAACATATTCAAGTTCACAAGAATACAACCACTTGCATCTTTCTTTAAACCCCTGGGTGAATTAATATCCACCCAATCACAACGGAACAACACAATCTTAAACGTCCCATAGTAATCCAGCTCAATGATATCGTTGAGCACACCATAATACATTTTATCATCCACTTCAACCATCACTCCCAAATTTTGAGATCGTCTACACCTCTCACATTCCTTTGTGTGGAATTTAAAGCCGTTGATGTTGAATCCATTGAATCTCCTAATAACATTATTCGGACCTCGAGCGAAGGCAATTAGTTCATCTGAATAATTGTTATCCACCATCCATGGCACCTAAACATTTTCCAACAATTAATATGAGACAACAACATTCAATGTTTTATTTATAACACTTATAGAAATCGAAGACTCTTGTTATTATGTCTAACCTGCCTCATAAGCCATGAGGAAAATTTCTCAACCAACCACTTTTGTTCGAGACTTTGTATTGGTCGATTGGAACGGTTGGTTAGCCTTTGAGCAGTCAAAAATGAGCTGCAATAATTGATGTTTTTATGTAACTGTTAGCCATCACAGTGCTAACAACAAGTAATAAAAACTCAATTTAAACACATGATATCATATTAAGTTCCTTTATTGATACTAACCTACGAAGGTCAGAAAATTTATCATTATGGGGCAACACATAACGATGTGCTTGAGCCAATGACATGTCATCGAGCTCAACACTCACAATCTTTCCCATTATCCATCCACCAGAGGAAAACATGTATTCATCCGAAAAATTTACAGTATCATTGTTCCTTTGGGGACAGTTGAATCTTGTATCTACACCTTTGAAGTATTGGGAGCAATATGTTAGACACTCTTCCCCATTGTACCCTTCAGCAATTGACCCCTCGGGTTGACTTCTATTACGTACGTAAGATTTCATGCGCACTAAATACCTTGCGAAGCCAAAAAATTAAAGATTAATTAAGTATCCAATATATAACCAAAAAAACAAAGTGCACAAAATAGCTTTGAACATCTAACCTCTCAACATGATACATCCACCTGTAGTGTACGGGACCCCCAAGTCTAGCCTCAGAGGCTAAGTGAATGATAAGATGAACCATAATGGTAAAGAAACCCGGGGGGGAATATTTTCTCCAAATGGCAGAGTGTCAAAGTAACACGCGACACCAATAAGTCAAGCTCATGGGGATCAAGGGCTTTAGAGCATAAAGCTTTGAAAAATGATGATAACTTAGACACAACTGCTAGAACATGTCTAGGTAAAGATGCTCTTAAAGAAATCGGAAGGATTTCTTGCATCAATATATGACCGTCATGACTCTTTAAGTTTAACAGCTTACGATCCTTTAGGTTGACACATCTCGAGATGTTTGATGCATACCCATCAGGAACTTTAAGATTTGCCAAAACTGTCAAGAAATTCTGCTTCTCCTTCGTGGACATAGTGTAGCATGCTGGAGGCGAGTGATCTTTTCCATTAGGAAGAACAACTAATGGAGGTCTTTCCTAATACCAATTTCCTCGAGATTGCGGCGTGCCTTCTTATTATCTTTAGTCTTACCATCTATATTCAATATTGTTCCAATCAAATTATCACATACATTCTTCTCTATATGCATCACATCTAAATTATGACGTAATAGATTGTCTTTCCAATATGGTAACTAAAAAAAAATGCTTCTTTTTTTCCACACCATATCTACAACTCCCTCATCCATGGGAATATCCTCATTATCAACATTTTCAAGAAAATCATCCACACCCTCAAAAAGGTTATCAACTTCATCCACTAGCACTTGCCCCGTAGAGGCACCAACATCATCTCTTGCCCTCTTCTTAGAAGGCTTCGAGGTTTTACCATAGCTATAGTTTCCACCCTCTAGTTGTCTTAAAACATCGTGCCCAGACGGTGGAACAGGAGCAGATCCCAACTCTATGGTGCCATCAAACTGATCCTTTTGAAAACGAAACTCATGGTTTTCTGCTAACCATCGACGATGACCCATATAGCAAAACTTTCCCCCGTGCTTTAACCATATAGAATGCGTAGATTCCCCACAACATGGACAAGCAACCCACCCCTTGGTGCTCCAACCAGATAAGTTTGCATAGGCTGGAAAATCATTAATGGTCCAAAGAAGAGAAGCGTGAAGCTTAAAGCTTTGATTTGTGGACACATCAAACGCATCAACACCATCCCATAATTGTTTCAACTCTTCAATTAGAGGCTGCAAAAAGATATCAATATCATTATCGGGGCTTCTCTCACCAAGAATCACCATTGAAAGAATGAAGGATGTTTGCTTCATGCAAAGCCACGGTGGCAAGTTGTATGAGACCAAAAGAACGGGCCATGTGCTATAGGTTGAACTTATTGTTCGAAAGGGATTGAACCCGTCACTAACTAAGCTAAGCCTAACACTCCGAGGATCACCTGCAAAATCGGGATACAATCTATCCAATTCATTTCATGCTAATCCATCCGCAGGGTGTCTTAAAATCCCATCCTTTGTCCGATCTTTGTCATGCCATCTCATCAACGAAGCCGTTTTAGATGACACATATATCCTCTTCAATCTCGGTATTAGTGGAAAATAATGCAATACCTTAGCTGGCTTTTTCTTTTTCGATTGACCATCCATCTCATTCAACTGATCCTCATCATCATCTGTGTTTTTGACCCACCGTGCCACGCCACACGCATGACAAAATTCATCATTCAAATGCTCACCCCAATACAGTGTGCAGTCATTACGACAAACATGAATCTTCTCATACCCAAGACCCAATCCTTTGATAATCTTCATGGCTTCATAATAATTTGATGGCAATGGTGCACACATCGGAAATGCCATGTTGATAAACTCAAGCAACATAGTCAGAGATTTTCCAGACCACCCATTCAAACATTTGAGGTGTAGTAAATATAACATGAAACTTAACTTTGTGAAATTCTGACAACCCGGATAAAGTTCATTATCGTAATCTTTCATCAAGTTGCGATACTGAGTCATCTCATCAATAGCAGAACGAACTGGATGTTCGACGTCTGAAGGATCACCACAATTATTGAACTCAAACCCACAATGAGCCTGTTGCTCTTCACCATGCTTATTTGAAGATCCCACTTCGATTCCTAAACTTAACGGTTCATTGTTTGAGTTTTCACAAATAACCTGGAAGGCACCTCGGAGCAAACCCAACACGTCATCTCGTCCCATGAAGCCACCTGGAACACTAGTGGGTTGTGAACTAGTGTGAGGGTGGTCTATACGAGAGACTTTTTCCCCATAAAAAACCCACTCGGTGTAGCCGGGACTAAACCCATTATACAATAGATGCTCCTGAACAATTTCTGGTTCGAATGAATAACAATTACCACATATCCTACATGGACAAACAATACTACCACGAGCACAGGCTTTCTGACATGCAAATCTAATGAAGTTTGCAACACCATCCATATAGGCTTTACTCGACCTCGGTTTATCTATCCAACTTTTATCCATTTTTAGATGATGCCAATAGACTTTCCTAAAACAATGTTAATCAAGTCAATATTGTAATATATAAAATAAAAGAATGCATAATCACAAACTTTGATTGGTAAGTGGATGAACTGAAATTGATACAAACTCATGTTGGCAATTGGTCTCACCAAATAATTAATATTAATAATTATTACAGTCTTAATATAAATTAGTAACATAAAAATTATTGAAATAATAATAGTAATATTATAATAATAATAATAATATAAGTATTTATAATAATTGTATGATTTTATAGTAATTTATTATAAATAATAATTATTATTACTATTATTAACATCTAATTATTACTAATCTTCAAAATTATTTTAATAATTTATTAAAATATTAACATAATAGTTTTATTTAAATAATACTACATATTATTACTAAATATGTAATTGTATAATTATTATATCATGTTATGCCAAAAACATATGCACATAATAGATTGTCTTTCATGCAAGCTCTACATGATAGGGTGTCAGGCCAGAGAGAGCAAATTCAGCCAAGAAAAATATATATCTACACTGTGCTTTAGTTAGAACAATCAATTATTTTCTCTATATTCACAGGTACTAAAATGGATAACCCTCTGTTTTATAAACTAGCTTTTTATATAGGTAAATAGAATATATTTGTTCTTAAATGAATATCTAATAATACTAACTAGAACATCCTGTTATATGGAAATTGTAAAATCTCAAAGTTTTGGTCCACGAAGGAAGACAGGAAGGGTTACATAACTAATGTTATGGTAATACTTATTTTCATATCTCAGATAATAATAGGTTAAGTTTGTCAATATACACTATAAGATACCTAGGATCATGGTTAGCCTCAACTTTCGAGGTAGCTGCAAAAGGGAAAATAAACTCTGCATAGAATAATAATATAATTGGCATTTGAACAGCAAGATGAACATAGTAATATGTTCAAAATTCAAACTCATAATCTAAGTTAAATTAAAATTATTAACTTGATTTATCAAAAAGTTAAACCAAAATTATTAAAAACTAAAAGTAAATGAATTCAAAAGCAGCGATCAGAGGAATAATGCATCAAATCTGGCATTATTGTTGGTTTCCTTAATCTGTCATTATCAAGAGGCAGACTTTGTTTTATTTATTGAGAATATACTACCACTGAAGGAAGCTCACCTTGGCAGTCAAGTTTGATACGGCTATATGGAACTTTTCTTTGGTTTTTGTACCAGCAACCTGTCCAGCTTTTGCAACCTTACTGAAAGCACCGTTAAGCCATGCTGCTCCAGTAGTCACATACCTATTCAGAAACCAAAACAGAGTTCATCAATCAACATTCTCCTTCCCTTCTATAACAGAAATGAACTTGTGACAAATTACCTACGACAAAGCTGAAGAGAATATCTTCCATATATAACACAAACAATCATCAAATAAGTAAACAGCCAGCTAAAATTAGTGAGATGAAGAAGGCTGCACAAAGAGAACATATACTCAAGATATTCAAGAATTAAGATCAATTTTCCGTAATAGACAATAATTGAAAGAAAAACTAGAAGGGCAGAAACTGAGCCTCAAATTCCAGACCGCAACTCATCGAGTCTGATTAAAAAATTACTTGTAAAATTATACTACTTAAAAAAGATTAGTTCAACCTAGGTAATGGACCTCACTAGGTCCAAATAGGAGCTGAAAGTACATTGTGGATATTTTGATTTCAAAGGATATTTTATATAGCTTCTTGTAAAAGCAATTTAAAAGCATAGCCATCCTTTCCCCAAATAGTATTCTTAAAGATTGGCACTGATAAGAAAACTATTCTTAGAGATAGGCCACCAAGCAAAGAAATCCTTTTAACCAGAATGTTTCTCAGATCTTGCAGAATCTATACAGACACTGAATCAACATAGCTGTTCTGAATCATACTAACTATTCTGAACAATTGAAACTTCTTAGCAAGCTACGACACGTCAGAAGTGATTTTTTTATAAGCATAAAAGCTCATGAGAATAATAATTAAACTACCAGAACTAAAATAGTGAATAATCAACAGTAGTTACTTTATCACAAAAATTAGGAACAACAAATACTTTCATTAATCAAAAAGTAAATAGCTCATGAAGAAAATCATTTTCCATATGCATTGCATAGAGCTCCTGATGAGAAGAATTCCCAAACCTAAATCAACATATTCTAGACCTACATCATAAACATGGAAAATCAAAAAATGGCTCACTTATGTCTCAATATAGTTAGTACACATAATATAATTTGAAATTCCCACTTCTTGATCCTCCCGTTGATGGACAACATTCGAGAAATTGCCAGACAAATCAGAGTAAATCGAAAGAACCTTCAAGATATTGTCGTTGATCTCGCGAATCAAGGCCACGTTCTTGGCTAGATGGTTGGGGATCCCAAGGCACTATCAGGAGCAGAAGTGCTTTAGCTGTGCGACAATACTGTCTGCTTTGGATCGAACAATTGAAGCCCATTAGCTTGCAAGAATGAGAAGGGCGGATGATAGGGTGGAAAACAATGGCTTACCAGAGATAAAAGTGGTTGCGCACTGTCGGGGTAGTGATTTCACCTTCTTCACGTAACCCAAAGGTGGCACAGTACAACAGTTTGAATGGCAACTTACTTGAAAATAGAGAGAGAATGGGTGAACGGCACAGCTATGTGCGTGGAGGGGTTCACGGCGGCTAGGGTGAACCATGTCGGTGATGGCTATGTATCCCGACCTGTAAGGGAAACGGCGCGGGGGAGAAGGGAGCGGCAAAAAAAATGTAGGGGAAAAAATATCGCGGCAAGGGTTTTATGTGTAATTTTTTGCATATGCCGACGCTTTGAAGGGTCAGAATATGCTCCTCTGCATATACCAGCAAAGCGCCGGTATATGCTGCATATTCCGGCGTTTCAAAGCGCCGGTATATTGCGGCGCTTTAAAGCGTCGCTATGTGTATTAAGAGTCACATATAACGACGCTTTGAAGCGCTGTTATATGTTCTTTGAATATTGCGGCGCTTCAAGAAAGAGCCACAAAAGAAGCGCCAGCGGGTATTATATTGCGGTGTTTTTGTAAAGCGCCGGTAAATGTCAATTATCTTGTAGTGTTTGATGGTGTTATGAAAGTAATTCAGGAAGGTCCTTATATTGTGTATGGTAGGCATCTAATTTTAAAAACAATGCCTCAGTTTTTTCAATTCGAAAATGAAGAGATCAGTACCATTCCTGTGTGGATTCAGTTGAAAAACCTCCCCCTGAAGTTATGGTATGCTAATATCCTTAGTAAAATAGGATCCAAGCTAGGAAAACCTTTGTATGCTGATAAGTTAACTGCCACCAAGGAAAGGATATCCTATGCTAGATTACTTATGGAAATTGATGTTGCTAAGGATATTAAATTCTCTGTTACTGTTAATCTCCCTGGTGGAAAATCCTTGGAGCAAAGCATTGCCTATGAAAACTTACCCAAATTTTGTAAGGTCTGTAAAGTGTTAGGGCACTCTGTCCACTCTTGTAGATCAAATTTAAAGGCTGCCCAAAGCTTGAAAGGAGTAGAGGAACCTGTGCAGGGAGATAGGCATGCTTCTGTACAGAATAGGGAGAGGAGAAGTGATACCAGGAATTTATCCAAAAGCCTTGTGAATTCTGGGGCTGGTCACAGCCCAGACCTTGGAGCCCCCCCTTTATCTATGTCTAGGATTCATAAAGCTCCTTCCCAGTAGGAGAAGCCTCAGATAAAGGAGAAGGAAACTAATAATGGGAACTTGGAAGTAAGCAGGCCAGGGAAATCCTCCATTAATCAAGTCAAGCCTTCTGAAATCAGTTCAAAATAGTCTGGCATGATGCAAACTCATAGCAGTCAACTCGAGAAAGAGGATGCCTGGATGGAGGGATTCCAGAAAGTAATAAAGAAGAAGAGACCTAAGAGCTCAGGGACAATTGCAATAAAAGAAAGGAGGAGGGGGGTTGGCCCTCACTCTGTTAAATGAGAATTGCTAGCTGGAATATCAGGGGCTTCCATAAGCCCTAGAAACGTAATGGGGTCTTGAACCTCATGACTTCTAACATATTAGATATTTTGTGTCTATTGGAAACTAAACTAAATGAGGAGAAGCTTCACAGAATTATAAAGAATAAGTTTAGATTTTGGCTGTAAGTGAACAACTTCCAGGAGCATGAAGCTGGCAGAATTGTAATCCTATGGGACCCTACAAAGGTCAGTCTCTCTGTTATAGATCACTATCCTCAAATTATTCACTGTAATATTAAATGTCTCAATTATTCTACTGCTTTTATATCTAGCTTTGTATATGGCTTTAATTCTATTGTTAAAAGGAGATCCTTGTGGTCTAATCCTTGTAACTTTGGCTTTGAAAGATCTGATCCCTGGCTAGTGATGGGGGATTTCAATAATTTTTTTGCTCCAGATAAAAAAGTAAATGGTCTGGCTGTTTCTGATTATGATATTAAGGATCCTAACGAGTGCTGTGCAGAGACTGGTCTGAATGATATTAATTACTCTGGTTGTCACTACACTTGGTCCAATAATACCATTTGGTGTAAATTTGACAGAGCTATGGTTAACAGTGCCTGGATGATAAAGGGGTTGAGGGCTCATGCTAGGTTTCCTCCTGCTGGTTGTTTATCTGATCACTCTCCCTGTATTGTCAACCTATTTGATGAGGAAAAGGGGGGGGGGGGGGGGAAAGACCCTTTAAATTTTTCAACATGTGGGCTGACCATGAGAAGTTTGCTGACACTGTCAAGGAAAACTGGAACAGGAATCTGATGGGTACCAAAATATATAAGGTTTACAGAAAGATGAAGCTACTAAAATGCCATCTCAAGTTGTTAAATGAGAAGCATTTTAGTCATATTTCTGCTACGGCTTTAGAGGCTTTTAAAGCGCTGTGCAGACTTCAGGAGGAATTGCATGACAACTCTTCCAATAGTGATCTTCAAGTGGAGGTTGCTGCTATGAAACTTAAATCCTTCCAGCTTGCTGAAGCTGAAATAAGTTTTTTTCCATCAGTAGGCTAAATGCAGATATCATATGAACAGTGATAAAGGAACCAAGTTTTTTAATGCATTGGTGAAAAAGAAAACATCCATAAATCATATAGCTGCTATAGAAGCTGCTGATGGTCTCCAGACATCTTCTGAGACTGAGGTTGTCAAAGAATTCTCTAATTTCTACCTTGAGCTGCTGGGCTCTTCATCCCCATGTAATTCCATTGATCCTAATGTTATCAGTGAAGGTCCTAGAGTGTCTGAGTCTCAAGCCTACAGTTTAGTGAAAGAGGTTATAGAGGAGGAGATTAAGGCTGCCCTTTTCAGCATTGGGGATGATAAGTCCCCAGGTCCAGATGGCTTTTCCGCTTATCTTTTTAAGAAGGCTTGGGATTGCATTAGTCTAGACTTGGTGGGTGCTGTGAAGGAATTTTTCAGAAATGGAAAGCTCCTTAAGCAAATTAATCACACTGCTTTAGCTTTGATTCCCAAGAAAAAGAATGCCTCCAAAGTGGATGACTTCAGACCGATAGCTTGCTGTAATGTGGTGTATAAGATAATCTCTAAGATCATGGCTTCTAGGCTCTCTCCTATTCTGGGTAGCATTGTGAACCCTGCCCAGACTGCTTTCATTAAGTCTAGAAGCATGACAGAAAATATTTACCTAGTTCAAGAGCTGCTCAGAAAGTACAGCAGGAAGATGATCTCTCCTAGATGTATGTTAAAAATTGATCTCAGAAAAGCCTATGATACTGTTAACTGGGGATTTTTGGACAATATACTTTTATATCTTGGCTTTCCTGATAAATACAGATGTTGGGTGATGGAATGTGTTTCCACTGCTTCCTTTTCCTTGAACATCAATGGCAGTCTACATGGTTTTTTCCCTGGTAAAAGAGAGCTTAGACAATGAGACCCCATTTTCCCCCTTTCTGTTTGTGTTAATTCTGGAGTACTTGTCCAGATTGCTTGGTAGCCTGAAAGAGGTGGATGGCTTTAAATACCACCCTAAATGTGATAAGTTTAAAACCACTCATTTGGCTTTTGCAGATGATTTAATTCTGCTTGCCAGGGGAGATGCCTGGTCTATTGAACAGCTCATACAGTGTCTTAAGCATTTCAGTGAGTGCTCTGATCTGGAAGCTAGCCTACTAAAGTCAAACATCTTTCATGCTGGGATTCCTTGGTCTGAGCTAATTGATATCAGAAGAATTACAGGTATGGCTGAAGGCAGTATGCCCTTTAAGTATTTGGGGGTCCCCCTAGCTTCTTCCAGATTGAATGCTAGCCATTTCTCCCCTCTTATTGACAAAATATCATCATATATTAATGCTTGGGTTGGCTGTACTCTTTCTTATGCGGGCAGAGTGGAGTTGATTAAGTCAGTCCTTCAAGAGGTGGAGTGCTTTTGGCTTGCTATCTTTCCTATTCCTGCTAATATTGTTGAAAAAATCATCAGGCTGTGCAGAGTGTTCTTATGGGGTGGCAGGAGTCCTAGAACTAGGAAACCTCTGGTTGGTTGGAAGGAAGTTTGTAAGCCTAAATCTGAAGGGGGCCTTGGCCTCATTGACCTCAAGAGTTGGAACAAAGCCCTGTTGTCTAGAGCCTTATGGAACATCCACAATAAGAAGGACTCTTTGTGGGTTAAATAGGTAAATCATTACTACCTTCAGGGGAACTTTATTTGGACTGCAAGTCCCAAACATGAAGACTCCCCTATGTGGAAGAAAATCCTAGAAATAAAAAATGACCTAGTCTCATCTGAAGATTCTATTCAGAAAGCTCAATCCAAGCTGCTTGAATGGGAAGTCCATAACCAGATTAGCATTAAAAAGGCTTATAACAGTGCTAGGCCTAAAGGTTCCAGAGTTCATTGGGCTCCTCTTGTCTGGAACAGCAGTTGCACTCCCAAAAACTCTTTTATTCTATAGCTAGCCATCAAGGGCAAACTGCTAACCAAAGATAAGTTGCTTCTATCAGAAGAGGAGAAGCTCTGCCCATTGTGTAAAGATTTTGAAGAAACTAGTGATCACCTATTTTTCTCCTGTCGGATCAGTAAAGCAACTTGGGCAATCATTAAAGCCTGGCTTGGATGCAGAAGAGAGATGAACACCATTAGAAGTGCTATCAAATGGATCCACAAAGAAGTTAAAGGTAAAAAACCTTCTGCCTCAGCAATTAGAGCTGCTCTAGCCTGCACAGTGCACCAAATCTGGTTGGCTAGGAATGCTAAGATTTTTTATGGAACCTCAGTTCACCCTAACAGCTTAGCCAGGAAAATTAAACTTCATGTGTATAGACTAGTATATTCTAGCTTTCTTGGGCTTAGGCCGTTTTTGTACTTATCTCACTAGGTTGGGGTTTTGTGCCTCTTGTATATCTCATGGGTATGCCAAATTTTTGTACATTGCCTTTAATATAACTCATTTACAGATATAAAAAAAAAGATTTCGCTAGCAAAAACCAGCCAAAGTTAAGGACCACTTGATAGAAAAACCCAATAGAGTATTTTACTGTCACATTTATTAATCTCACATGCAAAATTAACCACTGATCTTCTTCTTTTGTCTCTCTCTCTCTCTCTCTGGAAGTCTGTGCAGACTTGGTTAGTTGGCTCCTGGGTCAAGATCCACCGCAATAACATTTATCAATAGAATAAATACGGCTGTTGGTCACTTGGTACAAGATTGGTGGAGTTAAAGATGTGTCATAAATGTGATGGCTTCTACATACAAACTTAGTCATAAATATATGGGCGTGACTGGGTGAGTCTAGCTTTTTCCAATACTTTCGGTGGTTTCACATTCCTTATCATTTCTAATGCTAACTTACTAATAAATTTACAATGTGAAAGAGAATGGCTGTGTAATGGAGAATTGATAAATTTAATCGCTGAGCCAGGTCTGCAGACCAGACAGAGAAGACCCATGCGCCATTACCGTCCAAGAGAACCCTTAACTATGGAAAAATTATGTCCACGGTTTTATTAATGATGATCATATCATGGACCAGCATGGGCCCGCTAACACTGCGACTCTCTGAAGTCTTACCTGTTTCCATAGTTTTTTCTTAATTATTTCATGAAGAAAAAACTAAAACTGTATTCTCTTGTTTTTTTTTATCTTCCTCTTAATCCATATATAGTCAAATTAAAATCACTGGATTAAAGTTCAAACTTTAATCACCATAAATCAAGATAATTATATATCTGTTCAACCAATGAATTGGAGAAAAAAATTATCAATTTGCAGTTTTGCACACCGATTTCTTTTGAATCATTATTCCACTCAAGATGATTCAGATGTATATACTCTCAAGTTTTGCTTAACATTCTCACTAAAGTTTTCTATTTTTGCTCTGTTGCAGTAGTTGGACACCTTTTTGAGCGTAAAGGCTTAATCCTTCCACCGTTTGTAATGTAAGGGCTTACAAATTAATGGTTATGTCATGTGTTCAAGATTAGAAAGACTTTGAAAAATAATTAATTTAAAATTTTGCTACGCATTTATAACTCTTTTGAAGCATATATTTTCGATGTAAGTTGAGATTAAATTTGAAAAATAAATAATCTAAAATTTTGTTATTTCTTTATAAATTCTCCTAAGGCATATCCATTCCCAATCATTGCTCCATTTATAGGCTATGTGGTTGAATCTATAACTCTATCGAGTAAATTTAAACCTTATTCTGGGATGTGAAGCCTATAAATGTGGCTGTCCGTTAGCTCATTCGGTTTCACGTACCTCACTTCAAATTAATGCCGCAGCCACCATAAAAAGGTATCGTATCATCTTAATTTCATACTAATTGAATTGTCTTTCTACATTACATCAAGAAAAATGCATGTAACCATTTAATAATTCAAAGTCACCATCCTTTTTATTTAAGAATTAAACTAAAAGTTAAGTTGATGGTAGGATTGGATGTTACATTGACAAATTTGAATTTAAATTTGAATATTTTACATTTAATGATGTAGCATTCAATTTTACTGTAAACTTAACTTCATTTCGATTTTCAAAAGGAGAGGATCGTGATCCTTCAATCCATGATTTATCATCTAGTATCGTCTATCTAAAATAATAGTACTAATTACATTACTAATTTATTCAAAGAGGTTTGCTAATTTATTCTTACAATAGGCCTCAATCTTTGTAAACTACAATACCTTGATTATATATTAAAACAAGATTAAAATAAGTTTTTTTCTTTTTTTGTAATTTTACAAAAAAATATATATATAAGAAGTGTAAAAAATTCAAATGCAGGGACGAAACCTACTCGTCGGTGTCGAAATTCGTCAGAGAGTGTGATCCACTTCAGCTATTTCCGATGGCATTTCGTTGTCAGATTTTACAGGTAGATCGGAAATTAAATTTCCGACTCAGTGGTGGCATTACTTTATAGTAAAAATTGTCAAAAAGTGTTAGAACTAAAAAATGCCCTCTCATTACAATCTGGAGCGCGAGTGAGGACGGCCAACTGATAAGTAGTCAATACTTCCAAATTTCATTTTGTAGATCTCGACGAGAGCTTTCTAACAGTACTGAACCATCAGGGGTGCGTTTTTTCGACCATTGGTTAATCTGATATCGCCAATAAACTCCAAAAATAAAAAGAAATAAATAAATGTATTTATTGTATTACCCAATTGTCTTTGTGTTTATGTTAAAAAAAATTAAATTATTGAATGTATTTTTATCCACAAATCTCATTTTATAGATCTATCAGGAGTGCGCTTTTTCGATCATTAATTGATATCGCCAAGAAACCTAAAAATAAAATAAAATTAAATAGATATATTTATTGTATTACCCAATTATCTTTTGTGTTTATGTTAAAAAATTTAAATTATTGAATGTATTTTTATCCACAAATCTCATTTTGTAGATCTATCATGAATGCACTTTTTCAATCATTGATTGATATTGTCAAGAAACTTAAAAATAAAATAAATTTATTTATTGAATTACCCAATTGTTTTTGTGTTTATATTATATAAAAAATTAAATTATTAAATGCATCTTTATCCACAAAATTAGGGTAGAATACAAACTTACTCTGACAACAGGTAAATTACAAACCCTCATAAAAAATTCTTCATAAATCCATGATTTATTTTGTATAATTAAAACAAAAACACTGTTGACGTGGCTAATGTTGTGCCAATAGATTACATGCACAAAACTCTATCGGCACAATCCACTTTATATTATTTTCACAGCGCGTGTAAGCACTAAACAGTACTTTACCTCAACAACCTCAGCGTCACTTCACAGCAGCCATAATTACAAGACGACGAAAAACCAACTTAAGAAAATGAAAGAAAACGAAAAGAGATCGAAACAGAACGTACAACAATTTCAGAGGATAATAAAACCCACATATTTAGATAGTGTAAAAAAGCTAGAAAGGACACACAAAAAAGAAAATGAAATAGTAGTAACAGAAACAAACATGGTTCCTTCGTCTTCACCGTCTCCTTCCTCCTCCAAATCACCCCCAGCTCCTCAGCCTCCTCACCAATCCCCTCATTTCACCCCTGTAAGTCTCCCAACACCTTTGTTTGTTTCTCCAAAAATGAAGAAAAGACAAAGAAAATTCATATAGTCTTCTTAATTCGTACTCCTATGTTACTAACCTTTTCGTTTCATTGATTTTCTTTTTTTATTTTTCTTTTGAATATCTAGATTCAAGAATGTGAAAGTGAAGAGCAAGAAGACGAGTACAGTGAACAGAGGACCAAAAACAGAGAAGTGACACCAAAGCATCACCCAACACCTCTCCATGACAAAAACGGCAAGCCCAACAACAGGAAACGACATGAATCCTGTGAAAATAATGTGGGAGGTCAAGAAGATGGTTCGGTCTCTTGCAACAAGTGCAGGCCAAACACTCATCGCGAGAAGATCTCTGTGGTTCCTCTTGACAACAATGGTGTCAAGAACTCATCATCATCCTTTGCTAGCCCCAACCGTATTTTCAAGTCCATATTCCACTCTTTAACTAGAAAGAGCCCAAAATCGATGGGTATATCGACAGCGAGAGAAGAGCAGTGGAAGATTGCAGTTGCTGAGCTCTCACACAAGCTTATTCAAGCAACAAGAAAGAGAGATGAAGCCTTGCTAGAAGCTTCAAGGCTAAAGTACTCCATGGCTGAGCTAGAGAAGAAGCTCAACAAGCTGGAAATTTATTGTCACGGTCTAAAATCTGGGCTTGATGAGTGTAGCAACAAATCTCCTTATCGAATTGGGAAAAATTGCAGTACCCATCAGAAGAAAGGTCCAGATCATGTGGTTGCAATTGGTAATTTTAATGAAAAAGTGATTGAGCAATTATTGGTTTCTATATCAGAAGCTAGATCTTCAATAAGGGTCTTAAGCAGGTCGCTTACTATGCAATTAAGGCACATGGGAGCCAAAGTTTATGAGAGATTATCTGTGCTCCTTCAACCTTATGATGTGAAGATTCCTTTCACCAAGAACCCAAAAAGCTTTCTTTTTTACCTTGAGGCTCTGTTGAATAAGGCCTTCTTTGAAGATTTCGAATCAGTTGGGTTTCAAAAGAACGCGACAAATCAAATCTTGAACCCCATATATCGATGTGAAACAAATTACGCATCGTTTAATAATTTACAAGGGCTAACATGGGAGGAGGTTTTGAATAAAGGGACAAGGCATTTCAGTGAGGAGTTTAGTGGGTTTTGTGATAGGAAAATGAGTGAGATTGTGGCAATGTTGGGCTGGAACAGAGCTTGGCCTGAGCCATTATTGCAAGCCTTCTTTGGTGCGTCAAAAACTGTGTGGTTGGTGCACCTTTTGGCTAACTCGGTTCATCCTGGGTTGCCAATCTTCAGGGTGGATAAAGGGGTGAAGTTTGATTCGATTTACATGGAGGATTTGGGTGGAGACATGGCTCGGAAGCTGGTCCCAACCATGGTTCGGATCATGGTCGCACCTGGGTTCTATGTCTATGGCAACGTGGTCAAGTGCAAGGTCCTTTGCAGGTACTACAACAACAATATGGAAAATGATAATACTGATGATAAGGGTTTAATAGCATAATCTTAGCTGCTTAAGGCTTATTTTGTCTTCATTTAGTTTTGCAGTAATATCTTTTGATGCAATTGTTATGTGATGGTGTATGTGTATGTCTTGGTTTTTGGTTGGGGATTTTTGGATCAAAGTAAAAGTTTGGCATTTTCTTGTTCTCTTTTGTTCTATTGTTTGTTTGGTCTATTTTGATCAAAGTATTGTCGATAGAATTGTCAGAATAAAAAATAAATGAAGAAGAAGAAAATAATCCATACGGATGGGATGGTTCTCTTGTGATTGATTCCCTAAGAAGTATTCTATGAGAAATATTTTTGTGATAGAAATCGATTCTACGTATGGGATAGGCCACTGCCAGCGCACAATTCTAAGGTCAACTGGTTTTTTTGTCCTGCTTTCCTTTTTGTTGGTACTCTTATAAATTTTTTTTTTAATTTTAATCTATTTTTTATTTGCATAGAGTTTAATTTAAATATAAAATAGAAAATATTATTTTGTCTCTAACAACCTTTCAAAGTTGTAGTTAATCAGGTACATGTGAATCAAATTATGTTTTTGACTTACAAAAATTAAAATATACTTGTAAAATCAATATATTGTATTTCATCACTCAGTGATTCTAATTTTATTAGGTGTCGTTATCACTTTATCCAGTAAAGGATATTTTTCTGCTTGAATTTTTTTTTTCTTGGGTTTATAGGAGGTTTATTGGTCTTATGGCTTATGGGAGGTTTTTCTCTCTTTCGGAAAAAATAAATTTACTCTCAAAGTTTTACGATCGGATTAATTTCACTTTAAGTTTTAAAATAGTGTTAATTTATCTCTGAATTTTAATTTTTAGGTCAATTGAGTTTTTTATTCAATTTGACTGTTAAAATGTACATGAAAAATATGTCAGTGCTTCCAAACAAAAACAAATTGAATAAAACTATTGAGTAAATTGACATGAAAAATAAGAGATTGACATGTATTTTATGTGCTTTTTGACGGTCTAATTAGACGAAAGGTTTAATTGACCTGAAAAATAAAACTCATGAGTAAATTTACACCCTCAAAACTTAAAAGTCAAATTAACTCAATAGTAAAATCTCAAAAATAAATTTATTTATTTTTAATATTTTTATGTTGAGTGATTCGATCACAATTCTCCAGTGCCAAATTATCATAATATATAATTTTATCAATTAAATTAATTGTGCAGATATTTGGTTAAACTTATGGTTTAACACTTAACGAATGTGATTATATGTAGGTATTTGGTTACTTGTCTATGCTAATTTAGCTTAGATGCTAAAAGATTTTGATTACAGCTTTTACCTCCAGCTCTGACTTTCATTCTTAAGTGATTACCAAAACGACAGCCAAGCGCATTAGCAACAGTCTCAACACATTTAATCGATGTGAGGCGGTAGGACTCAGAAGGACATATTACTTGCAGATTTGGTATATATAAATGGGTATTAGTTTAATTTAAAATATTAAGATAATAAATTTTGAGATCAAATTAAATGTATAAATTTTTATTTTTTTATTATTTTCGGATGTGAAATTATTTTTTCATATTTTTTATTCGTATATAAATATTTTCAACAATTTATCGTTTATATGTGAGTTCAAAGCAATGACTTTTAAACATAATTCATTTGTGTTTTTGTCAAGTGTCACATGAATTGAAAGAGTCCATATTTGACCATGAGCTTACATGCATTCATCTATATGATCAATAACCCTTTTTTCCATGAGAAATTGTTGTTCGAATTCGGTTTAGGATTGATTTTTTGGATCAAGCTACACACAAAATGAATATGTCATGAAAATTATAAACAGAGTTTTTTCTTGTCCAAAAAGTCAATTCTAGACTGCTCTGACCAATAATCTCCTATTTTTATAAGGTTAGCACATGTTGGATTCACTGGCTCCATCACAAGTTAGCATTGTCGAATATATGTGCACAACCACTTTGCTCACTCAAAATATCGAATTATCGATTTTTGATATCAATTGGTATGACAAAAAAAAAATCTTACATATGGATTTGGTATACATGGGTGAAGATCAACTTGACCCAAAAACTTAAGCTTCCAAACAAAATATATAAATCATTTTTTTTATGTGTTATTATTTTTTCACGAATTTAAATTTTATCCATCTAAAAATCAAAATGAATATTAAATTTATAATAAAATTAAATATTAATATAATAAATTTAAATCTTTTTCATTTAATTTCTTTATAGTTTTATGTTTCGGGCTTGCATATATCCTTTTTGGTCAAGGACAGCTTGCACGGACTTTAAAGTCATAATACATGAATTTTTTCATTGGGGCACTAATCAGATACTTGTGGTGTTAACTTTAGAAAAGCCTGGTTAGTTTGTATGAGCCGGTAAATAATACAAAATTTGTTCATCTATTCTCCAACATAGGCCACATTTTGGTAAACTAAGCCACCCCTTATCTCTTATTTAGAAAAAAAAAAAAGAACAAGCCACAAGGAAATCTTATATTTGTCTCTTATTTACATTTGGAAAAGCCATAAGGAAATGGAGTATGATATTCAGGCACCCGAGCGCGATACATTTTTCATGTACTTTGAAAATTTTAATTGTAATTATTATTATATTTTTTATTATATTAATAAAAGAGATCAATCTTAATCTTTTATATAAAATATTTAAAAATAATCCGTAAATCAAAAACCGGATTAGTTATCAATGTTGTTTCCATACACTTCACCAATGATAAGCTGTGGACTTAACTAAAACATTACCAACTTTATTATTAATAATTATAGAATTCATTCACGATGGTCCGGTTAAAATGATAGATCACTACCATAGCATAAACGAAATCAAGATCCATTTCAAGTGTTTTAAATATAATATAAACCGGAAATAAGAAATTACATGCGTATACTGGCTTGCATTGTAAAATTCAATGTAATCATGGGTTTAATTCAACGACCACATTTTTTTGATGCATGTCCTACGTTCAATTGTAGCCCTTATCATGTGAATAAATGATTCACATGATATATATATATATATATATATATATATATATATATATATATATATATATATATATATCTTTAATTTTTGCAACTTAGATATTTTTTAATTTAACATTCCTATTTTGTAACTCATATATTATTTTTCGTAATAAAAAATATTACTATGTTTCAAATTTCGTAATTCATATTTTGTAACTCGCCTCAATTTTCATAACTTTAATATTTTACTTAACTTAATATTTATATTTCGTAACTTATATATCATTTTTCATAACCTAAAAGATATTATCAAATTTTGTAAGTTATTAAAAAAATTAATTCAAATTGATTTCTTTTTAGTTTAAATCATTTGAGCACCAATCGGCAAACATTGAATGTTTTCAGTTCGATTGGCAAATGAACATATAATAAATTGTGAATTTCATTGTATAGATTTCGGTTTAGAGAGATACATGTAAGCTAAATAAACATAAATAATAATATCATACATGAAACCTATAACACAAATAATTATATAAGTAAATCACATATCTGGTTGAGTCATCATCACAGCGGAAACCTAAATTCGTAACGGAATCTTGATCAGAGTTAGGTCTTCTTCTTTGTATTCTCATCACAATAGCTTTCTCATATAGATATAAAACTTAATACTAAGATGTAATGGGAACCAAATAGGGGACCTAACATGTTTATATACACAATAACCTTAGTTACTGAGAGTTCAAATTGGCACTTCCATCTACGGGCCAATATTGGACTAAAGCTTACACTAGGTATTGATCCATATTTAATAATATTAAGATATGTACAAGTCCAAACCACATGATCACCGATTAATAATATATAAGCTCTCATATTTTTCTCATTGGACCAAATCCGTTGACTCAGTTTTATGAAACTAAAACCACTATAATTAGTGGTAGCCCACATAGAAACCTACTTGGACAATACTAATTATAACTTTCAAATCTTTTAAAACATTTTACTTTATTTAAAACGACTCTCGGACGATTTGATTTTATTGTTGTCACATTTGAAAAATAATTTGATCATTTGAGACAACATCTTAAACGATCCGGTTCCATAAAAACACCAAACATGGAATCATGACAGCCATTGTACTTTATCATTCACACAATACCAATTCATGGTTACACATGCAGATGGTTCCACTGACATGGATCCAATGTGGTAGTGTAGCAAGAAAATAACATATCACATGTGATAAAAAAATATGTTATTTCTATTATCAATTCTCAACATGTCTATTAACTTACCAGAAAAATCATCAACAATATAATATGTTTCCAATCAAAATACTTTGAGATCTCAACATGATGTCAATCAAGAGACATACTTAACCAAACTTAGAATTAACACAAAATTTTATGTTTCCACGACATGACACAAAATAAAAGTTCAGTTATGAAATTTGATATATAAATCACAAAATTTAATTATTTAGTTATAAAATTTTATATTATGAAGAAAAATAGTGTAAACCATATATATACTCTTGCTAATTCTATAAATATTCTTGCTCCTCTGCCAATGATAGAGCAGAAAAGTAAGCCGACGGAGGGCAAAACAGTAATTGAACTATCACGTGTAATCATCGCCGTCAAAGATTAGCGTCCATGTCATTTGCCCAAGTCTAAGACGAAACGAGATTTACCGTTTCAACATTGGGCGTTGGTCAACACGTCACCCCCCTCCCGTCTCACACAACCCTCCCTCCCACAATTTCATAATCAGAAGTTCAGAACTTCTAATTAAGGAAATTAAGAAAGGAAATACCATTTCCTTCCTCTCTATCTCTTCCTCTCTAACCCTTCTTTGTACTTTCATTAGTATACGATCTGCTCCTCTCCAAAATCCTCGTTTTTGGATCCATCGATCGAAGGCAGAGAGAAAAAGAGAAAGTAAGCCTGAAATTGAAAGATGTCTTACTCGGATTCTGACTCATCTTCTTATGGTGGCGACTACAAGAATTTCAGGCAAATTACCCGTGAAAGTGAGTTCTCTATCTCTGGTTTAATCCTCTATTTTCAATTAGAAATTAACTAAAATTATCAGTACCTAATCATTTTTGCTCGTGATCTATTGCTGTTTCAATTCACATAATTGGGGTTTTAGTTTTTGTATATTTTATTTAATTTGAGTTACTAGGAACTCTACTCTAGAAGCTTTTAGTACGTGATTGATGCACTCGGGTATGATATGTGAAGTTTTTGGAGCAACTTGTGTTGCTGGAGTTGTGCTTTTTTTTGGGGCAATGCAAGTGATCAACTAATATTATTGTGTTAATTTTTAATTAAAAGCCAGCCATTAATACTAATGCACTGAGTTGCAATCTGGTAGCAAAAGATAATTTGGCTTTGCACAGAAGGAATCAATCTGTTTTAACTTGTACAATCCATACATGCCTAATTTTTATTTTGCAGTAAGGTCAATATTAAATGTATCTTGACACACAAACCTCCTGGAACGTGAATGTTACTGGAATCACATTTTTGGTTGTTGTTATGGATTCAATCATAAGATTCATAACTGTTATCAGGACTACTTTTTTTTTGGGTTAAAAGGGATCTTTAGGATGCATGAAATGTGGCTATAATGCCTACTGGAAAGATTTTACTGTAAGCAATGTTGTACGCTGTATTGGAGTTTTTTCTGGTAAATAATGGATTATGCAAATAATTTTAGGGGTTCTATGGAAATGAGACGGTCTCCTCATTGTAGAGGTTAGGGATTTGTTTGCTAACGTTCTTATTACCAAAATTTAAGTTGAAGAGGAAAAAAGAGGTGATCTATATAGTTATTTCCCAGTTGAGTGTGGGCCGATGCACTTCAATCAACAATATAGTTTTGAGAGAGTGGCCCAATGGATGTTCATAAGGCTAGAAATGTTAAACTTGAATGGAAAAATTTTATCATGCAAAAAAGGTAAATAAGAAAAAAAGACGCACACGCAGAGGGTTTGGAGGTAACCGCACCATTTGATGAGTAGAATGATAATGAGGTGCTGTGCTTCTACATGCACTGGGTGACCATGCAAGACCTGATGTTTAGGCTAAAAAAGGTTTCCAAATATGATCAGAGTGGTAAGTTCCCAGGTTTTTGCCACAGTGGTTTTCTCCAAGCGCAAAAAGGTTTTCTTTAAGATTTTCTCAAGCAACCATATCAGCCATCTCAACTAGCAGGCAAGATTATGGTCAGTGTTTGTAGTGAAGTAGGAAGCTTCATCGGCTTATATATCAATTTTATTACAAAAATATTAGTTATTTTTGTAGCGGGAGATATACCTTGAAGGCTCTGTAGCGAGTGTAGCGTATATTTCACTAGAAGCTACTCAATGACTCAGTCTACCCACAAAATATTTTTCTATTTCACTTTCCAGAAAAGAAAAAAACGGAAGCTTTAAACTAACAATTGACATCTGGATCTCTTTGGTGGATTGATTCTACTGTTTGCTTGCACGCCAAGGCCTTTGTGGGCATTATAAAGTGGCAGTCTGTCTGATCAAATAAGGTAGCAGGCAGGATCAGACATCTCTGGAATTGCACTTCTGTTTTCAGTTTTGCTCTGAAGTTCCCTTATGAGCAAGCTTATTGTAATTATTTTATTTCAGCAAACTACACAACTTGAAGTGGATAGCTTGTAGCCTTGTACCATCTATTACTAGGTGTTTGGATTTTTCAAGATTCCCTGGAAATAGTGAGGTTTATTGGCCATCTGTTTGTGGATTTATGATATTTTATTTTTCTTCAGTATTTACTAAAACTAAACCGTCTTAAGTTGATAGATGGTATTTATTTTGTCTGGGTATTATTAAAAATTAGGCATGACCATGTTGCTTACTGATTTTTGGCAAATTGACATTATTTGATTTTTCAACTTAAATTGGATGTCCAGGATTGTTGCATGAAATGCTTCGGTCTGCCAAAACGGGGAACTCAAAATCAACCTGGAAGGTATATTCAGCTTGTATTATAATGTCTTTTCCAATTATACTGTTTGGTTTCTTCTATCGTGCTGATGCTGTTTATCATTAACTGGAAGTGTTCATTCCTCTTCTTGGCAGGTACTCATCATGGACAAAGTCACTGTGAAGATAATGTCTTATGCCTGCAAAATGGCTGACATCACACAAGAAGGAGTTTCATGTAAGAACTAAAAGGACATTGTCTCAAACTTTAGGACAGTTTAGAAACTTCTTGGCAACTTGTTTTCAAGAACACAAGCAGTTAACAGTTTTCACTTGGTGCAGAGCGTGTTTAGAAATTTAACTTTGTGTTCTTGCTCATTCTCAGGAAAAAGTGACTGAAAAGCTTTAGGGAACATTATGATGTTCTCCAAGCTTTTGTCTTTGTTTTCTCTCTTTTTCTTTGAGGAGTGTATTTTAATTCATACCTTAAGAACGGTTACCAGAAACACTATAAATCTTTTTCAGGGCATAAAAGATTGTCCACTATCCATTTCTAGATGTTGCGTACTGGCCTTTTGATTTTGAATTTTCTTCCTATATGTTTCTTAAGTTTTCTCCCAAATTGACGCCAGGCTATCAGCTGCTTGGATGAAATTTTCAATGATTATCATAAATAAATTTGCACTTTTGGTCATCCGTGGGAAAACATTTGATTAGTTAATAGACTCATAAAAAAATACTCGAGTAGTTAATAGAATGAGCTACTGCATGTTATTGTTTTGATTACTTCATATCAGTAAATGATATGGCCACTGATGCAATATTGCACCTTTCATTGTTGTAGTATCTTATCTGGAAGTACCTATTCCTGTCTGTCGCTTCCCTATGAGATAGGATTAATG
The DNA here is from genome assembly GCA_023935145.1 of Bretschneidera sinensis. NCBI lineage: Eukaryota > Viridiplantae > Streptophyta > Magnoliopsida > Brassicales > Akaniaceae > Bretschneidera > Bretschneidera sinensis. The sequence continues at coordinate 33,652,181 of CM043698.1, forward strand.
TCTGCAAACTGTTACTACTTTTGATCTTATGATTGTAGCACATTGGGGTTGCTGCTTATGGTTATTGAACTAGATTCCTTGAATGCCAATCCATTCTCTGTAGTCTGAACTCTGAAAGGAACTATGGCAAGTTGGTTCCTTTAGGTTAGTTGTTGCCATGGTGCAGGCAACATACAAGTAAAGACGAAATTATATGGAAAAGGAATTATGTAATTAAAGGTTTGTTTTATGTATCTTGGTTGTGAGCGCTTGGGTTAGATCTTCGAACTCTTGAAACAATTAAAAGTAAATGTTTTATATTCCAACAATAAGTGATTAAGGTGTTGTTTGGTAAGTGATTAAAGTAAACTTAAAGCAAGGAACTTAAGGCAAAAATTGGCTTTAATCACTACCAAACAAAGCCTAAATATACTCAACCGATCTTATTCTTGATATATGTATAATCAATTGAAATCATAATTAAATGCAAGTTGTTCATAGAGGTTCATAAAGATCTTATCTCTTAATAACAAATGATCTGAAATTATTTTTACTAGATCTTTGATAATAGTGTCTCTTTCTTTATTGCTTGATGCTGTTCTTTTATTTCCTATTATTTGTTTGGTAACCACTGTAATGGTAGGGGAAAAAGTAGGCAATAAGTGGTCAAACTAGACAGTCTGATAGTCTAGGTGACTCGTTATCTGGTGTATCTATCCTGTGCCATTATTTTATGCACTTTGGAAGATTCTGCTACTCTTTAAGGCGGAAAACTGTTGTTTTATTTGCTTAGTTGCATAGAAATTGGCAATTGATAAGGTACTGTGAAAAATATGGTCGTTTTAGATTTTGAATTATTGCTTTGTCTTGCGAGAAGTAATCTAATCTTCATTTTCCTCTGCAGTGGTAGAAGACATATTCAGACGGAGGCAGCCATTGCCCTCCATGGATGCTATATACTTCATCCAACCAAACAAAGAGAAGTAATATACCTTCCTTGCGTTGAATTTTTAATTTTGATTCTTTAGTGCTCGTTTTTGCAAGCACAAAACAAGTTTTTCTCTCTAAGTTATTTTTTTGGCAGTGTTATCATGTTTTTGTCAGACATGTCCGGAAAGTCACCTTTATATAAGAAGTATGTGAAATATTTCCACTTATTATCTTAGGTTTTGTCTATGTGGTTACATCTTTTGAAATTCTGAAATTTTATTATGATTCTTTTTTCTTGCATGTTGGAAGGGCATTTGTTTTCTTCAGTTCACCAATTTCAAGAGAGCTGGTTACACACATCAAGAGGGATACAAGTGTGTTACCTCGCATTAGTGCCCTAAGAGAGGTCATTCTCTTGCTGTGGAAAATTGGTTTTTCCTGGATTTTTTATTGTTTGCTGAAGAAGTTTACTTCCTTGTCTCTTCTTCCGTGGTTGAAACGTTGGCAGTTGACATTATTTTTTTCATCATTTGGTTGATAATATGCAGATGAATTTGGAATACTTTGCAATGGACAGCCAGGTATGGTGCTACTTCAGTCGCTTGGTTGGATATTTCAGTATAGATGAATGGGAGAGTCGTATCTCTAATCCGAGACCCCTCACCTTTTTTTTTCATAGTTATCATTGCCAGAATTCAGTTAAAATTATCTAAGGTGCTTTTGGACATCTTGAACGTGCTTATTTTTGTTGGTGAATTTTCTAATATGCTTATGGAGTCCAAGGGACTGCATTAGGTTCTCTCCTTTGTTGTGAGGGCAAATTCAACTAGTGTTCACATGAAAATGTTGTACACAAGTGCAAGAATATATTTTGTGCCTTGTATTTATGAGCTTCAAAACTGTAGGCGGTTATTGATTTTAAAGTGTCAATACTGAGCAAATGGAGTTCTGGTTGGGGTTATAATGTACTTATGCTAAAAGTTAAATTACTTGAAATGTCTATATCTTATAATTTTATGTGTGAAGTTTAATTATCAGCCAAAGTTTTTAGGTAATTCAAAACCAAAATTTCTTTTTTGGGGAAAATGATAATTATACATCATTCTATAATCATTCAAATAGGCTACAGTTTTAGGATTTTCCCCACGTATGGAACCGTGAAATGTTGATCGATTTCTTTTAGGAACTTCAGCCTTGAAGTTCTGAACTCAGATTTCTGATGGCCTGTCCACCATCAGGTTTAGACATTGCTCCTTGTTCTGAGATTTCAGTATCAAATCCATGCTTTCCTTTTTCCCTTTCTCCATTAGTATATGGTTACATGTTTTTCTGCAGTGATGTCAATGTGTTATTTTCATTATTATTTCTGTCAACTGGGATTTTCTATGCAGGGGTTTGTCACGGATAGCGAGAGAGCTCTAGAAGAACTGTTTGGTGATGAGGAAAATTGTTGTAATGGTGATGCGTGCTTGAATGCAATGGCTACCCGCATTGCTACGGTTTTTGCCTCATTAAGGGTATAGGAAATGACTCTCAATGTATTGAAAATTTTCTGAGGCGTACATATAATGATTTTTCATTGGCAGGAATTTCCTTTAGTGCGCTACCGGGCTGCCAAGTCTCTTGATGCAATGACAATGACGACATTTCGTGATCTAATTCCTACAAAGCTTGCCGCTGGAATTTGGAATTGTCTGACGAAATACAAGCAAACAATTGAACACTTTCCACAGACTGAAACATGCGAGTTGCTCATCCTTGACAGATCCATAGATCAGGTTCGTAGCTGCATATGTTGGTCATAAAACTTGTGGCATACTTTCTGTATGGCTTGTCTTACATTGTTGATGATGAATATGCTCATTCCTCATTTCTAGATTGCTCCTATCATACATGAGTGGACTTATGATGCCATATGTCGTGATTTACTGAATATGGAAGGAAATAAATATGTGCATGAGGTGAGTTCCACTGTTTCATGTTCAGCTCTTCAATTTGCTGGTCAATCTTTTCTGGATACCTTACGTCAGGGTTTCCTACTTTTTAGGTTCCAAGCAGAACAGGTGGGCAACCTGAGAAAAAAGAGGTTCTTTTGGAGGAACATGATCCTATTTGGTTAGAGCTTCGCCATGCACATATAGCAGATGTATGTCTCGTGCTTACGTGTTTCAGCCTTTCTATACAGACAATGTGAATGCCTTTTGACCCTTGGCTGTCTTGTCAGGCTAGTGAAAGATTGCATGAGAAGATGACCAACTTCATATCAAAGAATAAAGCTGCACAAATCCAACATGGTTCAAGGTTGGTGTGAATTATACTTTTTGTGAATTTATTATGATTGGGGTGATAGCAGTAGAGAATATGCTGTACCTACCTGATGCGCTCTGATAGTTCCCTTGATTTTGTAAGAATAGGATGGTTATCTATTATTTGATGTAGTTCTCTAAGATTGTTTCAATTGATTAATAACTTGCACAATAAATTTGGACCCTTCTTTGGTTTGGTACCTTTTTCCATTTTGCTTTGTCTTGGCTACAATTTTTCTGGTAATCTTTTCTTAACGTTTATCTTCATTCTTTTTGGCCTGTCTACTGATGTGGGATCACCTTTGTCCTGAATAGACTTCTCTGCATGCAGTTACTGTTCAGCCACATGACTAATTATCATAAGCTTTCCTCTATCTATTGCTCTCAATTGTGGATGTTGAGATCAATGTATGGTAATGTGATAGAGATAGAAGAGAAATGAATCCACTTTTTTTAATCAGTAGAATAAGAAATGAATCCATTAGTAAGAATGAGAGGGAATGACATCTCAAATGGTTTGATTTTGTGCAACATAGGCTTAAGGATGCACCTGTGCTGAAGAGTGATTCAATCCAAGTAAAGTTATGAAAAGGGTTAAAAGGTAGACGTAAATTAAATTGGGTGGAAGTAGTGAATAAAGTTTTGATGTGTAAGAATTTCACTGATTATATGGTTGTAGGCTAAATGAATTAGAGGAAAGTATTCATGTAGCTAGCCTCAATTAGTTTCAAATTAAAGCTTAATTGTTGTTGTGAATTTTCGTATGTATCCTTATTGCTAAGCGTGTGCATATATTTTTATCCCAAAGGAAAATTATGGGGGGTTTTTACTTCAAAAAATATTACATCTAAGGAAAGTTTGCTTTTAATTATAAGATGGGCCTATGTCATGCCTATATTTAGTCTCTGGAAATTTCAAATTAATAATTATGAGAGTGGGAGAGGGTTCTATGCTCCATAAATAACAAGGAGGAATAGAATATAGCATATTTAATCCTGTTGTGTGAATAAATAGACTTGTTTTGCTTGTCGAGTGAATACACACATGCTAAATTTTCTTGAAAAGATGGGTTAAATAACCTGAAATTGAATGTTGGAAATGGTAATTCTGGCATTTTTTCCAGTCAGTAAGATTATGGAACCATTTCTTCCTTTTTTTCCTTTTTTTCCTTTTTTTTTTTCTTTCTCGTACAAGAACAAAATACTAAAATTCTCTTGGAAAGTAACCCCTCAATTGTCTGCTCAAATACCCATAAGCTGAGGGGTGTTTTTAGTAGTTCTGTTGGCCACAGTTAGGAGTGGATTCGAGCTGAATCAAGCCAGAAATTAAGGTATTTAAGTTCGGCTCAAACTTAAATGAACAGGATCGAGTTCGAATTGAGTTCAATAAATTTTATGAAGGCTTGAGCTCGATAACAATCAAGCCTATTTGAGCTCGAGCCCGAACTATAATTTTAATAAATAAATATTGGTTCAAGCTCGGCACGATAAGCTATTCGAGTCTAAGTTTCAGACTCGAGTTCGAATTCGAGCTCGATCGAGTTGAGCTTTGACCGAGTTCGAACTTGAATAGTTCGATAAAAGCTCGGCTCGATTCCAGCTCTGGCCACAATCAAAAGGTTCATGTAGGCAACCCCTTGGCCCTCAATAGTGCGGAACGTTGAAAAGAATCCATGTAGCGGACCCCACGTAGGTGAGAAAGGGCTTAGTTTGGTTTGGTTTATGTGCTTATTTTCCTATTTTAAGCTGCAGTAAATTCAATTTGTTTTGGGGTTAATCCCATGTATAATTCTTAGCAGTTATTTGCCTCGTGTCACTTCTTCCACCCTTGAGGCCTTGATTGTTGACTGTAGGATTGATTAGTGCTTGCTCCTGTATCGAACTTTGTACAAATTATTTTCACTTTTCAAAACCTGAGGTGCTAGATAGGCCACCTATCTGTTATTTCAGATTTATTTCTGGCCTTCTATACCATTTGGATTCTTAGTTATTGTTACGATATTTTTCTTACCTCTAACCTTTTTTATAGGGATGGTGTTGAACTTTCTACACGGGACTTGCAAAAGATGGTTCAAGCATTGCCACAATATAGTGAGCAAATTGACAAGCTCTCCCTCCATGTAGAGGTTAGTTTCATGTTTATGTCAACAAATATTTTTTTCTTCTAAAAAGGATACTTCAACCCGTGTAAACCCCCCCTCCCCCCAGAAAAAAAAAAGGGGAAAAGAAAGATGTTTTAAATATCTTTTCTGGGTTGTTATGGCCTTCCATGCTCTATTTTTTCTGGAGACATTTTTGGGAATAGTTTGTGGGCCTTAATGCACTTTCCCAGTTGATTAACAATCATCAATCTCACTTGTAAAAAAAACAATCATCAATCTCAACATCCTGTGTCTAATTTCAGTTTTATTTTTTTATGGTTTCCCATGTCAAAGTTTTTTCTTTAAAAAATAAATATAACATTGTATTTCAAAGGCACCAAGGGGGTGCCGCCCATTTACAAAAAACTATCTACAAGATAGGATGTCAATGAGAGTCCTGTCATTTACAACAAAAAAAATCTTAAACCAAAACCCAAAAGTATGCAACTAACTACCGATCCTCCTCACCGTTAGAAGCTCTCCTATTTTTTTTCTTTCTAAATAATCCAAAAAATGGAAAGAGGGATCAAAGAGTAGGCCTTCCTCATTTGTTTTGAAGCTCTCAAGTCTTTCCAATCTCACACCTCTCCTTGGATTGAGCCGGCGACCACCCATTGGAGATCCACCACACAAAGAGCCATCTTTCATAATTTTCTTGTGAATGAGTTCTCCAAAAGCATCTTTTTCACTTTGCTGCTTTAAGTCCATATGCAGTGGTCTCTTCCATCATTTATTTTCATCAATATGGAATGGGTCACTGTTCAAGTGATTTTGGTCGTCATTTTTTTTAGATTTCTCTCGTTTCTACATATATTTTACTAAAGTTCATATTACGGGGCCTTGTTTGTTTCTTTTAAATGCCACCACTCTCTCATGTTAATCAAAATACATCCTTCTGTTGTTTGATTAGTAGTATATAGTTTGCAGACAGCATATGCTGTGGAACTTCTCTGGATATCAACTTGTCTTTGATTGCTAGTAATTGTTGCGTTAATGGAAATACCCTTAATCACATCAATAAATTTCGTTGAGACCTTGTCCTATTTGCAAAGCTCTCTACACTTTCTTTTCAAACTGTTTCTTCATCAAAAATAGGTTTTATTGGTTCAGATTGCAGGAAAAATCAACAGAATTATCAGAGAACAGGGCCTTCGAGAACTTGGGCAGCTGGAACAGGACCTTGTTTTCGGTGATGCAGGAATGAAGGATGTAATTAAATATTTGACTACAAAAGAGGTAACAACTTGTAGTTGATAGTATTGGATCTGTTACAGTTTTTGTTTCAAAATATTTTATGAGATAGGAGTACCATTTCTATGCAGGATGCAACTCGTGAAAATAAATTGCGCTTGTTGATGATTCTTGCAGCAATTTATCCTGAGAAGTTTGAGGGTGAAAAGGGTCAAAATTTGATGAAGGTTGTTTTACTTTTCCTATCTTTCTGTATTTTTGTTTTGCCTTTTTAGATCAACTGTTTATCTTCTGTCAATCATGTCTATCCAAACTTGATGTTCGAACTCCTTTCAGTTAGCAAAATTACCGGCTGACGATATGAATGCTGCAAGTAATATGAGATTGCTTGGGCCATCATCAGATACCAAAAAAGGTTCCACTGGAGCTTTCTCTCTGAAGTTTGACATTCATAAGGTATTTTTACTTGTTTGCTTGCTGGAAGCTGCAGCTGATTGTTGGATTATGTTCCTGACAATTATGGATTCCATTCGCTCCTTTGCCTTTTGATTTCAGAAGAAGCGTGCAGCCAGGAAAGACCACACTAGTGAAGAAGGAACATGGCAGTTGTCACGCTTTTACCCCATGATAGAGGTATATCGAAAGCTAGGTTCATCACTTCCACATATGTTTGTGATGATCTAATTTATTAGAAAATTTCAGAACATTTTTAGTACCTTTAATATTGTAAAACTTTCAATTTGTTTTGGATTACTACAAGTTTTAGCTTATATGAATGATTTTATTTTGTTTCCACAACCAGTTTCTTCTGGTGTTGTTGACTTTATACCTCTAATAGATTGGACCTTCACATTTAAATAGTTTCTATTGATGTTTCCTAGCCTTCATCGATTCAGCTGGGTAGCATTCATCAAGTCTTTCCAAATCTTAAAGCATTTTTTGGTTGCTTCTTTGATATGTTTCTGCTTTGGCTAACCAAAGCAGATGCTTGAGGGCTAAGTTAGCCGTGGTGTTGTTAAATCTTTTTTTTTTATTTTCCAAATTTGAGATAAGTAGCGTAAGGGGTATTCTAGTTGTCATTGGCACACTCAGTCTGGTGTTATAAATCCCTGAGCTGATCATTTGACTGAATTCAAGGTTTATCTTAATAGTAATTCATGTGACCATGTTAAGGAGAAAGTTTGGTGATAAAAATTTGGATTGCGCTGAATGGAGTAGCCAAGTGAACTATCTTTTGTCCTTTTACTTTTTTCCCTTCCGGCCTTCCCTTTCCTGTATGTTGTTTGAATTGTATAATGCTGTTGGGTTGCTAAGAAGATATAGGAACAGTGAAGAGAACTTGGAAGCTAAACTCGTTCCAGCTGGTAAGTTTTGACTTTGCTGTTTCTATTTACCTAGAGTCCTCTTAACAAGCAGATGGAGCACAGGTTTTTTTTTCTTTTGCTGGTGAGAAAAATTCTATTATTTAATTTAATGAGTTTCAAAAACTTGGCTTGCCACCTGGAGATATCACAACCAAAGATCTAAGTAGTATCTTATTAATGTCATCTTGTAACTTCATGATGGTTTTTTAAAGTTCATGGACTAAATGGATTAGTAGCGTTTTCTTTCAGGAACTTGTTGAAAAACTTAACAAAGGGGAACTATCAAAGGAGGACTATCCATGTATGAATGATCCAAACCCGTCTTTCCATGGGATGTCCCAGTCTGCATCAATAAATCAAGCTCCAGTTGCTCATTCGATGAGATCAAGACGAACGCCAACATGGGCTCGGCCTCGGAACTCTGATGATGGGTATTCAAGGTATTCTTCTTGTTCTTCCTTTTTATAGGTTAATTGGTTTATTAATCTGCCATGTTCAAAGCATGAATGCTATAAGGAAATTGACTATAGCATTTCACTCACCTGATAATTTCCTCTTGACACCTAACCTTGTCATTTATGATTATCCTTACATTACGTTTGGTTGTCTGGAATTGAAGTTTGGAATTGGAATTGAGGTGGAATCATACTTTTTTTCAACATTAAAATGGTTGGAAAAGATCAATAAAATATGTTCCTTGACTATAGCATTTCACTCACCTGATGATTTCACTTCAATTCCAATTCCAATTTCAAGCTTTAATCCCAGACAACCAAACGTAGTGTTATTGGTTTTCTTATGTTCCTTGACATATCAATAAAATATGAACCCTGCATGGTGGAGATACAGTTAACTCTTATTGAATGGGTGTTTTGATCTATGCCAGCATCAGGATTGCAGCGCATTAGCTGCAGCTTTCATATTTTTAATGCAATTTCTCATGCTATATTTTATTGTTATATTATTTCTCTTTTCCTGCCTTACAGTGATTCAGTATTGAGACACGCATCTAGTGATTTCAAGAAGATGGGCCAACGCATATTTGTTTTCATCGTAGGTGGAGCTACCAGATCTGAGGTATGAAGTATTTTCAATCTATGTCTCAGTAAGGTTATGATGGTTATCTTTCATGGCGTGTTTGGTCCTATGAAACATTTTCCATTCGCAGCTTAGGGTTTGTCACAAGCTTACAACAAAGCTAGGGAGAGAAGTTGTTCTAGGCTCCTCAAGTCTTGATGATCCCCCACAGTTTATCACGGTATTAAGTTTCTTCATATTTCTTTACACAACTTCCTTTACCTGCCAAATAGCTCTATACTAGTCTTATTTTTTTTGTTCAGAAACTGAAGCTGCTGACCACACACGAACTCTCATTGGATGATCTCCAGATATGACAGCGTGGGTAGGAAAATGAGAATTGTGCTTGTACTCCAGTCTCTCATCTGATTTGTATACCATAGACATTTCATTATATCCATTTTTTATTAGTCGATGTAAAGTTCCTTGCTCTTTGTAATTCTGGCTCTTCCCTAAATTGGCATACTCTGTGATGAGCGTCCTATTCAGGATAGGATTTGGTCTTTTGGTTGTGTATTCTAATTGATGTGCGGGACTCCTGTGTATAATATGTACTGTATTTTGATAGGAAATAACCCATTGATTCTAAAATTCAAAGATAGTGAAGCCTGTCAGAGCTGCTTTCTTGTAACTCATGAGATGTCATACGTATTCATTCTGGATCCGTAGGTGAAACTGAAGAAAAATAATAGAATCTATTGCTAACAGCGTGGATTAATGTGACCATTGTATCAACTTTCATTTTGATCACAATGATCATAAACTTACCTACTGCAAGGCCATACTAGCAGTTGTCATCCTCATATGACACTCATTGATGAATGTAGGTTACTGCTGAACAATTATCAGTTTAAGCTGCAACATCAGTTCAGAGAAGGGAATCAGGTTGCCGATTCTCTAGCAAAGAGATTATGTTGCTGATTATGACTGTAATTTGTATGATGAACCTCCTTCCCGTTGTGTTCTTGATTAGTGCGTATTGTAGAGGTGTATCATTCCCCCGTGTTTAAGGCCTGGTGGCTCACCAAAAGCAAGTATGTTTGAAGCAAATATCATAGGCATCAATTGATTATGCTTTTTGTTTATCTTATGTTTTCTTTAGTAATATAGAATTGAAATTGACGTGAAATCATTATTTTTCAACAATTTATTTTTAATTCTGCTTAGTTTACAAAAATTACTAGGGTAGTTTTTTTGGAAAATGCTGATGGACCTATAATTTTGGAAAATAAAAGACGCCATGCACAACCAGAAAATTTAAAACGTAGAATCCAGCCACCATCTCTGACCGCCAGCCATCAGCGTCGTTTGAGTGTAGTAAGAGGCCTTAAATAATCTATCAACAATAGCTGTTCCATATCACTCTATTAGCATCTTCTCTCATTAAACAAGCTTTGGCTCAAGTTCACAAGGATTCTCACCAAGAAACCATTTCTGTGGTCACAGTTTCTCGTTCAATTAGAGCTACAATGTCTTGTAAGTTCCAAAAGCATCATTTCATATTCAAAATCAGTAATCGATTGACAGGCCAAAACAATACTCTTGCACAAAAAATATGACTACGCTGAGAAGAAAGTAGTGGTTTTGTGCTAAAATAACTATCTAGCATGTCATCTAAAATGAAGGCATCCACATCTCATCAACTAACTGCAGAGTTTGTTTCTCCGCTGAGCAGGTTATCTGCTTTTCTCTTCTTAATTCCACCGACTAGCCTTTTGACATAGGCGATGTATCCATCAACATCAAATTTCCTCTTGCACCCTGCATAGTTCGTGTACCGAACTTTTCCAAAAACGGGTCGACCTCGCCATCCCTGAATGCCAACCAAAAGGACTTTAATATTAATGCTAGTGGCAATGTGGTAGAGCTCAAAACACAATCAACAAACTATTCTTAATTGTAGTTTTAACATTCAATCTCAAAGTACATTTACTTCTCAATGGAGGGGCACAAGCCTTCATATCAATTAAAGGCTTCTGCAACTTCACTGATTTTGCCTTATTTTACCTGAACCAGGATGCCTCTGTCTTTGTGGTGCATAGCAGTGTAATTTAAACTTAGGAACCAAGTGACATGTTAACCGAAGAACAACATGCATGTTTGCCCATAGAAATTATTCTTGAATCAACTAAGGGAGACAACAATGAAAGAAAAAAATAAACATAAACCTGGTCATGGACACCGCAAATAGACCACATGCAACCAACATATCCATTCGGATCCCTCCCGTCTATTTCATACTGCATCCAGAGTTCTAGGTTAGGAAACCAGATGGCACATTGGTCAGAATCACCAAAAAAGACCAAGATAAATGGATATTGAAAGAGCTTCTTCAGGTCCTCTTATCCACTCAAGAATCTTTTTTGCCCAATACATCCTATAAATGACTTTCTAATTATTAGTCAAAAGACTTAAAACTACGAGAAGTGATAGAAATATTTCACAAAAAGATAACAAAACGTAAGAAAATTAACAACATATTCAAGTTAAAAATGAGCTGTATGATTTAAACAATTTTTTTTACTGTCAATGTTGCAGCATCCATGATTCAATGTGACAAAAAACACCCTTATTTTTCCAAAAGAAGAGAAAAATGTGACAAAAAGCATCACTAGCCTAAATACTAATTAGCCAATTACCACTAAAGAAATTATTGTTTGAACTTTTTCTGTGTCATTATATTTCAGCATGTGTCACTTTACTCATTTGTATGCTTGGATCACAATGTAAGCTGAAATTCGAACTTTTCAATTCCAGACCACAACCCTCTCCATTTAATAATTGAAATGGAGGTCAAGTTTATGGTGAAATTAAATGCTACATTGACAAATTTAAATTTGGATATTCTCCATTAGATGATGTAGCATTCAATCTCAACACAAACTTGACTCCATTTCAATTTTCAAATAGAGAGGATCATAATCCTTCAATCCCTCTTTTGACAGCTAGTACTCTTTGAACGTTGAGTGATAATGGACCTGAGATTAATTGCATTGCAGGTGTGAATTACCTTGATTATTAGATTCATAAATGTCCAGGTATGAATTCAATTGCAAAAGTAGGTAAGCACTCGCAACATTCGGTAAGCATGGAACAAAAAAAAAGAAGAATGAAAACAACTTTCTAAACATATAAAGAACAAAAGTAAACAGCAAGAAGGTACTTGCCTCGTGAAACCATGCATCTTCCCGTAGTGAACCATCTCCAAATGTAAAGCACTCCAGAGCTGAAATCCAAAATACAATAGTTGGAAAATCAGCAAGGAATTGATACAACAGAGAACTCCAGAGATTTGTAAAAGTATGAAACCAATTTTGGATACTTTCAAGATTTTATATAAGTCTGAAATCATCTCGAAATAAAAACTTACAGGATCTGCCATCTGTGCCTTCTCAAGTTGCTTCATCCTACAAGTTCACTCAGCAAAAACAGAGATATTCCAGTATGGTGGTATGGCCAAAACAAAGCAATGCCACTCACGTGTAGATATGTTCTCGCTTGTCAGAACCATGGTCCATCAAGCTCTTGTGTGCCCATTCCCATGCCTCCTTTAATGAATCATAACGCGGTTGATAGAAGCAAAAGTTATCGGCAAGCTTTCTGCGGACAATCAACTCCTCCAAGAATGTGTCAACTGCCTATAATGTAATAGCAGACAAATGCAGAAAGATTAAGCAATACATCAAATATAGTGAACAAAAAAATAAAAGGCAGAGATTTCAAATGAATCAAATGTGACAATGAACTATGTCTGATAGTGGATGCCAATGATAAATCCTCCTCAAATAAAGTTATTTCTGTTAATGTATATATATATATATATATATACATTGTATATGTTAGTCCCATATCGGTTAGAATGGGAAACATTCCCCTTAGGTTAGGCTATAAATAGGATACCTCCTTTGTAAGCAAATCACACCATTCAATACAATTCCCTTCTCTTTGTATTGTCTCACTTCCTCTCTTAAATTCAACTTGGTATCAGAGCCAGGTTCTTAGTGGTCTTCGGTATATCAAGAGTTGAGTATGCTCTGTGATTGCCACTATTAGTGGATCATTCACATTAGAAAGACTTTTTGTATATGCTCTTCATACCTGTCGGGTCATTACTATAGTTGGAGTCTTATTCTCCATCAACATCATCTCAGCTGCCATTCCACCGACGTCATTATAATCGGAGTCTTATTCTCCTTCAACGTCCCCGGTTCGAGTTTGTCAATTCTGTAAGAAGCAAGCCTCTGGTCATCTTCAGCGTGATTGTTTCCAAAACCCCAACAGACATTCCCAGCAATACATGTCTCACAGTACTCCTTCTAGATCTGCTGCCACTACTGCTGAAAGTTCATCATCCACTGCTTCTATTGAAACGTTTTTTGCCTCTGACATAGAGGAAATTGTCAAACAAGTCCTTGCTCATTCTGGTAATCTACCTTCTATTGCTATGTCATCCACTTCAGGTAATTCATCGTGGTTCTTTGACTCTGCATGTTGTAATCACATGACTCCTAATTCCACTCTCTTTTCCACCAAACATCTTGCTAATCATATTCCGATTATTCAAACTACTGATGGTTCCAATGACCGTGAGTCATATCGGAAAAATTGCAATATTAAACACTTCTCTTCCTGATACTTATTGTATTCCCCAACTCACTCTCAATCTCATATCTGTTGGTCAATTATGTGACTTTGGTCTAACTGTCCTTTTTTCTGCTTCTCCTTGTTGTGTGCAGGATCCAAAGACGGGACAAACACTTAGGATAGGCCGTAAGGTTGGACGACTCTTTAAATTCATCAATCTTCACATTCCATCCCGTTTCTCCTCATCAGTTCAGACAACAGCCCCAGTCTCATCTACCCCATCCGTCAGTCTCTGGAATTCTCATTTGGGTCATGCTTCTATCAGTCGTCTTCAATCCTTAGTGTCTAGTGGTCATTTAGGGCTTGTTAATAAAGAGCAATTTGATTGTCTCCCTTGTCAACTTGCCAAACAATCGGCATTGCCATTTCACAAAAGTAATTCTTTTTCTTCTGCACCATTTGACTTGATTCACTCTGATGTTTGGGACCCGTCTCCCACTGCTACTATGGGAAGCTCTAGATATTTTGTCATTTTTGTTGACGATTACTCCCGTTACACTTGGATATTTCTTATGCGTAATCGATATGAATTACCTCAATTATTCTTTGATTTTGCTACCATGGTCAAAACTCAATTTTCTTGCAATATCAAAGTGTTTCGTGCCTGACATGCTGCTGAATACATAGACTATAGCGTCCTTAACTTTCTTCGCCAACATGGCACTCTTCCTCATCCTTCATGTCTAAGCACCTCTCAACAAAATGGGCGTGCTGAACGCAAACATCGAGACATTCTCAATACCACCCATGCTCTTCTCATATCTGCTTCGTGTCGTGAATGTTTTTGGGGTGAAACTGTTCTTACAGCTGTTTACACCAAGAATCATGTACCTTCTCCCATCATTGGGAATCCCCTTTGAGCGTTTCTATGGTCACCCTCCTGACTATAGTACTCTTAAGGTATTTGGTTATGCCTGCTTTATTCTCCTTCAACCTCATGAGCGCACCAAATTGGAACCTAGATCTGACTTATGTTGTTTCTTGAGATACAGATTTGAACACAAAGGCTACAGATGTTGGGATCCTTCCTCATGTTGTTTTCTGGGAACACAAGATGTTCGCCTCCATGTCCAAGTTTCACTTGTCACACGACAACACCTCTCTCCTATTCACTAACCTCTCCAATGATCTTTTTCCCGACACTCTTAAACCAAACTTTTCTTTTGAGTCAAAATCTCCACCAACACATCATATCTCTTTATCAGTCATTACCCCCTAACATGTCTACAGACACCTCCATTGAGTTATCCACCTTACCCTCACATCCTATCTCTTTATCATATATCTCATTACCACCTAACATGTCTACAGACACCTCAATTGAGTTATCCACCTTACCCTCTTCTGAGGAACTTGTCTCTTCCGATGGATCCGCTCTAACAGCTTCTGATCTCCCTCCTCGGCTAAGTAACCGGGTAAAAACTCCTTCTGTTAAGCTTTGTGACTTTGTTGTATTTTCTACTATTCTTTCTCACCATGAACCACAGTCTTATCGTGAAGCTAGTTCTGATCCTCTTTGACAAAAAGAAATGAGTGATGAACTACAGGCACTCGAAAACACTCACACCTAGGATCTAATGGGCTTACCAAAAGGCAAACATGTTCTGGGATGCAAATGGGTTTACAAGATCAAAACTCACTCTGATGGGTCCGTAGATCGATACAAGGCTCGCTTGGTAGCTAAAGGGTTTATCTAGGAGTATGGAATCGACTATGGGAGACTTTTGCCCCGGTTGCCCGCCTCACTTCAGTTCGCAGCTTAATTGCAGTTGTCACCGTTTGTCATTGGGGATTATTTCAGATGGATGTGAAAAATGTTTTTTTTATTGGTGAACTCACCGAAGAAGTTTATATGTGCCCTCCTTCTGGTTCTTATCATATTTCGCATCAAGTCTACAAACTTCGTCGGGCTCTCTATGGTCTCAAGCAAGCTCCTCGGGCTTGATTTGCCAAGTTCAACACCATTGTTGGAGATTTTGGATTCACTCCCAGCTCACATGATTTTGCTCTTTTCATTCGAAAAACAAACCAGGGTACTATACTTCTTCTCCTCTATGTTGATGACATGATCATCACTGGTGATGACATATCTGGAATTTCGGATCTCAAGACTTATCTCAGCCAACATGTCAAGATGAAAGATCTTGGGAAGCTCAGCTACTTCTTAGTACTTGAGATCACTTCTAACTCCGAGGGATATTATCTTTCTCAAGCAAAGTATGCTTCTGACTTTTTACTCGAGCGGGACTCACAAATAGTAAGACAAGTACCACTCCTCTTGAGCTCAAATCTAAACTCACTCCTCTGGATGGTACACCTTTGGAAGACCCCACCTTGTTTCGCCAGTTGGTTGGTAATCTTGTTTATCTTAGAGTTATTCGCCCTGACATCTTTTATGCTGTCCATATTGTCAGTCAATTTCTCTCTGCTCCTTGCGTACCCCATTATGCCGCAGTTCTTCGCATTCTCAGGTATATTAAGGGGGCCCTATTTAATGGTCTCTATTTCTCAACTCACTCTTCACTTGAGATTCGTGTCTACTCAGATGCAGATTGGGCAGGTGATCCCACTGATCGTAGATCCACCACTGGTTATTGCTTCTTTCTTGGTGATTTTCTTATTTTTTGGCGAAGCAAGAAGTAAACAGTAGTCGCTCAATCCAACACAGAAGCTGAGTATAGAGCCCTTGCTGATACAACTCAGGAACTTCTTTGGCTTTGTTGGTTACTTGAAGACATGGGCGTCACTCATTCTACTGCCACTATCATCAGATGCGATAATCAAAGTGCTATCCAGATTGCTCACAATGGTGTATTCCATGAACACACAAAACACATTGAGATTGATTGTCACTTTGTGCGTCATCATCTCACCCGTGGGACTATTGGACTATTATTAGTTTCTTCTACTGATCAAACTGCTGATATCTTCACTAAAATACATTCTCCTGGATGCCTTTAGGATTTAGTTTCCAAACTCAAGTTGGTCTCCATTTTACCACCTTGAGTTTTAAGGGGGCTATTAATGTATATATACATACATTGTATATGTTAGTCCCACATCAGTTAGAATGGGAAACATTCCCCTTAGGTTAGGTTATAAATAAGATACCTCCCTTGTAAGTAAATCACACCATTCAATACAATACAATTCTCTTCTCTTTGTATTGTCTCACTTCCTCTCCTAAATTCAACTATTTCAAGAGCAGGTAAATATGCCTCTTCCATGTTCAGTCTGATAAATTAAAGTTAAACCATGAAAAATTGGCAGCCTGTCAGCACAAACCTGAGGACCAAGTTGACGAACTCTACGTGCCTCTATGGCACATCGCTGGCCAGATACCTGCCCAAAATGCAGATACGGAGAGAGACCGGAAAGTGCCTTTGGTTTTAGCGGATTGTTCCAATCAGTAGAATAATTCTTCAATCTTTTTGTCAAGAACCCATCTTTACTTCCCATCAATGCTTCCATCGCAGCATCTTCTCCTGGTTCACACCATTCGATTTCAGGAACTTCTGCTCCTTTCCTAGTCATATAATATTAAACAATCACATTACAATTTACAACACAACACAATTCAACTCTACCCTTATCATATATAATGGCACCTAACCTTAAAACATTATCAATGAGGCTATCTCAGTCAATCTACCTATCCGTTGCAGCCCACTTTCTATTTCGTGGTTGCAGCATCGAAAATCAATGAGGTACTCAGGAAGCCATTTATTTATCTTACCCCTTATTGTTTTAGCAGTATACTGCAACTTCTCCAAGGCCACCCAAAGAGGTACTACATTATGGGCATCAACTTCATGTATAGTCACTGATCACTTACTTCTTGCAAATGTCCTCTTTACATCTCTGAATTTCCCGTAGAGGTGAGAAATTTTTAACGAGAACTGAAGCCCCACATTCTCTAAGGAAATTCGGAGTAGTCTCTTCAGCTACTCCCTAAATATTTCAATACATAAAATTGATCAGCCTCTTTATCATTAAATTTAATCTGGTAGCTAAGTAAACCCCACAAAACAGGAAAAATCATGCCATTGTCTTTTCTTTTTTTTTGACCAATGGATATTACAGATATTACCTTAATATTAAGTAAATATTAAGGTTTTCATTATCAAAAACATATCAGATATTACAGATTCTCCATTCAACTGGAACTAATTAATACAACTATTAGGTAAAATATTTCATGTTATTATAAGACCGTAACAAACTTAAAATTAGCATTCGAAAAAAAATGCTACACAAACCAATTAAACATCAAATCTTTTTAGTAATAACTAAAACAATCTGATCACCTTTACCTATCATTTCAAAATCCAAAACAACAAAACAAGGAAACACACAATAAAATCCAATCAAATTTACATATAACGTAGAAAGCTTGTTTCCTCTTCAAAATTTCATTTTCTTATCATTCGCGTAAAATTTTCACAGCAACCAAACAGAGAGTATATATATGGATACACTCAAAATTGAAAGAAAAGATGGGTTCTCTTTAAATGTATAACAAAACTCACCTGAAACAAGAAAAAGGGCATTTTAGGAGTCTCTTCTATACTTCGATGAAGCTGACGCAAGCCCTTTAACATAAACCCTAGCTGCCTCGCTTTTGCACCCAGAAACTGATCAAACAGATTGAACGCAACAGCCACGGGCACTTTTGCTTTGTTTGCCTGATCAACGGCATGGATCAACGCCCAGTTGTCTCTCAACCGTTGATCCCTGAACATCCAGTACACAAGGGGGCCCAATGTTTGATCGGACGACCGTGATCCTTCCTTGAGAACCCGGATGCGACCCGATTGAACAGAGGTTACTGGGGCCATCGATGTGAAGTGAGTGAAGAGAAAGGGAAAGTCTGGGTGTTTGCTAAAGCGAGCCGGGAGAGCAAGGAAGTGCTGGTGGCGGAGGATAACAAGTGCGCCAGGGGTGAAGGGTGGGAGAATGAAAGAAGAGAGAGAGAGAGAGAGCTGGACATCATTGATGAAGACCGGAGAGAGAAAATGGAGGGAACTGGATACAGTTAACGTTGTGGTTTTGAATTGATATACGTGGATAAGTTTATCTGTCGACACGTGAAAATTGAACAAATAGGTTTTTCAAATGGTCGTTGCGACGACACCAACAGCCTTGTTATACGAGTTATGCCTATCTTTTGATACTGAAAACATTTAGTTCCCTTGAACTTCCCTCAGTCTAGCTACCTTGCAATTCTGATATTTCTTAGCGTCTACTCTTCAAGCAATAATCCTTGATTAATACTTTCTAATTTCAAAGGCAAAAGTCATGTCTAACACGAAAAATTGGTAATGTTTTTTTTTGCTTAATTAGTTTAAACCACTTAGCATCTCTATTCACGAAAGATTATAATTTTTAAAAATAAAAAATATTATCGACAATTTCACAAATTATAATTGTTTGACATAAATCATTCATGTCTTGCATATATATATATATATATATATATAATTCTTACTTGTGAGTCTACTCGTATATAAAATGCACACATGACTAATGGCTAATGTATGATTATTTGTAATCGTAACTTTTCAATTGATTGTTAATACTATCAACTTTGGTCTTGTCTTAGCGTCTACTCTTCAAGCAATAATCCTTGATTAATACTTTCTAATTTCATAGGAAAAAGTCATGTCTAACACGAAAAATTGGTAATGTTTTTTTTTTGCTTAATTAGTTTAAACCACTTAGTATTAATTAGTTTAAACCACTTAGTATTTCTATTCACGAAAGATTATAATTTTTAAAAATAAAAAATATTATCGACAATTTCACAAGTTATAATTGTTTGACATAAATCATTCATGTCTTGCATATATATGTATGTAATTCTTACTTATGAGTCTACTCGTATGTAAAATGCACACATGACTAATGACTAATGTATGATTATTTGTAATCGTAACTTTTCAATTGATTGTTAATACTATCAACTTTGGTCTTGTCTTAAAATCAGCTTATTGAGGTGGAGCTGATACTTCTGCTAATTAATGACACTAACAGCCATGACTATTGCATTAACTTAAGCATGTTTGGATTATGGAAAAATAAAGAAAAATGAAATGAAAAAGTACATGCACCATTTCTTTTTTTTTCCTTAATCTTCTTTAACTTAATACGCTGCTAATTTACTTGAACATTCATGATCAAAGCCATAATTATTTACCATAACCGAGATGAACATGTACTAGTAATAGCTCTTTGGTCACTGTCAAGGCTCAAGACAATAATAATCTCCCCTATAAAGCTTCACTTTAAAAGGGAATCAAATTTATTCGATTTGCTAATGGTTGAGAGGTTACTTATTATTATTCTTATTGATGTACTATCATATTTGATTCATCAGTAATTTACCCCACATATTGCTTTTAGAAACTGTTCCAGAAATTATTAGGTATCATTAGAAAAAGACATATTATGCTGTCTTTCGTGTTCCTAGATTTCTCATCAAGCTACTCCTTATCTGGTCTGGATCCTAAAACTCAAATACATGCATGATATTTGTACCCTTTTGTCTAAATTGATGAAATTACATCATGCCTTTGCATCTTCAAGGACAACGTATAGAACAATTATTTAGTTTACTTTTTGAAAATAAAAAAACCCATCTAGTAAATCATGAAATTGGAAGGAATCAAAATTAGTTCATCTGAAACATGATGGTTTGTACTGTCCTGAAGAACCAATCGGACAGAGAGGAGTACAGATTGATATAAATCAACAGCAAGAAAAAGGATTCATAAACAAGCAAAATGAAAAAGACATAAAGCACCCATTTATCAAGGGAAACATATGCAGCCAAAGACTGGATTGTCACAAAAAGTTCAAATCTCATTCAAGTTCAAATGAAATTTACCTTAAAAAACAGTTAAAATTGCATAACGTGATTTTTAATAAGACAAAATATGTCTTGAAATGTTTTGCGCAAAGCAGAACTTCCAGTAAGCAAGCGGTTGGCTTTGGTACTACTACCCCATGTGAGGACATTAAGCTTCATGGTTTCTTTTTTTAGCTTCAAAAGTGTTATCATGATTCAGAAATTTGACCTTGCCATACAAATTTTGTCCATAAATTCCAATTCAAGGAACCATCTAAGTTGAAAAATAATTATCCATATAATTATGAAAATTAACCAACCAAAAGCTCTAACTTTTTTTTACCTCTCTCTCTTTCACTTTGCTTTTATTTAATTTGTTAAGAAAAAAAAGTAATTTTTGATATTTTTTTTATGGAGTGATTTTTTTATAGCTAACCCGACTAAAGAAATTAAGGTTTACATGTTTGCTGACAGCATGAATCAGAGCAACACTAAAATCTCATATATATATATATATATATATATATATATATATATATATATATAAACATTAATTACATTTAAAATTACAATAATATCCCTAAAGTTTATTAGAGTGAGACTTATATACATTTACAAGTAGTATATGAAAGAATATACAAGAATATCTAACAAAATAGTAAATACACCACTTCTAACAGAACAATTGTACATACTTATTTTTAAATTCTCCCATTCATACATTCTTTGCTTTAGTATCTTGTCACGTGTAACAGACTAGCACATGTGCCACCAAATTGGACCAGCACGGAATAAAAAAAATGCAATTTTATCATGTGAAGGACTTAAATATAATTAATTTGCCAATACAACCAAATTTCTTTTGTGTTAAGCAATCCAATGAACCAGGAATACACCTACCCACCTAATCTAATTTTGAAGATCTTAAACAGTGAATTATATACCAAAAAGCTACCCTTCTGATTAAGAAATTGGGCACCACAATAACTGAAATAACAATAGGCACCTTGCTAAAAGGAGCTTTACTTTTAAAGACAAACGGGTAATTTAGACTTTTTGCTTATCATGTCGAGATTAGACCTGGGTGCCTTGTATCTGTAAGCACCTTATACAAATGACTATACGCGTAAAGAACAAATAATTAAAATCAAAAGCACGATTGACTGCTTAAAAAGTAGAAAAAGTAAAATAATTAGGGTGAATAATTGGAGATTTGCCCCACAAGACCAACAAAAAGCAAATCCACATTTTTCAAACCTTTTTTTCCTTTCCTTCTATTTGACACATTTTTCAAACATTAGCCCACCAAACAAGTCATAAAACCACACTACCCTACTCATAAAATAAAATTTAATTTCTTAGATTATTAGCCCACCAATCATCCCTAAGCAGGTAAGAAGAAATATAAATGTCAACAAACACGTGGCTATATGAAAGTTCACGTTTCACTAAAAATGTTTGAATTCAAATTTCTTCATGAATATTTGTTGATGTTAAATCAAAATTTTTATCATATAAAATGTAGAGTGATTCTTAACTTCGATTTCAATGTAAATACGATGAAAATTACTTTAAATTTATTTTGTGTGATGAGATTCATGCTCTATGATGGATATGTGAGATACTCTACATGCTTACTTATTTTATTCAAAATATAAATTAATTATTCTTTCTCTATTTAACCTAAATATTGTTGTAAGGCTATGTAATTATGGACCCCCTCCGGCCAGAAGAAGATTAAGTGGTTAATTGCAATAATAATAGTAACTAATTCGATGAAATAAGTGTAGAAGATGGTGGCAATGACACCGTTGGTTGTTTATGAAAGCTTAGTTTTAACTGAAACTATATTAATTAATTAAGAAATATATATGAGTAGGTTGTAGGAGAGAAATGATTTGCATGAAAATTAAAATAAGAGAGGGATCAAAAGTAACCACCCTCAGTCCCCACCACATTCTGCTATGATGCGTAGTGTCGCAGGAGATCCCAGCATCTCTCCCGGATGTCACACGTGCCATACTACTCTGTCCTCACGTGAGATCTCTTATTTTTATAATTTTTAAATGAAGATACATTAGTATGCATCATGACAATGTTTGGAAAGAGATTGTTTAAATCTCTTACAACCGGTGTTTATATCAATAAAATGAATTTTTTTTACACTAATGCTTTAGAAATACAACTAATTAACTAATTTATATAAGAAAATCGAAGCTGTTTTGATGCGAACGAAGCTTTGATTCAAAAATAAAAATATCAATTCTGAGTCATTTATACTTTGTAATTGGAGTTTTGATTTTCATGATGTGTAAGATATTTTTTTGATTTATATATTGATTATTTTTTCAATTTTAAGTAGATTTTACTTAGTGATAATGTGATAAATCCGATCTGGTCCCCATACATGTATTAAGACCATAATTTTAGCTTCTTTTTCTTCTCATTGGTAATAATGATTTTGCTATAATTATAAAAGGGATTGTGCGATTAGACTATTTGATATTTAGCGTCTTTGATACATGTAGAGACACATGATTTTCATTAAGTGAATGACAGAAGTTTTATCGGAATTGTTTGATTTTGAAAATTTATATATCAAATTAAAATAGTTTAAAGTTTAAAATTTAAAGAGTAAAATAATCTTACTCATACAAAAAATAAATTCATAATTTAATATTTTTTAATTTACCTAAACTAGTTACTAGCACTACATTTAATAAAGTTTAAAGAACATACATAAGATCCAATAATATAAAAAAAAGAACATATATAGGAGTAAGTTTTTTAAATTTATGAATATTCATATAATTGGATTAAAGAATTAAGATACTGAAGTGACGTCATGTGAGACACAAGGTTACGTCAAATAGTACGGACATTGACCAGCGAGATCCAATTCCTATGAATCATTCAAAAAACATTTGTTGACCACGTGACAAAGAATATCAGTCAAGTTCTCTGCTGGCAAATATATTACTCAGTCAAGTTGTAGTGTTTTTGTTTTTTGGGGTGGGGGAGAAGGAGAGTTGCTTCAAGTATTGTCAGTTTTGGCGGGATGTGAGGTGTTTAAATTAATAAACTACTAATATTGAATTTTGATATGGCCAAGGCAATGTTAGCTTCGAACAAGGTGGACAAAGACAACTACACAAGAGAGTCAAGGCCAAAGTCGTTGTAAGCCAGGACGTTATACGGTGGTGTGCCCACACAGATGACTCTATTGGTGCACACTACGTGGACCGTACATGTGGTCCCATATTGTGATAGGAAACCACTCGAGTGTAATATTTGAACGGCTTTGATACTACTAGTAAATTACCCGTATGGAGGCATTGTAGCATAATGATTCCAAATATATCAAAATATCATTATTTGCCCGGTGCCCCACACCCCCAAAACCCAACCTTACGGAGCATTTAAAAAGGGCCCTGTTTTTCTTAACTATATTTTTAGGAGTCATGTTTTCGGACCGGTTTTATAGTAACTATTATAAAATCGAAAATTTTTATTAATAATTATAAAAAATTATAATAATAAATAAATATTTATTTTTATTCAGTTAATCATAGGATCGGGTTTATGAAATCAAAATTATATTTTTAATGGATAAAGATGAATACATAACGCCCCTTGACAGCAGCGAGTATAGTCATCTTGTGAGTACACTAATGAATGTGTGACATGAAGTCTTAATGTTTTTCGATCTATTTTCAGTATTTTCGTGTTATGAATATATTTTCTCTTCGTTATTATAATAAATTTTAAAAAAATTATCAATATATCTTTCTGAATGAAAACAAATGTCGAAACCCATTGTCACAGGCCGCTGTTTATGTATCAACGCTGATTTTTAATGGTTTTTTCTAAATTCTAACTATTGCCTCAATATCATTTTATGTGGTATTTTTTACTCAAGTAATTTTAATATTTCAAATTATGTGAGTTATATGAAATTTAGTTTATTGTAAAATCAAAAAGTAATATATTTAGTGAATAGTATTAATTCTACAAGAATAAAAACTTTCACCATGAATATTTTTATTTGTTACTTTTGAATTTTAAGAGCACAATATTTTGATTTTCTTTACATGCTTCTTAATTTCATATTTAATTATTTTATATTCTCAAATTTCAATTTTTATGTATACATTTATATGTTTTACAGATGTGTTATGTTGAGTTCAAAAATCTTCTACTACAAGTAGTTATTATTTGTTTAATTTATTTACTTTCAAGATAAAATTAAAGTTAATATCTTAATTTATTTTCCAACTATTAAAAAATTTTAATTTAAAATTATTTATTTATAGACTTGCATTTGTGGACATGTTACATTGAGTACGTAAAATTTAATAAAAAATAATTATTTATGGATAGTTTTGTGATGGACATTAAAGCATCGTACTCATAGCAAATCAACAGTCAAGATTGGACTTAAAATTTTAATAATAACTTTATGGTTTAACTCACTATTTAATTTTTAAAAAGAACAATAAATCAAATAGAAATCTATTGACAACATGAATTAAATTTATTTGATAAATACTCTAAAATTTATTGTTTAAAATGTTATTTATAAATTTATAAAGTTCATGCATTATACGAGTATGACAACTAGTTAATTAGTTTGTTAAGATTTTTTTGCTCATATTTGTTGATGTGGATCTCGAAATTATTCGGTGTAAAGAATAAGCGACTTGATAGATAAGTTGTTGAATGCTATAAATATGGATATAAAGAGAGATATTACCTCACCTAATTTATAAACCATGAATAACTGGTTAGATGTACAGAGTAGAAAACCAAAACCAAATATATATTGTAAATAGATTGAGTGAATATTGTGTGTATTAGGGTTTGGGTTGTGAGATTATGAGAATTTTTACACAGTTTTATTTAGAAAAATTGTGTAATGTTATGCAACGAGATTTAACAGCTTTATTCAATTTAAAAGTTGTAAAAAAATGAAATAGTAATTGACATGTAGATGTAAACAAAAAATTGTGTCGAACTAAATTAAAATTCTAATGTTTTTATTCAATTTAAAAATTGTTATTATGATTATTCAGTTGTTGACTGGGTGTCAGATTCTAGCAGTTCGATATTGTTGCCACACTACTTTTTAAAAAGAAAAATAATTAACTACTTTTTCTTCTTCTTATTGTTGTCATATTTTCAGAACCAAAAAGAGCTGACGAAAATAACAATAAAATGAAATCTTATTGTTTATTAATCCTCATCCCATTCATATATATATATATATATATATATATATATATATATATATATATATTAGGTTTAACATTAACTAAAAAGAAAAAAAAGGATAAGGGCATAGTTGAAAATAATATAATATAATAATGCGTGAGAGGTAAGGGAAAAAACTAAAAAAATAACAAATATGTACCACAAGGGTTTTCAAAGTTTATACTATTATGATTAAGGAAGTGTGTAACCACACTGACAAAACCCAGTTAGGATTTGATAAGTTATTCCAAGAAAGAAGACTTTGGCAGCATTTCCATAAGAAGTTAAACTTGAATCTAAATATATTTTATGAAAATCAATTTTATTTAGTATAGGATTTTAATATAATACTACAAAATAAGCACACATTTTAAAGAGGAAAAATATTAAACACACATTTTCATAATATTATACCAAATTGCCTTATTTTATTATTTTTTATGACTTGTGCCAACTTGTTTTGATCCTTCGTAATTCAATTTTTTTTTTTTGTAATTCAACTTAATTACCATAATTTTTAAATAAATCTTTTTTCAACATCTCACCTTAATTATTATCTATACAATAATTATGGAACTGAAAATTGAAAAGTTTAAGGGTGTGTTTAATTAAAAAATATATTTTTATTTTTCTTAATATAATTTGAAAAATAATATTTATTTTTTTAATATAATATTAAAAATTTGAGAAATTGTTTTCTTAGTTGATCAATTTTTTCAATATTATATTGAAAATAAAAGTTTTGTTTTTCAAATAATAATAAAAATATACAAATTATTAAAAAAATAAAATTAAAAATTTTCTACAACTAAAGAAATCCTAAAATTATTGTACTTAGCTACTTGTCCATCATCACTACTGATTACTAAATATTGAAACCGTTGTCTTATGGATTTATATTTTTTGACATTTCATCAAAATGTGGAGGCATAAGTTATTTTAGACATCCTGTCTACTTTGTGGTCTAGTAAAAGATCAATCTTCTAAAATTTGCATTGTCAACATCAT
This sequence comes from Bretschneidera sinensis, assembly GCA_023935145.1. Classification (NCBI taxonomy): domain Eukaryota; kingdom Viridiplantae; phylum Streptophyta; class Magnoliopsida; order Brassicales; family Akaniaceae; genus Bretschneidera; species Bretschneidera sinensis. The sequence goes on from CM043698.1 coordinate 33,678,917, forward strand.
TTACGTTTTCCAAATTTAATTCGCATGAGGAGCAGTGGCATAACCAAAAACTCTTCTTAGTGGAGGTAATATATACACATTATAAATTTTATATATATATGTGTGAGAGAAAATGTTAACAGTCACAAATTGGTATTGTGCTTTATATTTTTTTTACAGCAATGTCTTTGATTCCTCTCTATCAGTCTTTTATGTTATTAAAGTAGATATTTTTAGTATATTTTTTTCTCTAAAAAACAATGACCGAGAATCAACTTCACACATTGTCGACAGCGTGCAGGACGTGTGCAACTGATTGTGACATAATCAAACTAACGCGATTTGATGATTCGATAGATTTGATTATTTTCGACTCATGAGTGGTTAGATAATTATTCAATCGTTTTTTTCCTATACGATTGTGCATTATTTATAATGCCTATAGCAAAAAGTTAGATAATTTACACATAAATATTTTTTAAAAAAATATTTTTTTAATAAAATAAAAATTTTTACACGCGAGACAATATGTGGGCAATTACATTAAGGTTATAATTTATACATAAATCCAAAACTTTTCAAATATATGAAAATTTTATATTAAATTTAGATAAATTTTTAATATTTATGAGGGTAATTTATTTATATTAGTGGGGTCAATTTTAAAAATATATATTATTAATATGTTTTTTTAAATATTAACTGGGGCAGCCAATCCCATTGCCTACAATATGGACCCATCCCTGGCCAAAAATTATGAAGTTTATATATGCAGATAATATGCTTATTATAAAAAAGTCATGAAAGATAGAAAAATATTTGATATCGATGTGATTTCATTACTGTTTTATTAAATATTAAATAATTATTAATTTTATAATTATTTTATAAAAAAATGTTTTGAAAGTAATTTTATAAATCATAAATTAAAATTTTTACTAGATCAAATGATACTTTAATAATATACCATTAAATATAAAAGTTTATTATAGAGTTTAGCATAAATATAATAAGAATACCGTAAATTGTAATCAAAGTTACCAAAAAACACTCGATTCCAAAAGCAGAGGGAGAATATAATAGGTAAAAATAAATAAATTCTTAGCGGGTGTATACGCACGTGTGAGAAGGAAATAAATATAAATTGAATAAAACTAAGTTTTTTTTAAATAACGAAAAAAAGTTTTGTAAGAGGATGACGATGATGAAAGGCATTGGAAGGGGCAAAGATTCTTATATAAAGAGTGTCGTCTTATACCACTAATCATTATATTTCCTTCCCCTTTAAACCCTTTTAATCAAGAAAATGAGTGGAGTGAAGCATACCATAGGAGTGAAAACGCTTAACCTCTCCAAAGCTTAACCTCTGGAGAGAGAGAGAGATTAGTTTGGTGAGTAGTCAGCGTAAGTGAGCCTTGCCGACAAGAAATTCTGTGTCACCACTAAAATGAGTAATTAGAAGACCCCATAAGGTGGTGGTAAAATAATACTATACTCAATTCCCTCTACGTTCACTCACCAAAAAGTGAAAGACCCACTTAATTTTTCACCTTTTTACTGTTTGTGGAGGTGGGTGGGGGTGAATCTTATTCCATCAAGAGAAAAGATGAGAAGAGTTCAAATTTCATGAGGTGCTTTAATTATGATGAGGGAAAATTATATTAAATGGATACTTCTTTTCTTGAAAAATATGTAACTTTTATGAACAGTTGACATTCCATAATTGAAAGACTAGTAGTACTACTCTTTACTTGAAGTAAAATGGTTGATGACCAGCAGAAGTACTACTTTTTTTTCTTTTTGCCTTGAATGTAAATGGTAACTCCTCTCCAATTCAATGCACTCTCTCCTCTCTTTTTCATGAAATTGTAAATGGTGGTAACTCCTCTACAGTTGAATGGTAGCAGGGATGTTTGGCTATTACATGAAAATGGTAACTCATGCTTTCTCAAACTAACATCCACATATAGCTTAAGCAGACGAAAGCTCACAAAACATGTCTCACAAAAGAAACTAATACAGTACCTGAGCTTTTACAGATCAAACGGTTATTGACTAATTTTGATTGAGGTAGGCCACTGACTCATCAAATAAGATTCAAGATCTCTTTTTTTTTTTTTTCCCTTTCAATAATCATATAAATTTCAAATGCCTAGAAATTATTTGGAATTCAGTAACATACAAATTGTTGCAATGAAGATTGTCTAAAAAATTATCCAATACCAACTAGTAACTGATAATAGTAAACATCATTGGAGAATTTCAGATATCACGCATATCAATCCATCAGCAGCTCCACCACTAGTACCTCTTTTAAGTCATAGCTTTTGCGGTGCAGAGCTATCTCGAACCAATAAAATCAGTTTGAATTCGCATCTTCTGTGCTGCTTCATGCCGACAACCTTCCTCTGTTTTGGGGTCCTCTCAATAGTTCTCACAATCATGGGGGGGCAGTATGTACCCAATGGCTGCATGAACGTCACGAGCTTTGGAATGTTTAAAACAGAAGTAACCCCAAAGGTGATTTGATGGAAGACCCCCCTGATATCTCTCTCTTTCCATGACAACCAAAGCTTGTAAAAGGACTTCCACTTCTTTCATGGTGGGGCTCTGGTTACAAGTGCTCCTCCAGCTAGAAAATGTTTGGTCTCAGGTCCTTCCGAGGTTGTTTGACCTGAGTAGCAAATCACGGCTTGCCATCCATCCAATCGGCTCAAGGATACTCTGGCTTCTTGCGAAAAGACACCTCAATGGCAAAAAACTTTCAAGTCCTTGGATCTTTTTGGCAAGGTCCTCTTTCATGATGTTTGAACAATACTAATAACCTACCGTCTTATGGTGGCCTCTCCAGTCCAACATCTTTGTCATATCCTTCTGCCATCCAAAAAAAAATTTTGTTTCAGTTTATTCTTCGGTCCGACTAACAATAATCGATTTCATCAAACACTATACCTAAGTTCTTAAACAAGCACAAAACCTACTCTTTCCTGCCAATCACTATACTTCCAAGGATCGAAACAGACTAAATACATGTTATACAGGTTAACAATAAAAAACAAACATCCTGAGAGGAAAAAAGCAGAGTTTAAGCATTTCTGGATGCAAGGATAAACCAACCCACCATAGAGAAATGGTGATTCAGGTTTGTAACTACTCGGCACAGAGCTAGAGTAGATCACAGAATATGAAAACATAACATAACATATACACAAAAGACAAAATCTTGCCTACTTTTGATGAATTACTAGGTATAAATAGAGTACGATTCATGCATTTACCTGTTTTGGTTGTCAGAACTGGACCTGAACTTGGAACCTCATCCCAACTATGTACAAAGGCCTCTACTTGGGTATAAGAGGGCCACAAGACATCTAAATTCAAGTACCGGAAAAAGAACAAAGAGAAAGGTTTTCAGGTGAAGGCATTATGAGACGAGAGCAAGGGATCCACATGGCAATGGAACTCGAAAGCAAGGGCCAAATTTGTACACATTTTGACATTCAAGTTCAGCTGGACTTGGGGATGAAATTAAAGAAAATATGCCACAAACTTCTTCTGACAGAAAGCGAATCTCCTTCAGCAATGTATTACTTATTAGCCAAACAGTGAAAACTTACTAACATAGCAACTGGATGGCAAGACAAATCATGTACTCAGATTTTTAAGAATGCAATGAATGGCTTCTAAATTTCTAAAGCAAGGTTATACATGGAGTAATCAATATCCTACTGAGAATACCCACTTAAGCTTGTAAATATGAACAGCTTGCAATCTTAAAACTAGACAGCAAGTTCAAAACCAGAAAAGAAAGATTACAAGCCAAATCAACTCAGATAATATTCAAACAATGCAAAAGATGGTGAAGGTAAACAGTATGTGTAGTACTCGTCGTTTTCACAGGATAGCATTTCTGATTAGATTGTAAAAGTCATAAGAAATGATAGAATGACCTTAAATAACCAAACGAGAAATCATAAAACTTTCCCCCTTATAGATACTATTATTTATCCAAAATACTAGTTGGAACAAAAATTTTACAATGTTCTTCCTGTTCTGTAACGACTGTTCATGCAACATTCTCTATTGTTACAAACAAGAAGATCCTTTTTTACTCTTCAAACAGAAATGCTCCAAAAATCATGCTAGGGTGAAAGAGGGGCAACTGCTCGAATCGTGAGACTAAGCAGTTGTAGGATTACAATATTGAATCATCTATCAATAAACCTCTTTCTCCCACCCGAATGCCCAAAAACTCTTCTAAAGAGTAAGTAAACAAGAACAAAACGAAAAGTAAAGAAAAGAATTCAATAAATCCTACAAAATGTAAATTTCTAAAGGACTAGAAAAAATGTTACACTGAGGATCTATCAACTAAAACGTCATTTAGCACATCATCCTCACCGTTAGCCAAGGCGAAAAGCTCTGCATCCTTCTCTTCATCGCTGGAAAAATCCCGCCTCTCGAACTTGGAATGAGCTGCAATGAAAATCAACTTTTGAGCTCTGTCCATGCCCACCCTCGAATGCCCATGGGCACTTATCCATCTCTGTAAAGACCAATTGCATTTGATCCCACACGAAGTTGCATGGAGAAAAATAAGCCTAACAGCAACTTTCCCTAGGGACTTAAACTCAGAAAGATAAGTTTCCCACACAAGCCTACTACTCTGTGGATTGACAATTCTCATCTTTCCAGTTATAGGGTCTCTCTCTTTCATCTGCACAGCTTGCGCATATAAGGGATTAAGACCTTCTGTTCTCCATTTCATGAGTTCCATTAATGCAATATGAGCCTCCTCCCTTGATACAAGTCTTGTTATGAGCCTGTCAACATCTTTTTCCTGCTCAGGCGTCAAACATTTGAATGGAGGAAGATACTTGCCACTAGTATCCCTAATCAAATAAAGGGGATCAAGTATAAATGCAGCAGCCCAAGCAGGGTGGTAATTCTTCTTAAACCGCCTTTCAATCACCTTCTCTACTGCTCCTTCTGCAATATGAAACTTGGAACACCAATCTTTCACTTTTGCTCTTAGCTCATCCCAAAGTGGCAGGCATTGCCCAACTAGTGGCCTCTCTGCCTCAATCTCTTGAGCCATTTCTTTGATCAATTTGACCAATGAGAGAACTGCCTCCACTTCATTCCAAAACCCTACATCTCGAATCATCTCCGCAACCTCCCTCGCCATAGGATCCTCCATGGATACTATCTTATACGCTTCATCAAGCAGAACTAGCCGAAGTGCTTGAGCCGAGTTCAATATATCCTCAAGCAATGTATACACAGGTCCAAAATTTACTTGCTCATAATCACGAAAGGGCAATCTCAACAAATCAGCATGACCATACTCCTGCAACTGATACTTACTAAAGCTATTTCGAATTTGAGTCGTGTTGTTAACAAAACTGGCAAGCTTCAAGCAATTCTCAGTGACAGACCCGAACAAAGCTAGTTCCTTGCTTAAGTCCTTAATCAAACTGTTAAACCCCTGAAACTGACAAGAAAGATTAACCATCCAATGATGCTGATTCTCCAGGCTCCTCAATGCCGTGGCCTTAAACCTATCAGCGACAATTCCTACACACTGCTGCAAAGAATTGCCACAAATGCCCGTTATTGTCTCCCACAAAACCTCCTCTGCATACTTTGAAGGAACAGAGCCACTAACAAATACTGCCCTCCTATACAAGCTAGTCCCATTAGGCAAATTCACCGTCAAGTTCACTAAATTCTCATCACCACCAAAGCTCTTTACTTTCCACCCATCAGCCGCAATCTGGAAGAACATGGCGTCCTTGATTCTCGCCTCGGACTCTGCCTTGGCTTCCTCAAACTTAGCATCCAATCTACTCCCACATAACTCCCTTCTTGATATCACCGGAAAACCAACTTGATTAAGGAAAGCTCGAAACTTTGGGTGCTCAAGACTCGAAAAGGAAACCGACCCACAAGATTCATAGACCCAATCGGCTAGGTAATCAAGCGCACACGCAATCTGGGTCTTGTTCAAAGTTGGACCAGGTGATGTTTTAGGACTCTTGAGCTTCTTTACACTGTCTTCAAGCATGGCCAAAGCACCCAAATCATCTTTTCCACCTGATAGCATCAAATGCGGCTGTTGCGGCAACAAACCCCCTGCACCACCACCGCTCGCGGCCGTCACCGTCGGGTACCCAAAATCTCCGCCACAGAATCTCGATGGATCCACGACAGCTAACGGTGCCACTTGATAGGAACCGCCACCGGGTGGTGGTGGTGCAATGGTGACAGCAGTGGCAGTAACGGTGACCGAAGAAGACGAAGAGCTGCGCTTGCGATTGCTGTGTTGTTGTTGTTGTTGTTGATGATGATGATGATGATGAGAAGACGGTGAAGCGAGAGAATTGGGGGAGACAGAGGAAATGGGTTTTGCCAAGGAGTTGAAATTGGGGCATGTGCCGCGCTTGAGGTGCTCGGATGCGGTGCGGGAGGGGTTGGAGGCGGAGAAAACGGCGTCGCATAGGGAGCACCTGAGCTTGACCGCTTTGGGGAGGCCTGTATCGGTGTTGTGGACCAACATGGGCTCGAGGTGAGCCCAGTACCATGCCCCTTTGCCCTTGATGGCCTTTGTTCGAACCATCACCAGCCCCTCGTACCGCTTGTGTACGGCCTTCGCTGCTAGTTCGTCGGCCGAGACTGAGTCCACTGTTGCTTGATGTTGCGCTGCGGTGCTGTTGTTAGCCGCCATTGCAGGGACCCAAGTGAAAAGAATGATCAAAACTTTGGGGTGTTTCTTTTTGTAGAATTTGAGTTTTTTGAGGCGTTTTTCAGTACAAGTTTTTCGTTTTCATCGTTGCGCGGTGAAACAGCGCGTTTCGAGTTGCATTTAGCCGGGAAAATCCACCGGAGGTGACCGGATTTTGATTTCCCGGCGAGTCTCCATGCCGGAGTCCGGCGATCTGGCGACTACTTCTATATTTACTTGTGGGATGTGATTTCTTCTTTCGTTTCACTGACTAGTCTTAGTAGCTGTTTAGATAGAATTTCAAGAGAGAGAGAGAGTAGAAAGAGAAATGAGCAATGGGTAAGAGAGAAATAAGGGAGACATGGCAAGGAGAGGTTTGGACAGAGGAAACGCACGCTCTCTTACGCGCCGATTAGGTGCGCCTGGGTAACAATGAAGAGTAATACTTGATGGGAACTGCTAGAACGAGGTATGACCACAGTCCCACGTCCGAGAACAGTAAGCTGAGATTGGTTGTCACTACCTGTTGATTGGAAAGTGAGGTTCACGCGCACAAAAAGTCTCTGGTTTTGGTATGCTTTCATGTTTCCTGCTTTTAATATTTTTATAATTGGGGTCTTGTTTGTGAGTCTTGTAGGGAAGGGGTCTTCTTGTCTGTTTCTTCCTTTTTCTGCTTTCCCTTTAATTTTATATATATATTTTTATTATTTAATTTTCTCTCTTTTTGGGTAGGAATTTAATGCATAGTTAATTTGGGTTTCCATTTGTGACTTGTTATTCATGTGGTTTTTATTCAGAATGTGGATATAAAAGGGCAACCTAGGAATTTAACGAATTCCACCAGTTCATCTGGGCCAGTGTTGGCCAAAGACAGCCCAAGAGAATTGCCTTGAAAAAGTTCACCAAATGCCATATCCAATCGAGGGCTTGAGATTTTCTTTTCCTCTTCTTTTTTCTTATTTGTTTGTTTATTTTGATAAGCCTCTAAAATTATAACGAGCAACAATTGCTTCATTGGTTAATCCCACAAGTCATAAATATTTGAATGCTTTAAGGTTTTGAAATTGAATCTAACAATCTAAAAACTAACCATCAGGAAGGCTCTCTCTCTTGTAGTCAAACAGAAATGGGTTCAATACATTATCTAGAAGTGAGACAGAATACATAACAGAATGGAACGAGTTACAATTTTTTGTTGTTGTCAGGGCATCGACCACTATTAGCTTCTTTGAAGCAGTGGATCAGATCATTGTTTTAGAAACAACGAAGGAAGTACCTGCAGTCAATCAGATATGAGCGTGCTGTTAGGATGATGAAGCACATCAGCCTCCTTCTGAAAATAAAAATTTATTAGAATCATCATTCTATTAAAAAAAATATAATTAATAGAGGTTATTTTTAATCTCTAAAACCGCGATCCACGGTACATTTGTCATTGTTTTTATGTTATCGTTAGATCTTTCCTTGTTTATTTATCTCCGAAGAGATTCCAATAATTTATTATCAGGTATTTGACGATAATTTATCATCAAGTCAAATTATCTAAAGATTTTTCAAGTTACTCTTAGATTCAAAAATAACATTGGATATGTGCATTATTCCATCTACTAACCGTTTTTTTAAAAGCAATATAATGTTTCCTATCGTTATCATGTTCCTTTTACAGTTGTTTGATTTCTATAAAGTTTGATTTTTATAATTAAAAAAATAGTGTTTCATAAATAAAAAATATAATTACTAGTAAAATGTCATATCTTGGGTTTGATAAAAAATAATATATATTGATGAAAATTCAAATTTATATATTTTGTTTTCACTGAGAAAATTATTTTTTAGTGTAAATTATAAAATCATCCTTAAGCTCGCCCAATATATTTTCTGGTGTTTTGTAAAAAGAAAGTAGCCCTAAACTATTTTATTTTGTGGGATCATAATAATTTTTCGAAAGTAGAATCGTTTATATAAATAACAATAATTTTTACTTTTTTAATTGAGAGAAAGAGAAATTAAAAAAAATTAAAAACTAAATTTATGGTTAGCTTAAATCAGTAGTCTCTTGAGTCTATGGTCCCTACATTTATGAGTAGCTTAAATCAATATTTATGAGTGAATAATATCCTCTTATGAGTCAATAGCACATGTCACAACTGTCAACCCCCCTTCTGATTTATGCATATTTTGAACCCATAGAAAAAATGAGTTAGACTGGTTTGCTCCCTTTTTGACAATATTAATTCTTATAAAAGGCGAAGCAATATTAATTCTTAAATGCCTACATTATTAATTTGGTCTTTGAGGTTGGTTTCAATTTGATTTCAACTATAAAACACTCTGACACAACGTTTGTATTAAGTTATCAATAATATCATATTAAGTCGATCAAATTTATAATTTAATCATTTTTAAATAGTATTTGAGAGATCATGTGTGCGGGTTTAATATACACGTTTGAACATCAATTTAATTTAAACCATATTGTATAAATCACTATTTTTTTTATGGGGAATTACTCTTTTGCATTTCTTCTTAAGAATATTCCTAACAAATGGCTTATTGATTTTCTAATAAAAATCATCTTAGTTAGTATTTGGTGAGAAGTACTTTGTGCATGGTCTGCTGTCACACATGGATGGAGAGAATGAGAGAAAGTTGGCAACAATGAATAATTATACTAACTGCAAATGCAGTCCATAAAATGCTAAGGTAATGGGTGTAATTTTGGATCAAAACTTCAATTATTTGATAGTATGCTTTCCTCATTCTTGGATTTCATTGATATAACTCATTAGCTTGTAACTTGAAAACGAATAAAAAAATAAAAACCCAAAATAGGAAAAAATTTAAATTTAAAGAAAAATTTGAAAAAATGAAATAAATATTTTTACAAAGAATATTATACTTTCTGGATCTTTCCATATCTTGTCAGATTTAACTGAATATGAAGATATCTCACTCATATTTTACCATATCTAAGCGATAGGCTACAAGCCATTCAGATTTATGGTACTACAACCCGAAATTGTTTTTCTATTTAATTTATATTTTATTTTATTTTTATTTTTTTCGTTCGGTTTGAAAATAGGCTCGCGTGCATTATACATGCGAATTTGAACTCTGTGAGCCTTATGCGCGGAGGCAATCATGTAGATCAAACTAAACATTTTAAAAAACAAAAAATTAAGTTAGTATAAACCTAATCACAAGGTATTAATCTGTAATTTACTTTTACTATAATTATATCACACGTTGGGTAAATTGTAGAAGACTAGGAGGTATATATACAAACTCTCGGATTTGGTATTTAACTAAATGAACAAATGTTGGGTTTTTGAACCCTCAAACAACAATAAGGTTCAAAGTAATTAGTGCACGTGAGCGAGGATTGAAGAAGCAAAAAACAAGAACATCGAGATTTATATGGTTCGTTTTCTTGTGATTTAGAGTAGCGATAGGACATCATTGTGACCCTATTAAGTGGACAAGGTTCGAATCTCCTTCTCACATTGTAATGGTTTCTTATATTATTAAAACAAAATTACATCGTTCAACAGTACATTGTCGTAAGCTTATATGTCACGCTTTATCTTCACTGATTAACATCGAAGTTACAACTTTTAAAAGGGAAAAATTGAAGAAAACTCTGAAAACCCTAATCTTAATACACCCAAATGCCAAAGTTCTCACTTAGAAGTAGAGGTGGGTATGGTTAGGTAATGTCAAAATTTGGTGGAACCATAACCATAACCATAACCATAACAGTAATTTATCCAAAATCATAACCATAAACCTAATCATTTCTTCTAGTAACCACACTTTTGGTTATATTCGGTTACCAAAATTTTACAACTTACCACGGTTAACAAAAAAAAAAAAAAAAAAAAAAACCAAAATTTCATCAATTCAATAAAGTTATACTAACCAAAGCATAATATAATTCAATTAATCCATATTAAAATTCTTAACATTTGATTCACATTCAAATACTTCAAAATAAGTTACAAAGTACAAACTTTTAAATCAAAACTAATGTAACAAAAACATTAAACAATCAATCTCTTATCCTCCAAATTCTCCCCCTTAATCATCAATGTTCAAGAGACTATGATTTAGTGATTAAGCTATAGAGACTAGGGAGTTAGAGTTTTTACTTGTGAGTTATTTTACCATTATACTCTTGATCTTGAAACATAAGAGTCTAATTTATTGTTATAATTTATAAGGATAAAACTGTAATTAGATATATAATACATATTTAATTATATACTTATATATATATATTGGGTTTTTAAAACTTTTGCTAATTACTTGCAAGTTTATAAAAACAGTTAAATGCACAAGCATACAAATAAGTAATGTGCTTTAAGTAAAAGAGTTCAAGGAAGAGAAAGTGCAAACTCAGTTTATAGTGATTCGGCAATATCAGATTCCTTCTGACCCTACGTCCACTCTCTTTAACAAAGAACCTCCTTGAAGTAATCCACTAAAAATTTTAGTCGTAAAAATTCACGGGTGTTATACAAACCTTATAACTAATCCCTTCCTCACAGAAGCTAATCCCTTCCTCACTGAAGCTTACAAAGAAGTGTTTAATCCTAAACACTCTAAGAGTTATTACAACTATTTCCCCTTTACAATAAATGAGATTTTCTGTAAAGTAAATGGTAGAGAGATAGCAATGAATGCTTTTACAAATGAACAATATCTCTCTTTTAAGAATAAGCTTGAAGAATGGCTCAACAATAAAATTTTCAAATCTTTTGAGAATTAATGAGCAAACTTGTGAATTGAATGTGTTCTCTTGTTTTTTTAAATGCTCATTAAAGTGGGTTTATATAGCCTTGAATCAATATGACCGTTAGACACTGACTTGGTAGGTTTGGTGCATTAAATACTCAAGTCCCGCATCTTAAACAGTCATATTTTTGAATTACCAGTCGACTAGGTCTTTGTACTAGTCGACTGGGTCAAGTGAGAAATCTTACTTTTAGGTTGTGGGAGAGTACCAATCGACTAGGTCCCGAGCACCAGTCAACTCGGAACGCTCTGTCCCAATTGCTAGTTGACTGGGTTTTTTACACCAGTCAACTGAGGACTTTCTGTCCCATACCCCAGTCGACTGGTATATTGAGCCAGTTGACTGGGTTGCCCTTCAACCCAGTTTTTTAAGTTTCAAAACTGTTTTTGACTTGAAAACATTTGTATTAATAGTTTTGTCAAAATATTTTTGTAAGAAGAGCCATAGGACAAGCCAAGTATTTGAACATGAGAGATTTACAGTTGTTTTCAATACCTTAATACTTGTTCTATATCTTCTGTCTTGTCTTGGTGTCTGAAACTGATTGAGTTCTTGCATCTTGTTTCTTTGCTGAAAGCTTTTACCGCTTAAACACATAGATAAAACTGTTAGTACAATTAGAATAGTGTTTTGCCATTATTAAAATAAATAAGGGTCAACAATCTCCCCCTTTTTGATGATGACAAAACTAATGAGAGAAAACTGTTTTAAAAACTAAGTGTTGGGTTTTTAGAAAAAAATTAGGCAGAGTTTCTTCTATTTTTCGGATAAAACCAACCTATTAAGCAGTTCAAACGTAGTTTATAATCAACCCAACCAAGCAAAGTAAGACAAAATTATATTCATTAATGTTTTCGGAGCAATGTTCCCCATAAATATATGCTCTATTATAAGTTGTAAACTTAAAAAATAAGCAAGATAAACACTAAAACTATGAAGATAAGGTAAAAACAAGCTTGTAGGTAAAAACTAGGCACATTTTAGAATTGAGAAGACTTCCCGAGAAGAATCAAAAGTTCTTACACTCATATCAGCAGTTAAGGCATATAGGTGAGCATGAATATTATAAACCAATCAACCATATAGCATAAAAGGAATATATATATATATATATATATGAGCTAAATGCTAAAAGTGTAAATCAAAGCGACAACGTATATACATCCATCTAATGTGAGCTTATAAAAAGCTTGTCTGAGTACAAAATATGAATGAAAACTGAATGTTCGTGCTACAACCATCTAAGAGCTATATATACATGAAAAGGGATAAAATAAGAAGCTCAACGAGCGGGGGAATCAGAGTCGTCTCGAATAAGATCCCAAAGCTCAGCCAATGAGCCCTCTGTGTGCTCTCGGTGTAGTTTAAAATCATCACGAAGTGTGCAGAGGTCATAGTGCATAGAATCAACGGAAGAGCTTAAGCTCTGGAACCCGGACTGCATGAACAACTGGAGGCTCGAAATAGCCTGTAGTAGATTTTCGTACCCAGTCTGACTAGCACCATACTGTGGTGCTTGGTCATCAGTATCCATAGCAGTGGGAGGAGCTGCATCAGTAGGAACCTCGTCGTCCTCATCACTGCTGTCACTTTCTCCAATCCTTATGTTCTTTCCGGCCTTGGAGTAGATCATTTCATCGCGGATAGTGCACCCCATCTTCTTCAGAGAAGAGACATTGATGGTGTCTTTGGGGCTGATGTCCTGAGCCTCAGAGGCGGGAAGGGGGATGTAATACTCATATTTGTAAAGTAAGGGTAATGAAGTACTTTAATAAATATGACATAGAGTTAAAATAATATATATATATATATATATATATATATATATATATATATATATATAAACATAAATTTTACTTACAAAATCCCGTTTAATTTTCCTTCAATTACTCTATTTCTTTAAACACTTGGGGACCGAAAGAAATGTCGAAAAAGCAAAATTTTGAAGGGGGATAACTTCATTGAGAATCACAGGAAACTATAAGAAAAACATAAGGTAAATACGCAATGTTTATTTTTAAATTTTTAGCATACATGAAATTAGTCAGAATTCAAAGTGGAAATTTTCAAAATGTGTGATTTATGAAGAATTAAATAATAAATTAGAAATTTAATATAAATATTATGTCAGGCGTTGACGATCAGCAACCGGGAGAAATTTCTGAGAGGAACGGGAAAGGCAAGAAAGTGATCCACGGGTAGCTCTAAGTGCTACGTGGTGGCTTAGATTTACTTTAGGTAATCTAGATAAAAAAAATGAAATATCTAGTGATAATATTAAAATAAATTATTATCTTAGGCTTTGGTGGTAGATGAAAAAATTGTTTGATAGGTATGATAGGAATTTTAGACATATAAAAAATTACTATATGAGAAATAATAGTTTTGAAATAATAAGTTGATTTAATAATAAAAGCGATAAGTGAAATTCTTGATGAGCTATGGTTGAGGTTTTGATATGAATTATGAGAAGATGAAATTTAGTGGATCTTGACAAGCTATGACGGATGATTTGATGTGATTTATGAGGAGAGGAATTTAGTGGATTTTCTTGCAATAGTAATTTGAGAATAATCAGGATAGCCAATTTAATATTTAAATTCATGTTTTTTTTTTCGTATTATTGTTCATATGTATATTTCGTATCATTGTTCATATGTATATGCATTAAATAAAAGAAAAGAACCGAGAGAGGGTCAGTCTAACTAAAAAACCATGACAACCGGTATATGCTGAAAATAAAAGGGACACCGTGACAGCCGGTATATGCTGGAAAAAGAGAAAAACTGTGATAGTCAGTATATGCTGAAAAAAAAAGAACCAGGAGGGGGTCGGTCTAAGATAAAAACATGTCGATATATGGGAAGACATTCCCTAATATTAATTCATGCATTGCATCTATTTTAAATATTGATTGTATTATTGAAATGTTGATTTGTTGTGTGTTATTGTGAATTTATTTATAGTTGAATGAGTCTCACAGAGAGACAGTTATGGTGAAAAAGAAACTTAGAAGTATGACATGATAAGAACCATCTAAATGGTAGACTTTATGATGTGAACCTCATTACGAGGTAATTATGAGATAATTGATGGTCGTAAGGTGAACCAATAAATGAGAAGAAGAGATTGATAGAGAATGAGACTTATGATATGTGTAGTAATAGTAGAATGCTATAATCAAGTTATGTGAGATATAATTGAGTTAGTATTGAAAAACTATTTATACAAATTGAGTACTTTTAGTAAATTTAATTCACTGAGCTTGTGAAGCTCACCCCTAATTGTACAATGATTTCAGGTAGTAGGCAGGACAAATAGTTTGGTGAGTTAAGATTCAGATGAAATCATTATCTGTAAGCCATGTACGTGTCCACATCCTAGAGAGAGTACTTTTAGGCAATTAAAGATTCATGAAGCCACTTGTAAAATATTCATTGATCATAAGAGTTTAACATACTTACCTACCTAGAGAGAGTTGAATTTGAGGCAAAGATGGTAGATGGAGTTGATTAGTAACAATGATTGTACAATTCACTATTATCTAGAAAATGAGAAGGTGATAGCTGATGTATTGAGTAGAAAGTCTACAAGAAGTTTAACTACTATTGGGAGTCCTGATGTGAAATTGATGATAGATTTAAGAGAGATAAGAATGAAGATGAATATCAATGATAGAGGATCATGGTTAATGAATATGGTTGTACAATTATCCATATTAAAATGTTTTAGATATGCAAGGTAGAGATGAAGAGATAGAAAAGATTAAGCATTGAGTGCTTACTAGAAAGCATTTTGAGTGCAAAATTTGAAATGAGGGTATTTTGGTATTGGAACATGGAAATTGTGTTCTCAATAATGTGAAGTTAAGAAAAGAGGTAATGAGAGAGGCATATGATGATGTAGATTCGATGCAATCAGGTGACAATAAGATGTATAGAGGATAGAGACAGAATTTCTAGTGGTCAGGATTGAAGAAGGATGTAGCTGAGATTATGACGTGGTATGAAGTATTATTGAGAATAGTGTCACTTAGAGATGCTAGATTTACACATTGGTTTTGGAGAGGCTTTCAGAAAGCCACGGGTACACAGTTGCAAATTAATAA
The DNA here is from genome assembly GCA_023935145.1 of Bretschneidera sinensis. Taxonomy (NCBI): domain Eukaryota; kingdom Viridiplantae; phylum Streptophyta; class Magnoliopsida; order Brassicales; family Akaniaceae; genus Bretschneidera; species Bretschneidera sinensis. The sequence continues at coordinate 33,694,523 of CM043698.1, forward strand.
AAATTTTCATGCTCAGACAGAAAGGATTTTTAGAGAACTAGAAGATACGTTAAGGACAAATATGATGAGTTTTTTTTCAAGAAGTTGGGATGCTTACATGTCATCGATTGAAATTGCTTATAATAATAAGTATCAAACTAGTATTGGGATGAGACTGATTGAGATGTTGTATGGTAGGAGGTGTAGAACTCCTATATGTTGGGAAAAAATGAGAGAAAAATATATCTGGTCCATAAATTTTTGAGCTAACAACTGAGAGGATCAAATTGGTTAGAGAACTGTAAAGCAGTACAGAGTAGACCAAATAGTTGTGCTGATAATAAAAGAAGATCCCTTGAATTTCAAGTAGGTGACTGGGTGTAATTAAAAATATCTTCATGAAAAGTGTGTTAATGATAAAAAAGAAAGAGAAGTTGAGTCTGAAGTAAGTGGGACCCTATGAGGTTGTTGAGAAAGTTGGGCTAGTTGTGAGTAGCCTGGACTTGCCTCTAGAATTAAAGTAATTACATAATGGGTTTCATGTGTCACTGCTGAGAAAGTACTTACACGATGAATCATATAGTATCCCGAATCAGGCGATAGAATTTCAAGAAGATTTGACTTTTATGCAAGTACCGGTCAGAATTCTAGACAAAAAGAAACAAGTCTTGCACAATAAAGTCATTCCTTTAATTCAAGTATTATGGCGGAATAAAGATGTCGAAGAAGTCACGTGGGAACATGAAGCAAAATGAGGAAGGAATACCCTCAGCTCTTCTCTTAATTTTAGGCAAGGAAATTTCGGGGACAAAATTTTTGTAAGGTGAGTAGAATTGCAATACCCATATTTGTAAAGTAAGGGTAATGAAGTACTTTAATAAATATGACATAAAGTTAAAATAATATATATACATATATATTTAAATGTGAAAAGTAAAATAAAAAAAACGTGGCAGCAAGTGGCATCCTGCTGCCAAGTTTGAGTGCATGTAAGCCACGTCCCAAAATCGTGGCAAAATTTAAGGGATGCTGAGACTTAGTTTTTACATATATATATATATATATATATATATATACTATGTAAACGTAAATTTTACTTACCAAATCCTGTTCAGTTTTCCTTCATTTACTCTATTTCTTTAAACACTTGGGGATCGAAAGAAAGGTCTAAAAAGTAAAATTTTGAAGGGGCTTACGAGAGAATTTCATAGAAAATCACTAGAAGCTATAAGAAAAACATAATATAAAAATGTAATGTTTATTTTTAAATTTTTAGCATACATGAAATTTTCCGGGATTCAAAGTGGAAATTTTCAAAAGGTGTGATTTATGAAGAATAAATTAGAAATTTAATATAAATATTATGTCAGGTGTTGACGATCAGCAACCGGTGGAAATTTCTTAGAGGAACGGGAAAGGCAAGGAGGTGATCCACGGGTAGCTCTAAGTGCTACATGGTGAGTTAGATTTACTTTAAGTAATCTAGATAAAAAATGAAATATCTAGTGATAATATTAAAATAAATTATTAGCTTAGACTTTGGTGGTAGATGAAAAAAATTGATTGATAGGTATGATAGGAATTTTGGACATGTAGAAAATCGTTATGTGAGAACTAATAGTTTTGGAATAATAAGTTGATTTAATAATAAAAGCGATAAGTGAAATTCTTGATGAATTATGGTTGAGGTTTTGATACAAATTATGAGGAAATGAAATTTAGTGGATCTTAACAAGCTATGATGGATGATTTGATGGGATTTATGAGGAGAAGAATTTTGTGGATTTTCTTTTAATAGTAATTTGAGAATAATCAGGATAGCCAATTTAATATTTAAATTCATATTGTTTTTATATTATTGTTCATATGCATATTTCATATCATTGTTCATATGCATATTCATTAAATAAAAAAAAAGAACCGGAAGGGGGCCGACCTAATTGAAAAACCGTGACAGCCGGTATATGCTGAAAATAAAAGGGACACCGTGACAACCGGTATATGCTGGAAAGAAAAGAACTGGAACGGGGCCGGTCTAAGATAAAAACATGTCGATATGTGGGAAGACGTTCCCTAATAATAATTCATGCATTGCATTTGTTTTAAATATTGATTGCATTACTGAAATGCTGATGTGTTGTGTGCTATTGTGAATTTATTTATAGTTGAATAAGTCTCACAGAGAGACAGTTATGGTGAAAAAGAAACCTCGAAATATGACATGATAAGAACCATCTAAATGATAGACTTTATGATGTGAACCTCATTATGAGGTAATTATGAGATAATTGATGGTCTTAAGTTAAACCAATAAATAAGAAGAAGAGATTGATAGAGAATGAGACTTATAATATGCGTAGTAATAGTAGAATGCTATTATAAAGTTATGTGAGATATAATTGAGTTAATATTGAAAGACTATTTATACAAATTGAGTACTTTTAGTAAATTTAATTCACTGAGCTTGTGAAGCTCACCTCTTATTGTACAATGATTTCAGGTAATAGGCAGGATAAATAGTTTGGTGAGTTGAGGTTCAGACGAAATCATTATCTATAAGCCACGTACGTGTCCACATCCTTAGACTAATGAGAAAATAAAATAAAAAATTTATTTGTAAATATTCATGCATATTATGTTGTGTAAAATGTGTAAGTCAATATTAGATTGATGTATCTCCCCTGTTGAGGGTTGAGGATTGATGTAAAAGAATTTCTGTTAGTATTATTTTTTATTGTTGCATATATATGTCGTGCTAGGATTTTCAAAATGTGATGACACCGTCTCGGGGGTGGCCAACCTGTTATGGGTCGTTACAGGGACCCGAAAATGCTGGAAGATAAGGGTGATGAGCATTCCATAGGGAAGGCACCCGGAGTCACTAGTTTCACCGTTTATCATGTTGGTGAGCAGTAGGGGGTAGATATTGAAGTGATGTCTAGTATTGAGACACCAAATCAATACTACGTCTATTTTCGAGAGATAACCCCGACTCCCAAGTCGTGGATGGATGATTCAACTCACGATGAGATTGAACAACTTCGAGTCGAGGGGCATATCACTACATGTGTGAAATGTAGTGGACCTAAATATGTAGTTAGGGTCTCCCCTAACGATCTGGTATGCCTCCTCATAATCAAAGTTATCCAGTCACTTGTTCAGACTCCATTGGTTCCCTCCCACTGGGATCCTCAGAATGCTGACCAGGAGGTTAGTGTTCACCTCAAACTCCACGCCCATCACATTAGTTCTGAATCGTAGAGCCAGTGGACTAGGCTTCACCAAGTTTTGTAGAACTAGTGAATGAGGTGTGGGTAGTACTTTTGGTGAATCTTGACAATTGGTGTCAAGTGCACTACCTCGAAAGGAGGTAATATATCAAAATTTGCATGACGGATATAATCGAAGTTAATGAATCTACCTATCATGATCTTTTTGTGGCGAATGACGGAGTTATACCTTTCTTTAGCGGCTGAACTCTAGAAGAGTGAGTCGTCGAGCTCAATCCTCGCCTTTTTGCTCAAGAAATCCGTCAAGCCATTTCTTTTGGCATCCGGTGCCATAGATTTCTTGGATCATGGCCTTGTAGGCACGTGAGGTCCTCTAACGATGGTTTTAATCCGGATTCTCTTAGACATTTGGAAGATAGTGTTTTTAGGGAGAAATTTGAGAGATTTTTGGGGAAAACAATTTCAACCTTGGAAGGTTGAAATGAAGGTGATGGGGGATGAGATTAAGGATTCTATGGAGTGTTTTTGTGAGATTGTGGACAGAAATCAAAGATTTTCTAGAGAGAGAAAGCTTAAGGGTTTTGAAAATGGCATGAAAACCCTAAAAAACTAAAGCAACTATTTATAGAATCGTGATACAAGTCGACTGGCTTAGGGCACCAGTTGACTGGGTCCTTCATAATTTGGGAATTTTTGTCATACCAGTCGACTGGGTTGAGACACCAGTCGACTAGGTAAACTGGCAGAGATATACCAGTCGACTGGGTAGGTTACCAGAATTTCAAATTTTGGCTCCAAACAAAGTCTTGTGCTACCATTCGACTGGGTATTTGGATTAATCGACTGGTTGATTTGGCAGTGTATTACTAGTCGACTGGACCCTTAAGAAACTTAAAAAAAAACTCTAGCTTAGAGTTTTAGCATGAAATTTGTTTATCTATGTCATCTTGAGTGAGGGAAATATTAAGTAGGGTTTAATACTTATTCACTAGATGTCAAATATGCATATGATGAATGTTGATGCAATTAAACATACAATTTATCATAGTCTATTAAGCCCATCAATAGTCTAATCTTACAAAAACTAATTTCACTTAAGGATTTTGTAAGAATATCATCTATTTGATATTCTGAAGTAATGAATTCTAGGCTTATATCACCCTTTTGAGCATGGTCTTTTATGAAATGATGTCTAATTTCTATTTGTTTGGTTCTAGAATGCTAAATAGGGTTTTTGGTTAAGTTGATAGCACCGGTGTTATCACAATGAATCAAAATATCTTTAAAGTTCATGCCATAGTCTTCTAGTTGTTGTTTCATCCACAACACTTGTGCACAACAATTTCTAGCTGCTACGTATTCCTCCTCGACGGTTGATAGCGCAATCGAGTTTTGTTTCTTGGAAAACCAAGAGGTTAGCATTGCACCTAAGAATTAGTATGTCCCACTGGTGCTTTTTTATCTAGTTACACCCTGCAAATCAGCATCTGAATATCCTACAAGCTCAAAAGATGAATCGCTAGAGTACCATAATCCTAGGTTTTGAGTCCCTTGTAGATATCTAAAGATTTTTTTTTTTTACTGCAATTACACATGATTCCTTAGGATTAGCTTGAAATCTAGTATACATGCATTCACTGAACATTATATCAGGTTTACTTACAGTTAAATAAAGTAAGGCTCCTATCATGCTTCTATAAATTTTAATGTCTACACACTTACCTCTTTCATCATGGTCAAGTTTTGTAGAAGTGCTCATAGGAGTGTCAATTGACTTTGAGCTTTCCATCTCGAACCTTTTTAATAGGTCTTTGGTGTATTTTGATTGATTAATGAAGATGTCTCCTTTCAATTGTTTGATTTGAAGTCCAAGAAAGCAGGTGAGTGCTCCCGTCATGCTCATTTCAAATTCACTTTGCATGCACTTAGCAAATTCTTCACACATTGATTCATTAGTAACACCAAATATTATATCATCAACATATATTTGGACTAGTAGTGTGTCATTTTTATGAGTTTTTGTGAAGAGAGTTGTGTCTATTTTTCCTCTTGTAAAACCATTTTCAATAAAAAAATTTACTTAGTCTCTCATACCATGCTTTTAGATCTCGTTTTAACCCATAGAGAGCTTTAGAAAGCCTATAAATATGGTTTGGAAGACTAGGATTTTTAAATCTAAGAGGTTGCTCAATATACACCTTTTCTTCTATAATACCATTTAAAAAGGCACTTTTTACATCCATTTGAAATAACTTAAACTTGTTAAAGCATACAAAGGCTAATAACATTCAAATAGCTTCTAATCTACCTACGGGAGCATAAATCTCATCAAAGTCTATTCCTTCTTCTTGATTATACCCTTTAGCAACTAGTCTAGCCTTATTCCTAGTTACTATTCCATTTTCATCCATTTTATTTCTAAATACCCATTTAGTTCCTATTATAGTATGATTCTTTGGTCTAGGAACTAGATTTCATACATTATTTCTTTCAAATTGATTTATTTCTTTTTGCATAGCGTTTATCCAATCAACATCCTCCTCGGCTTCTACAAATGTGTTAGGTTTTATTTGAGATAAATAAGCTACAAAATTTCAAATATTTCTAATAGAGGAACGAGTTCTTACCCTTTGTGAAGGATCACCAATCACTTGATTGATTGGATGATAATTTGCATACCTCCAATCTTTGGGAAGACTATCCTTTTATTGACTTGTAGATGGTTGATCAAGATTGGGAGCTTCTTCCTCTTGACTTGTTTGAGGTGGGCTCATCTTTGGGTCAACAATGGGATTAAGTGTTTCCATTCTTGGAATGAAATCTGTATCATCATTGAAAGAAACTACTCTACTACTAATCAAGTTAGACTCATCAAAGGCTACATGTACGAATTCTTCTACCACTAGTGTTCTTTTGTTAAAGACTCTATAAGCTTTATTAGAGGTTGAATATTCTAAGAATATCCCCTCATCGGTCTTTGAGTCAAATTTACCAAATTTAGTTTTATTTTTATTTAGGATAAAGTATTTACAACCAAAGGCGCGAAAATAGGAGATATTAGGCTTTCTACCTTTCCATGATTCATATTGAGTTTTGTTAAGCATAAGCCTAATTAAAAGTCTGTTTAAGACATAGCAGGAAGTGTTTGTGGCTTCTGCCCAAAAGTATTTTGGCAAGCTATTTTCACAAAGCATTATTCTTACAAATTCTTCTAGAAATCTATTTTTTTCTTTCAACAACTCCATTTTGTTGAGGAGTTCTAGGAGCTAAAAAGTTGTAATCAATTCCATTTTCATCACAAAATTTTGAAAAACTTTGGTTTTCACATTCTTTTCCATGATCACTTTTAATGCTTAAAATGCAAATTCTTTTTTCATTTTGAACCTTTTTACAAAAGTTTTCAAATCATTTGTAAGCTTTATCCTTGTAAGCAATAAAAATAATAAAGGTATATCTTGAATAGTCATCAACAGTAACAAGAGCATATTAATGGCCACCTAGACTAATGGTACTTATTGGACCAAATAAGTCCATATGCAAAAGTTCCAATGGTCTAGTAGTTGAGACTACATTTTTTGATTTAAAATAAATTCTAGTTTGTTTTCCTATTTGACAAGCATCACACACCTTTTCTTTTTCAAATTTGATTTTTGGAAGTCCAATGACTAAACTTTTCTTGAAATGATTTTAAGCAAATCCATATTCACATAGCCAAGCCTTCTATTCCATAGCCATGGGTTTTCACTAAATGTGAGAAAACATTTTTTCATTTTCCGAATGTAAAGATTTTAAATCAACTATATAGACATTTTCGTGTCTATGGCCAACAAACTTGATCTTGTTGCTCTTGATGTCTATAACTAGACAATGAGAGGTTTCAAATATGACTTTGTTACCTTTGTCACATAGTTGACTAATACTTAGTAAATTTGGCTTAAAGTCTTGCACAAGTAATACATGATCAATGGTTGAGAAATCATTACCAACTTTTCTATGCCCGATGATTTTTATCTTTGTGTTATCTCCAATGGTGACATATCTTCCATCTCTTAGAGTTAGTTCTTTGAATACACTTCAATCACCGGTCATGTGCTTTGAGCATCCACTGTCAAGGTACCAATAATTAGCTTTTTCCTTGGTGTGGAGACATATCTACATTACACAAGGATATACAATTGTACTCTTAGGTACCCAAAATTTCTTGGGTCCTTTGGGGTTAGTCCTAGAAAATATAATTCCTTTAGGGACCCATACTTTCTTAACATTGTAAGGTGTTCTAAAATTGTAGACATGTTGATTAGGCATAATCATAAGATAAAAGTTATTGATATTTCTAGGATTTCTCAAATATGCATGCCTATAGTTCCTTGGATACATGTTTCTATCATGAAGATTATGAACATGAGTGTTATTTCGAGGAAATGTATGATGATGATTTCTAGCATATGTACTTGCATTATTATGAACATGCATATTATTTTTAGGATACACATGATGGTAATTCCTAGGATGTGCATGTGTAGTGTGCAAGTTATGAGTATACATGTTATCTCTAGGATGCACGTGATGGTTACTCCTAGGATGTGTATATGCATTTCTTGAATGATTGTTCCTAGCATTTGCATTTCTTAAGTGAGCATACATATATGTATGAGTATTTCTAGGATGTTTAATTTTTGTATATGCATTAGAATTTAAATTCACATTTTAGCATACATTGAATGAGTACTTTTAACCTTGCTAGAGGTCTTGGAAGTAAAGGCTTCATTCACATATGTTGCTTTCATGAATAAGGTTTCTTTTGATTTTTGCTTGCCTAATGGAGAATAACCTAACCCGGATTTTCCTCCACTTAACCTTTGGCACGATAACACTTTATCTAGCTTTTCTTTTCCAAGCATAAGTCTTGATATAGTGTCATTCAATTATATTATTTTCTTCTTTAAGTTTTTATTTTCATATTTAAGAAAATCTTGAGAGGAATTATAAAGCATGGAAGATAGTTTTTCTTTTTCTTCCTTTAAGCCTTCCATCTTTTTAGAAATGGATGAGACTTCCTTTTTTTAGGGTGGTATTCCTAGAATCGAATTTCTTCAATTCTTCATGCATTTCATTTATAACTTCTATTAATTCTTCACTACTTCTAACAATGTTATTATTAGAAGGGGAAGACTTTGATACCTCATTTTCGTCGTCGATTGCCATTAGACATAGGTTGGCAATCTTCTCGTATCTGACCTCATTGTCCGAGGATTCTTCTTCTTCGTCATCACTCCAAGTGGTTGCAATCATTGCTTTCTTTTTGAAGCTCTTATATGGTTTGCTTGTCACTGTACAATTGACCTTAATGTGACCGGGCTTCTTGCAACCATAACACACAAGGGGTTCCCTTTTTGAAGTAGGATCATTTGTGTAAGGTTTCTTGCTCTTCTTCAAGAATATGTGAAACCTCTTGGTGATTAGAGCCATCTCACCATCTTCCTCTCTGCTTTCTATCTCTTCTTCTGTTTCTTCCTCTTTGTTGCTCGTAGAGGCCTTGATAGCAATCACATTTTTCTTATTCTCATCATCATTGACAACGAGATTCATTTCTTTCATCTCGTATGTCAATAGTGATCCTAGAAGTGTTTTGACATCAAGTTTGTCGAGATCTTTGGCCTCCGTGATGGTCGTCTTCTTTGGCTTCCAAGTGGGTAACAAAAACCTTAAGATCTTCCTTGTTAGTTCAAATTCCTCAATGTTCCTATCAAGAAGCTTTAACCCATTAACAATAGTTCCTTCATATGTAACTTGCAATTTGTCCCAAATCTCCTTAACCAAAACACAAGCAGAAATTTTATTATATTCAGAAATATCTAAAGCACAATGTAAAATACTTGTGGCTCTACTATTTAGAGAAATCATTCTACAATCTTCTTCATTGAACTCAGTTTTGAGTTTAGGCATTATATGATTGATTTCTCCAATAGTTATTTTCTTTGTAGGAATTCTAGGTCCTTCCTCAATAACTCTCCATAGATTGTAATCTTGTCATTCGACAAAGATTTTCATCATATTTTTTCAATAGTTATAATTTGAGCTATTGAACAAGGGAGGCCTAGTATAGGAATGTCCTTCGGAATAGTTATTTGATTCCACTGGATCAACTCAAGGGTTTTAAGCCTGAAATTGAGAACGAGACTCTGATACCAATTGTAAACCGAGGTTCTAACCCAAGAGGGGGATGAATTGGGTTTTCAAGTTTATAAAAATAGTTAAATGCGCAAGCAAACAAACAAGTGATGTGCTTTAAGTAAAAGAGTGCAAAGAAGAGAAAGTGTAAACTCAGTTTATAGTGGTTCAGCAATATCGGATTCCTTCCGACCCTACATCCCCTCTCTTTAAGGAACCTTCTTGAAGTAATCCACAAAAACTTTTATTCGTACAACTTTACGGGTGTTATACAAACCTTACAACCAATCATTTCCTCACGAAAGTTATTCCCTTCCTCATGGAGCTAATCCCTTCCTCACGGAAGCTTACAAAGAAGTGTTTAATCCTAAACACTCTAAGAGTTATTATAACCCTTTCCTCTTTACAATAAACGAGATTTGTTGTAGAGTAAATGGTAGAGAGGTAGCAATGAATGCTTTTACAAATGAACAATATCTCACTTTCAAGAATAAGCTTGACGAATGGCTCAACAATAAATTTTTCAACGCTTTTGAGAATTAATGAGCAAACTTGTGAATTGAATGTGTTCTCTTGTTGTTTTAAATGCTAATTGAAGTGGGTTTATATAGCCTTGAATCAATATGGCCGTTAAACATTGACTTGGTAGGTTTGGTGTATTAAATGCTCAAGTCTCGTGTCTCAAATGGTCATATTTTTGAATTACCAGTCGATTGGGTCTTGTTGTGCGATAATATACCTAAATAAATAGGTGAATGATCGGACTTTGTTTTACTTGCAAGTGCACAAGGTCAACAGTGTAGTATAGTGTGCGAATGCAAGATCATCTCCACAGGGATTGGTAAAGTTCAATTTAGAATTAATTTCTCTAAAGTAAAAAGATGTAAATAACAACTGAATGGTGATTTGATAATAATAAAGACATAGGGCTTTGATATCCACCACTAGTCATACATTCCTGATTTTGTATAAGGTATCAGTGCTCTAGCCTTATTATGTGTACCTACTGGTTGCCAACCTAAGGGCATGGTATCTACTCCTTAAGCTATTGATTTCCCTAAGCAACGAGTTAGGCATGGTATCTACTCTAACTTTTTTCTTCCTTAAGGGATTCAGCATGGTATCTGCTTGAGTTGTTCCTTAAGAAAACATAGGTACTGTGGAAATCGACAACCACATGAGACCTAGGGCATGGTATCTACTCCCGGTTTCCCATGTTGATTAACCCGGGTATCCGGATAAGATGGTCCCTTGTTACTAATGTTAGACCCAGGACTCGGTCATCCAAATTGATCTAACTAACCCATCCATACCACATGCATACGTTGGCCTTACACATACATATGAGGAATTTAAATAAGCACAGGTGTTAATCAAGTTAAGTAACATAATAAGCTATGCAAAGATTTAATCAATGAATAAAAATATGGGAATGCATAACTAGGGCTTCAATCGAGCCCTATAAGAGAGTTAGTTACACATACTAACTGAAGTAAACATAATTAAACTAAACATAAGGGAGAAGAATAAACCCGAGAGAAGAGGTGTCAATTCTCTCCCAAGCTCTCCACTCCAAGTAAAAGAAAAGAGAAAAGTGTTTCTTTCTAAGGTCTGTTTTTGTGTGTGAGTTACAAGTGTATTTATAGGTCTTTGAGAAGTCCTAATAGACCCATGAGTCCTAAACTTTCCTAAAACGACAATCCTAAACCTTCCTAAAACGAAAATCTTGTACTTTCCAAAATAAGGTTCTGCAGTTTACTGTTCACGCCTGTATATGTGCGCTCGATCACATGTATCATTGCGCTCGATCCTACAAGTGTGCGCATGATCGTATGTGCGCTCGATCGCATTGCATGTGCGCTCGATCGCACTTTGTCCAGAAAATGCTCCAGGGCTTCTAGATTTCTTCCTTAAAGTGCCAAAACTGCTTCTTTTTCTCCAATACCCTATAAAAACATGTAAAACACACAAATGGAGTAAAAGATACCAAATTAACGTAATAAAGGATCTAACAAGTGTAAATAAGGGGGTTTAAATATGTATATTTAAGCGTCTATCACACCCCCAAACTTACATATTGCTAGTCCCTTAGCAATACTAAATTAAAAACTAAAGCAGAAATATAGATAAATCCAATATTCATAGTGTCAATAAAAAATCTAGATTTTACACAAAACAATGATGCGCATTCATGAGCAAGCTTAACAAGTGTAAACATATATCTGCAATGAATAAGAGTTTTGAACGTAAATCATATTCACTAGGTATTCTAAGATATCACAAGTTTGACTTCGGAGTGTGGTGATTAGCACATAAAAGATTGAGTTTCCAAGAAATTCAAATGGGTAGTGTTTCGATGACTCAAGATTCACCAACTTTCTATTAGAGTCAACAAATATGGCATAGACTTTTATTTGCGAGATTTTTGCCAAGTTAGTTCCCTTAAGCTTTCTTGATGACTCGTGTAACGAGCGTTTGGCCAATGACTCCCAAACCAGATGGTTTTAGGGCATTAGGTGTAAAGACACCCCTAAGGACTTACTGGCTCGAGTCAACAAGGCTACGAAACTAACTGATTTTTATGCTACCATTTAGAATTTTCCACCTTTTGACGTGACACTCAATGCTTACTGAGGTAAGAGGGCCAGTTACTCAACGAAAAATTTCTTTTTAATGATCACTTAAGATTTTCCACCTTTTAACGTGACACTCAATGCTTACTGAGGCAAGAGGGTCAGTTACTCAGCGGAAGATTTGTTTTTATTGATCATTATAAGCATTTTTTTATTTTTGAGCACGAATCAATCTTTTCTATTTTTATATGCCAAAATGTCAATCTAATAGGTCATCTAGTTCACAGTCAAGCAAAAGAAACATACCAATCCAAATATCATGTCATACCCCACACAGCTATGTGCTAATGTGCTCGTGATAGTTCAAGTTAAACTTGTGAATTCTTAAATGCCAAAAGGGCAGTGATCTAGGTTCAAAACTTGTTTATTGGCCTATATGTTCAAAGTTTTAAGCTCACTGATGAAGTCGAATCATAACATTTTGTTTAGATCACAAAAAAAAAGTTTATTGGACAGAATGAGCATGCATTTATCTATGAAAATAGCGACAAAACTAAAAATGTAGGACATAGTGTAGTGTGTGAATGTGTCCCCATACCCCCAAACTTAAAATGCACATTGTCCCCAATGTGTAAATAGCATGGAAAGATCTGACCTGGGAGATGGAGAGCTATATGGCTGGCATGGCTTGTAGCACGCCCCCAAACTTCAACTGGATGCACTAACACTGTCCTTGAAAAAGAAAGAAAAGTAAACATAAAATGGAAAACAAGTACTAATAACAAAATAATAAACAAGTAAAATACTAATAACTATAAAAAGGATATGCAGTGGGGTGCCTCTCATGAGTGCTAAGTTTTACGTCTTCAGCCAGACGTTGTACTCTCTCACTGCTGATCATCAGGTGGTGCAGTCGGAGAGGTACCGGGTGCTGGAGGTAGGCAATCAAGTATGGCCTGCAGCATGGCCTCCTGGCGTGTAAATCGTGCATCCAAACTGTCGATGCGCTGATGTACAAGAGTGGTGGCGGCAGCGACCTCCCCTCGGAAGGAGGATAGCTCAGCCAAAAAGTGCTGGGACTCGGTGGGTCCCATATCCGAATGGTCCTCTTCCCGTACCGGGCTCATGACAGGGGCCTCGGTCTCCATGTGATCCTCCTCTACTCGCTCAGCTGCTGGAGCAGGAACTGGGGGACCTCGTGGCATGTGTGATATGCTTTGTGTCCACTGAGCCTGCCCAAAGATAGGATGCTCTCGTACTGGCCCATCACTGTGGGTCCCTTTAATCCCCTTCTTCTTGAGAATGAAGGTGAGTAGGAACGGGAAAGGGAGTCCCCAAGCATTGACCGTGGTAGTCTGACGGCCATGTACGTGATCCCAGAACTTGTGCAGCTGGCTCCAAATGACAGACGGGATAGAGTACCAGTGGCCTCTATGGAAGGCGTATAATGTCTGAAGAAACTGGTCTCGTCGCTGTGTCTTGTGCCCCAACGGACACACATTACACTGGAGGATCGTATCGATGAGCCATAGTCTGGGGGGTAGCTTGGATCGGCCGGTCGCATTGTTATGCCTGTCGGCATACTGGCCAGCGCACATATCCATGATGGTCTCGGCCGGGGCAAAGGACTCCGGCTGCTCCTCAATATCAGTGCCATCAGGAGGGGACTCATCCGTGCAATGAAGAGCAGTGGCGATATCGGTACTGGTTACCTCGATGGGCGTGCCCCTAACCGAAGAGGTGAGGACCCCCGGTCTGCTGCAGTCGAAAGATAAATGCTCATAAAACTGCACTACGAGCTAGGAGTAGGCAGTGGAGCACACCGGCTTAAACAACCTCTTCAACCCTCGGAGTCGGAGTGCTTAGACGGCCCATTGAGTGGCATCCATGTGCCTGAATATGTCGTCGATGGTGAAAGCGGTTTCGAACAACAACTCTCATTGCTCGATGCTGGGCCGGGATGAGGACGCACGACTGCTGGAGGCGCCAGACGTGGAAACAGATGGTCGAGACATGCTGGTGCTTGTCTTCTGGTTGATTTGCAATCAATCTCAGTGGTGTGCGCTCGATTACACCCGGTCAGGATTTATGTCAAACAGCTTATGTGCACCAAACAGGCAAGCTATGGTCTTTTCAACTTGGAACTCGTTCCTACCCCTCCTGCAACCAAACAAACATTCAATCAAACACACAGTAATGTATATGTAAAATGAATTCACAGTTTCTATTTAAAATTCGTGTATGTGTACAATACCTTGTGCAATGTATGACGGAATGTGAATAGGGAGGGGGGTTGACGGCGGTGCTGGTGGAGGACGGTGGTGAGGGTAAGGTGATGATGAGGTGTTGTGGTGGTTAGGTGTGAGGTAGGTTGATGTGGGTAGAGGTGTTGTGTGCGAGTGAGAGTGAGAGCAAATGTGCAGGGGGCGAGTGAAGTGAGTGAGTGAGTGAGTGAGTTCAATTTTATAAATGTCTCTGCCTTGAGTGCGCTCGATTGCACACGGGGTGCGCTCGATTGCACTCGTGTGCTCGCTTATGTTTTTAGGACACGTTCGATCGCACTCTTACGCTCGATCGCACTGAAGGGTGCGATCGATCGCAAGTGTGGCATATAAGTATAATTAAAAAAATTACCTTAGCAAAAAGAATAACTAATTGAAACAACACAACCTTACCAGTTGTTAGTGGCTTCAGTACCACTAACCTTACCAGAGGTGCTTGAGCTTAATAGATGATCAAATTTTTACTTTGCTCAAGCACTCTCTTGCGACCGTGCTAGTTGTTTGGAGGGAAGCACCTAGAGTCCACCTCGTGGAGCTCTAGTGCCTGTGTTTCGGCTGTATCCTGGACTGATTCAAGTGCCAAGTCTTCATTTCTTGGAAGGAATTTAGTGTCAAGGTATGGCTTGGCTCTGTGTCCATTGATTGTAAAAGGTTGATTTCTATTGGGACCACAGACTTCTAATGCCCCATGAGGGAAGACCTTGGTGACCATGTACGGACCATACCATCTGGATTTCAGCTTGCCTGGGAACAACCTTAATCGTGAGTCATATAGCAGCACCTTTTGTCCTACATGGAACTCTTTTCGGTTTAGTTGTTTGTCATGATAAGCTTTCGTCCATTCTTTGTATAACTTTCCATTCTCATAGGCCTCATATCTTAATTCTTCAAGCTCATTTAGATACAGTTTCCTTTTCTCACCTGCTTGCTTCATGTCAAAGTTGAACTGCTTAATGGCCCAATATGCTCGATGTTCTAATTCCACCGGGAGGTGGCATGATTTTCCAAAGACGAGGCGGTAGGGAGACATGCCAATTGGAGTCTTATAAGCTGTTCTATATGCCCATAGAGCGTCGTTTAAGCGTAGAGACTAATCCTTCCGATTTGGCTTTACTGTCCGTTCTAGGATTCCCTTGATTTCTCGGTTGCTTATTTCTACTTAGCCACTGGTTTGAGGATGATAAGGAGTGCCAACTCTATGAGTAATCCCATACTTTAGGAGTAGTGCGGAGAAAGAACGATGATGGAAGTGGCTGCCCCCATCACTGATGATCACTCTTGGAGTTCCAAACCTAGTAAAAATGTTAACCTGCAGAAACTCGATAACCACTTTGTGATCATTAGTCCTTGAGGGGACAACCTCAACCCATTTAGACACATAATCCACACCCACAAGAATATATAAATAGCCAAATGAATTAGGAAAAGGTCCCATGAAATCAATGCCCCATACATCAAAGAGTTCTACTATATGAATATTTTGTAAGGGCATTTGATTTCGGGAAGAAATGTTACCTGTCCGCTGGCATCTATCACATGAGCTGCAAAAGGAGAAAGCATCTTTAAATAACTTTGGCCAATAGAAACCAGATTGGAGTACCTTAAGAGCTGTTCGTTTTGCTCCAAAATGACCTCCACAAGCCAACTGATGGCAATGTTGCAACAAACTCGAATGTTCCTCTTCTGGGACACATCTTCTGATGATTTGATCAGGGCAGACCTTGAAAAGGTATGGGTCATCCCATATGTAGTGTCTTGATAGAGATATTAGCCGTTTCTTTTCTTGAGTGGTCATACCTGGGGGAAAAATTTTAACAGTTAGATAATTAACTATATCAGCATACCATGGAAGTTTTACCTCAAGTGCAAATAGTTGTTCATCGGGAAAGTTCTCATTTAAGGGAAACTTTTTATCATCACTTTCATATGGGAGTCTTGACAAATGATCCGCAACTACATTCTCACTGCCCTTCTTGTCCTTGATTTCTAAGTCAAATTCTTGGAGTAAGAGTATCCGTCTGATTAGCCTAGGCTTTGCATCTTTCTTAGAAAACAAATATCTCAAAGCAGCATGGTCAGTGAATACAATAACTTTAGAACCAATAAGATACGATCTAAACTTCTCTAAAGCAAAAATAACAACTAACAATTATTTTTCAGTAGTAGAATAGTTGAGCTGAGCATCATTTAGTGTTTTAGAAGCATAGTAAATAGCATGAGGTACCTTATTGTTTCTTTGACCCAAGATAGCTCCCAAGGCGAAGTCACTGACATCACACATTAATTCGAAAGGTAGATTCCAATCTGGTGCCATCATTATTGGGGCAGAGGTGAGAACGTTCTTCAAGGTGTTGAAAGCTTGCATACAATCTTCACTGCATTCGAACTTGGTATCTTTAGTCAATAGTGCACAAAGGGGTCTCGAGATTTTGGAGAAGTCTTTTATGAATCTTCTATAAAAACCCGCATGTCCAAGGAAGCTTCTAATGCCCTTGACCGTGAGAGGGGGAGGTAGCTTTGAAATGATGTCAACCTTAACCTTGTCTACTTCAATACCTTTGTCTGAGATGGAGTGACCTAACACAATACCTTATTGAACCATGAAGTGACATTTCTCCCAATTCAGTACTAAATTAGTTTCTTCACATCTCCTTAGGACATTTTCCAAATGATTTAGGCACTCATCGAAAGTAGATCCAAAGACACTGAAATCATCTATGAATACCTCAATATATTTCTCTACCATATCGGAAAAAATGCTCATCATACATCTTTGAAAAGTGGCTGGTGCGTTGCATAAACCGAATGGCATTCTTCTATAAGCAAATGTACCGAAAGGACATGTGAATGTAGTCTTTTCTTGATCCTCAGGTGCTATGGCGATTTGATTGTATCCACTATATCCATCCAAGAAGCAGTAATAACTATGACCGGCTAATCTTTCTAGCATTTGATCAATGAATGGCAGGGGAAAATGATCTTTTCTAGTTACTTTGTTTAACCTCCAGTAATCAATGCATACTCTCAAACCCGTTGTTTTTCGTGTAGGTATAAGCTCTTCATCTTCATTCTTTACCACAGTAATCCCACTCTTTTTGGGAACGACTTGGACTGGACTCACCCATTTGCTATCCGATATAGGGTAGATGATGCCGACATCTAGTAGCTTTAGTATCTCGGCCTTTACTACCTCCTTCATGTGTGGGTTAAGTCTTCTTTGAGCATCTCGAGTGGGTCGTGCTTCCTCTTCAAGGTAGATGTTATGCATGCACTTTGCTGGACTTATCCCCTTAATGTCAGCAATGGTCGACCCAATAGCAGTTTTATGCTCCCTAAGAACTCTTAATAGCTTCCCTTCTTCTCCACTACTCAAGTTGGCAGCAATTATCACAGGTAAGGTCTCATGTTCTCCCAAATAGGCGTATGTTAGATGCTCAGGTAGCTGTTTGAGTTCCAATGTTGGTGCCTGCACAATGGATGGAAGAAGAGTAGTATTAGTAGGTATGAGAATTTCAAATGGAGGAGGATACATACTGGAGTATTTAGGAGAGGTTGCAAGATGGTGCACAGCTGTGATGATGTCATCAGTAATATTTTCATATTCTTGCTCAATATCCATCTCAGTGAAGCTATAGGTGAGAGTAGTCTCTAATGAATCAATGTGTTGGACCTGAAATGCTTGCTCAACAAAGTTTTGTATCATACAAACATTAAAGCAGTCAAAGTCATCTTGAGGAAACTTTATTGCATCAAATATTTTAAATTCTATCTTCTCACCATTAATTTTCATACTTACTATACCCTTTTTCACACAGATTTTAGTGTCGGCAGTCCTCATGAAATGTCTCCCTAGTATGATAGGTAAAGGTAATGGCATAGGGCATTCTTGCATGTCTAATACAATAAAATCTGCAGGTAGAATGAACTTGCCAACTTTTACTAAGACATCCTCGAAAATACCTCTAAGTCTTTTAATACTCCTATCTGCCAACTGTAAGGTAATAGAAGTCGGCTGTAGCTCCCCCAAACCTAGGGTTTCGAATACTGTGTAAGGTAGCAAGTTTACCCCTGCTCCTAAGTCTAGTAATACCTTGTCAAACAGTTGATCACCTATCCTACAGGGTATGGTAAAACTACCAGGGTCTGTCAGTTTTGGTGGGAGTTTCCTAAGTAGTACAACACTTACCTCCTCAATTAATGCTACAGTCTCATGTTCTTGAAATTTTCTTTTATGAGTGCAACAATCTTTTAGGAATTTAGCATAAGCAGGTATTTGGTGAATTGCATCTAGTAATGGAATATTAATTTCAACTTTCCGTAAGGTCTCAAAAATATCAAGCAGTTTATTGTCTTTCTTTTGTTTTACTAACCTTTGCGGGAAGGGTGGTGCATTCACCTTCTCCGTCTCACTTACCCTTGATGATGTTTCTTTGGATGCTACTGCCGAATCCTCGGATCCAATCACCTTGCCATTTCTTAAGGTTGTGACAGCTTTTAGTTGTTGATGCCCACCAGGGTTGGGTAGTGTTTGAGCTAGGAGCTCTCCTTGCTTTCTGCTACTGAGATCTTTAGCTAATTGTCCCATTTGTACCTCTAGTCTTTGAATTGCTTGCTCATGTGCCACATTGGTTTGTTTTTGCTGAGTCATGAACTATTCTTGCGACGTCACCAGTTGTCTTACTAGACTTTCGAGGTCGTTTCTTTTTGGTTCAGAATTAGCATGGGCAGTGGGCTGCTGATTTCGTTGCTGTCCTTGGTTGTTTTGATTGTTGCTCCATGAGAAATTTAGGTGATTCCGCCATTCAGGGTTGTAGGTGTTTGCATATGGGTTATTCTTTGGCGGATAGTTGTTGGGTCCCACATAATTTGCTTGCTCCGGATTTGCAGATAACGGACAAGCATTAGTATTGTGATCATATTGAGAGCATATCGCACATACCTGTAGTGGTGTAGCTGAGGTAGTTTGAACAGCCATGGCTTTTACCAATAAATCTAGTTTTCTTTCCATTGCAGCCATTTGAGGGGAAGATCCTCCATTCGTATTTATCTCATATATACCTTTACCTTTGGTCATATGTCTACCTCGAGAGGAGAATTGCTGAGTGTGTTCACTGAGGGTTTCGAACAGTTCCATTGCCTCTTCGCTGCTTTTCTCCATAAGGACTCCTCCACAACCTGAATCAACAATACATTTATTAGTATCATTTAAACCTTCGTAGAATGCTTGTACCAGTTCATCTTGAGGTAGGTTGTGATGTGGGCATTTGAGTAGCAATTCATTGAAGTGTCCCCATGCTTCGAAGAAAAGGTCCCCATCCTTTTGTTGGAAGGATTGGATCTCCTTTCTCATTTGTCTTGTCTTTTGGGCTGGGAAGAATTTCCTCAAGAATTTGCTTGCTAACTCCTCCCAAGTGTGGATGGAAACTGCAGGCAAGGAATTATACCAAAGTTTAGCATTATCTTTCAAGGAAAAAGGGAATAGAATTAACCTTATTCCCTCTTGGTCTAGTCCTTGTATGTGCTGGAACTTGCAAAGATCAAAAAATTCTCGGAGATGTAAGTGTGGATCTTCATTAGGAGTTCCCCTAAAATGCGTCAGGGCATTCAAGATTTGCGGAGATATGTAATAATTTCCCGCTGCCTCAGGTTGATATGCGATGCATGACGGTTGATCGATGTTCCGAGGGATGAAGGATTGCTTCATTGGAACTCGTGTAGGTGGTTGCTGGTTTTCGAGCTGTTCCGCCATTTGTGTTTCGTTCTCGATTTCTCCTTTGTTCTCCTCAAAGTTGTCCCTAAGCCTTTGTCGGATGGTCCGTTCAAGCTCGGGATCGAGGGAAAAGAATTCCGAATGTCGGGATCGAAGTCCGTGCATAAAGCAGAAAAACTAGTTTTAGTGCAGCAGTGCAACTCTGCTGCTCGGGTACTCTCTGCCCCAAATGCGCTCGATTGCACAGGAGCTTGCGATCGATCGCAAATTCCACAGAAAGTGCAAGTAGGGTTTTGTGAAGTACCTGAAAGATAAAACAACTTTGATTAAGTTTTGATAAAAGATTGTAAAAATAAAATAAGAACAATGATAAAATGAAAGTAATCCTAAAATGAACTTTTAGCGCAATCCCCGACAACGGCGCCAAAAACTTGTTGTGCGATAATATACCTAAATAAATAGGTGAATGATCGGACTTTGTTTTACTTGCAAGTGCACAAGGTCAACAGTGTAGTATAGTGTGCGAATGCAAGATCATCTCCACAGGGATTGGTAAAGTTCAATTTAGAATTAATTTCTCTAAAGTAAAAAGATGTAAATAACAACTGAATGGTGATTTGATAATAATAAAGACATAGGGCTTTGATATCCACCACTAGTCATACATTCCCGATTTTGTATAAGGTATCAGTGCTCTAGCCTTATTATGTGTACCTACTGGTTGCCAACCTAAGGGCATGGTATCTACTCCTTAAGCTATTGATTTCCCTAAGCAACGAGTTAGGCATGGTATCTACTCTAACTCTTTTCTTCCTTAAGGGATTCAGCATGGTATCTGCTTGAGTTGTTCCTTAAGAAAACATAGGTACTGTGGAAATCGACAACCACATGAGACCTAGGGCATGGTATCTACTCCTGGTTTTCCATGTTGATTAACTCGGGTATCCGGATAAGATGGTCCCTTGTTACTAATGTTAGACCCAGGACTCGGTCATCCAAATTGATCTAACTAACCCATCCATACCGCATGCATACGTTGGCCTTACACATACATATGAGGAATTTAAATAAGCACAGGTGTTAATCAAGTTAAGTAACATAATAAGCTATGCAAAGATTTAATCAATGAATAAAAATATGGGAATGCATAACTAGGGCTTCAATCGAGCCCTATAAGAGAGTTAGTTACACATACTAACTGAAGTAAACATAATTAAACTAAACATAAGGGAGAAGAATAAACCCGAGAGAAGAGGCGTCAATTCTCTCCCAAGCTCTCTACTCCAAGTAAAAGAAAAGAGAAAAGTGTTTCTTTCTAAGGTCTGTTTTTGTGTGTGAGTTACAAGTGTATTTATAGGTTTTTGAGAAGTCCTAATAGACCCATGAGTCCTAAACTTTCCTAAAACGACAATCCTAAACCTTCCTAAAATGAAAATCTTGTACTTTCCAAAATAAAGTTCTGCAGTTTACTGTTCACGCCCGTATATGTGCGCTCGATCGCATGTGTCCTTGCGCTCGATCGCACTGTGCGCTCGATCCTACAAGTGTGCGCATGATCGTATGTGCGCTCGATCGCATTGCATGTGCACTCGATCGCACTTTGTCCAGAAAGTGCTCCAGGGTTTCTAGATTTCTTCCTTAAAGTGCAAAAAGCTGCTTCTTTTTCTCTAAAACCCTATAAAAACATGTAAAACACACAAATGGAGTAAAAGATACCAAATTAACGTAATAAAGGATCTAACAAGTGTAAATAAGGGGGGCTTAAATATGTATATTTAAGTGTCTATCAGGTCTTTGTACCAGTCAACTGGGTCAAGTGAGAAATCCCATTTTTAGGCTGTGGGAGAGTACCAGTCGATTGGGAACTCTCTATCCCAGTTGCCAGTCGACTGAATTTTTAACCCCAGTCGACTGAGAACTTTCTGTCCCATATCTCAGTTGATTGGTATATTAAGCCAGTCGACTAGGTTGCCCTTCAACCCAGTTTTACAAGTTTCAAAACTATTTTTGACTTGGAACCATTTGTATTAATAGTTTTGTCAAAATCCTTTTGTAAAAATAGCCATAGGACAAAGTATTTGAACATGAGAGATTTACAGTTATTTTCAATACCTTAATGAATATTCTATATCTTCTGTCTTGTCTTGGTGTCTGAAACTGGTTGAGTTCTTACATTTTGTTTATTTGTTGAAAGCTTTTACCGCTTAAACACTTAGATAAAACTGTTAGTACAATTAAAGTAGTGTTTTATCATTATTAAAATCAAATAAAGGTTAACATATATATATATATATATATATATATATATAACTATAAATTATATATATAATTTTAATAGGGTTAGGTCAAGTGGTTAACTGATATATTTAAAAATCAAGAACCATAACCATAATCATAAAAAAAAATACTAACTATAAATCTAACAATTTCTTTTAATAACCATATTTTTGTTTAGGTTATAAAACGATTTAATTAAGTTTTTAATTTAATTTTATCCGACCCTACTTAGCAGACTAAAGTTGTTTAATTCTGTATGCCCTTGTAGAAAAACATCTCGAGTCAAAGCTTCCTTCTTATTGATTGGGCCTAAGCCCCCACTTTTATTGGGAGCACCTCTAACTTGGACCAAGTCTCCTCATTTGGTAAAGCCTCATTTATACTTAGGTTTATGTCATTTTCATATTTGGTTAAAGCTATTAAACCTCTCCAAACCACTTTTATTATTATGGTCATCAATCTTCAATCCTTTTTGGTTTACAAGATCAATCACTTTTTCTATTTCTACTCCATGTGGATTTTTATCTACCTTGAAAGTTATTTCTACTCCATGTGGATTTTTATCTACCTTGAAAGTTACCCGCCATATAATTTAACAAAATATTCCTTTAAAAATGCTTAATTTTACTACCATTATATTTCACTATTTCCCTAGTTGTCAAGGTTTCAGCATAATCTATAAGCTTGTAATGGCTCTCTCTTTGCCAACTAAAATATTAAAGATAGGATAATGGTTTTTCATGGGAGATAAATTTGTTTATATGATTTCAAAAATATTACATAAAAAAACTTTGATTCCAAAATATTTTTTACAAAATGTTTACTGTAAATTTTTTTTTACCTCCGGTGAAAAAACAGTTACCCTAAAGATTTTGATGAAATACTTACTATTTTTCATGAACTGTATTGAAGCTATTATTGAGCCCTTTACTTCGGTTGAGATCTTAGCAATGTGTATGTCACAAAACAAGTAAGCTTCCCATATTCTCATGTGGACCAACAATGATAAAAATGGTGTTTTGACATAGGGTGTAGGGGCCTGTTATATCCATGGGACCCATGAGTACCAATATGATTTTTGCCACGTGTATTGCATGGATTGTAGGGGCAAAATTCCCCAGTGATGCAACAAAAAAGAAAGCCAAAATAAAGTCTAGAGAAATGATGAGAATGTTCATTTAGCAATTTCCCCCTTCTTTAATAAAAAAAGAAAAGTGGAAAAAAGAGAATGGGCCAATGAGACCTAAAAACATTGAAAGCTGAAGCTTGTTTTTGCAATTACATGATTGCTGGCCCTATCTTTGGTGAAATTTCTTGTAGGTTTTCTTTCTCCACTTTGGGATCACTTTATTGGATTATCTTTCAACGAAAGAGTTATTATTTTACATTAATTTCTTGTAGGTTATTCTCTTTGTGTTTGGAAATATAAAATTAAGATTTGAAATTAAAATATAAAATAAATCATAGTTATTTTAACGAAAAAATTATGATTTAATTTTAATTTTAACTTTAATTTCATATTATCAAATATAATCGACTACAGTTTAATGCTTTTTATTATGGTATGTAATAATGGGCCATTTGTTTAACTCATAAAATAATATGGGCCTATTCAAATGCCTTATTTTATTAAATTCATTAACAAATATGCATCCTAGAACCCGTAAAACAATAAGAGTATTTTAGGGTATCAATCTTAAAAAAACTACTTTACAAATGTAAAATTTTAATAAAAAAAAAAAAAAAATTCTGCAATTGAACACGCCCTTTGACATTTTCACTAACAATTGACCAAAAAAAAAAAGCATAGATAGCAATTGCTCAATAATAAACGTATGGAAGTTAAGAAGTGATGAATGGGATGTTGATGGATTTAATTTAAGGGAATTTGGTCGCATTTATATCTTTCAAAATTTCAATGGAAGAAAAAACAAAAACAACACATCCGCACCTGCACTATATTTAGATATGAACTAATGCTAGAAATCAAACCCTTGACACAAAACTCAGACAACAAGCTACAATTAGATTCACATATTCTTAATTTTGAACAAAACATAAAAAAAAAGGTGCAAATTTATAAGTCAACACTGAGAATTTGAAAGCGCCCCTTCAAGCTTTAGACAAAATCACATTTTGAAGAACCCCAAGTTAATCTCCGCCTGAACCACTGAAAACTTCTACTTCATCAACTAGCAAAATGATGTCAACTTGAAATCAGATTCCAATAGTTGAAAGTAGTGAACAGCATATGAGAAGGGTGTTGTGCTGGAGAAGAAGCCCCAAAACTAGTCATATTTAATATCTTGAGTGCGAATATTGTACGAGCCTCCGTTCAGCTCAACACTGTTTTTCAGCTCCCCCTTCATCTGAGTTAGATAAACAAAGAACATTAACAGGAACAATGACATGCAACATCCAAGGACACTTGGTAGAAAACTGGGACATAATACTTATAATATAAGAATAACATAGATTTGCCACGAAATCAACCCAAATCAGAAGATGTGGAGACAAATGTCTAGATATTTCCAAATAATAGATGTTGTCTTTCAGCTATATAGGATGAAAAAATCAATGGTAATATTAATTCAATCAGCTTCATATCAAGCTATGAGCCCTTATATACATGTTCAAGAATGAAAAAATCAAGATTAGATACAACTACGAAGATACCATGGTGCAGAATAACAATTTAACAAAAAGACAAGGTGCAACAAGTTACCTTTTTCAAGAGCTTCTTTTGATATTGGTAACCCTAATAAAGGAAGAATTAATACAGAATCAATGCTCTTGTCAAAATTACAAAAGGGAAGAAGAAAAAAAAAGAAAACAAAAAAGAAACAAAGTAAACTTATGAGCTGCCTACTAACCTTGTCAGTTCCATAAAGAAAATCACAGTAAGTGAACACTGAAGCAAAATTGCTCTGGCTTTGTCCTCCAACATAATGGTGATAGTCATGGTACTCTGCACCACCATAAAATGGAATATATTTTGTCGGGCTCCAGGGAAAGTCGTAACTGCTTAAAAATATGTAAGTTATAATGTGCTCTACAAGTAAATTTTTAAGCAGGAACGAGAAACACAAAAACATAAAAGAGCAGTATGTGAAAGAGAGTTTCTTCAGCTGCCGATATAGAAAACCAATGTACATAAGGAGCAAACTTTCATAAAAATAACAGGTCTAAGGTAGAATTCTCACCATGTATATAATGTTTTCAGCTTAATTCAAGTTATGATAAAAAAAGAAAAATTGCATCCATAAATTCATGAAAACAATCAACATCACTGACATGGATGAGACTAACAAATAAAAATATGAATTTCTGATAGATGCACCTTTTTCTTCCTAGTATGTCATATAAAGTATAAACCCCATCCTTTGGTCAACTTATAAAGACAACTCCAATTCTGGATATTGGAGCTAGGCACATTTCCTTCTCTACCTATAGTACTTAAAACAATTTTCATTTTAAATGATCACACAAACTCCATGACCATAATTACTTCATTAATAGAATAGTGAGGCACACACTAGCCATGTGACTAGCTCTGGTCCTACACTATAATCATCTAAGTCGTCACAATTAAGGTCTTTGTGTGACACCTACAAGACCAGACAGATTGTTCATCAGAAAAAAAGTAATCAGCATAAACATTTCCCACCTCATCCCAAATATTTCACATAATTTGCGTGTATCCATCTCCATAAAAACAACCACTTATAAAGAGCCATTACACTTTTAGGTATTGCAATTACCTCTACATGTGTTGCATAGATAAAATCAATTGCAGAAACCATGCATTACAAAGCTTTTGGTATTTGAACTGTTAGATAGCCTCTAAATAATGAGAACAGAAATAAACAAAACTGACTTTTAGGATAATTCTTTTTCTATAAGCGATTCCAAATTTTTTGTGGCTGCTGGGACTTTTGGCATAATATATCATGAGTTACCAATCACTGTATCAGCTAATTTCCAAATTACGATTGCACCTTCAAACCTATCCTTGAGCATGCCAGCTTGTCAGACGCATGCCTTGTTCCCCCTCAATTAACATCATCCTATTCTACCCCTTGTGTAGCAGAGACACAACCTGGATCTGCAGGAATTCAAATTTCCAAGTTCCCCATCCTTTCTAGGGCCACCATCTATGCACCAGTACAGATACACAACTCCAAAACTAAGGGGACTTGTAAAGTATCTACTTGGATGATGCAAATACCCAAAATCTGAATTGGAGGACGAGGTAAATATGCTTTTATTTCCATTTGCCAATAAAAGGACATTCTCTGCAGCTTCAGTGTAAGGGTCTATTTCAAATGAAAGAAAAATGTGTACATACAAGTATGTTTAAAAAATGCCAAATACATAATGAGAACAGAGATGGAAACAAGAGACCCTAAAAGCACAGAAAAAGTTATACACGAAGATTCTGAATTTCTCTTTCTATCCATAAAACTTGATCAGATTTCAAGCAGTTCCACTCTTCTAATTCTCTGCTAACTTGATTTTGCAACAGGAACTCGTAGAATGCCCATAAAGCTATCAATCAAACAAAGCCGATGATGTTCACCCATTATTCATCCATAATTGAAAATCCATTTTCTGTCTCTTTTTTTTGTCTCTCTGTCTTTTGTCCTTGACAGAATTTCACCTAAAGGACATCTATCCCTATGTTACACAAATTTAAGCAGCTTTTGTTTTTCTTATTAAACATTTTCCAGGAAACACCATCTATATTGCCATAGTATTATAATGCATGACACCCTGGTCAGTGGGAAGATTCTAAAACTACATCTCTGGTTTCCTTAACCTCATTCTAATCAACTTCTCAAAGATGTTATTGCCTTATTATTGTAGAGGGCAGCTAAAATTTATAAAGCTATTAGTGCGCAACAAAACAATATGATAGCTTGGCAATAGGACTAAAAAAAATGTGATACAGGATGGGAAAAACTGAAGCAGTAGTAAACAAAACATGACATTCAAGGAAAGGAAATACTAATTATGAACACGTTCCAGCTTACAAAGTGGTCAAATTTTAAGTCAGTTGACATCTACCATGAGTTATTGTCATAATTATCTTAACAACTACCTAATGCACACCCTTATGTTTCGTTTGAAAATTGATCACTTAAATATGATTTGTTCAGCCAATTTGTTTGTGTAGTAACAGTACTCTCCAGTAATATATACAATTAACAAAAAGGACAAAAGACAAAAGTTGAATAGGAAAAGGCATCATACTGATCTTAGTCCTCAACAAATGACCCACCATTGAAGATCCTACAAAACCCGACCGCTTACATAGAATTCTATTAGAAAAGAGAAAAGGGCACGAAAAGAATTCTATGGTTGATGACATTTAGTCACAATCAACTAAAGCAGAAAAGTGCACTGAGAAAATTAAGAAAGGTCTAGGTTGCTTACCCACTGTGCGTCTCAATCGCCTCAATTTGCCGTAAAGCTATCCACAACCAGAATGTAGTAATGTGTCCAGGCACCATCGCCGGCCCAAGAAAAGATGGAATCCCAAGGATTAAAACCTCAGCCCAATGGGCGTAAGGTGCAGCGAATCCAATAGGAGCGGTATATTCATGGTGAACTCGGTGAATTTTCTCATATCCCCATTTACAATGCAGGAATCTGTGGATCCAGTAATTTGTATAGTCCTCTACAATGAAATACACGAACAATTGTGATACGATTTCCCACACTGATGGCAATGGCAACCCCATTTGAATCCCAATAATCTGTCCATGAAAGACATATATCATTACAAATCCACTATCGTCACTATTTTCATATATAAACAAACTGCACAATAATTACTCATCAAATCACAATGGAACTGACAAATTCCCGAAAATTTCAAAACGCCAGACCTATTATCATAGAAAGTCAACAACTAAGAAATGATTACCAAAGAAGCTGTTTGGAGGAAAAGAAACAACCAATTAATCCAATAAAGTACCAAATAAGCTGCATATAGAGGCATACCGATAATCAAAATCCCCGTACATCTGTTAAACAATAAACAGATACTAACCAGATAAACTTCCAAACTCCAAATAATCCCATTAATCTTATTCCAAAAAACTAAACTAGAAGCGCAAGAAAAGAAAATCCCTAACATCTCCTTATGAAATTACAAAGTTGTTACCAATAAAATTATAGAGAAACAATGTACCCTCCAATGCACAATCCCACAAATCCCATTCCTCAAAAACCATAACAAATATCATTCCTAAAATCCAAAAGTTCACGTACAATGCCGCACAAATTCCTGCCTCTGCTATCAAATCTAGAAACTACCCAGAACCCAACAAATCTCATCTCAAACACTCAAAAACCTCAAATATGAGAAAATAAGACTTTTGATCAAACTTACCTTTATAGAGGGAAAAGACACGAGCTGCAATGGACCCACAACCAGAAAAAACATGCGCATGACATCCTTGTAGCACCTGAACATCTCACCGAGAGACAACCTCACCTTCGGCTGAATCTTGTATCTGTCAAACCCAGCAGATCGCGCAACTTCCAGGAAGACGAGAGGCAGAGGCGCCACGGAGAACACCAAGAACAAGAACAGAATGTTATGGCAATAGAGGAAGTAATCGGACTTCGTCGCCGAGTAATTGAACCACAACGTCTCCACGAACGTGAGGTTCCTGCCAAGCTCGGCGGCCGCCTCCTCAATGGTCGCGTACGGAAGCATTTTCCTCCACGCCGACAGCGGAATCGGCGGCGGCGATCGCAGTGGTGATTGTAAAGAGAGAGAAATAGTTTAAGAGGTAGAGAGAGAAATAAGAATTTGAGGGCTACAAGCGAGGAGTTTTGGGTTAGTTAAATATGTGCGGGGATTTTTGAAAACGACGAAGAGAATTAGTAGTAGTGTGAGAAAGAGAGGAAACAAAGAGAATCTGCTGTTGTTATCTGTCAGTGATGGAACTGTTATCTGTTCTGGAGAGAATTCAGGCGGGTTTTGTTAACGAATTTTCGGTAGACTTAAAATGAAAAATAGAATTGTTTCCAGCATTTCAATAAAACTGAAAAGAAAAATGAAAAATAATATCACGAAAATAAAAAGGTGGAAAATAAATATAAAAAAATCATTTTGGATAATAGAATAAAAATAGGAAACGATTTCTTAAAAAAAAAAACCTCTGCCTCTCGTTTTAACAATAATATATTTTTCATTATTTGTATATTTCAAAAATCAAAGCAATATTCTTTTTCTTTTTTACATCTCTTTTGAAATCAAATTGTGTTTGTTTAGCCAAGGTGAGGCTACAAAACTTTGATAGTATTTCATGGAAAAAATATATATTAGGAAGAGACACGTTATCATATTATTTGTATAATCAATGTTTAAATGAATAAGAATATAAACTTTAATGGTTGATTTATTTTTTTTTGTTATAATATCATTATATTTTATAAATATTTATTACATATTATTTAATTTAATAATAATTATAAATTATTTAATAAATCACTTATAAATTATAAAAATATTTATATATAAATATTTATAAAATTATAATTATAATTTGTATATTTAAAAAAATTCAAAAAAAATTTAATTTACTTTATTAAAATTATTAACTATTAATTATATATTATTTTAATTAATTATTTGACAAAAAATTTACATCCCAAACTCTTCTCATCTTATTGGGTCAAATCGGAAGGAATGTTGTTTCTTATTGTTATTGATACCCAAACGAGAAACATTAAAAAAATAATTGAATCTAACAATCACACAAAATACAATCTTGTCCTGTTCTCCATGTGTGAGAGAAAACCACGTGCGCTGCCAATCAGCAAGTCCAGTGCAGGAATAGCTTATGCCCATTGTTTTTCTAACTTATTTTATTTACGGTGTAACTTTAATTTCTACTTATTTACTCAATAATTCTTTTTTATGTAAAAATAATTGATTAGAGAACTCGATTTCATGATTTCAAAATATTTAAATATACATAAACATTAAATAAACTTAAATGTTTATATCATTTATTAAAATTGAACTGAGCGAGTAAAATGATTAGAGGTGAGAATTTGATCCGACTTGTTAAATTTTGTTTTTTTTACTCATAGAAAAAAATAAATATAGATATATGTTTTTAGACCAATTAAAAATTTACCACACTCGATTCAATCAAACAATGCGTTAAGATTATTTTTTATGTTGCTTTGATAAACTAATTTTAATGATAACAACCAAGTTAGATTAGGTTTTTTCACGAGTCAAACGTATGCATTTTTTGGGAGCTGAACCCCGTCTATTGCTTGGAGAAGAAAACTATTCTAACCGTTGGACACAAAAGCTTCAGATTATGGTATTGTTGTTGTTTGTTAACTATTCTTAATCTCATCTCACACAAGTTTGTCAAGACTAGAATGACCAAATCAAGGAATATAAAGTTACTAAAGTACTTTCTAAGCTGTCCGAAAAATTACTTTTAGGACGGAGAATGAAGTGGTGTTACCACATTTGACATTTGTCATTAATAAAATATATATTTTTTAAAAACAAAAAAAAAATGTTTGTTTTAATTAATAATAATAATTTTTAATGAGTTATTCGTGGGTTTATCCGATAAAAAAAAATTAGATTTGAACGTTAAAAAATTGATCCATTTAATATCGAATTTTTTTTCACTTGCAACCGTTTGACTCGTGACTTTTGATGAATTACGTATATCCGGTCTGATCCGTTCTTTATCTATCTTTAAAAATAATTAAAATTAATCAACTGTTATCACTTTCTTTCTCTTATTAACAACCAAGCATGTGTTTTTCTCTCTAACTTAACAATTATTACGTGTCTCTCTCTAAATCAAAATTAAAAAATTTAAAATAACTGAAGTAAAGTGAGGTTGTTTATTTTCCCAAATTGAACGTGTTATTTTTCTCCAATCTTCTGTTTAAGTCTAACTCTTACATCGACTTTTGTTAGTAACATGAGAGATTATCGGAAGGAAATAAAATTGAACAATTGATGAATATTTTTTAAAAGAGGAGCAATTGATGAATGATGAAGTTAGTTGATTATGTGAGACTTATTAACTAAATCAAAAACTCAAAAAGAAAATTTTGGATGGAAAGCTTTTTTTTCTCCATTTATCTCGTGTTTGAATTGAAATGAACGAAGAAAAGAAAAGTTACCTCTTTTATGCTATCAGCTTTCTTTTGACTGGTCTTTAAATCGAAATGATGATTCTTATTTGGAAGTTGAAAGGGAAAATCTTGTTTCAGCTGTGGAAACTTTAATGATTTTTAAACCCTACAATAATAATGGTTTATTTAACATGATTTAGTGATTTACACATTGAATTCGGCTCTTCCTTAAGGAGAATCTAAATCCGTAGTCCTTTGAGGTAATAAAAGATCTCATTATGGTGCCAACATAAAACATTATGTATCAATTGAGACCACATTAATTACGACTACAAATTAGTCAAATTGTAATAAAGGCATATCTAAATAACCAAGCTTTCACATATTATTATGATTAGTTGGTTGAGTTTAAAGTCCGTTTATAATTGATGTTTATTTTTTTAAAAATTTTATAAAAAAAATTAACCAAATAAAATCAAACCCAATTAAAGTTTAAATTAATAAATAATTTGATTTGATTTAACAACATTTTTATAAATTTTAAAAAATAAACACGGACTTAAAATTGGCTTTAAGCTCAACTAAACGAATCAAGTATATATTAAAAATATTCGTATGCCAATAAAAGAAGATATGAAAGCAACTAAAAAAATATATGTAATGGAATTTCTATTTGCTTTATTCATCAAATTATTTATTTATTTATTTTTGTAAACACTCTTGCATGATTTTCCATTCTACTTCGATAACTTTCTTTAGTTTCTTGTCATTGGCATTCTTCTTACCAAAATTGCATGATATCATTTTATGAACAAGGCTTTCCTTTTGGTTTTGGGTTATAACCCTATGGTGATTGAATTTTAATGGTTGAAAGATTCAGTATGAATAGATTTAATAATATTTTTCCTTAACATTGATACCATTGTTGGATTGAGTGCTTTAGAAACACGATATAATTATCGTTAGATGAGTATCACACTGTAGTTTATGAGAGAATATTTTGACCACATAATTTGTAAAAATGGGTTTAATGAATGAATCAAAACTCACGTTATAGAATATCAAAAGTCATCAGAATCTTTGAAGAGTCGTGTCTCCTGTAAAAGATACGTACCTCTCAATAGACATAATGTGAAAGATTGTGTCTCTAAAAAGATGATCTTATACATCTCGCTTATGATAATAATCATGTCCACTTATTTATATCAATTGGATTCATCAAAACGCTGATATAACAACATTCGTTTTTGATGTTTGAGTAGTTCATTAATAACATTATGACACGTGTAGAAACTCTAATCTAAAAACTACAGTAATAAGATGAAAAAAAATACTATAACGAGTCGTTTATTGTTTTAATCGATCCAAATTAAAAGGGTTAAAAATGGATGTTTCTGTGGAAGTTAAAAAATCTTGTCCCTTTGCTCAATTAAACTTCCAGTGCAATGGAGGTCAAAGATTTCTCAAGGCAAATTATCAAGTTGATGGGTACTTTTAATAATTGTGCTAAAGCATCATTTACATAGGAAAATCAACAAAGTTGCTTTTTTTCTTTGCTTGATATTTGTGCAGAGATAGGACAGTGTAATTTTCTGAGTATTGGGATATCCTTAGCGAGGCTTAGGATCTCGTTAATAAAGCTTCTGCTAAGTGTATATTTCTCAGATAGTAGTAGTAAAATGTCCATATTAAACTTTCATTCTTATTCGATTTCAAGTAGACCAGATGGCTCCTAATTAAGAGAAAGACTAAAACATTAAGTGTATTTATATATTTTTATATAATTATAGTTTATGGGAAAACTCATCAATTAAGACATTAATTTTTTTATACTATAAAGTTTGCACAACCAATTAATATCCACAATTTGAGACTGTTGGATGGGTCATTGAGTTGATAATTTCACTGACAACTTGTACGTGACCAAATGATAAAAAGGTATAATTTTGGGGCAAAAAGCTAAGTGAAAAAGGAATGGGTATCAAAATCTAATCATGTGATGGTCCATGGTTAAATACTTTGAGGCTTATGGTCACTGATTGGCTCCACCATTTGTGATCAGTGTTGAAGATGACGTGATGGCGTGGACTATGCTACTGCCACTATAAGTCTTTATCTTTTTTGGATGAATAAAGATGAGCAACCACACATTTTTAATTCGTCCGGAAATGAGAGGTTTGCTTGTCAAAATAAATGAGAGGGATGATGGTTTAAAGACATGATCAAACAGCTTTTTTTTAGATTTAATTCGTATTTCGTTAATGTGAGAAGATTTTTTGGTGAATTTTTTTCGAGATACAATGAAATCTGTTGCTGTTATGTATTTTTCATTTGTGAAGAACAATTCATTGCAATTTCTATGAGTTTATGGATGAAGAATACTTATATTCGAAAATTTATAAATTTTTTTAAATATAAGAAGATCAGTTTTAGAGAAGAAGAAGAAAGATTCTTTTCAAATATGTAAATTATGACAGTTAAACACTTTTTTATAAGGTTTAATTACTATATTCTCATGAGAGACACTTAGGTTCAGTAATTAACTGACTTAACTAAGTGTATTTTTTAAAAGACACTCCACTTCACGAGTAACTGTCATTTAACGTTATGAAAATTCAAATTTTCTGAACATTCAGTCGACTGAACCTCATGGTTTCAATTAAAACAATCAGGTATTGGGCATTTAGTCGACTAAACAAGTTACAGAGAGTTTCTATCTATCATTCAGTAGACTAAATGTAATACCCGTATTCATAAATAAAGTGTAAAGTAGTAATTTAATAAATATGACTTGAAATTAAAATAATATATTTATGAAGAATTTAGTATTAAATAAAATAATTCTTTTGAAAAAAAATCTGGGACGTGGATGTCATTAAAAGAAAAAAAAATTTCAGCTGGACATCCAGAAGAAGAAAAAAAAAGTTTTAAAAAAAAGAAGTTAACATGGGGTGGCAGTAGGGGGCAGCACCTGCTGCCAAGCAAAGTAAAGAGAAATAGTTTGTTTGACACTTTTTAGTTTCATGGCAGTGAATTGAGAGGAGGGAGTATGTTAAGTTGAAAAACAACGTTGCAAATTAATGACAGTAGTTAAGAGGGGGCGGTTGAGACTAGCAGGATATATATATATATATATATATATATATATATATATATATATATATATATATATATATATATATATATATATTCACTCATCGAATTTGTTAGTTTCTTTCAAATTTCTCTGTTTTCTTTAAACACTTGGGAATCAAAAGAAAGATTAAAATAACAGAATTTTAAAAGAGTTTACTACGAAATTTTATAGAGTGTTACGAATAGCTATCAGAAAAGCAGAAGGTAATAGTATAATGTTTATTTTTGAATTTTTAGCATTTATGAAATATGATAATATGGTGATTATTTAAATGTTAGACATTCTGTTATTATCCAGTTATAGGAGAAATAAATGATTAAATATTATAGGGCTATTTAGCAAATTAGAATACTTTTAGTAAATTTAATTCACTGAGCTTGTGAAGCTCATCCCTCATTGTACAATGATTTCAGGTAGCAGATATGACAAGTAGTCTGGTGGGTCAGAAGTCAGACGAATTCGTTTTCTGTAAGCCACATACGTGTCAATATCCTCAAACTATGAAGAAAATGAATTAAATATTTGTAAATATTCATGCATCTTGCATTGTATATTATTTGTAAGTAAATATTAGATTTATGTACATCCCCTGTTGTGGATTTTAAAAAAAGAAAAAAATTATGTTAGTATTATTTTATTGTTGCATATATGTGTTGTGCTGGGATTCTCAAAATGTAAAAGTTTGACGCATTTACCAATCCAGAAGAAGTTGAATTTGAGGCAGAGGAGGCGGATGGAATTAATTTGTGATTATGATTGTATAATTCACTATCATCCAGGAAAAACTAATGTAGTAGCTGATGCATTGAGTAGAAAGGCTACAGGGATATTAGCTGCCATTGGGAGTCATAATACTAGCCTGATGATAGAATTAAGAAGAATGAGAATGCAATTGAGTGTCAATGATAAAGGAGTATTAATGGCAAATATGGTGATACAATCTCCTATTATTGATCGTTTATTACAGTTACAGGGTAGAGTTGAGAGGATAGAGAAAATCAGGCAAGAAGTGTTGAGTGGGAAGTCGACCGAGTTTAGAATTAGAGAAGATGGTAAGGTAGCATTGGGGCATAGAGTTT
Organism: Bretschneidera sinensis; assembly: GCA_023935145.1. Classification (NCBI taxonomy): domain Eukaryota; kingdom Viridiplantae; phylum Streptophyta; class Magnoliopsida; order Brassicales; family Akaniaceae; genus Bretschneidera; species Bretschneidera sinensis. Next base: position 33,730,095 of record CM043698.1, read on the forward strand.
GTGTTCCCAATAATGTGGAGATTAGAAAGGAGATATTGAGGGAGGCTCATGATTCTGTATACTTCATGCACCCAGGTAATAATAAGATGTACATGGGGTTGAAACAGAATTATTGGTGGTCAGGGATGAAGAAGGATGTAGCAGAATACATTGCTAGTTGTTTGACTTGTCAACAGGTAAAGCTTGAGAATAGACATCCAGCAAATTTATTACAACCTCTTCCAGTACCTGAGTGGCCATGGGAAAATGTGAGTATGAATTTTGTCTCTGGTTTTCCCCGTACCCAGAGAGGGTATGATGCTGTATGGGTTATAGTGGATAGACTTTCTAAGTCTTCACATTTTCTTCTTATTAAAACTATCTGGAGTCCAGAAAAGCTGGTTGAGTTGTATGTAGCAGAGATAGTAAAATTACATGGAGTGCCCTTGAGTATCATATCTGATAGAGATTCTAGATTTACCTCTAGATTTTGGAAGGGTTTCCAAGAAGCGATGGGTACTCAATTATAATTTAGTACAGCTTTTCATCCACAAACTGATGGGCAGACGGAGAGAATCATCAAAATACTAGAGGATATGCTGAGAACAAGTGTATTGAAATTCTCAGTGAGCTGGGATACTTATTTGCCTTTGATCGAGTTTGCATATAATAATCAGTATCAAACTAGTATTGGGATGACACCTTTCGGGGCCTTATATGGTAGAAGGTGTAGAACTCCAGTATACTGGGAAGAAGTTGGAGAGAGAAAGATATATGGCCCAGAAATGATAGACTTGACTATTGAGAGGGTCAAACTGGTTAGGGAGAACCTCAGAGCAGCTCAGAACAGACAGAAAGGATATGCTGATAAAAGAAGACGATCTCTCGAATTCCAAGTTGGTGGTTGGGTATTCTTGAAGATATCTCCATGGAAGGGAGTGTTGAGGTTTAAAAAGAAGGAAAAGTTGAGCCCGAGATTTATGGGCCCTATGAGGTGATTGAGAGAATTGGGTCCGTAGTATATCGTTTGGATTTACCCTCGGAATAAAGCAATTACATAATGTTTTTCATGTGTCTCTACTGAGGAAGCACTTGCACGATGAGTCCCATTGTGTCTCGAATCAGGCAATAGATATTCAGAAAGATTTGACTTTTATGCTAGTACCAGTCAGAATCCTAGACAGAAAGGATCAAATTTTGCGCAATAAAGTCATTTCTTTGATTCAAATATTATAGCAAAATAAAGATGTCGAAGAAGTCACGTGGGAACATGAAGCAAGAATGAGAAAGGATTTCCCTTAACTCTTTACTTGATTTTAGTAATGAAATTTCGGAGACGAAATTTTTGTAAGGTGGGTAGAATTGTGATACCCGTATTTATAAAGAAAGAGTAAAGTAGTAATTTAATAAATATGACTAGAAATTAAAATAATATATTTACGAAGGATTTAGTATTAAATAAAATAGTTCTTTTGAAAAAAAAATCTGGGACGTGGACGTCATTAAAAGAAAAAAAATTTCAGCTGGATGTCCAGAAGAAGAAAAATAAAGTTTAAAAAAAAAAGAAGTCAACGTGGGGTGGCAGCACCTGCTGCCGAGCAAAGTAAAGAGAAATGGTTTGTTTGACACTTTTTAGTGTCATGGTAGTGAATTGAGAGGAGGGGGTATGTTAAGTTGAAAAACAACGTTGCAAATTAATGATAGTAGTTGGGAGGGGGCGGTTGAGACTAGCAGGATATATATATATATATATACACACTGATATGTGAATGAAATTTTCACTCATCAAATTCGTTAGTTTCTTTCAAATTTCATTGTTTTCCTTAAACACTTGGGAATCAAAAGAAAGATTAAAAGAGTTTACTGCAGAATTTTATAGAGGGTTACAAATAGCTATCAGAAAAGTAGAAGGTAATAATATAGTGTTTATTTTTAAATTTTTAGCATTTATGAAATATGATAATATGGTGATTATTTAAATGTTGGACATTCTATTATTATCCAGTTATAGGAGAAATAAATGATTAAATATTATAGGTCTATTTAGGAAATTAGAATACTTTTAGTAAATTTAATTCACTGAGCTTGTGAAGCCCATCCCTCATTGTACAATGATTTCAGGTAGCAGACAGGACAAGTAGTTTGGCGGGTTAGAAGTCAGACGGATTCGTTTTCTGTAAGCCACGTACGTGTCAATATCCTCAAACTAGGAAGAAAATGAATTAAATATTTGTAAATATTCATGCATCTTGCATTGTATATTATTTGTAAGTAAATATTAGATTTATGTAGATCCCCTGTTGGGGATTGAGGATTTAAAAAAAAATAAAAAAAGAAAAAAAATTTGTTAGTACTATTTTATTGTTGCATATATGTGTCGTGCTGGGATTCTCAAAATGTAAAAGTTTGGCGCATTTACCAACCCAGAAGGAGTTGAATTTGAGGCAGAGGAGGCGGATGAAATTGATTTGTGATTATGACTGTACAATTCACTATCATCCAGGAAAGGCTAATATAGGAGCTGATGCATTGAGTAAAAAGGCTACAGGGAGATTAGCTGCCATTTGGAGTCATAATACTAGCCTGATGATAGAATTAAGAAGAATGGGAATGCAATTGAGTGTCAATGATAAAGGAGTATTAATGGCAAATATGGTGATACAATCTCCTATTATTGATCGTTTATTACAGTTGCAGGGTAAAGATGAGGGGATAGAGAAAATCAGGAAAGAAGTGTTGAGTGGGAAATCGACCGAGTTTAGAATTAGAGAAGATGGTATGATAGTATTGGGGCATAGAGTTTGTGTTCCTAATGATGTGGAGATTAGAAAGGAGATATTAAGGGAGGCTCATGATTCTATATACCCCATGCACCCAGATAATAATAAGATGTACAGGGGGTTGAAACAGAATTATTGGTGGTCAGGGATGAAGAAGGATGTAGCAGAATACATTGCTAGATGTTTGACTTGTCAACAGGTAAAGTCTGAGAATAGACATCCAGCTGGTTTATTACAACCTCTTCCAGTACCTGAGTGGCCATGGGAAAATGTGAGCATAGATTTTGTCTCTGGTTTTCCCCGTACCCAGAGAGGGCATGATGATGTATGGGTTATAGTGGCTAGACTTTCTAAGTCTTCACATTTTCTTCCTATTAAAACTACCTGGAGTCTAGAAAAGCTGGCTGAGTTGTATATAGCAGAGATAGTAAAATTACATGGAGTACCCTTGAGTATCATATCTGATAAAGATTCTAGATTTACCTCTAGATTTTAGAGGGGTTTCCAAGAAGCGATGGGTACTCAATTACAATTTAGTACAGCTTTTCATCCACAAACTGATGGGCAGACGGAGAGAATCATCAGAATACTATAGGATATGATGAGAGCAAGTGTATTGAGTTTCTCAGTGAGCTGGGATGCTTATTTGCCTTTGATCGAGTTTGCATATAATAATCAGTATCGAACTAGTACTGGGAAGAAGTTAGAGAGAGAAAGATATATGGACCAGAAATGATAGACTTGACTATTGAGAGGATCAAACTGATTAGGGAGAACCTTAGAGCAGCTCAGAATAGACAGAAAGGATATGCTGATAAAAGAAGACGATCTCTCGAATTCCAAGTTGGTGATTGAGTATTTTGAAGATATCTCCATGGAAGGGAATGTTGAGGTTTAAAAAGAAGGAAAAGCTGAGCCCGAGATTTATGGGCCCTATGAGGTGATTGAGAGAATTGGGCCCGTAGCATATTGTTTGAATTTGCCCCAGGAATTAAAGCAATTACATAATGTTTTTCATGTGTCTCTACTGAGGAAGTACTTGCACGATAAGACCCATTGTGTCTCGAATCAGGCGATAGAAATTCAGAAAGTTTGACTTTTATGCTCGTACCAGTCAGAATACTAGACAGAAAGGATCAAATTTTACGCAATAAAGTCATTTATTTGATTCAAGTATTATAGTGAAATAAAGATGTCGAAAAAGTCACGTGGGAACATGAAGCAAGAATGAGAAAAGATTTCTCCCAACTCTTTACTTGATTTCAGTAATGAAATTTCGGAGACGAAATTTTTGTAAGGTGGGTAGAATTGTAATACCCGTATTCATAAAGAAAGTGTAAATTAGTAATTTAATAAATATGACCCGAAATTAAAATAATATATTTACGAAGGATTTAGTATTAAATAAAATAATTCTTTTGAAAAAAAATATGGGACGTGGACATCGTTAAAAGAAAAAAAATAATTTCAGCTGGACGTCTAGAAGAAGAAAAAAAAAGTTTAAAAAAAAGAAGAAGTCAACATGGGGTTGAGACTAGCAGGATATATATATATATACACACTGATATGTGAACTAAATTTTCACTCATCAAATTCGTTAGTTTCTTTCAAATTTTTTTGTTTTCCTTAAACACTTGGGAATCAAAAGAAAGATTAAAATAGCAGAATTTTAAAAGAATTTACTGCAGAATTTTATAGAGGGTTACGAATAGCTATCAGAAAAGCAGAAGACAATAGTATAGTGTTTATTTTTGAATTTTTAGTATTTATGAAATATGATAATATGGTGATTATTTAAATGTTGGACATTCTGTTATTATCTAGTTATAGGAGAAATAAATGATTAAATACTATAGTGCTATTTAGGAAATTAGAACACTTTTAGTAAATTTAATTAACTGAGCTTGTGAAGCTCATCCCTCATTGTACAATGATTTCAAGTAGCAGACAAGACAAGTAGTCTGGTGGGTCAAAAGTCAGACGGATTCGTTTTCTGTAAGCCATGTACGTGTCAATATTCTTAAACTATGAAGAAAATGAATTAAATATTTGTAAATATTCATGCATCTTGCATTGTATATTATTTGTAAGTAAATATTAGATTTATGTACATCTTCTGTTGGGGATTGAAGATTTAAAATAAAAAAAAAATATGTTAGTACTATTTCATTGTTGCATATATGTGTCATGCTGGGATTCTCAAAATGTGATGACACCGTCTTGGGGTGGCTAACCCGGGATGGGTCTTTACAATTTTGATTTTATTTAATACTAAATCCTTCGTAAATATATTATTTTAATTTCAGATCATATTTATTAAATTACTACTTTACACTTTCTTTATGAATACGGATATTACACTAAATCATTTATTCAGTGGACTGAATAAGTCATAGAAAATCTCTCCTTGATTATCCCTTCGATTGGACTGATCCATTCAGTCAATCATTTTTTTTTATTTTCTAAAACATCTCAAACTTAAATCTAAATTTATTTTGAAAATCGTCAACAACCAACACATCCAATTTGTTTAAACTAAATAAGTAATACTTTGATGCTTGAATAGTAATGATTAGTAACTTTTAAAGATTAATTAGCAATATGTAAAAACAAAATGGAAAACACAAAACTCCCATCGACGCAAAGATCACAGATAAACGTTTATAATGTACAAGTCTGCGATTCCTTATCTTTTGTCGTATCGAAAGATATGATCAGCACAATGTGCAGTAGTGAGTAGCATGCGAAATGAGAGTTCATCAATTGGTATGGCCGACTGTTAATCTGCATTTTTCTCTTCCTTTTTCTAAAGTGGCTTTCAAAGAAGAAGAGCTTATCACTTTTGAGTATTTTTCATGATTCCAATTTTGCGCTTTCTATTCCATTAGAAAAAAAGGGGAGGGGTGGGAAAGAGATTCTTGGTTATCTGCCTGGGGAACTTTTTAAGCTTTGTATAATTGTCAAGAAGAAACTTTTTTCTTAATAGATGATCAAGAAGAAACAATTACTTATAGCTACAAATTCAAGAGTCAAAATTTCGGATCAACATTTATGTAAAGACTTAATAAAATGTTAAAATTAATAAATGGTAAATCCAATTTTATAATTTTTATTGCTGAGGAGTGATTCTTCCTTTTTGTATTTTATTAACATAAGGAACCCATCATAGTGAAGGTGTTCCTGCTACAATTTTTCTTTCTGAAATTGGACAAATTAAGGCTTAAGTGGCCAACACACTGCATACAAGATGCACTTGCAGACAGTTCATATTTCATAGTCTAAATTCATTAAACAGTCCATAGCCAAGACAAATGGTTTTAGCAAAAGCCTTAAATATTCCTTCTGCATTACTTTCGGCAGCAAAATGCGATCATTTTTTCCCCTTCACTTTTGGGTTTTTGTTCAATTAGTTGGAAAAAGGTCCAAGCCCCGGATATGGGACAGCCCAGTCAGAGAGAGAACAGTTTTAACGTGGGTAAAGGGCTAATGAACTCATTTAATGATCACCCCCCCCCCAGCCCAAAATGTGCATTTTCTCCACCTCAAAAACAGACATAAACGAAAGCCCAACAATCCACATCCTTGCTGCCAAATTAGTGATTTAGTACCCACACTACAAGTGTTTTTGGTGGATAAATTGACGGGAAGATAAAACGATTTTTTTTTTCTTTCTAAACTTGTCACTCAGTTCAACAATCAATCAAAACTTCTCTCTTAGATCCATACAATGCAAAACAATGATTTTTTAACGTTAAAATGGTACTTTATAGGTCTAATTCCTACACGTGTGACTCATTTTGTTATTAGTCGACTGATCAAGTGTTATAAACAAATAACAAGTTTTGGATTCTCTCTAATGATTCTCTTAGTGAACTGGAGGGAAAAAAAATATAATGTATCATTCGATCATAATAAAATAAAATAAATTATGTTATGAAGGGTAAGATGAAAAATCATATTTTCTTACTTGTTTATCTCTTTTTATTCTCTCTTATTTTATCCATCAAACGTATTATGAATATCATTTGGATGATGACATTTTGATAGATTTTTTAGAAAAGGGTAATCACAAAATTGATGGTAACAGATAAACAGGCTTGATGTAGTATCATGCCCTTTACATATACTAAAGGTTGAGAATGACATATCCAATTTTAATTATTTTTCAAAATTTTCAATCATGATCTTATATAAAATTGAAAATTTACTATTTTTTAATTATATAAATTAACCCCAGTCTAAGGAGATTACATTGATTTGCTAATTATTTACGTTTCTTTTCCTATTTGAAAACATTGATTTTCTGATTAAGAGAGGTGGAGGGCTTTTGAAAGACCAGATGGAAGATTCCATGTTTCAAGGATGAAGTAAAGAACTACTCCATATTACTATTTTCTGATATCTTAAAGCAATGATGTTAGAGACTTCAAAAAACTTTACCATATTTCTTTATCAAACCTTCTTTAGGTATCAGCAGCAAAAATCAAATTTGTGATCCAATTCCACCCAACATCCAAATTGGCCAAATCGATTTTATTAAGAAAAAAGTTCTGTAAATATAAAAAGAATTAAAAGACTGCTACAGAGTTGTTTTTCTCTTATCTAATTCATTTAAAAGGAGAAAAAAATGATATGGACTGTGCTTTAATCAAAATATATATAACTTCGTTAAACACAACCTTAAATAAAAAATGTTAAGAAAATTAAACATAACAATTCTTTGTTTGAGATAAACATTTTAAGCATAATAATTCAAATGAATTTGAGCTAATCTCAGCTGTCTGATCAAATCATCACAGATATTTGTTTGTATCAAACGGTTTAAAACTCGAGCTCACTAAGAAAAGAACATTACAGAGCAGAAGTTATTAGACAGAAACTACGCCTCTGTCCCACGCAAAACCATCAACCAACTTTCCAACGTCCTTCATGTTTTCCTCTTCTTAACCCCAAACCGAAGCAAACACCAAAAACTAAATCCAACAACGAGACCCAAAAAAGAATCTTTAAAACTGTCACTAATGTAATAGTCTTTTTATCTGTCTACTCTGCCGTGTATTTATGTCAGAGAGGAATCTACGGCGACGGGAGCCGGCGAGTGGGGGCAGCCGGAGGCGGAGCAGCAGATTGCCTCGCCCATCTCCGTCGCCGAGGCGGCGGATTTCTCCTCCCCCGGATCCTCGGAAATCTTCGGCTAAGCAGCGTTCGAAGCCGATTAGGATCCTCAAGAGATGCTCCTCTGAGCCGAATCTTTGGAGTAGTAGTAGTAGTAATGGTTGTGGTGATGATCAGCAGCAGCAGCAGAGGAATCTTTTGGGGTCTGAATCGGAGGGGGTCTTGTTTCGGCCTCAGACTTGTACTGACGTCCTTGCGTCTTCCCCTGCTTTGATGGGTTTCTCTCCTTCTCCTCTGAGTTTTGAGGTACCTATTTGGTTTAACTTGATGCACTGCTTGATTGGATCTTCATTTTTATTTTACTGCATTTTATTTGTTTATTTGGGTTTTTTTTGGGGAAAAAATTGTAGATGAGATTCAATTGGCTTGGTGGGTTGTATTGTTTGATCAGAATTTTTAAGAAGATTCTTGCAGTTTTAAATTCTTTCGGATGAATTTTATTTGTTTTTTTTGGCTCAATAGGATTCATTTAGACCCAACTTCTGCATTTCACTTGAAAATTTTCAAATCAGAAGCAATGAAATGGAGTTTTTGTTGAAAATCATCCAGCAGGCTTGAGATTTCTACAAAATTTAATATTTCAATTAGACCCAAGATGATCCCCATTTTTTCCCCTTTTTTTTTCTAAGTAACATGGTCCCCATTATTTTTCATTCCAGGCAGTATGGGTTTCTTTTGTTATTTTGATTCATGGCATGGGCTTCTATTACAAAGGTAGAGATTTATTAAATTGGTGTAGGGATTTTTTGGGTGCAGGGATACAAGAAAGATGCAAAGGTAGTGATTAATGTCTCAGTTGAAGGAAGTCCAGGGCCAATCAGGACTCTGATTAAATTGGGTTCTACTGTAGAGGAGACTATCAAGCTTGTCGTTGACAAATACATTGAAGAAGGAAGGAGTCCGAAACTTGATAAAGATGCAGCCTTTGAATTGCATCACTCCTATTTTAGCCTTCAAAGTAAGTGCATTTTTTTTCCTTCTTTTGATCACCATAAAATAAAAATAAAATGCTAGACTTGATATCTTACTGCCAGTAGGAATTGCAATGATTTTGTGTGCAGGATTATAAATTTTTTTCTGCTCTTTTTATTAAATTACCAAAATGTTTTTTTTAAATGAGTTTCGTTATGATGAGTATATAGGTTTGGATAAATCTGAATCAATAGGGGATGTTGGTAGCAGAAGCTTCTACCTCCGGAAGAGTAGCGGTGGTTCTAGTAGTAATGGAGCATCAACTTCTTTCATTTCAGAAATTGTTCCGGTGAGCGCAAACTCGCCGCCTCCTGCATTTTTACTTCCATCTTTTATTGCTCGAAAAATCAGTAAAATAGCAAGAAGAGCGTGTAAGCTTTGGAAAATCTTGATCTGTATGCGATGATCAAGGATGAGCGAAGATCAGGATGAGAGTAGCACAGCATATTATTTGTGTTACTCTAACAATAAATCACAAATTTTTGTGATTCTTCATTCCCTTTTCATGCAAATTCCCTTAACATGTAGTAAATAGTGCCTTGTGAATTCTCATTTTAATTTATCAATTTTTGTTCTTGTAAATTGTTGTAAATATACCTGATGGCAAGTTCATTTATTAAGAGCACTGATATGGTTCCCTTAATCATCAATTTTGACATTCGTCACTTAAAATACAATATCATGGTGCAAAAGGGAGAGTGCGAGATCGTTTATTTTCAAATAAAATTAAAATCGAGAATAGTTTCAAAACATATATATTTATAATTTTTTTTATATTATACATATATATGTGTACATAATTTTTCAGTATTATATTGTAGTAAGTGATTAAAAAATAAAAGTTATAATTATTAATCTCAAAAACAATTAATAAATATTGATAAAGTACAATAAAAATCAGAAAAGTTAGTGCAGGTGGACATTGTAACGCTTTGGGGTGAAAAGTTATTGGTCCGCAAGTTTTTATAGAGATGGTCGGTTAGATATGGCCTGACGGCTGACGATTAAAGTATTTGGTTTGAAGTGAACTAATGTCAGCGTGGAAAGGGTAATGACTCGTCAAGGATCAAAAAGAGGCAAAATTTCTTTTTAGCACTGATGAAAGCATTTAGTGATCACAGTAAGTTTTGATATTATTTTTAAAATTTTATTAATAATTTTTTAAAAATTCATTATTGACATAAAAGAACTCCATTAATAGCACCGAAAAAATGAAAAAAAATATATTGTCTTATACTTAGTGACATACTTTATTGATTCGAAATGTTTATTGTACCTAATGTATATATATATATATTTTTTATCTTTATCCTAAAAAAGAAGGTATCTTTATCTTAAAAAAGAAGGATGTCTAATCTTTTCGAGAACAAAATTTTTTGATTGGCTCACGTTTATTAGTAATATTGAAGAATTTTATTGAAAACGTCGATATAAGTACGGGACTCAAAAATTAACATTATACCACCGAATATTACCTGTATTTGAAATCCTGATTTCTCATTATTTGTTTTTAGAGTAAATTATATAAACCTATATGAGTTTTGAGAACCTCTATGTTTACCTACTGCTTTTTTTTAAAAATTATAAAGATTTATTTTAATCGATTTGACCAAACAAATTTTTATTTCTTAATAAAAAAGTTAAAAATATTGATATCTCTCGTATATGATAATTTGACCTAATCAAGTAAGGGATTTGGAGAAAATGAATTTGACAAAGTCGTAGAATTATTTATTGACAAGATTTTTCAGTAATTATTCCTGATTCCCAGTCAAAGTAATGAATCCAATAACGTCCTCTAGAAAACTACTTATGTATATGGAATTTGATCATTCATAAGTGAGATAGAGTGAGGACAACCACTAAATAATCGACTAGTTTAGTTCCTCAATATTGACAAAATCATCATCGGATTCCTCAAAAATATTATTTTCATTCAATTATTGTTAGAACAAGTCTTCAAGCAATAAGGCCCATAATAACCATATAAATGCTTACCAACGTGCCCAGAATTGCTTGTCCATTCTAGCGTGGGTATTTTATCCTTTTACGTAACTTATGTAGATTTTATATACGACACGTATTTTGAGTATGGATTCACTAATGCACTCGTGTTCTCCATTGGTTAGGAGGACATGCCTCTGTTGAGGAGACTATCAGGCTTCTTGTTGACAAATATAATGAAGAATGAAGGAGTCCTAAACTTGACAAATATAATGTCTCAGAGAGAGAGAGAGTGCTATTATTGTATTTATTGGTCGGCAAGTTTTTATGGAGATGGTCGGTTCAATTTGGCCTGACGGCTGACTGTTAAGTATTTTGGTTTGCACCAATGTCAGCTTGGTAAGGGAAATGACTAATCAAGGTTACTGTTTTTGGACGAGTAATTTGTTATTCAAATGTCTTGATCCGAACTTTTAGAATATATCAAGCATTTGACCAAAAGGAAAAATAAACCTTCTATAAAAATAATGCTCGTTGCTGTACCTAATACTCAGTAGTCCTTCAAAATGCATGCGTACCTACCTTTTCTCACATTTGCACCTATTTTTTTGTCGCAAAGAGTACCAACAACTTGACGCATAGAAGCAATAGCAATGGTTTTACAAAAGATTTGTTGAAAAAACTTTTGGCGGCCAAATTTAGAATAGTAACTCTCATAATTAATTTTCACAATCATACTTTGTTTCTATCAATTGATTTGTTTTAGGCGACACTTGACAAACGTGCCAACTGCAAGTATAATTGTACTTGCTGTTATTGCACTCCTATTTCCGACCTAAATCACCATTTGGTATTTGTATCATTCCACCAAACAGAGCAATACATAACTGGTGTGATATGGAAGTATTTGTTTGTTGGGAATTTATATGTAGATTCATACAGGTGCCATTTTAGAAGGGGAACGGCTGAATGGGCCAATCGCCCTGTGCGTGTACTTGGCACCAAAGCAATACCAATAACATTTCCTATCTGAAACAAACATCTGGAGGGCAGTGATAGCTGACATAGACTGCAAACCTCTCATAAACCGGAACTAACCATATTCACAAACACACAGAAATTACTTGGTGCACACACTCAGCAAATGCATCAAAAAAAAAAAAAAAACGCTCACCGTTGATCCGAATCAACCATTGGTAAAATGCAAGAAGACCATAACACAAGGGAAATAACCCAATTGTCTTCCAATCTTCCCAACTTATGAGGGACAGATGTTAGCATTCTCTGACCACAGCCCAGTCATAATCAACCTGATATAAAAACAGAATAAATCAGATAAGCCACGCCTCCAGATTTCTGTCTCAGCACACCAGACTGAAACAGCACCTCCAACTAAAAGATCTGCAGTACAACACCAAAAGACCCCTCTGCATCAGACAATCAACTGAACCAAAACCACATTGGAAGCACCAAGAAAAAAGCATAACACTGAATCAACAATTCAGACAAGTTTTTGGAGTTTAAACACTGTTTTCAGTATTTTAAAACTGAAAACAGTTTTAAACAGTGTATCCAATCATGCCCTAACATTACATTTCACAAAAAAATGCTAAAGCAAATAATGTTACATTACATCAATTTAAGAAACTGATCCTTTCACAGTTTCACAAACTTTCATTATCTAGAAATTTGAAGAGCTTCTTCAGGAGAAGAACTTCCGCCACAATATTATTATAAATACCACTACAATTATTTCTTGTGCTGAACCATATAAAAACAACCTATACAACTAGAAAAGCCGATATTCTTGTTTACTTCCAAGATCCGATTATATCAATTTCTCAACTCTACATACCAGTGTGTCCTCTTTTCTTCAACGGACATGCAGAGTCAACACAGATGCCAAACGGCCTCTTTCTTTGCTCAAATTGATCCATCAATGAGATTATCGGTGGATATTGAAAATGAGGCAAGTTCTCAACTGGGTGCACTCTACTCCGATAAACTGGGCAGATAATCATAAATGAATTATCATCTTCGTTATGTTCTGCCACAATGCTTCATGGATTTTTAGTGGATTAAATCACCAATAGTCTTTACAAGAACAACTCCCATCCTCAAAGCAATGAAACCGATTTGAATCCCTCACAATTATTTTTCTCTTTGCAATTTTTGAGATAAATTTAATGGCAGTATGACAATCAACACAAGTTCTTAAATTCTTGAAAACCTTGATTGGTGTTTCTGGTGGAGTAGCGATGATTCCAAAAGCAACTGCAAGCTTCTCACTATGGTAGGAGAGGTTCTGTTCCTTCTGCTCCTCCTCAACATCATGTAGCACAAAATTGGTGTCAGGGACATATCCTTCTTCCTTCATACTTTTTGAAAGCTTCCTCAAGAACTCATGTATTTCCTGGGATCTTGGATGGGAATTATCTCCTACCAAGAACACGTGCACCTTTCTCCTGATCTCAGTCCAACTAATTCCTGGCTTCTTTACCACTCCTTTGTCATGCATCGTCTTCCTGAGTTTAGCTACTTCATCCCACTTACCAGCAGTGGCATAAACGTTAGCCATTGTAACATAGGTAGCTGGATTCTCAGGCTCCATATCAAATAATTCATGTGCTGCCCATTCTGCTAGTTCAAGGTTTCCATGAATTCTACAACCACCAAGTAACGAAGCCCACAAAAACTTATCAGGTTTCATGGGCATTTTACTAATGATGTCCTCAGCTTCTTCAAATCTACCACAACGGGCCAACAAATCAATTATACAAGCATAATGATCGGCAGTCTGTGTTAACCCATGCTTTTCCTTTATTGAGTAGAAATATTCAAGCCCTTTCTCAACTAATCCAGCATGAGCACAAGCAGAAAGGACACCAACAAAAGTGATGTGATCAGGCTGAGTGCCTGATTTAAGTAGCAGCTCGAAGTATTCTACTGCCTCATCAGGTTGACCATTTTGAGCATATCCAGCAATCAAGGAAGTCCATGAAACCAAATGCGGTCTAGGAGTCCCTTTGAACACCCTTCTTGCATTCTCAATGTTGCCACACTTAGAATACATGTGAACAAGCGTGCTTGAAGCAAAAGAGAATGGATCAAACCCAATACGCATCATGTATCCATGAACCTGCTTCCCCGGCTCCTCTGCAGCATTATCAGCGCATCCATTCAAAACCCCGGAAAAGGTAAAGTCATTGGGCCTTATACCTGACCTGACTAAATCTGAGAACAATACAAATCCTTCTTGCCACCTCCGATCCTTAAAATACCTGTCAATCATTGATGTCCATGAAACAACATCTCTATCCACCATCTTATCAAAAATGTTCCTCGCCTCCTCTATACTCCCACATTTTCCATACATATCCATCAAAGCACTCCATACCACCTCATCAGAGTCCAACCCAGTTCGCATTATATGCCCGTGAATCTCCTTCCCTACACGTAAACATGGAATCATCGCAGAAGCAGCCAGAGCACTAGACACTGTAAACTTATTTGGTTTCGAATTTGGACATCTCTGCATCATTCTGTACAATTCTAGAGCCTCTTTAGGCCGATCATGGCGAGCATACCCCGATATCATGGCAGTCCAAGAAAAACTATCTCTCTCAGGCATTCCATCAAACAGATTTCTTGCTTCCTCAAGCAACCCCACTTTCGCATATCCAGATATCAAAGTATTATAAGAACACAAGTCCCTTTCAGTCATTTCATCAAATAACTTCTGGGCATCCACAAAACTTTCACATTTTGCATACATATCGAGAAGACGATTGGAAATAACAACCCCAGGCGAAAACCCAGAAGTTTGGATGTGTTCATGGACCTTTTTCCCCTCTTGTAGAGCTCTGTTTTGGCGGCAAAACTGGATAAGGGAAGAGTAAACAGAAGCAGAGGGTTGGCCAATGTGATTGAGTATTTGAATTGCCTCTGTTAAGCGCTTTTGCTCGCATAAAATGCCTATGGCTTCTCTGAATCTCTTGTCTCTGCATAAACGGTTAATGAGACCTTCTTTAGTGTTTGACCTGAAAAATGTTTTTTCAACAAACGGTTTATGGAGATTGGTTTGAGGAGCACAAGAAGATGAGATTGTTCTCTTGATTATCATAGCTCTGGCCGCCTTCATCATTGTCGCTCTCATCCATATAATTAAGCCTAAAGGCAAAAGAAAGAAAGGAAGAAGAGGAATAGATCCTAGTTGTGCATTTGGAAATTTAATGATCGAATGACATAGGTTGCATGCACGTAGCATTACAGATGACGAAATCATAATCATTCACAGGATCGTACCATCCCGAACATGACACATCATTTTTACATTGAATAAAAATTTGATTAATAATTTTTTAAAACTTCACCGACAATGTTAATTAAGTATATAAAGAGAAAACACTAGCTACTGTATATGAGTATGAAACTTACAAACAATAATGTCGTTCATATAAATTAAACTTTACTCTTTTTTTTTTTCAATGTAATTCAGAATTTTATGGATCAAGGAAAAACAAAGCATTACTAAAAACCAGAGAATCAACGTCATGAAATGAGCTAAAACATTGTCTCTTTTTAACTTATAAAAAAATTTAAAAATATAGTGTCACCCCGATTTTTTTATTTCAATATAATTCAGTATTTTGTTGATCAAGCAAAAACGAAGCATCACTAAAACCAAAGACTCACCATCATGAGGTACATCTTGATAAGAGAGTCCACAAAATTAGTGGCAGGTTTATCTAAGCCATGACCTACTGCGTTAGCTCCTCTCTTTGTATGAATAAAATTGCAACAGACAAAACTCAAACTGAGCTTAGTAAGAATTCCTCCCAATCGTGCCGATTGCATTCAATCATTCAATGCCCATTCGTATCTCACAAAGTGGATACTAGTTGGTTCCCTCCCCTAATCCTTTTCTTCTGGATAAAGTCCCTCCCTTAGGACTTCTCAGTATGTAACTTTGAAGATCTGTAAAGAAAATTTTCATGGTTCATTTGGATTGAAAATCCCTATTTTATGCAGTTATAACATACTAATCTAATAAGATTAAATCTAATAAAATTGTATCCAAGTAGTGATTTTTCGAAACATGCTCCCCCTAGTTCAGGCTTCATATACATAATCCCCAAATTTGAAGCATTTGCTTGTTTTTAGCGAGTGAGAAAAGTTGAAACTGTTCAATACACAAAAAGAAGCATAAACGATGATCTAATAAATTATAAGCCATTCAAAGAATCCATTATTAATATAAAAAGCATGAATCATTGAAACATTTATCTGTCACCTGGAAAACCATATAATAAAAGTAACACTATGTATTAACTATATGGAAATCAGCCCCAATATTTCAAAGACATACTTCATGAGGAGGAAGGTAATAATAAACTTACAACACCATTAAAGGTCTCAATGGCATTATTGACTTCTTCAGCAGAATTGCAAGTCTGAAACCCAAAACCCCTTGATCTACCACTCTCCCTGTCATAAACAACTTTAGCTTCAACAAGCTTCCCTTGCTCTCTGAACAGGGTCTCAAGTACGTAATCATCAATACCCCGTGAGAAGTTACCAACATAAACATGTTTGGAAGCACCAAACTGAGCCACTATTGGGCCCTCTAGAGAACGAATCTTCCCTCGTAGACGAAGGAGGTTCAGAATTCACCCTCAATGTTGTCCCGTCAAGTTCCTGCAGACGCTGACAAATATTGAAATCTTACACCATACAAAAAACACAATGGAGGGATCAAGAGAAGATGAAAAGTACGAAGGAAAGGGAGGTATGGAGGGGCAGAGCTATGCTAAGGTTCGGGGTCCATAGCCACCTCAAAAATTTTAAATTTATATATAATTTAGGCTTAAATACAAATCTTATAAAGTTAGTCATCCTAAAAACTTTTTTAACTTAGACATCCAACGAATTACCTAACTTAATTTTTTGGATCCATTTATGTTACGTTTGATTGTCTGGAATTGAAGCTTATAATTAGAATTGAGGTGGAATTATGGTTTTTTTTTAATCATTTTAATATTGAAAAAATACGATTTCATCTTAATTCTAATTTCAAGTTTCAATTCTAGACAATCAAACATAATAAATTTTGATTTCCAAGATTAAATTTTATATTTGATATTTATTTTATGTAGTTTACTTTTTTTTTGAGAAATTAATACATATATGTAGAAATATTATCTTAATTGTATTAATTATTATCTATATATGTTTTTATAATGGTTAATTTGATTTTTGTATTAATATATCTTTATGGTGTGACTAGTTTAATTT
Organism: Bretschneidera sinensis; assembly: GCA_023935145.1. Lineage (NCBI taxonomy): Eukaryota > Viridiplantae > Streptophyta > Magnoliopsida > Brassicales > Akaniaceae > Bretschneidera > Bretschneidera sinensis. Next base: position 33,747,239 of record CM043698.1, read on the forward strand.
TGGTTTTTGCGTGAATTGAGTTCATTGGCTAATAATTTGTGATGATATATTTATATGAAAAACATATGTAAGTCGATTTTATTTATTTTCGATTTCGTAGCTTGGTTTGTAAATTGGGATTGAATTAGACGTTAATTGATAACGTTTGATAAAAATCTGAACAATATATGACAGTTTTAGTGTGGCAAATTAATAGAATTAATTGTTTTAGTGCCTGACAAGCATAATAATTATATAAGTTCATTAAGTATTTTTACTTTAATTTTAAAAAAAAAGTACTTTTACTTTATTTTTTTTTCAAACATGTTTGAAGCATGGACAAACCTAAAAATGTTTAATACGTTCTTAAAGTAAAACTTTTATATACTTTCTTTATGTTAATTTATCTTTCGAAAAAGTATAAGTTATTATTTTTTTTAAAAATACTATTCATATATTCAATCCGTTATAAAAATTGTGAATTTAGTCTAACAACTATACTTCTTCCCTTATAAGTGTAACATCTTGAATTCAACTCGGGTTAAAATCGTTACAATATTATTCGGCCACCCCAACTTAAAATTCTTGGCTCTGCCCCTGGAGACATGATCTAGGATACCCCTCAGCAGAGATGCTTTGGTTTCTCTCCATCTTCATGTAACTCAATGGATGCATTCATTTTGTCTGGAAAAGAGGGAATAGAGATTGAAAACATGAATTTAATAAAGATCAAACAAACATAGGGTATTAAGTTGGTATTGTTAGAACTTAAATAAAATCTAAACATGCTAAACAACTTAAATAGTATATAGATTAAATGCGGAATTATAAAGACCGTAAACATACCTCCGGCCGTTGAAGCTTTCCACTTACACAATCAGCTATTCTCTCGATATTGATTCTTATAGACTCTCAGAACTCTCTTCAATTGATGGTGTATGAAAGAAAAATGAGTAATCCCGAGTCTAGGGACCAAACCTTGCTACGAAGTTTATACTTGTTCTTCCATCAAGAACATTCGTCCGTATTCTATACGCTTGTTACCACAATCAATGGGAGGCTAAAGGGTTAAACATGGACCATATATAGATTGGTTACATATACCTTATACTCTCAATACAACCATTGAGAATATGAACCAACATTCCTTAAGCATACACCTTGTGTTGCTCTCTCTAACTTTCAATATGCTCTATGGTCATCCTATTTATAGGAGAAATGTTCTAATAATTTCACTAGTTAGTGGAGCATGATGGCCTCTCATAATTCCACTAATTAGTGGAGCATGATGGCCTCCCATAATTCCACTAATTAGTGGAGCATAATGGCCTCTTGAATTTATTACATTATCTCACATGGTCCATATGTTTAACCTAACTTAATCCCATTGATGTATTTTAAGAAGTAAATACATGAATCATGGCGATAAGTCCTCTAGGAGTGAGTATTACCTTCCATGTATTACGATGCATTTAGTTCCTCAAGTATTATGCTTCATGTGGTAACATTTCTTAATGAATAAACCCTATGTTTATTCTTGGTCCTATACAGATGAATTTTCTTAAAGAAATTAAGGTGCACATGAATATGAGAAAACATCAAAATATGTAAGAGTTTCATTAATAAACTGTATGTATACACTTACAAAGTGGAACCAAGTCCCATTTTCTCTACATGATCCTTGAATTTCAGAGGTGGCATGCTTTTAGTCAAAGGATCAGCGATCATCAATTCAGTGCTAATGTGTTCAATGACCACTTTCTTTTCTTTTACACGTTCTCTTATGGCTAAATACTTAATGTCGATGTGTTTACTTCGACTTCCACTTTTATTGTTCTTAGCCATAAAGACAGCAGCTGAATTATCGCAGAAAATTCTCAGTGGCCTAGATATAGAATCCATGATTCTATGCCCAGAAATGAAACTCTTAAGTCATACACCATGTGAAGTGGCCTCAAAACAGGAGACGAACTCGGCTTCCATAATAGAAGTAGCAGTCAATGTCCGCTTGACACTTCTCCAAGAAACAACTCCACCGGCCATCAAAAAAATGTACTCTGATGTTGATTTACGTGAATCAACACAGCCAGCAAAGTCTGAATCAGAGTAACCAATCACATCCAGATTGTCCGTCTGTCTATATATAAGCTTTTAGTCTTTAATTCCTTGAAGATACCTCATTACTTTCTTTGCAGTTCTCCAGTGGTCTACACCTGGGTTACTCTGATATCGCCCTAACATCCCTACAACAAATGCAATGTCAGGTCTAGTGCAGACCTGAGCATATATAAGGCTTCTGACTATAGAAGCATATGGAATGTTCTTCATAGATTCCCCCTCAAAATCGTTCTTCGGGCATTGGTTCAAATTGAACCTATCACCCTTCACAATGGGAGCTACACTTGGTGAACAATCTATCATCAGAAATCTCTCTAAAATTTTGTTGATATAGGTTTCTTGTGATAGACCTAAAACACCTCGAGGCCTATCTCTATGGATTTTAATTCCAATGACATAAGATGCCTCACCCATATCTTTCATATCAAAATTTTTAGAGAGAAATTGTTTCACCTCAAGCAACAAGCCCTTATCATTGGTTGCAAGTAAAATATCATCCACATATAAAACTAGAAAACAAATTTTACTCCCACTGACCTTTTGGTATATACATTGATCCATGGGGTTTTCAACAAAACCAAATGAAGAAATTACTTCATGAAATTTATGATACCATTGACGGGAGGCTTGTTTTAAACCATATATGGATTTCTTAAGCTTGCAAACCAAATGCTGACCATCATTAGAGGAGAAACCTTCAGGTTGTTTCATATAAACCTCCTCCTCTAGATCTCCATTAAGAAATGCGGTTTTCACATCCATTTGTTGCAGCTCAAGGTCAAAATGAGCAACTAATGCCAAAATAATACGAAGATAATCTTTTTTAGATACAGGAGAGAAAGTCTATGTATAATTGATTCTTTATTTTTGAGTAAATCCCTTAGCAATGAGTCTCGCTTTGTTTCTTCAATGTTGCCTAATGAATATTTCTTGGTCTTAAAGACCCATTTACAACCAATGGCCTTCGCCCCATCAGGCAACTCTACAAGATCCCAGACTCCATTGCTTTTCATGGAATTCATCTCTTCCTTCATGGCATCGTGCCACAAGGTTGACTCTCTGCAACTCATGGCCTGTGAAAAGGTTTCAGGATCATTTTCGGCTCCAAAATTATAGTCAGATTCTTATAGATACATATTGTAATCACTAGGAATTGCTGATCTCTTGACTCTAGTAGATTTTCTTAATTTTATACCAATATCTCCCAGGGGAGCTTGTGGTTCAACTGGTTGTTCAGGAATTTATGGTATTTCCTGAACTACTTGATCTATTAGAATGTTGTCAGCAGCTTGTGGAACCTCAATGATCGATTGGTCAACACGAGCTTGTACTTGAGGCGTGTTATGAACTATAACCAATCTATCATTTGATGAAGGTTGAGATTCTGTATGATCATGTGCAGGTTCTGTATGATCATGTGCAGGAACTAAGTTCCTGAACCGATCCCTCCCACTGATCATGTCATTCTCTAGAAACTTAGCGTTTCTTGATTCCACAATCCTAGTAGTATGAGTTGGACAATAAAACCTGTAACCCTTGGACCTTTCGGCATATCCAACGAAATACCCACTAATGGTCCTCGGATCCAGTTTCTTCTCTTGTGGGTTATAAATCCTCACCTCAGATGGACATCCCCAAATGCGCATATATCGCAAACTCGGTTTCCAACCTTTCCATAATTCAAATGGTGTCTTGGAAACAGCCTTGGTTGGAACTCGGTTTAATATATATGCAGCCGTCTTTAGTGCTTCAGTCCACAAGGATGTAGAAAGGTTAGAGTTGCTAAGCATACTTTGCACCATGTCCATCAATGTTCGGTTTCTTCTTTCTGCAACATCATTCTAGTCTGGGGAACCAGGCATAGTGTATTGGGCAACAATCTCATGTTCTTGAAGAAACTTGGCAAAAAGACCATGTGCTTGTCCACTTTCTGTGTATCTACCATAATATTCTCCACCTCTATCAGATCTCACAATTTGTATTTGTTTTTCGCATTGGTTCTCAACTTCAGCCTTAAAGACTTTGAAGGCATCCAATGCTTCATTTTTGTTATGAAGCAAATAGATATACATATATCGTGAGTAATCATCGATAAAAGTGACGAAATATTTCTGACCATGTGCGTCCATGTCTGGACAACATATATCAGTATGAATGATTTCTAATATGTCTGAACTCCTATTAGCACCTTTCTTGGACTTGTTGGTCTGCTTTCCCTTAATGCAGTCCACACAAGTCTCAAAATTAGTATAATCCAGAGTACTAAGTACCCCTTCATTCACTAATATCTTAATTCTTTCTATGGAGATATGTCCTAATCTCCAGTGCCATAACATAGAGGAGTTCTCGTTAATATTACACCTTTTAACACTAGTTTGAACATGCATTGAACTATAAGTGGCATCATTTTGTAAATAAAGATGATAAAGACCATCAGACAAAATACCATTCCCAACACAATCAGTTTTATAAAATAAACTGAAAGCTGTGTCTTGAAAATTAAAGGAATATCCAAATGGTATAAGTCTGGAAACAGAAATCAAGTTTCGTGAAAAACTTGGTACATAAAAGGTCATTTCCAACTTTATAATAAAGCCACTACTTAAAGTTAAAATGCAAGTTCCAATCGCCTCCACATGTGAGCCTATCTTGTTGCTTGATAAGATGCTTTGCTCACTTTCCACTGGCTTCCTTAGGTTTTGCATACCCTACAAGGAGTTTGCAATATGGATTGTAGATCCAGAATCAATCCACCAGGTGTTAATATTAACATTAACCATATTAGATTCATAACAAACAAACGAGGTTGGATTACCTTTCTTCTCAAGCCATTTTTGGAATTTTATGCATTCCTTCTTCATATGTCCCTTCTTTTTACAAAAGAAACATTTTTCTTCTTTCTTTATATCAGCTTGAGGTGGTATTTTACCTTTCCCCTTCTGATTGGCTTGAGATTTGATAGGTTTAGCTTTGTTCTTCCAACGGGTAGTAGCCAGCATTGCACTCTCACCCATTTCCATCACAAGCCTCTCTTCTTCTTGAACACACATGGTCATTAATTCATTGATTGACCATTTGTCTTTGTGTGTGTTGTACGAGATTTTGAAAGGCCCGTACTTAGTTGGAAGGGTGTTCAGAATGTAGTGCACCAGGAAGGACTCCGACATATCAACCTCGATTTTCTTAAGTTGAGCCGCAATGTCACGCATTTGCATTATGTGCTCGCGCACACCTTTTACGCTCGTGAGTCTGAGGGATGATAATCTCATTATCAGGGTGCTTGCCAATGCCTTTTCTGAAGTGACGAATTGATCGTCAATGGCTTTTAGCAAATCACGGACTTTCTCATGCTGGTAGACAGAACCACGTATACCAGCAGTTATCTTAGTTTTGATAAACATCACGCTGAGCCGATTGGATCGCTCCCATCGCTCATATAGCGTGACCGCAGCTGGAGTGCTGTTATTGTCGATTGTAGGTGGTTTGTCCTTCCTAATAGCATAATCTATGTCCATCCACCCTAGATGGAGGAGAATCCTCTCCTTCCATACCTTATAGTTATCTCCCCTAAGTTCAGGTATGTTACAACGGATATCAGAGAAACTAGTGGGTTGAGAAACTGCATAAAGTTCAAAAGCTTATGTCAAGATTTGAGGTCCAATTTTCTAAATTGCGTGTTTTACCAATGTAAAAAACACGCTGAAATTGAATCTAATTTCATTAAAAATTACTTATAGGCTAAATTTTTAATTCAATAAGATTCTTTATACTTTATGATAGATTTTATCAAACTGTTTTTACTAAATTCATAATGTATATTATGACTACAGTTTGATGTTTTTCTATCTTTAGACTTTATGATAAAACTATTAAATTAATTCTTCTTAACTCCTGTGGGTAAATTAAGAGCAACTAATTTTAATATATTATCCTAATTAATTATATAAGCATAATAAAATCCATGTGGGGTAAAATCATTATATTTATATAATTAATCACAATTAATGTCCATTATGTGATCCTAATCCACTTAATATATAATTTTATATAATTAAAGATGCTGTGACTACTCTTTAAATATTTAAAATTATATGGTTCACTAGACATTTATATTTACTATATTTTAGGCTCTACTTAATGCCTAAAAGCAATTACGTAGTAACATAATAGGCAATTACTAAGAGTGCTCACAGGATAATTGGTCGGGACAAAGCCTCATTAAAAACCAGAATCCTTAGACAGAGCATTGTCTCAGATCATGTTGTCTTATGCCAACTACAAATTGTTTATGAATTATTCATAATTTTTAACTTAATTGTTCATATTAATATATTATGAACCTTAATGTGTTATACACAAATTAAGTTTTATGAGAATAACCTAAGTTTATATAATCTAACAATATCTAAACTTAATAATATGTTATCATATATAAATAAAATTTTCATAAATAAAAATAAATTGTATAATTAAACATAATATTATACACTTAATTTAATTCAATGCACAAAACAAACTCATTCTAAAAGCATGAATTGAAAAACAAAAGCATGCTAAAAATGAGCATTTACTGAAATTGCATATATAGAACTAACATAAATAGTATATATACGTAATCTTAATTTGAGCAAAATAATCACAAAATTAAAAATACATGCCCAACATTAAATTATTTATGCACTAAAACTATTTAAACTTAAATTGCATGCATAACCCAAAAAAGTTATACACACATAACACATAATTTTAAGCACATAAATAAAATAAATACTTATAAGGGTTCATAAACTTTATTTTTGCAAATAATAACAAATCAGCCGAGTCGATTTTAACCCGTTTTCAAAACCCAACTAAACCTTGGCTTCCAAGATACTAAGGCAAGATTTTAAAACTCAGAAATACTAGAAATCAAATTTCCTAATGATTTCTAACATTATTTTAAAAACCAATAAAATGAAAGTTTTACAGATTGCTTAATACTTCAAGACAGAGGCAAACAATGCTCTAATACTAAATGTTAGAACTTAAATAAAATCTAAACATGCTAAACAACTTAAATAGCATATAGATTAAATGCGGAATTATAAAGACCGTAAACATACCTCCGACCATTGAAGCTTTCCACTTACACAATCCGCTATTCTCTCGATATTGGTTCTTCTAGACTCTCAGAACTCTCTTTAATTGATGGTGTATGAAAGAAAAATGAGTAATCTCGAGTCTAGGGACCAAACCTTGCTACGAAGTTTATACTTGTTCTTCCATCAAGAACGTTCATCCGTATTCTATACGCTTGTTACCACAATCAATGGGAGGCTAAAGGATTAAACATGGACCACATATAGATTGGTTACATATACCTTATACTCTCAATACAACCATTGAGAATATGAACCAACATTCCTTAAACATACACCTTGTGTTGCTCTCTCTAACTTTCAATATGCTCTATGGTCATCCTATTTATAGGAGAAATGTTCTAATAATTCCACTAGTTAGTGGAGCATGATGGCCTCCCATAATTCCACTAATTAGTGGAGCATAATGGCCTCCCATAATTTCACTAATTAGTGGAGCATAATGGCCTCCCATAATTTCACTAATTAGTGGAGCATAATGGAGCATGATGGCCTCCCATAATTCCACTACTTAGTGGAGCATAATGGCCTCTTGAATTTATTACAGGTATAACAAAATAAAAAGAAACCAATATTTTTAAATTATGTTAAGTCTAATAAAATGATGATGTTTCAGTAATATCAAACCAGACTTGTTCACACAACCAATTTAGAAACCAACCGACATGATGCTCAACAATGTGAAACATGTCTCTCATATAAACAGAGCTTTTCATAACTATATATAAACCTATAGCAACCCAGGGGAAAAACACCCCCCCAAAACAAGTAATGACAGCATACAATTAATAGCTTAAGAAACATTGTGACTTATCCGCAAAAACCCAATTTGGAAGATTACTATAACAGATGGTGGGAGTACCAGAAGGCAGTAAAGCCAATGAGCTTATTGAGGATTTTACAGAATGCTTTGGTGTTTGCAACAAACAACTCAAGGTTGTCTATGCTTTATGTAAGAAAAATAAGCATAATTAATGTTGATGCCTAAAACAGGTTGCTGAGCTGGAGATCGGTACTTTGATGGCATACACACGAAGATAGGGGTGAACTAGAGAGTCACTGAATGAGAGGGGAGGGTTGTCTCCAGGGACACTTTGACGCTCTTGTCAGTGTAAGGTTTTGAAAAAATAGAGGGAATTGTGACACCAGTGTTTTAGTAATGAGCTTGAAATTGAAGATGGATTATGCTTGCATACCTTGATCCTTTTATAGTGTTTTGGAGGTGAGGTTGCCCACATAGTCAGGACGGGGCAATCTCGGAGATCCCATCCCTCTGTCAGTAGGTATAGTCGGGTGTCCATGGAGGGTTATGATCCCTGAATCATGCTTGCAGGTCTGTGCGGGGGTGTCCGGGAGCTCCGAGCCTTGTAGTTGGTTATACTGGCTAGTGGTTCCACCTCTACCCACTTAGTGAAGTAGTCTATTGCCACGATGAGGTGCTTCTGTTGGCTGGGCACTCCGGTGAAGGGGCCGAGAAGGTCCATCCCCCATATGGAGAAGGGGAGCGGGCTCGTGATCGAGGTAAGAAAGTTTGTTAGTCGATGGGGTACCGGAGAATACTGTTGACAACTCTTGCACTTCTTAACTAATTCCATGACTTCTCTTTGCATTATAGGCCAGTAATAGCCTTGCCAGAGTATTTTGAAGGTCATGGCTTGTCCTCCGAGGTGGTTTCCATATACCCATTTGTGAACCTCTTGAAGGGTATAATTGGCTTCGATTGTCCTCAGACACCTTAGGTAGGGCGTTGTGAGGCCTCTTCTGTATAACTGGTCATCTATAATTGTGTACCATGACACTCAAAAGACCATCTTTTTGGCTTCGCCTCTTTTCTCGAAGAGCTAGCCGTCCTGCAAATATCAGAGGATTGGATAAACCTAAGTTTTTCCTTCGGTTACTGGTAACAAAATTACTTCCTCGATGCTTAGGACGGTGAGGGTTTCTAGGTAGACTGTTCGTGTAGGCTCGGGCTGCCGAGAGAAGGTGAGTCAGGCCATGGAATCAGCTTTAGAGTTTTTCGTCCGGAGGACCTGCGTTATTCGAAATACTTCGAACTTAGCAACAAGTTCTCTAGCCTTTTCTAGGTAACGGGCGATCTTTTCACCTCGGGCTTCGAATTCTCCATTAATCTGATTTACCACCAGCTGTGAGTCGCTATATATGTCTAGGGCTTCGATCGCCATTTCTTTAGCCAACTTCATCTCAGAAAGTAATGCCTCGTGCTCCACTTCATTTTCGAAGGCACTGAACTCAAACCTTAGAGCTTATTCAATGGTGAAACCATCTGGACTACACAGGATGAGCCTAACGCCGCTCTCGGTGCTGTTGGAGGATCCGTTAACATGGAGGGTCCACTGCGGGACTGGTTCGGCTACCTCAAGGTCTCGGGTTGAGTTTGACTCACCTTGGAGTGTTGTTTCCTTGATAAAGTCCGCGAGAGCCTGAGCCTTGATAGCTTTGCAGGGATGATACCTGATGTGCAAATTTTAAATTCTCGCAAGTGCACGAATCAAAAATAGTAATACGATGAGTTTACTCTCGAGGTCAATCTCTCAATGAATTATAGTGGTTTAAATCCTAAATTATTTTCTTAAAATTACTAAAACAAACTCTGAAATTAAATCCTAAACACTCTAATTAAAAGATTGGTGAAGAAAAAATTGAAATAAAAACAATTAAGTAAATTAAACAAAATGAATTATGAAGAGATGAGTATAATCGATGATAACAATTGGAAGTTTAGCTTGCTATCTAATCATGAATTGGAACATTTGGTGAATACAAAGAATTAATCAACATCCAAGATTATTGGTATTTCCGCTAAGACTAGAGAATGACATTGATCGTGTTTATTCTCAATTTATAACTAATTAATTAAATCTCATGGATCGTGTTCATCAATTAATTAATTAAATTAAGTATAAGGAAAACACAACCACCTAAATCACAATTTGATTTGAATCCTGATTTAAATTACTATTCAAAAAGGCTTAATTAGGTCTAGATGATTTGTCCTCAACCTAATCTCAAATATTAACCTCGACTATCAATAATAGATGGCCAATCCACAAGCAATAATCAAAGTATGAAGGATATTGAATAAGAAATAATCTGGAAAATTTCATAAAACTAAATCCACCAAAATATCTAAAACAATCAAGGCAGCTAAGCCAAACGCCCAAACAATGCGTTCAGTCGCTCATGTTTAAATCTCAATCACAAAATTCAAATACTAGGGTTACAAGCATATTGAAGGACAAAATGAGCAAAGATAGAATTTCTTTCCAAATTACAAGATGAATCCTCAAAGTCTTGAAGCGATTGATCGTCGTCTTTAATCTCTTGATAAGCTGTCTTGATGAAATAAACCGTCTCCTCCTTCAATCTCCCAAAACTCCTCTTGCTAATATCTCTCCAAGAACTGCCATTGTCTCCTCTCTTCTCTGAGTCTAAAATTCCTAAATATAGCTGTATGGAGAAGGCTTTGTAGACAGAAAATTTGCCCTAGGGTTTTTGTTCAGGCCGTGTGCTTCTGCTGCTGTCCATGCCCGGTTTGGCTGCTGTTCAGGCCGTGTGTTTGCTTCTGTCCAGGCTAGGTTTCTACTATCCAAAACTGGTCCGGTTATGCTGCTGTCCAGCCCATGCAAATCCCAAAAAATCAGAATTTAATAGCTCATTAACTTCTGCCATGCTGAAATCACGTACAGCCTGACCTTTATCTACTAAAACTGCCATAACTTTTTCTAGAAAAATCATATTTATGAGCCATAAAATTATCCAGAATATAGACATCTGGATCTTTCCAAGCATATATGACTCATCTCCTAGTTCTTCCTGAATCAATACAGTTTAATATGTAAAAATTACTTCTGCCATACTGAAATCACGCACAGCCTGACATTTGTCGACTAAAACTGCCATAACTTTCTCTAGAAAAATCATATTTAGGAGCCGTAAATTCTACAAAAAATAAGCATCCGGATCTTTCCAAACATATATGGTTCATCTTTTGGTTCTTCCTAAATTGATAGAATTTAATCCAAAAAGATATCTTATGCACAATTATGTTCATAGTCTCAACACTTCACATTTCATTGCTCAAATCAAGTACACATTGCACATCCATATTCCAATGCTCAAAACACCTCACGTCAATTAACCCCAAACCCAACGTCAAGAATCCGAATTCGCTTCGACTCTAGGCCTCACAGGAGGCACTCATTAAGCACACCGAACCTAGGTTTCAAACACTCATCAAGCATATGTGAATAGAAGTTATGTAAACAAGAAATTTCAAATATAAATTCGCCTATGAATATGGATATCATCAAAGAATGCTCATATGTCTGCAAAATAGATCTCATGAATGGAATCAAATGTTAGGATTGCAAAGCTATCACATCGCCTATATCATATCCTAGTCAAACACTTCAAGCAAAACATATTGAGTATGAACCTGTGCATAGATGGGCGTGATTAGCCGAACTTGATTTACACCAAAGCTCTTTTTTTTAACTCTTTATAAGAGCGACTTCAATACCCTTGAAGTATCTCAGGTCCTCTTTCTTGTCTAACCAAATCCCTTTTTGACATGTTTCTCTCTCATATATATATATATATATATATATATATATATATATATATATATATATATGTATATTCTTTTCTTTTCTTTTGAATAGGAATTTGGATCTTTCTCCAAAGACAGTGGCAACTAGGGCGTATAACGGTAGGCACATACTCAAACTTCTTACTCAAGTCATTTAACTAAAATAATGAGAACACACAACATGATACTTCAAGTGAGTTATATAATCCTAGCATTCAATGCAAAACCTATAGAGATCATCTAACAATTAAGGTCATAACAAAGAGTGTTTAAGAGTACCAAAAAACTAACTCTCAGAATAAAATGCTTATGGCTCAAATAACTCACTAGGTAGTCTCCACTATTTGATTCTTAGTCATTAGCTCTAGGTTCATCTCAATATCAACATCAAGAGCACGGTCTATAGAATATGAATATGCATCCATCCTCACAACAACTTGTCAGCGTTGAAGAAACTAAATCGAATGTGGATAAAAGACATGATTACTAACCATAAAACAAATTGTAGTATGAAATTTTTTTCTCAACAAGTTCTAATTGTACCCGCAAACCTAAACTAAACATTATCCTCAATGTATAAAATCAAATACGTGTTTAGAAAAACATTTAGAAGGGAATAATGAAAATGAAAGAACAAAAAACATACTCTATCAAATAGGTGGGTTGCCTCCCACCAAGTGCTTTCTTTAACGTCTGAGCAAGACGTTGGTTGAACTTATTTAGGATCATGCACCTCAGTGCACTCAACAACCCCCTTCTCATGGACTCATTCCAAGTAAGGCTTCACACGATACCTATTGACTTTGAATGTCACTTGAGTCTTTGGGTTCAGCAATTCTACCGCTCCATGAGAAAAAAAAGTTGACTACCGAAAATGGTTCGCACCATTTCGACTTTAATTTTCCTGGAATTAATTTGAAATGAATGTTAAACTAAAGAACTTTCATTCCAGGATAAAGAGACTTACGGATAAGGCCTTGGTTATGGTAACACTTAGTGCGTTCTTTGTAGATCTTTGCATTCTCACAGGCTTCATCACGAATCTCTTTTAACTCATTGAGTTGTAGTAACTGCTTCTTAGGCACAACATGAACTGGACTAACCCATCTACTATATGAAATAGGGTAAATAACTCGTTTATCCAAGAGTTTTAAAATTTCTTTCTTCACTACCTCTTGTAGGTTAAGGTTTAGTCTCTTTTGAGCTTCTCTCACAGGTTTGGCATCGTCCTCTAAAATGATCTTATGCATACATGTAGCAGGACTAACACCCTCAATGTCACTTATACTCCATCCTATGGCTCTTGTTGGAAATCACCTTGACAAGATGCCCAGGTGGTGATCTTCCAAACACCCAAGTCTAGAATGACTTGTAGAAAGAAATACAGCAATCGAACACAAGAACAGAAAATCAAAGAAAGAAAGAAGACAAGCAATTTGTTATCGAGGTTCGGCAATATGCCTACATCCCCGTGAGTTCCTCTGAACTCTCTGCACTAATCAAATGGTTCTTACAAGTTACAGCAATCCCCTTTCAAGAAACCAAGTTCTTGAAGAAACCAAGAAGAGAAGCAAGGAAGAAGATAAGAACTTACAATGTTCTCTATCTAATCTAGACTCTCTCTTCTTTATAACTAACCTCATTATAAAAGTCCCTTTTGGGTTTATGTCTCTCACACAATTCTCTCTTGTATTGTTTACAATTGATCTCACAATGTCACAATATATTCTCTCTAGTTGTGTTGTTATGAAAAATGAGGCTTGAGAACCTCTTTTATAGCCTTTCACTTCTTGGACATTCTTATGAATCAATCTCCTCCCTTTGATCATGATCTCCTTTAAATCTTAGCCCTTTATCATTCTCCAAGTGGTGCTGTGCATTTTAGTGTTATGCACACACACTTAAGAGGGTCTTAAAGCATGCTGCCTATGCGTGCAGCAGCGTGCTGGGCGGTGCGGCGCTGGGCGTGCGCGCTGCGGTGCTGGTGCGCACCTGATGGTGTGCATGCTGGGTGGTGTGGCACTGGGCGTGCGCGTTGCGCCCAGACCTGATGCTGCTCCCTTCTGCTGTTGTGCGCACACTCTTCTGCCTGTGTGCAGAAGTGCGCACACTAGTGCGCATGGCCTTCCCTTGCTCCAAATTGATGCACACACATGTGTGTAGTCTTCTAACTTGCTGAGCTTTAATCTTCCACCTTTGGTTTAGACTTTAACTTTGAACCATGGTTGGACCTATGCAAACCTTAGACAAATACCAACAGCTCTTTTAAGTCTGCTAAGCTCCTTCACAACTCTCTCTTCTTGGGTTTGGGTCAAAGTAAATGAAATAATCAAAGGATATATGTCTTTCTCTCCCAAAAATATGTATTTAAGGTGCTTGGGTAACTCTTTAAGTTCAAGCTTAGGTGGAGTAGTATCTTCCCTAGGTAGGGAACTCGACAATTCTAAAGGTTTGCTAGACTCTTCTTGGGGTAACACTGGTATTGCACTATCTAACATCTCATGATACCCTTTAGTCTCATCTTCTAGTGTTTCCTCTACTCTCTCAGTTGTAAGAGCAACTTCAAGCTTGTCCTCTATTTCTGTCTGCAAATAAGTGTCATAAGCAAGTGAGTCCACACAATCAATAAAAGAACACTCATCGTTAGTTGAAATAAAAGAATAAATGGTTAAAAAATCAAACACTTTAAATTGTACAATCTCTCCCAAGACTGTCATCGTTAACCTCCCATTATAGACATCAATAATAGTCTTGGTTGTGGCCATAAATGGTCTACCAAGAAGAATTATGTGCTCTTTGTCCTTAGATGGGGTTCCTTCCATCTCCAATACCACGAAATCCACAGGCACAATCACTTTGTCTACCTGTACCAATATATCCTCAACTATTCCCTTAGGATATTTAACTGACCTGTCAGCGATTTGAAGGGACATAGTTATTGACTTAAGCTACCCCAAACCTAGTTGCAAGTATATCAAATATGGCATGAGATTTATACTTGCTCCTAAGTCTAGCATTGCTTTGGTGACCTTCTTGTTTCCCATTGTAATGTTGATGATGAAACTTCTGGGATCTTTCAGCTTAGGTGGCAAGCTTTGTTGGAGCACTGCACTAGTGACTTCTGACATCATCACTTTCTCGTTCTTCCCATATTTCCTCTTTTTGGTGTTAAGTTCCTTAAAGAATTTCGCATGTGATGGCACATTCCTAATAACATCCAAAAGAGGCAAATTAATATTCACTTTAGAAAGCATGTCAAAAATATCAAAAAATTGTTTATCCTGTTTAACATCCTTCAGAGGGCTTGGATAAGGAATAGAAGGCCTGTAAGGCTCGATCGCCTTATGCAGTGTCGTGAAGGAAGATGACTCATTCTCTTTGGTCTCCTCAGATGTTTGAGAAGATTGTGGATCTTCAGCAGGATTTCCTTTAGAAGTGTCATGCTCATTTTGCTTCTCAATTGATTTTCTTGCATCACATGGTAAGTCATAATAAATTTTATCATCAAAATTGTTGTTAAGAATTTTACCACTTCGCAGCACTGTGATAGCCTTTGCTTGCTCAGGTTAGCTAGGCAACTTCACTTTTTGATGTACTTGAAATTGTTCCGCAAGTTGTTCAACTTATACTTCTACCCTCTTCATTGATGCCTTGGCTATGTCTCTCATGGTTCTCTATGCTAACTTGAATAAAAGCACTCAAGTTCTCCTCTAAAGTTGGATTTTTAGGCTGATTGGGTGGTGTAACTTGGTTTTGATATTGAACCGATCTTGAACGTTGAGCATATGTCGAAGTGTTGTTAGTCTTCCAGGAGAAATTGGGATGATTTTTCCACCTAGGGTTATAGGTCTTAGAATATAGATCATTCCTCAGCCTAGGTTAGTAAGACTTCATTGCATTAACTTGTTCTTATTTATTTCCTGCATAAGATTCATAAGACAAAGAACAAGTATTAGCACCGTGACCAAAAACCCCCACAAACTCCACATACCTCATGATTGAGCGTGTTTGTGGTAATGAGAAGTTTGATTTGTTTGGTCAACTCAGTAAGTTGCATTGCCATATTGTTGTTGGAGCTCAATTTGTTAACCCCAACTCTCCTTCCTCTTACACTTTTTTATTGAGAATTAGCACCCAACATCTCATATAGCTCACATGTCTCTTCAACAGTCTTTTCTCCCATTGCTCCACTGACAGCGTTATCAACCGTATATTACTGTTGTGTCAATCTATCATAGAAGAATTGACTTTGTAGCTACAATGGGTAATGATGGTAGGGACATTGGATTAGAAACATCTTGTTTCATGGAAGGTTTCTCCCTCCATTTGTGAGAATGTGGCAATCCTAGTTCTCAACTCAGTGGTCTTTTGATAGGAGTAGAATTTGTTCATGAACCGATTGTAGACCGCTTCCCATGTAGTCAAAGAACTAGGTGGAAGAGTCATCAACCACGCTTTTGCTCTATTTTTTAATGTGTAGAGGAAGTAGATCATCCTAAGTTGATCCTCATTCAGCCCCTGTAAAGGAAAAGTCTACATTGTTGCATAGAAATCCCTTATGAAGGTTAATGGGTCTTCATTTGGAATTCCTAGAATGAAGAGAGTATGCTAAAGTGGATATTTTTTATCTCATAATTCCGTGTAGTTTCCCCCAATTGGATGCAAGATGTGGAAGTGCCCATGATCGGCCTTGGATACTCCTTCATCATATTTTGTCTTTCAGTTCCTTCCATTCTTTCAGGCTCCTCTTTTTCTATTCCCTCAACCTTTTCTTCTTCTTCCGTAGGCTGTAACGTCTCCTTTAGCCTATGGATGTTGTCTATTGCTGGCACTAGATTTTTCCCTTGGGATCTTCTACCGTGCATGTACCTAAAGAAAACAAAAGAAAAATTAAGCTACCAGGAATCAAGAGAGTGAAAATCAAGAAACAAAGTAATGCCAATTTAAATCAAGAAAATCAAGAAGCAAATAAAGAAAATTTGACGAAATAAAAGAAATAAAAATTACACCTAAAAGAAAGAAAAAAAATAAAAATAAAAATAAAAACAAAGAAAATAACTAAAGAATTAAACGCCAATTCCCCAACGACGACACCAAAAACTTGTTGTGCAAATTTTAAATGCTCGCAAGTGCATGAATCACAAATAGTATTGTGATAAGTTTACTCTCGAGGTCGATCTCTCAAGAAATTACAGTGGTTTAAATCCTAAATTACTTTCTTAAAATTACTAAATCAAACTCTGAAATTAAATCTTAAACACTCTAATTAAAAGATTGGTGAAGAGAAAATTGAAATAAAAACAATTAAGTAAATTAAACAAAATGAATTATGAAGAGATGAGTATAATCAATGAGAACAATTGGGAGTTTAACTTGCTATCCAATCATGAATTAGAACGTTTGATGAATATAAAGAATTAATCAACATCCAAGATTATTGGTATTTCCGCTAAGACTAGAGAATTCCATTGATCGTGTTTATTCTCAATATATAACTAATTAATTAAATCACATGGATCGTGTTCATCAATTAATTAGTTAAATTAAGTATAAAGAAAATGCAACCACCTAAATCACAATTTGATTTGAATTTTGATTTAAATTCCTATTCAAGAAAGCTTAATTAGGTCTAGATGATTCGTCCTTAACCTAATCTCAAATATTAACCTTGACTATCAATAATAGATGGCCAATCCACAAGCAATAATCAAAGATATGAAGGATATTGAATAAGAAATAATCTAAAAAATTTCATAAAACTAAATCCATGAAAATATCTAAAACAACCAAGGCAGCTAAGCCAAACGCCCAACAATGCGTTCAGCCGCTCATGTTTAAATCCCAATCACAGAATTCAAATACTAAGGTTACAAGCATATTGAAGGACAAAATGAGCAAAGATAGAATTTCTGCCCGAATTACAAGATGAATCCTAAAAGTCTTGAAGCAATTGATCGTCGTCTTCAATCTCTTGATAAGCCGTCTTGATGAAAGAAACCGTATCCTCCTTCAATCTCCCAAAACTCCTATTGATAATATCTCTCTAAGAACTGCCATCATCTTCTCTCTTATTTGAGTCTAAAATTCCTATATATAGCTGTATGGAGACGGTTTTGTAGACAGAAAAAGTCGCCATAGGGTTTCTTTTCAAGCCTTGTGCTTCTGCCGCTATCTAGGCCCAGTTCTGCTGCTGTCCAGGCCGTGTGTTTGCTGCTGTCCATGCTAGGTTTATATTGTCTAGAACTAGTCCAGTTGTACTGTAGTCTAGCCCATACAAATCCCAAAAAAAATCAAAATTTAATAGCTCCTTCACTTCTGCCACGTTGAAATCACGCACAGCCTGACCTATGTCTACTAAAACTGTCATATCTTACTCTAGAAAAATCATATTTATGAGATTTAAGATTTTCTAGAAAATAGACATCTGGATCTTTCCAAGCATATATGGATCATCTCCTGGTTCTTCTTAAATCAATACAGTTTAATCTGCAAAAATCACTTCTGCCACGCTGAATTCACGCACAGCCTGGCATTTGTCTATTAAAACTGTCATAACTTTCTCTAGAAAAATCATTTTTATGAGTCATAAAATTCTCCAAAAAAATATACATCTAGATATTTCTAAGCATGTATGGCTCATCTCTTGGTTCTTCCTGAATCAGTACAATTTAATCTACAAAAATGACTGATCTGTACGGGCAATTTAGTGAAACTCCTTTCCAAGTGCTTGTGAACCTGTAAAACAATGAAAAACAACTCAAAGTAACAAATTCCTAAGCTAAACATATAAATAAATGCTTGAAAATATACAAAATACTAGGACAAATATTCGTTCATCAATACCGGATGTCAAACTCGTTGAGCTCTACAGACCATTTGACCATCCTTTCGGAGACATCTTATTTATGGAGCACTTGTCTCAATGGTTGATCCGTTAGCAGGATGATGGTATATGCTTGAAAGTACAGTCAAAGTTTTCGTGCTATAATCAGGAGGACGTACGCCATTTTTTCTCTCGAGAGATACCATGTTTCTGAGTCATTGAGGATTTTGTTCTCATAGTATATGGGTCTTTAGATGCCTTCTTTCTCTCAGATTAGGATGGAGGCTACTACTTCTTGTACGGTCGATAGGTATAAGAAGATTTCTTTGTTGGCCACAAGATTGGGGATGAGTTTAAATATTCTTTCAGTTCTTAGAACACCTTCTGATAGTCTTTGGTCTAAACGAAGTCTTCCACTTTTTTGATGGCTTTGAAGAAGGGAAGGTATTTCTCCAGGATTTTTACATGAATCGGTTGAGTGCAGCTACCTGCCCTGTCAACCATTGTACTTCTCTTACCGTTCGACATGGGGTCATACTGAGTATGGCCTCGATCTTTTCTGGGTTGGCCTCTATACCCCCATGGGTTACCATGGAGCCAAGGAACTTCCCCTCAGTGACTCCAAAGACACATTTGGCAGGGTTTAGTTTCATTTGATGACGTCGAAGTACCTCAAATGCTTCCTCCAGATCGATTTCATGGTCTCTTACTTCAATACTTTTGACCAGCATATCATCCACATAGACTTCTATGTTCGTCCCGATCTGCTTGTGGAAGATCTTGTTTACCAATCTTTGATACATTGCCATATTGTTTTTAAGGCTGAAGGGCATGACCATGTAGCAATATAACCCCTAGCTGGTGACGAAGGCTGTTTTCTCCTGGTCAGACTCGTGCATCGGGATCTTGTTGTAGCCGAAATAGGCGTCCATGAAGGTTAGGAGCCCGTGCCCTGACGTTGCATCGACCAGTTGATCGATCCGTGGCAGTGGGAAGCTATCCTTCGGGCAAGTTTTGTTCAAGTCCATGAAATCAATGTAGATCCACTACTTGCCACTGGGTTTTTTTTACCATCACCACATTAGACACCCAGTCAGGATAGTCTATTTTTTGGATGAAATTTGCTGCGAACAGCTTGTCAACTTCAGCTTTGATGGCAGTCTGTCATTCAGGGGTGAATGACCTATTCTTTTAGATGACTAGCCTATGGTTTGGATCCACGTTTAATCAGTGCACAATCACCTCTAGGCTGATTCCGGGCATGTCCAAGGCCGACCAGGTGAAAAGATCTTGGTTCTTTCGAAGGGGGGAGAAGAGGGATCTTTTGGGGCCTTCCGAAAGGTTGGAGCCGATCTAGACTATTCAAGAGACATCTTCACCGAGGGAGACTGTGGTCAATTCTTCTATAGACTGGCCTCTGGGAGCTCTTACCTTGTCTATAAAGTCTTCGACCTTGAGAAGTAGGGCCTTCGACCTTTTTTCTTCTTTCACAGCGTTTAGGTAGCAGAATCTGAAGACTTATAGGTTTCCTTTGACTTCACCTACCCCATCGTCGGTGGGGAACTTCATATTTAAATGGTAGGTGGAGACAACCGCTTTGAGCTTGTTGAGGGTGGGTCTGCCGAGGATTATGTTATAGGACGATGGTTGCTTGACCACTGGAAAAACATCTTATACAGTGGATATTTACGGGTCTGTCCCTGCAGTGAAAATGAGGAATATGCTGCCTTTGGCGAACACCGAGCCCCCCGAAAGGTCATAGAGTGGAGTGGACACTGGTTCCAACTGAGCATCTTTTAACTGCAACTATCAGAATGCATCATAAAATAGGATGTCGGCGGAGCTCCCATTTTCGACCAGGATGCACCTGACATCGTGGTTGACCACGAAGAGAGAGACCACTACAGCGTCGTTATGATGTGTCTGTACCCCCTCCATATTGTCGTATGTGAAAGAGATCACTTGGTTTGTCCTCCTGCACTTGTTGGGCCTACCGACTGACGCTATAGACCTGGCATAAGTCTTTTCCTGGTTTGCCGAGGTGCCCCCGGCTGTAGGGCCTCTGCATATGGTTTTGATTATCTTGGTTGTGGTGGTCTTTAGGCCTCTTCAGTTGGACCATTCTCGGTTTGGCCCCAGGCTTCTCCAAGGGACTCGATATGTCTAGTTTTGGTTGGGCAGACGCTCGGGACTCCTTTAAGATCGTTCGGGCATTTCTTCTCGTCATGGCTTGATGAACTCCTTCAATTTCCTTCTGCTGATAAGGGCCTTGATTTGATGCTTCAAGGCCATGCACTCTTCGGTATCGTGCCCATGTTTTCTGTGAAAACGGCACCACTTGCTTTGATCCCAACTGAGGCGCAGCGATCTTGGAGGCCATTGGAGGATCACCCTGTCTTAGAGTTGTGTTGACCCTCACCTGTATTTTAATGATGACAAAACATAACTGTTATTATACTAACTAAGTGTAGTAAGCAACAAAAGCATTCAACCAAGGATCAAGGTGCAAGAACTCAAACCGAATCAAAGTATCAAGTGAAGACTGAAGAACTAGTATAGGTCTAAGGTTTTAGAACCAATGTAAGTCTCACTTATACATTATAATAGCTTGTTCAATGGCTCGAACACAAAAGGTTTTTCTAAACCGATCGTTTTTAAACAAGCGTTTTTAATTAAAACAGAAAAACTGGATTGGAAGACAACCCAGTCGACTGGGTACATATACCAGTCGACTAGTATATGAGACAGTATGTCTCCAGTCGACTGGGTCAGTCATACTAGTCGACTGGTAAATGGACAGTAAGTCTCCAGTCGACTAGATGAAAAATACTAGTCGACTGGTAACCCAGAAGATCTGAAAACGAGATTTTTTCAAGTGAACCCAGTCGACTAGTAATTCAAAAATATGATCGTTGGACACCAAATCTGAACGTTTTAAAAGCAAATCTTTTTCAAATTAAAGTTAAAATGGCCATATTATTTGATGGCTATATAAACCCATTCTATTGAGCTTTCAATAGAAGGCTGCACACATTCAAAAAGAGTTAATATTACACAATCAAGTTATTGTACTCTTTGAAACACAAAAAGCTTTGAAATATTCTTGTTGAGCCATTCTTCAAGCTTTACTTTGAAAGAGAGACATTATTCAGTTGTGTAAGCTTCCATTAGTTGTTTCTCTACAATTTACTTTACAGCATCTTTTGTAAAGGGATTACTTCCGAAAGGAAGGGGATTACTTCCGAGAGGAAGAGGATAGCTTCCGAGAGGAAAGGATTGTAAGGTTTGTACAACACCGAAAAAGTTGTACGACTAAGTTACTTAGTGGATTACTTCAAGGAGTTCCTTGAAGAGAGTGGACGTAGGGTCGGAACGAATCCGATATTGTCGAACCACTATAATCTGAGTTTGCATCCTCTTCTCTTTAAACTCTTTATTTACAGCACATTACTTGTCTTAATTGTTTGCTGCTTATTCATTTTTATAAACTTGTATTAATTCAGCAAAAAGTTTTAAAAACCCAATTCACCCCCCCTCTTGGGTTGAAACCTCGATCTACAATTGGTATCAGAGCTTGGTTCTCATATTTAGGCTTAAAATCCTTGAGCTGATCCAATGGAAGCAAATAGCTACTCTGAGGGACACTCTTATACTAGACCACCTTTGTTCAATGGCTCCAATTATAACTATTGGAAAAACATAATGAAAATCTTTCTCGAATGACAAGATTACAATCTGTGGAGAGTCATTGAAGAAGGACCAAGAATTCCTTCAAAAGAAATAACTATTGGAGAGACCTATCATACAATGCCTAAACTCAAAACTGAGTACACTGACGAGGATTGTAGAATGATGTCTCTCAATAGCAAAGCAACAAGTATGTTATATTGTGCATTAGATATTTCTGAATATAATAAAATATCTGCATGTGTTTTGGCTAAAGAGATATGGGACAAATTACAAGTCACATATGAAGGAACTAGTGAGGTAAAAAAGTCAAAAATTTATATGCTAGTTTTTAAGTATGAATCCTTTAAAATGTCTCCTGACGAAACTATTTCTGAAATGCACTCACGGTTCACCACTATTATAAATGGTTTAAAATTGCTTGGTAGGAATATTGAGGAGTTTGAACTAACCAGAAAAATCTTGAGATCTCTGCCACCCTCATGGAAACTAGAAAAGACAGCCATATAGAAGGCCAAAGATCTTGACAAACTGGATGTTGAGACACTGTTTGGGTCATTATTGACATACGAGATGGAAGAAATGTCTCCCATCGTCAATAATGATGAGAAGAAGAAAAATGTAATTGCTCTCAAAGCTTCTACGAGCACAAAGAAATGGAATCGAAAAAAGAAGCGGAGAGCAACGAGAAAGATGGTGAAATGGAATTAATCACCAAACGATTCCATAGGTTCTTGAAGAAAAGCAAGAAACCTTATACAAAGGATCCCATTTCGAAAAGGGAACCACTTACGTGTTATGGCTGCAAGAAGCCCGAACACATTAGGGCTGATTGTGCGGTTTCAAACAAACCATACAAGAGCTTGAAGAAGAAAGCCATGATAGCAACTACTTGTAGCGATGACGAAGAAGAAGATGAGTCATCGGACAAAGAAGTCGAGTACGAGGAAATTGCCAACCTTTGTTTGATGGCAATCGACGATGAAAGTGAGGTAACATCTTCTCCTTCTTCTAAGAATAATATTGTGAATAGTATTGAAGAACTGCTAGAAGTAATAAATGAAATACATGATGAATTGAAGAAATTTGATTCTAGAAATTCAATTCTTAAAAATGAGGTATCATCTCTCTCTAAAAAGATGATAAGTCTTAGAGAAGAAAAAGAAAAATTATCGTCTTTACTGTATAATTCTTCTCAAGATTTTCTCAAAGATGAAAATGAGAATTTAAAAAATAAAATTTTAGAATTGAATAGCACTATATCAAGACTTATGCTTAGAAAAGAAAAGCTTGATAAAGTGCTTTCTTCCCAAAGATTAAGTAGAGGAAAATCTGGTGTAGGATACTCTCCATTGGGAAAGCAAAAATCAAAAGAGAGCTTATTTATTCAAGCCTCGTGTATTAATGAAGCCTCTACTTCAAAAAACCCTAGCAAGATTAAAAGCACTTCCTCATTAAATGCTAGAAATTCTGGGAATTCAAATGTTCATACAAAAATGAAACATCCTAGAAATACACATGCTTATATGTATGCACACTCTAGAAATGCTTATACACATCCTAGAAATAACCAACATGCACATTCTAGGAACAATATATATAATCAACATATGCACTCTGCTTATGCTCATCCTAGGAATTACCATCATGGTTATCCTAGAAATAATTTTCATACACATAATAATGCTAGCATGTATCCAAGAATGCATCATCATACATTTTCTGGAAATGACATGCATTTTCATATTCCTCACCATAGAAACATGTATCCTAGGAACTACTATCCTAAGGATTATAGACATGCACATCTAAGATATCTTAGAAATTTCAAGAACTACCATCCTAGGATTGTGCATCATCAATATGTCCATAGATCACCATATACTATTAAGAAAGTATGGGTTCCAAAAGGAACCGTGTTTTTTAGGACTAACCCCAAAGGACCCAAGAAATTTTGGGTACCTAAAAGTGCTATCGTATATCCGTGTGATGTAGATATGTCTCCACACCAAGGAGAAAAGTAACTGTTGGTACCTTGATAGTGGATGCTCAAAGCACATGACCGGTGATAAAAATATATTCAAGGAGCTAACTCTAAGAGATGGTGGATATGTCACCATTGGAGACAATACAAAAATAAAGATCATCAGGCATGTAAAAGTCGGTAATAATTTCTCAACTTTAGATAATGTATTGCTAGTACAAGGCCTTAAGCCAAATTTACTTAGCATTAGTCAACTATGTGACAAAGGCTACAAAGTCACATTTGAGACCTCTCATTGTCTAGTTATAGACATCAAGAGCAACAAGATCAAATTTATTGGCCATAGACATGAAAATGTCTACATAGTTGATTTGAAATCCTTGCATTATGAAAATGAAAAATGTTTTCCTGCTTTTGGTGAAAATCCATGGCTATAACATAGAAGACTTGGTCATGTGAACATGAACTTGCTAAAAATCGTTTCAAGAAAAGATTTAGTTATTGGACTTCCTAAAATCAATTTTGAAAAAGACAAAGTATGCGATGCTTGTCAAATGGGAAAACAAACTAGGAATTCATTTAAAGCAAAAAATGTAGTCTCAACTACTAGACCTTTGGAACTTCTGCATATGGACTTATTTGGTCCAATTAGTACCATTAGTCTAGGTGGCTATCAATATGCTCTTGTTATTGTTGATGACTATTCAAGATATACCTTTGTTATTTTTATTGCTTACAAGGATGAAGCTTTCAAAGGATTTGAAAAGTTTTGCAAAAAGGTACAAAATGAAAAAGGAATTTGTATTTCAAGCATAAAAAGTGATCATGGCAAAGAATTTGAAAATCAAAGTTTTTCAAGATTTTGTGATGAAAATGGTATTAATCACAACTTTTCAGCTCGTATAACTCCTCAACAAAATGGAGTTGTTGAAAAGAAAAACAGAGTTCTAGAAGAATTTTCAAGAACTATGCTTTGTGAAAATAATTTACCAAAATACTTTTGGGCTGAAGCCGTGAACACTTCTTGCTATATCTTAAATATAATTTTGATAAGGCATCTGCTTGATAAAACTCCATATGAACTATGGAAAGGGAGAAAGCCCAATATCTCATATTTTCGTGCATTTGGTTGTAAATGCTTCATCTTAAATAACAATAAAACTAACTTGGGTAAATTTGATTATAAGACTGATGAAGGAATATTTTTAGGATATTCAACATCTAGTAAGGCTTATAGAGTTTTCAATAAGAGAACTCTAGTGGTAGAAGAATCTGTACATGTAACTATTGATGAATCTAACCCAATTAGTAGTAGAGAAGTTTCCTTTAAAGATGATGCAGATTTTATTCCAAGAATAGAAACTCTTACTCCCATTGTTGACCCAAAGAAGAGTCCACCTCAAGTAAATGAAGAGATGGAAATTCCCAATTTGGACCAACCATCCTCAAGCCAACAAGAGGAAAGTATACCCAAAGATTGGAGGTATGTAAATTATCACCCAATTGATCAAGTGATTGGTGATCCTTCACAAGGGGTAAGAACTTGCTTCTCAATTAGAAATATTTGCAATTTTGTAGCTTATTTGTCTCAAGTAGAACCTCAGACATTTATAGAAGCTGAAAAAGATAATGATTGGATAATTGCAATGCAGGAAGAAATAAATCAATTTGAGAGAAACAATGTTTGGAAACTAGTTCCAAGACCTAAAGATCATTCAATAATTGGAACTAAATGGGTATATAGAAATAAGATGGATGAAAATGGAATAGTAACTAAAAACAAGGCTAGACTAGTTGCTAAGGGATATAATCAAGAAGAAGGAATAGACTTTGATGAAACCTATACTCTCGTAGCTAGATTAGAAGCTATTCAAATGTTATTAGCCTTTACATGCTTTAATAAATTCAAGCTATTTCAAATGGATGTAAAAAGTGTCTTTTTAAATGGCTTTATAGAAGAAGAGGTTTATGTTGAGCAACCTCTTGGATTTGAAAATCCTAGTCTTACAAATCATATCTACAAGCTTTCTAAAGCTCTATATGGGTTGAAGCAAGCTCCAAGGGCATGGTATAAAAGACTAAGCAAATTTTTGATTGACAATAATTTTGTTAGAGGTAAAATAGACACAACACTCTTCATAAAAACTCACAAAAATGACACTTTGATAGTTCAAATATATGTTGATGATATTATATTTGGTGCTACTAATGAATCTATGTGTCAAAAGTTTGCAATGGGCATGCAAGGTGAATTTGAAATGAGCATGATGGGAGAACTTACCTACTTCCTTGGACTCCAAATCAAGCAACTAAAAGGAGGCATCTTCATCAATCAACAGAAGTACATTAAGGACCTACTAAAGAGGTTCGGGATGGAAAGCTCAAAGCCACTTGGAATGCCTATGAGCACAACTACTAAACTTGATCTTGATGAAGGAGGTAAAACTGTAGATTCTAAATATTATAGAAGCATGATAGGTGTTTTACTTTATTTGACTGCAAGTAGACCTGATATAATGTTCAGTGTATGCATATGTGCTAGATTTTAGTCTAATCTTAAGGAATCACATGTAGTTGCAGTAAAAAGAATCCTTAGATATCTACAAGGAACCCAAACCATAGGATTATGGTACTCTAGAGAATCATCTTTTGAGCTTGTAGGATATTCAGATGCTGATTTTGCTGGATGTAGGTTAGATAGAAAAAGCATAAGTGGTACATGCCAATTCTTATGAGCTATGTTAACCTCTTGGTTTTCCAAGAAACAAAATTTTGTTGCACTATCAACCGCCGAGGCGGAATACGTTGCAGCTGGAAGTTGTTGTGCCCAAGTAATTTGGATAAAACAACAACTAGAAGACTATGCCATGAACCTCAAAAACATCCCAATATTTTGTGATAATACTAGTGCTATCAACCTAACCAAGAACCCTATTCAGCACTATAGAACAAAGCACATAGAAATAAGATATCATTTCTTAAGAGACCATGCTCAAAAAGGTGACATAAGACTAGAATTCATACCTTCAGAAGATCAAATAGCTGATATTCTTACAAAACCACTAGGTGAAGCTAGTTTCTGTATGATAAGAATGTTAATGGGATTGCTGGATTATGATAAACTGAATATCTAATTGCTCATTCATTCATCATATGCATGTTTGACATCTAGTGAAAGAATATTAATTATTGTTTAAATATCTCCCTCACTCAAGATGTCATAGATAAACAAATTTCGTGTTATAAATTAAGACCGAAAATTTTCTTAAGGGTCCAGTCGACTGGTAAAACCATACCAGATGACTGGTAAGTCACTGCCCTTTCATCCAGTCGACTGGTAAATTTGATCCAGTCAACTGGTAAGTCTCTGTCTTCTTCTCCAAACGATTGGTAAATCCTATCCAATCGTCCGGTACCTCTAGACCCTGTCTGGAGCCAATTTTTGAAAATTAATTATCATCCAGTCAACTGGAACAAACTTCCTAGTCGACTGGTATCTTACTGCCAGTTCACCCAGTCGACTGGTACATGAACTAGTCGACTGGTATGAAAACTGTTCATCTTTTCAAAGGGACCCAGTCAACTGGTAACTGGACCCAGTCGACTGGTATCGCGACTCTATAAAAGGGACTGTTCATTTTTCTGATTTTTTACGCCATTTTCGAGCACCCTTGCTTTTTCTCTCTAGAAAAATTCATCTTTTTGATCCAAAAACCATCCAGACTTTATCTAAACACACCAATCTACTCATCCATAACGAGATTTTTAACTTTCTACGGTTAAAATCTCTTATTTTCATTAAAATCTCTTTTACCCAAAAACTCCAAATTTCTCAAAATGGCCGATAAAATCCGTGTAAAATTCACAACTAGTGGACCAAATGCGCCTAAAAGGCCAAGGTTTACAAAACCCTCGGTATCAGAGTCACGGGGGAAGGCTGTAGCGGGCTCATCAAGCAAGACGCCTAAAACAGAGCTTGATGAGTCTCTGTTTTTCAGTCTTACGGTAAAGGCAATGTATAACTCAATCATTCGCCATAAGAAGATCATGACGGGTAGAGTTATTGACTTTGACTCTATTCGTTATGGCAATTTTGATATCTTGCCAGCCTTTGAGGCGATTCACTTGACCCCACTGGTCAAAGTGCATAAAAAATTCTATCCGAGACTGATTCACCAGTTCTACGCAAACTTGGTGAAACCCAGTCCTCTGGCTCTGAGATTCAGAACCAGAGTCAGTGGTGTGGAGTTTGAGGTCAACACTGACCTCCTCATGAGCTTACTGAGGATCCCTGCAAGGGGGATCCAATGGAGTCTAGATGGATGGTTAGACAACTTCGACGTTGAGGTGGCCTGTCAGATAGTCAGGGGAGACCCTAACTATATGTACAGACCCACTACATTTCATACATATAGTGATATGTCCCTCGACTCGAAGATATTTCAGCTGATAGTGAGTTGGACCATCTACCTGAGACTTGGGAGTCGAAGGTATCTATCTAAGATAGATACGGTATTAATTTGGTGCCTTAAATCTGGGCACCACTTTAATATATATCCTCTGCTGCTCGCCAACATGATAAATGGTGAAGCGAGCGACTCCGGGTGTCTTCCTTACGGGATGCTCATTACACTCATACTCCAGCACTTCCGGGTGCCTCTGCCTGCCTCCGAGGCTCAGAATATTGGACCGACAGACATCATCAATGTCTCATCACTGAAAAAAGATGGGATGCGTGGTTCGTGATGGTTTCCTCTATCCAAAGGCCGGGAAACTCCTACAGATCCGAGAGGATGAGAGCGATGATGATGAAGATGAGGAGGCTGCTACAAATGTTGCTGCTACAAATGTTACTGCTGATATGGACACAGATACCCGAGAACCTCCGATTGGTGACTCGAGTACTGGTCAGACTAGATATGGCGATATACTTCAGGTGATCTTGAGCCTTCAGATGGCGATGCAGTCCAGATTCCAGTCCATGCAGATGGAGTACCAGAGATTGAGCTCCTCTATTGACCACCTACGGGATGACTTCGAGTTACATCGAGAGCACACCGAGGGTTCCTTAGCAGAGATTAGGGATCTTCTTCGTGATGGCTAGGACTCTCCCGCTCCTTGAGTCTTTATTTTCGTTATTATGATGTACTTAGGGTTTTCCAGCTCTTACTATATAGTACGGACATATTTTGTATTACTTCTGTATTATATATGGCTCTATGAAGCCTGTTCGTGTACTGACTTAATATATATGATGTTGCTTTTACTTTAGTCATATTTCATGCATCTATTTACTCTATTTGTGATATGTTTGCATAGTTTCAAACTACTATTAGTCACAAAAATGCTCTAAAATGATTATGCTTGTATGAAAACTTTCGATTCTTCCCGGGATGGCTTCTGAACTCTGAATGAAGCCAAATTTTTGCATAAAGGTTTGTATGAGTATACTCTAGATGTTTATTATAGCTAAATATCTTATTTTTTGATTTCTGACCCCTTTGGTTGCTGTTGTCAAAACGGGGGAGAAAAATGAGAAAAACGAGAAAATCTAAGTAAACAGAAACCAATGCATAGATTTAGGGGGAGCACTGCTCCAAAGCTTATTAAAAATGATTCATTGATTGGTTGAGCTGATTGTGGTTGGTTGAAATGTTTATATAAACTGCGTTTGCTGGTTTACAGGGTGGTTTTACTCGAAAAAAAGAGGAGACTCTGTCCAAATTTTCTCAAAATCCAAACACTTAGTTTTTAAAACTGTTTTCACATTATTAGTTTTGTCATTATCAAAAAGAGGGAGATTGTTGACCCTCACCCGTGTTTTAATGATGACAAAACACAACTGTTATTATACTAACTAAGTGTAGTAAGCAATAAAAGCATTCAACCAAGGATCAAGGTGCAAGAACTCAAACTGAATCAAAGTATCAAGTGAAGATTGAAGAACTAGTATAGGTCTAAGGTTTTAGAACCAATGTAAGTCTCACTTATACATTGTAATAGCTTGTTCAATGGCTCAAACACAAAAGGTTTTTCTAAACCAATCATTTTTAAACAAACATTTTCAATTAAAACAGAAAAACTGGGTTGGAAGACAACCCAGTCAACTGGGTACATATACCAGTCGATTGGTATATGAGATAGTATATCTCCAGTTGACTGGGTCAGCCATACCAGTCGACTGGTAAATGGACAGTAAGTCCCCAATCGACTGGTAACCCAGAAGGTCTGAAAAAGAGATTTTTTCAAGTGAGCCCAGTCGACTGGTATCACGACCAAGTCGACTGGTAGTTCAAAAATATGACCGTTGGACACCAAATCTGAACGTTTTAAAAGCAAATCTTTTTCAAATTAAAGTTAAAACAGCCATATTATTTGATGGCTATATAAACCTATTCTATTGAGCTTTTATATAAGGCTGCACACATTCAAAAAGAGTTAATATTACACAATCAAGTTGTTGTACTCTTTGAAACATAAAAAGCTTTGAAATATTCTTATTGAGTCATTCTTCAAGCTTTACTTTGAAAGATAGACATTATTCAGTTGTATAAGCTTCCATTAGCTGTTTCTCTACCATTTACTTTACAGCATCTTTTGTAAAGGGATTACTTCCGAAATGAAGGGGATTACTTCCGAGAGGAAGTGGATAGCTTTCGAGAAGAAAGGATTGTAAGGTTTGTACAACACCGGGAAAGTTGTACGACTAAGTTACTTAGTGGATTACTTCAAAAAGTTCCTTAAAGAGAGTGGACGTAGGATCGGAACGAATCCGATATTACCGAACCACTATAATCTAAGTTTGCATCCTCTTCTCTTTAAACTCTTTATTTATAGCACATTACTTATCTTAATTGTTTGCTGCTTATTCGTTTTTATAAACTTGTATTAATTCCGCAAAAAGTTTTAAAAACCCAATTCACCCCCCCTCTTGGGTTGAAACCTTGATCTACAAGTTGTATCAAGACGTTGGTTTTGGATGCGTTGAGAGGAGTAAAGCTCTCGAAATGACCAGGGCCTTTATGCTTGTTTTCATGGAAAAGTCACTTAGTTGGTTTATGGCGAGGGATGGCAGGTCTTTCCTCTTCTTCTCTGTGTTCCTTTCTCGTTCTCTCCAGAAGGCTTGATCATCTTTCGTCAACATGCACTCAGGCCAGAACCTCGTTCATGTTGTTGGACGGTTGCCCGGTGAGTTTGGAGCTAAAGATTCCTAACCTTAGTCCGTTCTTAAATGCTAGCATCTAGACGTTGGAGTCGAGGCTAGGGATCTCCTAAGCGGCAGTGTTGAAGCTCGAAATGTAAGCTCAGAGTTGGATGATGATGAACTGTGACTTAGCAGTTTTCTTAGGTCCTTTACTGCTTAAAAAGTGGGATGCAAAGGCATAACTAAGCTCATTGAAAGTGCCAATGCTCATTGGTTTCAGATGGGAGTACCAAGTTCCAGCTGCCCTTTCGAGTGTTAGGGGGATTGCTCAGCACATTACGGGATCAGAATGTCGGTATAGTGTCATGGTAGTCATATAGTGTTGGAGATGATCCAAGGGGTCTGCTGAGCCGTCATAGGGTTTGATATTAGGTATTCAGAAGTTTGGCGGGAGTGGGGCTTCGAGGACCTCTTGAGTGAATGATGGGTCCTAAATGTTGAGCTCGTCCAGGAAACTGTGATTTCGGCACTTGAGTGCTTTGTTGATTCGTTCCTCCATTTCTTCGATCCGTCTATCGAGGTCGAGGTTGCTCCTAGAGGAGGGTCTCCCTTTGGATTTGACAATGTGAGGTGGCGATGACTTCGTCATGGAATAGTTATCAATGGGGAACCTTCGGCTGGCAGGGCTTGTGTGTCTAGGGTTGTGTCAAGAATGCGTGGTGGAGGGCTGGCGAGCCCCTCTACGGACCTCAGCGGTGAAGTCAGTTACCAAGTGCGAGAGTTCCATGAACTATGCTTGGAGCATGGGTATAGTGGGATGCATTGCGGCGACCCCTTGGAGATTTTTCGGTGGGCCAACCTCAGTATGGCGGGTGCGTTGGGTCCCAGAAAGGGGCTGTAGGTCGGTGCCTGAGGATCTTCATTCGGATGTAACGGGGAGTCTCGACCCGGACCGTTGGCTATGTGAGCTGTTCTGTTTGGGTGCAGTGCTGGCCTCGGCGGCTCCTTTGTCGGCATTTTTTGTAGTATTTCTTAGAGGCATTGGCAACAGATGAGTTCTTTAGATTTCTTCACTTTTACTGTTAGCGAGAGATGGTGGTTTCCCACGGACGGCTCCAATCTGTTGATTCTTAAAATAGGTTGCTGAGCTGGAGATCAGTACTTTGATGGTCTGCACACGAAGATAGGAGTGAACTAGAGTGTTGCTAGAGGAGAAGGGAGGGATGTCTCCGTGGACACTCTGACACTCATATCAGTGTAAGGTTTTGGGGAAATAAAGGGAATTGTGACACCAATGTTTTAGTAATGAGCATGAAATTGAAGATGGATTATGCTTGCATACCTTGATCCTTTTATAGTGTTTTGGAGGTGAGGTTGCCCACGTGGTCGGGATGGGGCAATCCTGGAGATCCCGTCCCTCTGTCAGCAGGTATAGCCGGGTGTCCAGGGATGACTGTGATCCTTGGAATCACGCTTGCAAGTCTGTGCGGAGGTGTCCAGGAGTAGCAGTGGTGTTGTTAACAACTTATCCACGTGTCTTCATACTACTGGAGGATAATTTGTCCATGTGTCCTTATGCTACTGGATGAGAGTTTATCCACGTGTTATCATGTTCATGGAGGATAATTTATCTACGTGTCCTCATGCTACTGGAGGATAGTTTGTCAACGTATCTTCATGTTACTAGAGAAGAGTTTATCTATATGTCTTCATGTCATTTGCACTTGTATCAATTAAATAAAAAGTTAAATACAGCTTATGTCATAACAGGTCTCCATATCTTAATCTCTGTCTCGTTCTGTTAAGAAGCTTCTCAATTCGCATTTACTTAACGAAACACAGAGCATCAATAGCTACAATTCTGTCAGAGAGCAACAGAAGAATCCAAAGAAATGAATATAAAGAAACATAAAAGATCTTATGATAATTCATTATTCTGAATCCAAAATAAAAATCGGAAGAATCATCAATAAATTATTTTTTTTTTAAAAATGAATTATACACCTAGCACCTGGACCCACGTGGAAAGTTCCACCACATAGCACCAATTCTCTCATGAGGTGCTTCAATCATTGTCCTTTGAAGCAACCTTTTTTTCAACTGTCTTATTTTTTTGTTTCCTATGATACTGGCAGCACAAGAAGAAAATAGAACACCTTTTGCTAAACCACTTCACCAAATCAAATCAAAATGCAAATCACTAATTACTCCTAAAGCTGAAATCTAGTAAGTGTACCATGAAGTAGTAATTATTATGAATCTTTAGTCAAGACAGAATATACATATCTAAGATAAAAAAAAAAAAAAAATCATTAGTCAAGACAGAAACTTAAAATTTTATAGCCTTTAAACCCACTCCACATTCTCTTAGCCAAGGATTCTTCCTCTTGTTTGTGGTTACCACGTATACATTCTTAGCGCTCATTTTAATTAAGG
The DNA here is from genome assembly GCA_023935145.1 of Bretschneidera sinensis. Classification (NCBI taxonomy): domain Eukaryota; kingdom Viridiplantae; phylum Streptophyta; class Magnoliopsida; order Brassicales; family Akaniaceae; genus Bretschneidera; species Bretschneidera sinensis. The sequence continues at coordinate 33,781,157 of CM043698.1, forward strand.
CCCTGGACACCACTTTAAAACTTGACAAACAAAAGCAATGATCTGGCAAGTTATCCACAAAAATAGAATTATTGCTTCAAGGAATCATAACATACTTATTTAATTAATTCAAAAAAAAACTTAAAACAGAAAATTTCATAGGAAAGCTGATTAAACATACATTTGGAGTAGACACATAAAATTTTAAATGCTACTATACATAGCAAAATTTGATCAGTAAAAGCAATATTATCTAAAATGATAAAAGGGATAAATATATTTACCACTCGAAGTTCATAATATACATTTATCCCTTCCTAGTTTCAAAAATAACAATCAACCCTTTAATTTTATTTATAGTTTGGGTTTTGTGTGACACATAATTCTTTACCGTAAAAAAAAATCTGTTAGTCAACGATGAAAAATTGGTCAACAGATGTGACATATCAGCATAATTTTGGTTTAAAACTGATATTGCCTTTTTTTTATTTTTATAAAGTAATATTTAAACCTTTTAAAACACATAATTTTATTTTATTTCCTTTCTCATTTCAATCAGTTAATAAAATTTTAATTTATTTTGCACCAACTTCTCATTCATTCGTTCTTCTCATCTGGATGTATCAAGAAACACAAATTTTCGTCTCCCATTCTCTTTTCTCTCTAACTCTCGCAAGCCCTAACCCCACATTTCTTTCTTCTCTTTTTTTCCTTCTCTTCTCTCTATGTGTAACTCTCACTAGCCCTAACCCATCGCGAGGATCACGTTGAAATGTTTGCTTAGTTTTCGCAGTGCCGCCTTCTCCTCAAGCGTGATGTTTAGGTTCTTTGCCATGGAAATGAGTTTGATTTAAGATTTTGGGTTTGATATGAGATTGTGGGTTTTGGGGTAATATTTCTCGGATTTTCAAGCGTGGAAGAAAGTGAGACAGAAAAGAAACACTGAGAAAAAGAGAAAAAAAATGGGTCATGAGATGTTTGTTTTGGCTGATATGGTGTTTGCACTGCAGGAAAAAAGTTAAAAGGGAAAATAAAATGAGAAGTTAGTAGAAAAAATGAAGGGATTTTGAGAAAGCTGACAAAGGGAAATGAATCAGAGAGGGGAAAAAGAAAAACGGATGTTTAAAGAACTGAAGAAAAAAATGTTCATAGGGATAATAAAGAGAATTGATTCTGTAGCTTTTGTTTTGTATAGGGTTTGTGTTTATGTTGTTTGAGTCTGCTCAAACATTTTTAGTATTTCTCAAAAAATCTTAAGGAGAAAAAGAAAAATAAGTCAGGTGGCATTTTTTGGATCTCATTGTAAATATATGTTTTCTCTCTTCACTTTGTTATCAAAATCTACTACTCTCCCCCTTTTTTATTTTTTCTTTTTTTTCGTAAGACTACATAGGATAGAGAGAGAAAAGAGAGGAGAGAGAACTTATTTTAAAAAGTTTGATCAATGTGGGTCTCACTTTGTCTGCATGCTTACTTTAAATGAGAACATTTAGATCATTTCATCCTTTTCGTTCAGATTTAATACATTTTATCCGATCAAAAAAGAGTGATTATGATTTTCAAAACAAAGAAAGAATAATTGGACATTTATGCCGAATCTAGAAGAAAAAGAAGTATTTATCCCAAGATAAAATCAGTTTTGTACTGCTTTTATTCTTTTTCTATCATTTGAGGAAAGTTTTATCTGTAAGACATTAACCAATCATGATCTGACAATAGTGTCAGTAGTAGCGGAGAAATTCCAAATTTTGCCCAGTTTCCCGGAAATTTCGTGCTTCCTCTGTACTCTGCTACAAAACTCGAAAAAGCCCCAACAAAAATCATAACGTAACTTAAAAGCTCACCTAAAAATACCATTCTCACATACTACACTCCTCCCGACCTCTTCCTCTTCTCGTTTTATTTTTCATTATAAAAATTTAATCCTAAATCACAAACCTTTTATTTTTCTCTTTCACAAAAAAATTGTAAAACAAAAACAAACAAAAATAAAGAAAACCCAAATCATAGTTTTTTTCTTATCTGCATTTTTCACCATGATCTCTGGTTCATCAATACGTAGCCGGAGGGTCAATTCCAGTAAGGTTCCGGCGAGGTCTTTGAGGGCATTGCACACTTTCCCGCCAGAGAGGCACACAGCCGGCGACCTAGTCCGCACGAGAGGCGGACTCATATCGGTGCCTGGGAAGCTGGCGTCAGCGCTGGCGACAGAGAATAAGGAGAAGGGTGGGACCACCCAGAAGCTGACTAAGTTGCTGTTGAACGTGAACATAGAGAGGAGCTTAGGGCCGGTGCAGGTGGTGATGTCGCTGGAGAACACGGTGACGGACCTGATAAAGGCGGCGATGGAGATTTACGTGAGGGAGAAGAGGAGGCCTCTGTTGAAGGAGACTGACCCCGATTGCTACGAGCTTCACTACTCGCAGTTCAGTTTGGAAAGTAAGTTGATATTCATGGACGGCAAATCCTAGGTTACACTTTTTTTTTTTCTTTTCTTTAAATTGTTTTCTCAAAATTTGCATGGAAGTCCTTCGATTTTTTGAATTTCAATTCATTGTTTCTTTTTTAACTGAGATTATTGTAGAAAACTTTTTTTTTCTTCAATTGTCGCTCCCAAAAAAAGTTTTTCAATCTCTGTCTGAAAGTTTTGTTTGTGTTTCGAGAACATTTATAACTATTAATCATAAAAACAGAGAGAATTTATTTTTTTTCCTTTACATATGAATTCTTCATTTGTCCGAAATACTTAATGAATTTCTCCAATAAATATCTTTTCTTATTTACCAATTCTGTTTGACAAAACATATATAAACCAAAATCACAAGGGTGGTTTGCAGGTTTGAAGACAGATGAGGTGTTGATAAACTTGGGTTCAAGGAATTTCTTTTTATGTTCAAAGCCTTCTACATCTGTCAGTTCTTCTTGCTCCGACGAAGCAAAGATGGCAACCAAGTCTCCATTTCCATTTACTAACTTAATGGATTTCATGCTCTAGCTCTTCTCTTTGTATATTTGTAAGAATTCTCGTTCAATCCCAATATTTTGATTTAGTGATTATTTTAAGTTTTTTTTTTAACATAGGAGAGCAAGATTAGATCCCTCTTTATTATTATACCAAAAAAATCTCATTTAACTTTGTGAATTAGAGTAAAGAGATCATGGATTCGATTTCACAACAGTTATTTACAAAACTGAAAAAATTCATTAATAATTATGAAAAAATTAAAAAATAATTAATTATGAAATTTAATTTTTTTATAAAAAATTTAAAAATTAATAATAAATTTTTTTTATAATTATTAATAATTTTTTTTGATTTTGTGATTGCTTCAAAAAAAAATTTTGAGTTAGTAGGATCACCCTAATATGCATTACAATACTTATCTATTACATGGAATTATTTGTATAGTTATAAAATAATAATGTTCCCCTGTCACACGCCATATGCAGGTCATCACCTTCAATGTCCGTAATATAGTAATATTTCTTCTTATTCACATGTTTAACAAGTTAATAATAGAATGGCATTTAACCATCAACATTAATTTTGGTCCCATATATAATTATTGATACTGCCAAAATACACCTCTCCAACAAGAAGACGACACGTGGATCATCTTGACCCCAAGCTGCAAGGAGACACGCGGAAGAACCAGGCTCGGACAGTTGGGCCTCCAGGTCATGACCGCCCTTCAGGGCATCATTGCCCCCCAGCTGGGTCTCCACGTCACCACCGCCCTCCAGGCCATCATTACCCAACCAAGTTGGGACGTCAGGTCGTCAAACCGCCTTAACGCATAAATGACTTCAGAGCAAGCCAGCAAGGCAAAGCCCTAATGGACGGTCCCCAGCCACCTAGCTGGGCCTCCTAGGCATCATTACCCAACCCAGTTGGGACAACATATCACTGCCGCCCTAGGCCAAATGCCGCCTTCGAAGCCCTATAAAAAGGGTCAGGTATACACTCCAAACCCGAACTTTTTGCTCAACTGCAAAAGGGAGCGCTCATCCCCTACATATTTTTGCTCTGACTCTAACTAAAGCTTCGGAGCATCCTCGGAGGCACCCCCTCCGGCGACCCCCTAGCTCACCTTCCTCTCCCTGTGCAGATACGTCTGGGTCCTAGCCTCCAGCTCAACACAACACATTTTTGGCATCAACAGATTGGCGCCGTCCGTGGGAAACCACCATCTCTCGCTGGCAGTAACAGCGAAGAAGTTTAAAGAACTCATCTGTTGTCATGCCGCCCAAATCCACCACCAGGGATGCGGGTTAAAGAGCAGTAGGGGCCAGTACTCATACCCCTCTGTTTAGGTCAAGGTCCTTAGCCGTAGTGCGCACGCCCCTGTCCGAACTCTCGTATAGCGCACACAGCTAGGCACTGTAGTGCGCACGCCCCTGTCCGAACTCTCGTATAGCGCACACAGCTAAGCACTGTAGTGCGCACGCCCCTGTCCGAACTCTCGTATAGCGCACACAGCTAAGCACTGTAGTGCGCACGCCCCTGTCCGAACTCTCGTATAGCGCACACAGCTAAGCACTGTAGTGTGCACGCCCCTGTCCGAACTCTCGTATAGCGCACACAGCTAGGCACTGTAGTGCGCACGCCCCTGTCCGAACTCTCGTATAGCGCACACGGCTAAGCACTATAGTGCGCACGCCCCTGTCCGAACTCTCGCATAGCACACACGGCTAAGCATCAGTGCGCATACCCCTTTCTGAGACAAAGCAATGCACTCCTCGAACGGGGTCCAACGTTAATATACACTAATGCACACTGGCCGAGCATCCATGCGCACGACCAAATTAAGTTGCGCACACCCAAGGTCCGACCCAGTCCTCGGCCTCGGCCTCGACCCACTGTCCTCGGCCTCGGCCACAAGCTCTAAGATCCGAGCAGATGGATTGCTCTATCTGTCCTCGGACTCGTCCCTCAAAGGCCATGTCCTCGGCCTCGGCCTCGACCCAGTCCTCGGCCTCGACCCAGTCCTCGGCCTCGATCCAGTCCTCGGCCTCGACCCAGTCCTGGCCTCGACCCAGTCCTCGGCCTCGACCCAGTCCTCGGCCTCGACCCAGTCCTCGGCCTCGACCCAGTCCTCGGCCTCGACCCAGTCCTCGGCCTCGATCCAGTCCTCGGCCTCGACCCAGTCCTGGCCTCGACCCAGTCCTCGGCCTCGACCCAGTCCTCGGCCTCGACCCAGTCCTCGGCCTCGACCCAGTCCTCGGCCTCGACCCAGTCCTCGGCCTCGACCCAGTCCTCGGCCTCGACCCAGTCCTCGGCCTCGACCCACTGTCCTCGGCCTCGACCCACTGTCCTCGGCCTCGGCCACAAGCTCTAAGATCCGAGCAGATGGATTGCTCTATCTGTCCTCGGACTCGTCCCTCAAAGGCCATGTCCTCGGGCCTCGGCCTCGATCCAGTCCTCGGCCTCGGCCTCGATCCAGTCCTCGGCCTCGGCCTCGACCCACTGTCCTCGGCCTCGGCCACGAGCTCTAAGATCCGAGCAGATGGATTGCTCTATCTGTCCTCGGACTCGTCCCTCAAAGGCCATGTCCTCTGCCTCGGCCTCGATCCAGTCCTCGGCCTCGACCCAGTCCTCGGCCTCGACCCAGTCCTCGGCCTCGACCCAGTCCTCGGCCTCGACCCACTGTCCTCGGCCTCGACCCAGTCCTCGGCCTCGATCCAGTCCTCGGCCTCGGCCTCGGCCACGAGCTCTAAGATCCGAGCAGATGGATTGCTCTATCTGTCCTCGGACTCGTCCCTCAAAGGCCATGTCCTCGGCCTCGGCCTCGATCCAGTCCTCGGCCTCGACCCAGTCCTCGGCCTCGACCCAGTCCTCGGCCTCGACCCAGTCCTCGGCCTCGACCCAGTCCTCGGCCTCGACCCACTGTCCTCGGCCTCGACCCAGTCCTCGGCCTCGACCCAGTCCTCGGCCTCGACCCAGTCCTCGGCCTCGATCCAGTCCTCGGCCTCGACCCAATCCTGGCCTCGACCCAGTCCTCGGCCTCGACCCAGTCCTCGGCCTCGGCCTCGACCCAGTCCTCGGCCTCGGCCTCGACCCACTGTCCTCGGCCTCGGCCAAAAGCTCTAAGATCCGAGCAGATGGATTGCTCTATCTGTCCTCGGACTCGTCCCTCAAAGGCCATGTCCTCGGCCTCGGCATCGATCCAGTCCTCGGCCTCGACCCAGTCCTCGGCCTCGATCCAGTCCTCGGCCTCGGCCTCGAGCCACTGTCCTCGGCCTCGGCCAAAAGCTCTAAGATCCAAGCAGATGGATTGCTCTATCTGTCCTCGGACTCGTCCCTCAAAGGCCATGTCCTCGGCCTCGGCATCGATCCAGTCCTCGGCCTCGACCCAGTCCTCGGCCTCGACCCAGTCCTGGCCTCGACCCACTGTCCTCGGCCTCGACCCACTGTCCTCGGCCTCGACCCACTGTCCTCGGCCTCGGCCACAAGCTCTAAGATCCGAGCAGATGGATTGCTCTATCTGTCCTCGGACTCGTCTCTCAAAGGCCATGTCCTCGGCCTCGGCCTCGACCCAGTCCTCGGCCTCGACCCAGTCCTCGGCCTCGGCCTCGACCCAGTCCTCGGCCTCGGCCACAAGCTCTAAGATCCGAGCAGATGGATTGCTCTATCTGTCCTCGGACTCGTCCCTCAAAGGCCATGTCCTCGGCCTCGGCCTCGATCCAGTCCTCGGCCTCGACCCAGTCCTCGGCCTCGATCCAGTCCTGGCCTCGACCCAGTCCTGGCCTCGACCCAGTCCTCGGCCTCGACCCAGTCCTCGGCCTCGACCCACTGTCCTCGGCCTCGACCCACTGTCCTCGGCCTCGACCCACTGTCCTCGGCCTCGGCCACAAGCTCTAAGATCCGAGCAGATGGATTGCTCTATCTGTCCTCGGACTCGTCCCTCAAAGGCCATGTCCTCAGCCTCGGCCTCGATCCAGTCCTCGGCCTCGACCCAGTCCTCGGCCTCGACCCAGTCCTCGGCCTCGACCCAGTCCTCGGCCTCGATCCAGTCCCCGGCCTCGACCCAGTCCTCGGCCTCGACCCAGTCCTCGGCCTCGACCCAGTCCTCGGCCTCGACCCACTGTCCTCGGCCTCGACCCAGTCCTCGGCCTCGGCCTCGACCCACTGTCCTCGGCCTCGGCCACAAGCTCTAAGATCCGAGCAGATGGATTGCTCTATCTGTCCTCGGACTCGTCCCTCAAAGGCCATGTCCTCAGCCTCGGCCTCGATCCAGTCCTCGGCCTCGACCCAGTCCTCGGCCTCGATCCAGTCCTCGGCCTCGACCCAGTCCTCGGCCTCGACCCAGTCCTCGGCCTCGACCCACTGTCCTCGGCCTCGACCACAAGCTCTAAGATCCGAGCAGATGGATTGCTCTATCTGTCCTCGGACTTATTCCATATGTGCTCGACTCTTGTCTTTCCCGTCCAAGGCCGAGCAGATGGATTGCTCCACACTTACTCGGCTCTAGCAGAACACGGTACATTATCATTGTCATTTAAGATCGAACCCTGCAATACTTCCTTAAGCACATAAATGTACTCAAGGAAGTGGGGGGCCTCTGATACTGCCAAAATACACCTCTCCAACAAGAAGACGACACGTGGATCATCTTGACCCCAAGCTGCAAGGAGACACGCGGAAGAACCAGGCTCGGACAGTTGGGCCTCCAGGTCATGACCGCCCTTCAGGGCATCATTGCCCCCCAGCTGGGTCTCCACGTCACCACCGCCCTCCAGGCCATCATTACCCAACCAAGTTGGGACGTCAGGTCGTCAAACCGCCTTAACGCATAAATGACTTCAGAGCAAGCCAGCAAGGCAAAGCCCTAATGGACGGTCCCCAGCCACCTAGCTGGGCCTCCTAGGCATCATTACCCAACCCAGTTGGGACAACATATCACTGCCGCCCTAGGCCAAATGCCGCCTTCGAAGCCCTATAAAAAGGGTCAGGTATACACTCCAAACCCGAACTTTTTGCTCAACTGCAAAAGGGAGCGCTCATCCCCTACATATTTTTGCTCTGACTCTAACTAAAGCTTCGGAGCATCCTCGGAGGCACCCCCTCCGGCGACCCCCTAGCTCACCTTCCTCTCCCTGTGCAGATACGTCTGGGTCCTAGCCTCTAGCTCAACACAACACATTTTTGGCATCAACAATTATATAAATAAGTAGCATTTTCAATTAGACTGAATAAAATTGGTCAGCTATTTCTAAGAGTATATATGGATAAATTTTTATTTTGTGTGCAACCAAATAAAATGAAAATGAATATTTAAACAATTAAAGTTTGGTCATATTGCTGGTTAAGGTATAACTCATTTATTATTTGACAGTGAGATTTGCCTTTCTATCATTGGAAAAAAAGATGCTGATACCTTTCTTATAAAAGAATTCTTAAAATTCGAATTGGGTTAATTGCATTGGAGGGCTTTAACTATTGATTTTAACACTTTGAATCTCGAATTATGAATTAACACCAACTTTTCTAAAATTATCACAAACTTGAAATTAATTTGCTGACAATTCAATTTGTTCAATTTTGCGCCATGGTTAAAACAAACGACCATTAAAGATATAACGTGAAGAGAGAAATTTTCCCATGCAACCTTTGATGTCAAATGATTGTCCATGCATGTGGGAGATACATTCTTAACTCGTATTTTTCGTTCACGATGAAAATTATATTTTTTTTTATTATAATCACATATGAGTGGGATTGATTGAAGGACGTTACAATTATTTAATCAATAAAACAAATTATATTGGTGTTGTAATTATTTCATCAATAAAACATGTCATGTAACATTACATTTTTTAACATTAGTCATGAAACTGAATATAATGATTTATCAAGAATACAAATTTATGATAGTTTAAAAATATCTTGTGTCAAATTGTTATTTTAAGGTTCCAAGTGTTGAAGATGAATGATAACATAAAGACTTTCAGTGTAATTATCCATTCAATTTTTCTCAATTGTAGTTATTAGGGGTGAGCAACAAAATCAATCAAACAGTTAAACTGCTTTAAGTCGATGTAATAAGTTAGGTTGGTTTGAAGTTTTCAAAAATTATGTTAAGTTTAGGTTAAAAAAATTTAAACCCGACGATTATTATTCTTATATTGGGTCATTTTCAATTCAAGTTTATATCAGATAATGGTAGCTTTAATATTCATGACCAATATCATTAAATCTTTTGAAATCTATACATCATAATTAACTCTTATCTAAATTTAGACTTTTTTAAAATATTAAATATTAAGATAATAATTCCTTGGTAACTTGTATAAAATTAAATTTTGCTATCAATTTTGCCAACAAAACTTTTATTTATTGTCTTTTTTTTAAAATGTTAAAAATATCTTAATATAAATAAAAATTTATTATATTATTAAGTATAAAAATATAAAATTAATCACTTTATAATGGGTTGTCGTACCCGGATTGACCCGCCCCTTAGATACAGATGAAAGCTAGCCAAGAATTCTCAAACTGAACATATAACCTTTGGAGTAGGCTCCTCCGAAACTGAACTCAACGGTTAAAAGAAGATTGAATCTAACTTATTATCTCGTCCTCTCGTGAGTCTTTCCTTTTTCGTTTCCTTTCTTTTACTTTCTTAGAAGGAAGGGAAAGCGATGAGAGAGATAGTGATTTAGAGTAATAGTAGTAGGAGGAGGACCATGGCGAATCTCTATATATGGCTGCTTTCTTTCTTCTTCCTCATTGCCCTGCTCGTTCTCATCGTTTTCCAGGTCAATTCCCTAAAAGCCCTAAAATTCTGACTCTATCTCTTCCTCATACACATACATGTTTATATTCTCCTCTTTTTTTTTGGGGGGGGGGGGGGGGGGGGGGGGGGTGTCAAAATAGGGTATATCTCTGTTTCGGTTCTGGAATTACGCAATTTGAGAATGCATTGTATGAAGTTTGGATTTTTTTGGTTCCTTGTTGATTTCTGATTACGTTGAGCTGTGTATATCATGATTTGCTTAAAAATAATGGTAAAGTTGATTTTTTTTTTTAAAAAAAATTGTGTGCATATTAATTTTGTAGTTATCCATGTTTGTGAATTTAATACCCATTTACGAAACAACAACTCCAGATGTCTGTCGGGTTTACTTTTGGTTAGTGTAGTAATTTATATTGTTGTACAATCAAACATAACGGAGCCTAAACAAAAGCTTGTTTGTGTGGGTGTAAACTCTTCATTTTAATACATGGCGCCGCCCCCTGCTTGCCTTAGCTCTTAATTTTAATTTTTTTTAAAACATTCATAGTATATATCCCTTGGGGTAAAATGTTGGCATGGGAACTTGGCGTGTGCAGGAATTCCTTAAGGTATGACTGGTAGAGAGGAAAAGTGGGAGGAAGGAGGAGGGAGAGGAAAGAAAAGTGAGTGAAAATCACTTTTCTATCATTTGGTAGTAAAGAAAAGTGAGGATTGAAGTTTACTTCTCACATGTATAAATCACAAGGTAATCTTTTTTTGGTCTTTTTCTCCTTTCTATTCACTTTTCCATCCTTTTTAACAAACACATGATGAAAATTTCAATATTTTATTTTCTTCACATTTTTATTTCATCTCCATCTTCTTTTCTCTCACTTTTCTTTCCTATCGTCGGATCATAGCCTAAAATACCAAGTCTTCGATTTCAAATTCTTCAGAAAATAAAAGGAGAATCTTTAGCTTTGAAATTTGTTGGGTTTTTACTTGAAATATAAATGTTATCAACCCAAGCAAAAAAATTTGGACAGGACTTAGTGGATACACTGCGACCCCAATTCGTTACCTAGCTGTTGACTGGCCCGTGGTCTATCGAGGGGATTGGCCACAGTTTTATCATTATACATGAAGTACTAATGATACTAGCAGGCTTACCCTTGGTTGGTTCAATGTGCCAGACAGGTGGCTAGAGCTTTTATTAGTGATGTAAATGTTAACATTCTGGGAATAAGAATGTTTTTTAGGGAATTATTCTGTAGGATGGTTGTTAAACATCATCTAGACAGTCAGCTATACGTGTTGACCATGTTTATTACTTATGCCACTCCATATTTTGCACACCATGCGATAGATGCATGGGGTAGGCGTGAGTGATACACTTGTCACATAATGTGGCAATCACGTATTGGTTGGTCGTATGGTTGACATGGCTCAAAAGTCCTAGCAAACATTTTCTCGCTTTTAGGGGTTTACTAAATAAAATGTTTTGAAATTGCATTGAGCAATTGTTGGGATTGTAATTGTTTCTTCAATATGATTTAAGATATATGATAGTGGAAATAGAATTTAATGCTTGAATTCATTAGTTGCAGCTAATGTGCTTGGTGGATCTAGAGCTTGATTATATCAACCCATATGACTCTTCCTCTAGAATAAACAAAGTGGCTTTGCCAGAATTCATCGGACAAGGAGCTTTATGCTTCTTCTATCTGATAACAGGGCACTGGGTGATGTCACTGTTGTCTATTCCATATCTCTACTACAACGTGAGACTGTAAGTTTTATCTCATTCCTTCTTTTACTGAATTATGGTCTCATCTGCTAGAAAATTGCTTATATGCTTATCAAAAATAAAAATGCTTATATGAAGCTGTGTGTGAGAGAGATGTACCTCATGTGAGAGAGAAGCAAATTCTTCCTTGCTTATGAGGAGTGAGGGTGTACTGCATTGAGATTGAATCTTCATTGGATATTTTCCAAATGGATAACCATTTGATCATTGTCCTGTGCATATTATTATAACCATCTGGTTGAGTTGGTAAAATGACCTATGACTGTTGATGTATGTTTAAGGTACCAAGGCCGCTCTGCAGTATTTGCGGCATGCCATATCTTCAAGCCTCATTCATTAACTATTTGTCTGTTGTTTTAGCACTTGTATGAGAGAGTTAGGCCCTTATATAAGATTTCATTCCTCTTTTTGAGTCCTACTACTCCTCAGACTTGCAGCAAGCATATCAACACATTTTTATTTCTTTCGTTGTCCTGTTTTAGGATAACAACGGAGCACAATAATTGTAAGGAAAGGAAAACTTTAATTTTGGTTTCAATAATGGAAAATAAATTAGACTGAGGTTTCAGTGACAAGAGAATCAAAAGGCTTATCTCTGTTGTTATTTAAAAGGGGGAGGGGAGGAGCTAAACTGAGGAGTTGATTTGTCTTGGCAATGACTTTCAGTAAAAGGAAATCTTATCTGAGTTTTGAGACGATGACACCGATCTCTGCTAATAACAAGTTGGAGAGGTTTGAGAATAGTCCTTGAGATAAAAAGAGGTAAGCTTTTGAAGATAACACGCAAGAACCACGGATGATATGAATAATGTTTCGGTAATGCAAAGTAGTTGCTATTTTATTATATTGATCATGTCTTTAGAGCAATGAGAGGCTTTGTCAAATTTATAATTTTCTGGGTCCATCTGATTAAATATGATATAAGGTTTTTGTTCTGACTTCTTTCTTCCTGTTATCAGCTACACACGAAGACATCACCTTATAGATGTGACAGAGATATTCAACTTGCTACATCGGGAAAAGATGCAGCGGCTTTTCAAGCTTGCTTATATTATTTTTCTCCTCTTTGTGACCATATTTTGGTGAGTCCATGGCTTCTGCATTTAAGATTTTGTGTTTTCAATTTTTATGGTACTAAAACTATATTATTTTGCTATTTTCTTTGTCTATTAGGATGATTTGGTGCGCATTAGAATTCGAGGAATGATTGAGGAAGTTGCTTTAATCATCGGGTGTCTTCTCGGTTAGCGTTTGGAGCCAAAAACTGCTGCCAAGTATCAGTGGTTCACACTGCTTTGCTGCCTTGTTTTGACATGGTGTCTGTTGTAACTGATAATTTAAGTTCCAAGGTTGTATGATTATGGGATTTTGTGTTGATTTATTGAAGTACAGTTTTAAGGTTTTGTATCTTTCTCGACCTTAGGATTAAGTACCATTTTAGGCCATTCAGGTTTCTTTCCTCCTTTTCCTGCCTTTGAACTGTGAGTTCATGCCATTATCTCGATTGCTATCTGGGTAAAATTAACTCTGCTATTTGCATGGGAACATGTTTATTAGGCTGTAATCGTTGGTCATAACCAGGCTCAAATTGTTTGAGAAACTTTTGATTGAGTTTTTGCAATTGTTTTACAGGTTCAGTGGTTGATGGCATTGATGGTATGAATTAAATCACCATATGCTTTTCGTTGGGGCTTTAGGATTTGGCTTCTGTTCAAGTACTGATAGAAAATTAGAAACTGGAACCTTCCCTAACATTATTGTAATGTTTCTCATTCTTCCACTCCACTCATCAATAAATTTTGGTGGGCCTTGCAAAAAAAAGAAGAAGGTAACTGGTCTTTTGTGATAAGTGATAAAACACATATTTTTTGTGGTAATTTTTTTAAAAAATTTATCGTTTATATTTTTTTATTTTCTATTAGAAATAAAAATTTATCATCAAATGCACGTGTCTTACGGATTTTTTTTATAAAATGTAGAAGTGAAACAAATTAGTTTTTTTATTAAGGGTATCATGATAACATGACAAAATAAATATGATGAATGTGTGCAAATGATGGACAAAAATAGTAAAAAGGCTTCATCGGTCATTTTAGAATAGATAAAGATAAACTTATAGTGATGTTTGAGTTTTTCTTTTTATGTTGTAATTTAAGTTTTTAAAATTGGTCGATGATTTAAAAGATAAATTTAAAATATAGTTTAAGTGTAAGATGATTTAATCTTCATTTAATAGTTTTCCAAACATCACCATAATGGTGAGGGACAATAAAACATACGTTTTAATCTTTCCAACAAGTGAATTCATGCAATATAACATAAAATGGGTTTTTTTTTTCAATCTTTCCGTATTATTAATGAAATTTCTTAATATAACTAATGAGTTTTCAAGCCATTATGAATAGACTTTAAACAAAAAAGTTATTGAACCGTGCCGTTTTCACGCGATGTTTCTGTATCACTGTCGTGGATCATGATCCCTTCTATTTGGGAATTAAAATGAAGTTAAGTTTATGGTGAGATTGAATATCTCATCATCAAATGGAGAATATTAAAATTCAAATTTGTCCCGGTGAAATGAAAAGATATACTCGAGAGTTTTATATTCATTTGAAGGAAATATAACAAAGAAAACAATAAATAAAAGAAAATGAAAGAATAAAGTCGAAAATAAAAATAGTTGATATTATAGTAATTTAATTCATATAGAAATTCAAGGAATATAGAAAAATCTTTATTTTTCTCAATCTTACGAACAAGATCCAAGAATAAGAATAAAATTTGTTGATGGAGCAAGAGGGGTAGGTTTGGGGATCAACCAGTAACGAGAAAAAGGACCGCTTCTACCTTGAATTGAAGAGTTCTTTTAAAACATTCATCTATATGATTGATGAGTCATACAACAATTCTTGGTTCAGGTTCAGATGATTAGTAAGAAAAGAATAGGAAGGAATAAACGAATTGAGTTCATTGATTTATCTAAAGACCAATAAAATAAAATATTTTTATCTTCGAAACCAATTAAATTATAAATTAATTATTTAATTATATGGGTTAAATTTTATGGGGCAGTGCACAAGAAATCAAATCATACATAAATAAATGATCGAATTCTTGGAAGCACTGAAAATGCCATAGCACAAGGTGTTCGGATATGGTTGAAGTAGTTGAATATGAGGATTGCTATGACTATAACCCTTGGTAAATTTACCAAAGATGAAAATGATTTATTTGATATTATAGATGACTGGTTACAGAGAGATCGCTTCGTTTTTGTCAGTTGGTCTGGTCTATTGCTCTTTCCTTGCGCCTATTTTGCTTTAGGGGGTTGGTTCGTAGGTACAACTTTTGTAACTTCATGGTGTACTCATAGATTGGCTAGTTCTTATTTGGAAGGCTGCAATTTCTTAACCACTATAGTTTCTACTTCTACTAATAGTTTAGCACATTCTTTGTTGTTACTATGGGGCCCTGAAGCATAAGAGGATTTTACTCGTTGATGTCAATTAGGTAGTCTGTGGACTTTTGTTGCTCTCTATGGCGCTTTCAGACTAATAGGTTACGTCAATTTGAACTTGCTCAATCTGTTCAATTGCGACCTTATAATGCAATAGCATTCTCTTCTCTAACTGTTGTTTTTGTTTATGTATTTCTAATTTACCCACTAGGTCAATCTGGTTGGTTCTTTGCGCTTAGTTTTGGTGTAGCAGCTATATTTCGATTCATCCTCTTTTTCCAAAGGTTTCATAATTGCACATTGAAACCATTTCATATGATGGGAGTTGCCAGTGTATTGGGCGCTGCTCTGTTATGTGTTATTCATGGTGCTACCATATAAAATACTTTATTTGAAGATGGTGATGGTGCAAATACATTCTGCGCTTTTAGCCCAACTCAAGCTGAAGAAACTTATTCAATGGTCACCGCTAACCGCTTTTGGTCCCAAATCTTTGGGATTGCTTTTCCAATAAACTTTGGTTACATTTCTTTATGTTATTTATAACAGTAATTGCTTTATGGATGAGTGCTCTTGGAGTAGTCGGTCTGGCTCTGAACCTACGTGCCTATGACTTCGTTTCCCAGGAAATTCATGCAACGGAAGATAATGAATTTGAGACTTTCTACACCATAAATATTCTTTTAAACGAATGTATTTGTGCTTGGATGGCGGCTCAAGATCAGCCTCATGAAAACCCTATATTCCTTGAGGAGGTTCTACCACATAGAAACGCTCTTTAATGGAACTTTAGCTTTAGCTGGTCGTGACCAAGAAACCACTGGTTTTGCTTGGTGGGCCGGGAATGCCCGACTTATCATATTATCCGGTAAACTATTGAGGGCTCATGTAGCCTATGCCGGATTAATTGTATTATGAGCCAAAGCAATGAACCTATTTGAAGTAGCTCATTTTGTACCAGAAAAGCCCATGTATGTATGAACAAGGATTAATTTTACTTCCCCACCTAGCTACTCTAAGCTAGGGAGTAGGTCCTGAGGGAGAAGTTATAAACACGTTTCCATACTTTGTGTCTGGAGTACTTCACTTAATTTCTTCCGCAGTTTTGGGTTTTGACGGTATTTATCATGCACTTCTAGGACTTAAGATTCTTGAAGAATCTTTTCCATTTTTAGGTTATCTATGGAAAGATAGAAATAAAATGACCACGATTTTGGGTATTTACTTAATTTTGTTAGGTATAGGTGCATTTCTTCTAGTATTCAAGGCTCTTTATTTTGGGGGCATATATGATACCTGGGCTCCAGGAGGGGGAGATGTAAAAAAAAATACCAACTTGACTCTTAGCTCAAGTGTTATATTTGATTATTTATTAAAATTGCCTTTTGGGGGAGAAGAATGGATTGTTAGTGTGGACGATTAGGAAGATATAATTGGAGGACATGTATGGTTAGGCTCCATTTGTATATTTGGTGGGATCTGGCATATCTTAACCAAACCATTTACATGGGCTCGTCGTGCACTTGTATGGTCTGGGGAGGCTTACTTGTATTATAGTTTAGATGCTTTATCAGTTTTTGGTTTCATTGCTTATTGCTTTGTCTGGTTCAATAATACCGCCTATCCTAGTGAGTTTTACGGGCCCACCGGACCAAAAGCTTCTCAAGCTCAAGCATTTACTTTTCTAGTTAGAGACCAACGTCTTGGCACTAACTTAGGGTCCACTCAAGGACCTACGGGTTTAGGTAAATATTTAATGCATTCCCCGACTGGAAAAGTTATTTTTGGAGGTAAAACTATACATTTTTGGGATCTGCGTGCTCCCTTGTTGGAACCTCTAAGGAGTCCCAATGGTTTGGACTTGAGTAAGTTGAAAAAGACATACAACCTTGGCAAGAATGTTGTTCAGCGAAATACATGACTCATGCCCCTTTAGGTTCTTTAAATTCGGTGGGTGGTGTAGCTACCGAGATCAATGCAGTCAATTATGTCTCTCCCAGTAGTTGGTTAGCTACCTTTCATTTTGTTATAGGATTCTTCCTATTCTTAGGTCATTTATGGCACACGAGAAAGGCTCGTGCTGATGCAGTAGGATTTGAAAAAGGAATTGATCGTGATTTTGAACCTATTCTTTCCATTAACCCTCTTAACTGAGACAAAAAATTCAATGCTTAAAGTAGGAATCAATTTGATTCCATGATACATATTGAAGGAATCGGGTTATACTTAAAAAGCATTCTTTTCCCTTTTCAACCAACTTAATCTAATTTTTTCTGGCTCGACTATCCCACCTAGTCAAGGCATTCCCCTTTATGATGCTAAGAAGCCAGGAAAATCCAATAAAGAAACAAATCATCGAGCAAAAAGAGAGAAAGAGATTCGAACCCTCAATAGTTCTTTGTTCCGAACTATATCGGTTTTCAAGATCGGAGCCATCAACCACTCGGCCATCTCTCCAAAAGATAATTTCTGTTTTAATTTTTATTTCGCCAAATAGAACATGGCCATATGAGTTGACACTATCGCTATGTATAGAAAGATATTGGGTGTGAATCTATAATCTTATAAATCTATCTATCTATATATATAGATTGAGATGCACGATCTAGCATGCCCGTTTGTGAAGTAAAAAAAAAACCCTTGACTTCATGTCCGAATAAAAGTGGTAAAAAAGTTGGAATAAAGTCGTATAGAATCAATGGATTCATAGTAAAATCTTTCTATCACTATGCTGCATTTTAGTAATATTAAATTTTTTTAATTGATAACGGATCAAATGGTATATTCTTTTGTTGGTAGCTTGGAGGATTAGAAACATGAATCTTGCTTTCCAATTGACTATTTTTGCATTAATTGATGGTCGATTAACAAAAATGTTGTATTTTCTTATACATCATTATGGATTGGATTAGTTTTTTTGGTGGTATCCTTAATTCTATTATCTCTGGAATCTATTCATTCCAGATTCAAAAATGAAATAAACATTTAATCTCATCATAAAATTGACCTTCATTTAAAATTTTCAAATAGAGATGGAGATGGTTATGATCCAATGCCGGTTTTAAAAATACAGGTTTGATTTCTTTTTCTTTTAATCCGAGTGTTCAATTAAAATTGAGAGTATTACTTTTCGTTCTAAATACGACGTCGTTAGTTGGAAAAAAAATCTATTGACTTGGATGTGTTACTCCTAAAGTTAATAGACGGGCACAATTTTTTGTGCACAGCTGCACTCCTCTTCTGTCTGAAAGCGGCCCAGACTGTCTTAATCTTCACTATTATCTCAGATTTCTAAAGAGCTGCACCTAAGATTTCTTTCTTCTCCATAATCCGATTCTGCTCTACCAAGTTTTATTTATCAAATTCTAAACTACAAGCTGCTTCCTTTCTATTGTAAGTGTTTGTTTATCTCTCTCTTTCTATTGATATGTGTTACAAAAGATTTTGGGAGATTATGAATATATGTACAATTTTTGTATCGATCTAAGATGGTATGTCCTGCTAATTAACTCTGGTTATTAAGTATCTTCCTTTCTCTGCATTCTCTCTCTCCTGCTGCGAGTCCGCTAAGGCCGACCGCCGACTGCGGAGCCCCGACCTCTGCTCTTTCCACAGGAGTCGATTTCTCTCTCTCCTATTTCTATCTATAAGCCTCAGTGCAAGCAACTTTTCAATTGCGCAACTGATTCGATCTTCTTAATGTGCTTAAAACATTACAAACTTAAAGTGCTGTGTTTGTTCTGCCCATTACCTTCTCTCTTGATGTTACTGGATTTGAAAGTTTTTTATTTATTTATTTTCTTTTTACCTATAATGCTATGTCTTTTATGTAGAGTGTTAGTGTGTTACCCTCCCTGGTGTGTTATCTTGCTTCTGCACTATTGTTTCTTTATGAGGTTTTGTTTTTCCAGTGCTGTTCAATATAATGATGCTATTAAGGATCCTTTGCTGTTAAAATTTAGTTCATGTATGTGAATCCACTTGTTATTCTTGATTTGATACCATTCATCTTCTCAATCTCAATGAAATGATGACTTGCCTATTTCATTTGTGCAATTAACATTTATAATGCCCATAAGGCATCATGCTATAACATTTGGATGAGTTAAATGGTAGTAAACTTGCAGTATTACCTTGGTTAAAGAAATTGTTATAATGCCCATTCTTTACTTTTAATCTAAGTGAAAATGTCATCGAATCTAGGATTGATAAAATGCCAATTGATCTACTGATTTTTTTTTTGTTTATTTTAATATACTGCCATTTATACATCAGCATATGGCTTAGCTTGCTATTTACACTTCAACAAATGTCTTGAAATTGTAATTGTGGATTCTTTGCTGGGTATTTGAGTTTAGTATGTGTAGGTAGTATGCAAAACATAGATTATATTACTAACCTAGCCTGGTTTCTTTTAGCTATTCTTTGCGTGTGTTTGCATAATATTTTGAATACAATGCATTAGCTACTTTTTGTGGATATTAGGTTTGCTCTTTTAGCTCTTGTTTGGTTACTGAGATGATAGAAAATATAAGAAACTGAATTTTCAACCTTTAAGATATTAGAAGCAAACATACAACTATTTCTGCTGGTGATATTTTCTTTCTTTTTATAAATTTGATAAAAAAAATCTCCAATGCATTGAAGTTCCCAATCATGAGCATTGCGGACGAGAGAAATATCCCAAAAAATCTCGCCATTTACCAAAGACACGCACTCACTAATTAAACATATGACTCTCTTTCAATAAAAAAAACAGTAGGAAACTGATCTTTCAAAGGGGTGTCTCACCAAGTATTACGCCAAAAACAGATATTCTCCCCTCCCCTTGCCTCAAGGGAAACCAATGGCAAAAACTCATCCCATTCTTTCCTAATTCTTTTCCATAATCCTACACACAAGCCCCTTTTCGTTCTTTAAAAATCCATCCACCATAATCAATGCCAAACTTTGCACTGACAACTTTTTGCCACAAGTGATTATTTTCATTTGCAAATCTCCATAACTACTTTCCAAGCAAAGCCTTATTGAAAGAGATAAGTGATTTAAGCCCCAAACCACGTCTCTAAGTTGATACTCTATTTCACTAAGTAATATTTGAAATCATCCCCAAAACTACCCCAAAGTAACCTCCTTTGAATACTTTATAACCTCTTAGCAACCGCACGCAGTATAGGAAAGAGGGACATAAAATAGAAGGCTAAAAAGAGTGCTCCTTCTAAACTGGCCTTTTTGGTTTGGGAAGCTACTTGGGGTAGGTTCTTGACCATTGATAACCTTCAAAGGAGAGAAAAGGTGTTTGTGAATTGGTGTTACCTATGCAAAGAGGAAAGTGAGTCCATGCATCATTTATTGATAGTTTGTTCTTGGACGAGACAATTATGGAATTTGGCTCTTCGGGTTATTATTACCTTGATTCCTCTATCCATAGTGTTTGGTTTGGAAGGAAAGGAATATGAGAGCTTTTAATGGGGTGGAAAGGTCGATTGAGTCCCTTAAAGAGGGGTGGCTTAATACCCTTGTTTTTTGGCTAGAGGGGAAGGCTTTTGTAAATGAGATACACCTTTTAGATTTCATAGATATTAAACAGCAATGATCCTGGAATGTGGCATAAATGGTA
Organism: Bretschneidera sinensis; assembly: GCA_023935145.1. Lineage (NCBI taxonomy): Eukaryota > Viridiplantae > Streptophyta > Magnoliopsida > Brassicales > Akaniaceae > Bretschneidera > Bretschneidera sinensis. The sequence continues at coordinate 33,801,736 of CM043698.1, forward strand.
AGGCTGATGATGCCATCAAGTTGTTTGAAGCAATGGTGGATGCCCAAATTCGTCCAAATTTAGTCACCTTTACTGGACTATTAACTGCCTATAGTCATGCTGGCTTGGTTGAACAGGGCTACCAGTGCTTTAGCTCTTTGAAGGACCATGGACTTGTGCCTTCAACTGATCACTAGGGAATCATGGTTGATCTGTTAGGCAGGGCAGGAAGATTGGAAGAAGCATATGAGCTAATAAAGAGCATGCCAATGCATTCACATGCTGGGGTTTGGGGAGCCTTGCTTCTTGCCAGCAGGTTACATAACAATGTTGAGTTTGGAGAGCTTGCAGCTCAGCTTTGCTTTGAGTTAGAGCCTGACACAGCTGGTTATTGCTCTCTTCTCTCCAACATTTACACCTCTGTTGGGAGGTGGGATGATACCAGGCGATTGAGAAAGATTATGGAAGAGAAGAAATTGTCTAAGATACCAGGGTGTAGCTGGGTGGAATCAACTTGACTTTTCTTTGTTCACAGATAAGAGGTTTACTGCAAGCTAGATCATGGAATTTACCCATTGGTTTAAGATGGCAAGTTGGTATTTTTTGTCTCAATTCTCCATTCTTAAGTGTACAGTGTTGAAGTCATGCAAGATTTGGGTTCAAGCACAAACCTTAGAACCTAAGGCTTTTTTTTTTATTTTTCAATGTCTCCTCTAGAACCACAATGCTTTAACATCACCTGTTCTTGATAACTCCTGAACATAAAGTTGAAGTAGATTTTTTATTAATATTTCCTTTGTGGTGTAGGGGTGATCTCTTCCCATGGCAAACAAGGAAACTGTGTCTTTTTGCGCCTCCATAGCATAGGGTTCATTGATGCTTGCTTCTGTAGTTCTTTCCTTTTGTTATTTTGCAGTTCTTCATATGCACTTCAAATTGATGTTTTCACTTCATAGTTTCTTGAATTCGAAATTTTTTGGCAACGGTTATATAGCAGAAATTAATACTCCTTTGTACTCGGGTAGATATATACTCTCTCTTTCTTGCTTCTTTTTTTTTCACAATTATTTGTATATTTAGTGTGGATAGCTATGATCAAAGTGTGGTTTGTTCTCATTTCTTCGAATGGTTTTTGTTGCAGTTCAGGCACCTAGGGTTGGTGATACATTATGGTCAATGCCACTAAAGGACTCTTCATTTCCTGGTAAATATAGTTTTATCTGCTTTCGGTTGTCATTTTCTTGTGTACGAAGATGCAAAGTCAGCCATTTCATCTTTCGTCTGGTGTTTTTTTCCCCTTGTTCCCAACTCTCTTTGTAGCTGAAAGACTACTATCATGCTTATGTTGCAGTGACATACCGATGGCACAGTTCATTATCAATTTGAATGCTTCGATGCCAGCATCTCAGAAGTTCATAATACATATCTTGGACGGCACTCACTTGTTCGTGCAATCCCATGTGGCTGAAATGATACGCAGTGCCATTTCTGAGTTCAGAGACCAGAATTCTTATGAAAAGCCTAATGGATAGAAAAATTATCCCCCTCTTTTTATCATTTCTTGATGGAGTTGAATGTGGAAAATATTACACTCTTAATTTGTATAGTAAGGAGTGGTAATTACTGGCAAGTTTTGTATGTATTTTTTTTATATAAAACTTGTTGATAAAACAGAAAAAGTATTATTTATACTTTCTTTCACAAAACGGAGTTTAGCTAAACAATTGTGTATTTTGTCATTATTTCAATTTAAGGAAAAAGTTAATATATTTAATTGAAAAAAAATCAGTTTTTCAAAATTTATTTTCAAATACAAAATTTTCTATAAAAAACTAGACAATTTACTACAATTAAACCCACTTTAAATGATCACTTCTCAAAACTAATTATAACCACTAATAAATTTATTTATTCATTTTTTAGATAAAAATTTATTTAACATTTTATCATAATAAAAAAGAAATTTTATGTATCTTGAAAATCAACTATCTATGACTTCAAATTAAACAAAACGAACTGACACGAGAACAAATGAATTTGATAACAAGAAACCTAAGCCATCAAAAGCCGGATCCCGTCTGCCCTCTTAAAGCAATTAAACGGCGTAGATCAGATAAACGAGGGAGTTATAATAGTGCCGGCACTATCTGATCCTCAATCTTCACTCTATCAAACTTCTTTTTTGGACCTGCAGAAGATTACTCTCCCTCTCTACACAAATGGCAGTCTCTCTTAATACAAATTTTCATCAGCCTTCTCTCAGGTGCTCTTTTCACTCTTCATCTATACATATATGTCTATGTATATATGTATTGAATTTAACGCAAAATTGAGGCATGGAAATATGAATACTGATGTTGCTTAGTGTTTGGGGTTTTTTCTTTTTGCAGTTGTGGAACCAAGCTTTACTCAGGATTAAAGATTTAATCTTCAAGTTTGCTCATTTTTTCACCCTCTATGCTAAAAATTACCCCTTTTCTTTTTCCTGTAAGCTGGCGACTAATTTTCATCCCCCTTCCTTTTAAGGTCTGTTTGCAACTGGGAAGCCTAACTTGAGTGCGGAATTCTATGGCAGAGTTCATAAGAGCCTCCAGTGCGGGTAATTGAATGTACATCGTCTATTTGTTTTTTGTTTTTTAAGGAATATTTTTTAGCTTAATATTGTTTTGCTGTGTTATTGCAGTTTAATTTGATTTAGAAGTATTTGCGGGGTACATGTGTACAATTTGCAATTCACAAATTAATCTAGAAAAATTTAAAAGTATGGTTTATTATGTTAAAACGGCGGGCCTTCAATTTTGTTTATGTTTGATCAGTCCAATTGAAATCTCACTGCTTTGAGCTAAACTGCAGCATGATAATGTAAGGATGCTATGATGGGAAATTTCTTTGTTAATTATAGGGAAAATAGGAACACTTAATATTGTTTTGTCCATATTTACCCACTTCATTTGCAATTTACTTTTGTTTTTCTTTTAGCTTTGTTCAATTTGCTGCAAATTCATCAGTGCATTTTATATTCTTCCAGGACTAGTAATGGTAAACCTACAAGGTCGCGAATTGGAATGATGCCTATAGGGACACCAAGAGTGCCCTATAGAAACCCTGGTGAAGGAACTTGGCAGTGGGTTGATTTGTGGAATGCCCTAGTAAGTTGTTGCCGCTAATATTACGTTTAAGAGAATGATCAATCTAGTTTTCTGACCCAGAACACTATACCTTTCCACTCTTTTAACTATCTTTGTAATTGCTTACCTGTTTTAAGTTACTGCCATCAGTTTATTAGAAGTGGTTTAGTGATCTCCCCCAAAAAAATTCTCAAACCTCTTTCATGAGCCAGATAGAATGGTATATGGATACCACAAATGCATGTGTTTATGTATGTGTTTGTGTGTGTGTGAATATCAAGTTTCCTTGTAGTTTGCAGCCTGCTAATATTCTATGATATGACTTGGAGAAACTAATTAATTCCTTGGATACAGTACCGAGAGCGTGTTATCTTCATTGGACAAAATATAGATGAAGAGTTTAGCAACCAAATATTGGCAACAATGTTATACCTTGACATACCTTGACAGTATCGATGATTCCAGAAGGATTTATTTGTACATAAATGGTCCTGGTGGTGATGTGAGTTCTATGTAAATCAAGTCTTCACAATTGAGTCATTTTATTTCTCTCTTCACATTCTTCTTGCACACTCCTTGTTACTCTAAAGCTAAATACCTGATCCATATGCAGCTTACCCCGACCATGGCTATCTATGACACGATGCAGAGCTTGAAAAGTCCTGTTGGGACTCATTGTGTTGGCTATGCCTATAACCTAGCAGGCTTTCTTCTTGCAGCCGGGGAAAAGGTAATACTTGTCTCTGGGGAAAAGCTAGATGCTTAGTTGGTGACAACAAAAAAATGAATCTTTTTATGGCACAGAGGGGACTTGGCCCTCAGACTTTAGGAATTTTACCATGTACTTTTTTTGATAAGTTCGGAATTTTAACAGTACTTAAATGATGGATGATAGTTAATAATTCCTATGCCCATTATTAATTTATTTTATTCTGGTAGTATTTCTTAATGACCAAAAGAACCTATTGATCTGATGGTATAATCATTCAAAATGGATGCTTCCAAAGTGTCTTCCACATGAGCACCATTGGCAGTTACTTCATGGATGGATTATTTTTCTGTTTTATATGATACGCTCAGTAAATTGATTGCATTATCCTATAAGATGGCTGAAATTTGAAGTTCTACCTCTAATGACTATGTTATGAAGGGTAATCGCTTTGCAATGCCACTTTCAAGAATCGCTCTCCAATCTCCAGCCGGGGCAGCCCGTGGGCAGGTATAGTCACATGCTATCATGTCAAAACGAAAATTGTCCTAGGTGCTATTCAGAAATACAATCCTTTTTATATTTTCATTTTGGTGATCTTGCAAATATGGAAATCTTCTGACAGGCCGATGACATTCGTAATGAAGCAAATGAGCTTCTTAGAATCAGAGATTACCTCTTCAATGAGTTGGCTCAAAAAACAGGCCAGCCTGTTGAAAAGGTTAGTTTGCTCAATGTTGAGTTCTATGGTGTCTTCCTGGTTGGTTTGCTTAATGAAGTAGTGTAACCAAGCTTGACATATTCTTGTTCAAATCTAGGCACTGGCTAAAGAAGATGCAAATGCGTTTGTCATGTCATTTTCACCTTTTCCCCCATTTACTGTGCAACTTGCATGATTTTTTTTCCCTTTGGAAAAAAGTGAACATTCTTATTTATCCAGCAACAGTAAAACAAGCAAAGAAACTACTATAAACAGAAAACTAAATCAGTAGATACTTGAGGTACTTAAATGGTTTTCTAAATGGGCTGCTTTTCTAAGTCTATACAACTCAAATGGTTTTTGTGATTCATGGAAGTATTCAATAGAAATAGAGAGTAAGATCAGCTTATATCTAATGTGTATTTGCAGATTAACAAGGACTTAAGTAGGATGAAACGCTTCAATGCTCAGGAGGCTCTTGAATATGGACTCATTGATCGGGTTGTCAGGCCACCACGTGTCAAGGCTGATGCACCTCGTAAAGATGCAACTGCAGGTCTTGGTTAGTGTATCTGTCCTGTCCTGCCAAATTGTCTGAAGGCTGTAATAACTATTTAAAGTATGTTTTTTAAAGTTTCTTTCTCTACATGTACCATTAGCTATTCAGTTTAGAAATTTTGCATTGAGGTTTGTTCTTGTGATTGTTTGGCAAAATGATGGAACTCAAATAAAGGAGGTGTTATGGAACTTCTGGTCCCACTATCTAAGCAACCTTAATCAATTTTAATCGTACTTGCACGATTTTTTCTTCTTAAGGGGTTTAAGTTCATAATAAGTGCGGAAGTAATCTGTTAGTATAAATGACATAAAATATGGCCATGGTTATTTTTATGAAACACAGCCGTGCTAAATTGTATTTGCTGCATTCAAGTGAATTGTACTTAAATAGAGAGATGAGAGTATAGATTTGATCATTGAATGCAGTTTTGTTAAGTTTCAGTACATGATCAGTCACAGCATGATTTAGGATTTAGTTCCAAAAGATTTGATAGATAATCTTACATATAAGAACATATTAGGACTGGGTACAATCTTACTATTTGGATTTTGGTCATTTGATACCGGACAATGATTCAAGAAGATCAGGCGCATAAATTTTTTTCCTCTGCTACCTATCTGATTCTCCTATAATTATAGGATGCATCAATGAAGTAAATATTCAAAGAGAAAAATAGAAGACATTCAAATGAATAAAATCCCCTGAAAAAAGAAGGGGGTAAGAGGACAAAAACGGAGTGTCGAGGAATTACATGATTAAGATTTAATTACAAGCGTCTTTAGAGGCCAGGAATTGATTGACATACTTCAATACCATTCAGCCAAACGAGAAATTATTATGGAGATTCTCCTTTAGCCTCTCTTCCCTCCATCCATTGATGACCTTAGCAATGAAGTCTTCAATTCTTCTCTCAAGGTTATCATCGTATCCTTTATCGTCTTGCCAACTAATTTCATCTTCACTGCCATTATCATCATTATCTTCATCATAACAGTTAGAACCATAATATTCATAAGAATCTTCATCATTACTGTTCTCGTCACTGCCCTTTACAATATTATCATGTGTTTCTTCTAGTACTTCATATGAAGAGTAGAAAATTGGCAAGGTCCCATCAACTTCTTCAGAAGATGACCTATGGTTTCCAACGACTGGTAAAAACAATGTTGTTAAATAGTGAAAACAGCAGGAGAGGACTTGGTGAAAACTGATAAGTTCGAGGTTGGGAGATTGGTGACAATGGGCTCCGGACCACAATAAACAAAGAATGAGAACAGTAGGAATCGAAATCCAGAGAAGCTTCATGCAGTATACACAAATTTATAAATGGTGGTTGTTGATTTTCTTGCACTTAAATCTCTTGCAAAGAGTGTTGTAATTTATAGAGATGTTGATTGAGTTTAGAATAGATGATTTTCCCAGAAAAAATGGAGTATGTTATTACTTATTAGGATACCACTATTCATAAGACACAGAAAATCAGTTAGTCCATTGTGAAAAGTTAAAAAAAAAGACTTCCAAGCATAAGATATGCAGATATCTTTGTTTAGTTTGATAAGGCACCTGGCTAATAAAGACATCTAAAACCAAAGTAAACTTGTCCAATTTGGCCATTTCACAACCCAAAAAAGATAAAAATTGAACAATATCCAACAGAGCTTGAATCAAATAGTTGGCTCTGCAATAGTTGGGGCTGGTTTAAGCTTCTAGAATCAATTAACTCAAATTCAACTATATATATATATATATATAATTTATGTTGAAACTTTAGGATTAGAATCGAATTAAGCTTTTATCGAGCTTTTCGAGTTCGGTCAAAGGTTGGCTCGATCGAACTCGAGCTTCTTGAAAATTATGCTCGAATGGTTTATCGAATCAAACTCGAATACCTTAAGGTTCAGTTCGAAAGGCTCTCAAACATTTCGATAAGGTATTATCGAGCTCTAGTCGAGCCGAGCTCGAACTCGAATTAATATTTATTTAATATTTTTATTTATTAAAATTACAGTTCAAACTTGAACTCGAGCTCGAATGGATAATTCAAAACTCAGGTTCGAATAAACTCGTTTGTTATCCAGTTCGAACCGTCATAAAATTTATCGAGCTCGAGCTCGAACCCAATTTTTAAGCTAGATTCAAACTCGAGCTTGAGCTCGAGTCTGTTTATTTGAAGTCGAGTTGAGCTCGAGTCCACTCCTATTTAGTTAGTTTTCTTATTTTAGTTTTTATTAATTGGAATTGACTGTAATCGTTAGGTACCAATTAATTAGAGTTGACTGTAATCATTATGGGTCAATTAATATGCAATTAAATAAATATGTTTATATATATATATATATAAGAGGTTTTATGTTATTTTACTTAGCTTGAAATTAATAAAAATTAAATTATTGAAATCAAAACAAATTTGTGAGGGAGATTGTTGTTCATACCATATGATTTAATTGCAATGTTCCTTGGGTCCACTTGATTTGGATTGAAATAAGCCTTGGTTGTTATTATTTGCTTAAGCACCAAGTTTATAGGCATAAAATATAACCTCTAATGACAAAACAATAAAAGAACTCTAGATTCAGAATGACCTGAAGTTAATCAATCATTGAAGTATTTTACTTAAGTTAACTAACCAGACGCGTCTATGTCATTGACTTGGTTACTTGTATGCAAATTCTTGGAGAATTAAGCTAAATCTTTATTGAGAAAGAAAATCATTGTTTTCTACTGCATAAGAGTCTAGGGGCTTGGATTCCTAAGACAGTAGGACTTGGATTCTCATTAACTTAATTGTTTAATTATGAAATCAATCTCTCTTACGTCCTAATGATGAATGTTGGATGTAGACAGGAGCTGACTTGACTACTAATTGTATCATTTTTGAAACCACTTTCACTTCATTTGAAGCAAAACATAAAAGGTAGGTTAGTAGTAATTTTTTGTTTTCAGTTTTTGAAAACTGTTTTTTAAAATAAAAATTAAAAACAGTTTTATGATATTTTCTGAAGAAAACATGTTTGGATAACTATAACTTAAAAACTGTTTCCAAAACAGAAAACAATGAAATATTGTTTGAATATTCTATTTTGAAAACTGTTTTGATACATCTTGTAATTATTTTTAGTTTTGAATTTAACTTTAAAATCTATATTAATTTTATTTATCATATTTACTAAATATTTAAAAAATAATTTATTTTATTTTATTTTTAATATTTTAATATTTTTTATATACCATTGAAGAAGAATGAAACAGAAAAGTAAATATTGATTTTAGGGTTATTTTTCGAAAATTATGTCAGAAATCATCAATTTGGAGTTTTTAGAAAACAGATTTTGAAAACTAATTTTTTAAAAACTGTTTGTCAAACATAAAAAGAGTTTTTGAAAACTGTTTTCAGTTTTCGAAAACTGAAAACAATTTTCAAAAACTGTTTCCAAACATAGCCAAGGAGTTTCGAATTTCCACTCGGAATGAGTGTTATAACTTTTATGCGACAATTGGGAGAGAAGAAAACTTAAAAGAAGAAAGAGGGAGTCCAAAGAAAAGTGAGATGTAGAGCATTTGAATGTGGGGGGATTAATGTTTTCTTCCTATATATGTGAATTATAATCCTCTCAGTTTGTGAGGATTGAAGAGTGAAAGATTGAAAGTTAAAATGAGTTAATTTTTTTATCTATTACTTTTTTTCTCCCAATTTTCCATTATAAAGCAAACATACGAAGAACATCATTCCTTTTAATATTTTCATCATATCATTTTTCTTTTTTTTCACTTTTTTTTTCTACCAAACAGACTGTGTAGCTGCTTGGTAGACTATAAATTTTGTATAACACAACATGAACTAAATTAGAAAACTATTTTTTTTTCTAAGTAGATATACAAAATTTGGGCAATGATGAAAATTTTCAGATATAATATCACTATGAAAATCAAGTGCATAATATCACCAAGGCATAATCAAGTGCAATTGCAAATTTTAACCAAACTCAGCTTTCCAGTCTAAAATACTACACGAACTTGCAAGAAGGCTAGCTATTACTCTTAGGCATGCCTCTATATTGCTCTCTAGGTATTTAATTACAATATAGAAAAAAGATACAGATGAGGTCAGATGTCTTAGAGAATGAAACTTAATTTCCCATTTTTCTGTAATTTCCTTTCAACCTCCAAATTCCGGTTGCAGACTGATAATGTCAAGAACTGTGTGATGTTTTTCTTTCGGGTTGCCGAACTGTGTGATGCTTTGCCATTAAATTCACCCTCTCCTCGAGTAAGTCCTTCCATTTTTCGTAAGTTTTAGCAATGAACTCCTCGATCCTCCTCCTTGAATCCGTGTCATCTTCATCTTCCAAACTGCTACTAGTTTCGTCATCATCTTCTTCACAATGATCATGATAATCATCACTGTTAATTTTTTCATCTCCTCCTACATCTTCATAATTCTCTTCATGAACAGAAGGGTTTTGACAATGATGATGATGATCAAGAGTACCCTTTTGTTCATCATCATTTTCATAATGATAATGATAATTATCATTGCCAATTTTTGCATCTTCTTCTACTTGATCTTCATTCGTTCATGAACAGAAGGGTGTTGACAAAGAAGATGATCAACAACATCAACATCATTGTCGTCATTGTCACCATAATCATCATCAACGTTATTTCCTTTTCCTTCTTCTATCTCTACCTTCACTTCTTGAACATAGAAGTAATCATAAAGAACACTGATCTGATGCTTTGTTAGAGTACTGCTGATCGCTAGAGCTCTCAAGAAGGATAGCGACTATGATCATTTGAAACACTAAAAACATCAATCCTTGGCTAGAATTTGCTTTGACAACTAGCTTAAGAAAGACTGAAAATTTTGCAGTACGGTGACAAATAGAGTTTCAGATGAATCAATAGGGTTGCTAGACATGAAAAGATGAGAAAGAAAAGGGAAGGTCTCCTCCCAACTTGATTCATGATCATGCATTTTGATCTCTGCTCGATCATGAAAGATTTAATATGGGTGTTTTATGATAATTTTTCCTACTCTTTTATCACTATGAAAGGGAGAATGCGCTCCTATACTTATAGCAAGAGGATTTCTTTCTACGTATAGTTTACCAGTAAAGAAGATTTCTCTCTACATATAGTACTGACGAAATCTAGCAATGTATTTGTTTCCTTAGTTTGGTTTATAGAGATTTGTTGTCATTCCCAAATAATATATGAATGGCTTGATCCTTTTGGATTCTTGGTTAATTCATTTCCATAAATAGTATGTATATATCTTTTGGAAACTTATTCAAGAGATACATACACAATAAAAGGAATCAACGATGATTACATATAAAATTAATAAGTTATTTTAACTCCAAATAAATAAAATTAATGAGACCCTCAATATATAGAAGCACTTTTTTGATCCTACCACAAAAACTTTACAAATTTTCAGTACAAACAGTTGAGATCAAATATAGTTTGACATCTAACATTACCGAATCTTTGATCAAAGGAGTTTAAAATAAATTTGAGCATGCCATTGAAAAGCGATCAAGTAATTAGCCTTTCATGAATTCATATTTGTTCCTTTATTCCGGTAGAACTCCCTTAAAAGTATCAACTAATGTCAGTTTGTAAATAAATTTAGCAGTCATTTTGCTGTGAAGCAAAAAGAATTTAGTCTGAAACGTTCTGTTGGAGTCAATTTCATGCACACGAGGCATCTCTCGAAGAATGTTGACAGTTGCTTTGATTAGGACAGTATTTGATAATCAAGTTTTGGCTTAATTTAGTTGATTGTTGTGACTCATGTAAATCAAGCTTCACAAAAACACAAAGTACTAGTTGGTATATTTGATTAAGCAACAAAAACAAGCCATTGGCAATGAAGTTGAGAATAATCAAAACAAAGATTGACTGTCCAAATCACAATCCATCACTCTGAAGAAAGGCAGCTCAGGGAGTAAATATTACATCAAACTATTCTACATGACACAACAGCAGCAGAAACCCTACCTACTCAGATTAACTCAAACACTACCGAAAGAAGGGGTAAAACTCAGATAAAAACCAATGTGCTGGTACTGAAATATTTTGAGAAGTTTTACGGACAACAAACAAGGGTAGGCGAGATTCAACAATTGGAGTTTGATTGCCGAGGTTAATCAGTGACAAACCTTATTTAGCACAAATTGTAGCTTTACCCTCCCTGCAAAGATACATTAATGTCAGTTGGCTTATTTCTTGAATCTGATGGCATTGAAGACCAATCTCCACGGAAGGATGAAGATGAGAAGCTTGTTCTAGGATCAGCACTAGAAATAGGGACAGCTGCAGTTGGTGTGGAAGTTGACATGTAGTCATGCTTCTGTTTCTTTGGCTTCTGCTCATGCTGGTTCCCTGCTAAGAAGCTGCCTACCACAACCTGACTCGTACCAACAAAAGGGCAAGGTATCACGATTCATATTTCCTCCGATGTTCGAAGTAACAAATCCCAAAAAACCTTCTGTCAAGTTAGATTATAACCACTGCTCTTGTTCTCCCCTACCTCCACCCCCTTTTTCCCCAACCATTTTCGTCAGTATTAAAAGAAATGGGGAAAATTGAGTATAAGAACGGGAATAAAAAAAGGCAAACCTGCACAGGGCTGGCAGCCACTAGTAGACCAGCAACTCCACCACCCACAACACGTCCATCTGGACTTGCTAATGAAACACTCATTCCACCGGATCTGCTTCTCGTTCCTCCGGTGTCATTGGGCATGAAAGAACCGGTTAAGGAAAGTATCTCAAAACGGCCCTGAAAGAATAATAATTGAAAAAAAGGGCATCTCAGTTGATGGTTAGTGGAAGAAGTTTTAACAGAATGAATAAAGAAATAAAAACTTGAATACAAAGATTTATTGATTGATTTATCAAAAACAGGAAGAAGATACATTGATTGATTGAGGCAACACTACCAAAACGGCAGATTTATCCTGGCTAAACAAATGATGACATCATAATTATAGTATAATTATAGTTGTACTAATTGCAATAAGAAAATCCTCTCATCATGTAAACTGAAGGTGTTTCCTATCATGTGTGCATTAATTCACATTTCACTTTTTTCCATCTACCCACTAATTCATGCCAACAATGTCGATCTGCCATTTCTAATTCACCCAGTTAATCCAACTTCTCATCATGTAAATACTTTCAAACCAAAAAAAGGGGGAAAACCCAGCATGAGGCCTCACGGAGTGAAACAATATGAGCATGTAAGGGTGCATCTATCCTTTGATCAGAAGCCAAACATCTTTAAAATAACTGTCATACAACATTACATTTGACAAAAATGACATCTGTTATTTTAAAATGACAATTTCAATAAATATAGCTTTTGCACCGAAACGTTTTCATATGGGACTTGCAAGGTCACACATCTTAGCATGTTTGAAACCAGTTGGCGAGGCCTAATTTTCAAAACTTTAGTGCAGAAACTAGACAAATATCAAACAATATGTCCTGTGCGTGTACTATTTAAAATAAATTAGTTGAACTGCCATAGTTTATAATGCATGGAACAGTTATTGATCATTAATCTCACAGGGTATCAATAAGTACTAATCACCAAACAATCAGATTTAGTTTTCAAATTGTAAATCGAAGTGTGACATCAATGTGTCAAACATATACGAATTCTCTACCTTCCAGGGAAAAGTTAAAAATTGGTCTTTAAAATACCAGCACCATGTCTCCTACACAAGTATGGTAGCTCTAGATGGGGCAAACTGCCGCTTAGGAAAGTAAAAGCAAGGTTAAAAATATTATTCTTGATGGAAATTTCAATCTTTTAGAATATCAAAATCTAGATGGAAATCTTCATAGTTCATAGAAGATTATGATTCTCAATTGTTCGGCAAAAAAATATGTGAAAAGCTTCATAAAAGGAAGAATTAAATGAAAAATATAGAACTTCAGTAAAGGAATCCTCATCCGCCCTTCTAGCTCCACAATGAAACAGCAAAGAGGCAGAACATATATTCCTTGTTAAACTGCTCACAGAGACAGAGACAGAGAGCACCCTGAGACATCATGTCTCCATCAAAGATGGGGCAAGTTAAGTAATTTCAATGTAAGATATGCATATTTCAGTAGAGACAACATAGATTCAAAGTTGACATGGGTTTTTAGTTGTCTGTATAAATGTTTATGAAAATTTAATCTTGAAATGTTACAGTGTATATTATAATAATAAGAGTATACAAGTTAATAAGTAGATAACTGAAATTTCATTAGGAATGAACTACATTGCAGACACAAGCATAACACGAGAGGAAACATAGAAAACAACAATCATCTTTGAAAATGCCATCACAATCAAACTTCAGAAGAAAAAAACAAAAAAGTTAAGGACAAAATGCGTCACCTCATATGTCAAGGTACCCCCAGAAGAATCAGGCTGGCGAAGTGTAACACTCGAAATAACACCATTCGCCGAGAGAATGCAAATAGCTCGAGGTCCTTGTTGAGAAAATGATATGATCTTCATTGTTATATCCTAAAACAACCAAAATAAAAACCATCGACATGCTAAAGTTAATATGACGTATTCCTTAATACCTAGGAAAACGGAATAATTATAGAGAAGTCACTGCAAGAACTGATTTTCTGTAATTGTTCTTCCTTGGCCTCATAAATTGCCCAGTATTGTTAAGAGTAATAAGGTACTAAGATTTTTAGCCCTGTTCTTTTCACAAGATTTTTATTCCGCTTCTTTTGCTCATGCAGATTAGCAAGCAAATTTACATCGGCTTTTTCCTTATTTTGCCTCAATCACTCTTCAACATCTATTGGATGTCATTCAATACATGTGGGCCAAAATTGGATGACATTTTATTTTTCAGGAAATGTCAGACAATTATGGACCAAAATTCCGAATTATGTTCAGAGTTATATCACGGTTTTTTTTCCCTCCAGCCATTAAGTCCATGCTGTCTTTGATTTCTTTTCTTTTTTTTGATAAGTCATGCTGTCTTTGCATTCAAGCCAACTAAAATTTTAGATCACTGACTATCTTGCAATGACAATGCAGAAAGTAAGTCCGCTTAAAGACCTTTGTTATGCAACACATACCTCACCAGAATTAACAGTGATGATATGAGGTGTAAAATTAGCACCAACAGAGCAAGCAACCCATTCACCTACAAAGAGCAAATTTTTGCAAGATCAGTAACTAGGATGTACAAAGATTGTGAATATATGCGCCTCACAACGCAAACACGGTGCAAAGCAAACTAGCAAATTAACACACAGAATTTTGAAAAATCTAAGAACCCATTAGCACCTTACCAAGTTTAATCTTTCTATAAAAGAAAAGAATGTGGTAACTTTTTCAGCTCCTCTTAGTATTAACCCAAAAACACCACCTTTATTATCATTGTTAACGTTACCACCTTACCCTATATACCTGACAAACTGCTTTCTCTTTTATTCATGTTATGTGACATACCATCCATAAAGATAATATATCATCGAACTCGAGCAAGGATTAGGATAGCTATAATTTCAAATTTTTATCTCGGGTTTTCAAGCTTAGGTTTTCATCAGTATTGAATAGCACGTACATGGAATCTATTTTCTGAAAGGAAGCTGAGGCATAGTTCTAGCAAAGAATAAAGGGACAGACTCAGGAAGGAGAAAACAGAAAGGAAAAAGGAAAGTAGAAGACCTATAAAAAAAATTTATTAGTAGAAGAAGACCTATAAATGATCAGGCAAAACCCCAACACCACCAAAGTCATGACCTCTTCTTTCCCATCCACAACAAATCTTTCCACTCCAAAGTCACTATTGCTATTGTGAATGGGTCAAGAATGTGTTAAACTGTCATATTTAGACCATAATTATCATAACCAGATCAGATATCGAACCGGCCGAGGCATCGGTTCATTGGTCCCACCGGTGGGTCAGGTTCATAAAAATAATTTTAAGAATATATAATAAACTAATAATATTTTTTTTATAAGAATAAACTAATAATATTATAATATTACTGATTATATTATTATTAAGTACCTTTAGCGATAAACTCATAAAAGATCCATAAGTTGTTACTGAATAATAAAAAAATTACCAGTTTCACCAATTCCCACAGTGCATTGAAAAACCAATTTCCACGGATTTTTTTACTACCTCTGGTCTATTTAAAGAACCAGACCAGTCTGACCTCCGGTTCACTGATTCACCGGTTGGATCAGCTAGTTCGGTTTGGTTAACATTGATTTAGACATCTCAAACATTTTATAATATATTTACTAAGTTCCTTATCATAGTCACCTTGATAATTAGTCTGGGGTATCATCATGTTGATCGACAAGACAACATAACTCCTTTATACAAAAGACACACTTTTATTTGCAATTAAGTCTATAACTACTATCAACAGTAAAATTTTCAAATAAACATAATCAATTAGAGAGAGGATACACAAATATTGATTCAGCATAAAGGTCTGAAAAGGAGGGTAAAAAAAACTAGTGTTTCCATCATCTGGCTTCCCTCATACACCTCTGAAAATGAAGCAAGAAGACAAATAAAGACACTATAAGAACAGTATAGTAGTAATAATTTACGAAAGATTGATTTGGCATAACATATACACTAAAACAACAAGGCAAAACAATGTTGTATGCATTATTAGGAGTCCTCTCCAACTTTATTACCATTAAAAGGTATACAACAAAATCATTCATCTCGGCCTCGGACACATGGCAAGTTCAGAAACAAAATGAACAACAAAACAAGACCTAATAAACAGTGTTAGATATGCATGTTTACTAAATGTTCAGGATGGAAAGTTAAGGGGCCTAAAAGATGATGGAATTAGAGTTCCCTTACAAGCATCGGTGGCAAGACAAATCCTATCATTAGGGACTTGAGACGGCCCAGCAGCACCCATCCTACTACCATGCACACAAAAGAAAAAAGAATTCCGTTCCTTTGGAATCCAATTTATATCAGTTTCAAACAAATTTCCTGATATATATATATATATAAAACCTATTGACCGTCAGTTTCATGCATCAACTGTTACTCTCAAATTCACAGGGACTCCAACTGAACAGCATAAGGAACTCCACAAGATGTTTGTTGATATTAATGGAAAGTTAGAAACAATTATAATAACATCCCAACTTTACAGTCTTTCGCTAGTTAATGCCAAGGTTGCTGGATTTACATGCAGTGATAATTAAACCACTGGGATGACCATCAAAAGAACTTCATTTGGAACAATGTTCATCCCTAGTATTCTCCACTCCAGCTTCATAAAGTTTACTTCACAAATATAAGCACTGCACAAACCAATAAGGATATGTGGAGCCAAAACCATAATTCCTGTTGTTCATCTAGACCTACTTGGTGAAAGAATCGCACTTGACATTACGTAAGACACCAAATATCAAATCTCTCTAAGAATTCAGTTTTGTTGCAATAAACCAACAACAGACCATCAAAATGAAAACAAAATATCCCCAAAGCGCAAAAAACAAGAACTTCCCTTCTTCCCATCTGGCAGTAGATCAGTCAGCAACTTGAAGAGAGGCTCTCCAAGTCCAAGTCCAAGTCCAAAGTCTGTTCACCATCACTCGCAGACTTTTACCAGGTACCCCCAAGTCGGTCCTTCCACAAAAGGGGGCTACAAGTTACAAGTGGCAAATGACATCCATAACAAGAAGATTCTATCATTCCCATACCAACCAACAAAACCTTCCTATCCTTTCAAAACTAACGCACAAACATACACAAAAATATCAAGATCTCCCAATAGGGGCATCTAATCAGAGGTCCCACCTCTAAGCAACAAGCATATCCAATAGCCCATAAAACCCAATCAAAAGCACCCAAATTCAATCGTCGACACACCAATTCTACAACAAATATTCACACAGAAACAACACAAACCATCACCATGAAACACCAAAAAAAACTTTTAAAGACAAACAAGCGCACAAATCATTTAAACGTCTAAATTTCATGACCAATTTCACACTCACCTAAATTCTCAAGCTCGTACTTTGCCTTGCTGACCGAGCTAGCTGGCTTCACTTTGCCGCGTTTCTCCGCGGAGAAGTCGATCACCGGAGGAGGCGCCGCCGACGATATCGGCTTCGGTGAAAGAGCCATAGTCACCGAACCGTCAGGACCGTATTTCCTGGGCCTTCCTCGCTTCTTCTTAACCGGCAAACCCGCCGATTCTGGCGGCGGAGGCGCGGCTTCCTGAACCGCCTGTTGCGGCTGAGGAGGCGGCGCTGAACCCTGAGTCGAGTTCTGGTTTTCGGACCTTGGAGCTATGTGGTAGTCCGATGGAGCATCCGATCCCACCACTGTAACCCCACCGGTACTGCTACTCACAGCTTCTCTTGTTGCCTCCATGGTTAAACTCTGAAGGTTAATTTTTTTTTTCCAAGAAGGGGATTTTATCAAAAACCCATTTGGATTTTTAGCTCAATAAACTAAAAACAAGCTTAAATTTTCAAAAATATAGCTAGAAAAAAACTAAACCCAAACCCAGAAGAGGATAATTAAAGAAAGTGAAAAGAGAGGGAAAAAATATAGATTTGAGTTATCAAAAGATTCAAAACGTGGAAACTTAGTTGAGCTTGAAGAAGAGCTTATGCAGTGATTTTAATCAACAAAAACTGATTTTTCTAAGTTGGTTTTTGAAATTAAATAACAGAGTTAGCAGAAATGGAGGTTAAAATGGCGGGGTTTTTCTTTTTCTTTTCTGAAATTTTTTGTAATTTAGGATAAGAAAGTGAAAAAATAAAATAGATTGATTTTATACATGATTTTTGATTTTGGGGTTTCAAATAAAAAATAATGAGATAATAAGAGAGATTTTTATTTTTGTTTTTGTTATTGACTTTCTTAAAGCTGTCCGAATTTGATAACCTATTCAAAATTAAATGAAAGGAAATATATTTATAATATTACTTTAAATATATTTATATTGTAGAAATAGTTAAATAATTACTTAATCTTAAAATATTACAGTACTTGCAGAAATTTGTGTTTTGGTTGGAATCCGGTGGATTAAATAATAAAAGAAAATGAAAGTGGGTAATGGGTATATGATTTTCTTTTCCCTTGGTCTTGTTTTTATAAAGGAAAAGGAAAAGTTGGCTTAGAGATATTATTAGATTATAGATTTTCTCATTATGATTATTACATTTTTTTTTCTTTTTGAGTGAAGGGCAAGTAAAATTAGGTTGCTAAAGCATGAAGAAATAAATTGTCTAGAAAAGGGAAAAAAGAGGAGTGGCCTAAGGCAAGTATGACATTTCCATGGGCCCTGCCAAGCATCACCTCATACATGCACATTTTCTATATGAAACAATAATAAAAATAAAATATTTTTTTATGCATGTGATATTTCTGCTTCTTCTACTCTTTTATTTTTATTTAAGTTGTGTTTTCACTTTATAAGAGTGAAGAAAGTAAAAGTGGAACAAGATTGGCTTTTGAGATAAAAAAAAAAATTTGTTTTCTTTTCTAAAAAGAAAAAGAGAAAAAAATTAAAAGTGTTGCTTTCTTTTTCTTTCTTTTTTATAAAAAAAAACAATGATGTAATCTATTGCTTATGAAAATTGGCATTGTTTTCCATTTCTACCCTTATATTTTCTAATTTCAGTATGGCAACATCACTTCTCTAAAGGAAATGACAAAAAGAAAAAAATTACATGTGATAAAAATGGAAAAGATCAGGACCATATCTTATTGAATGTCATCCATGTGACAAAACCCTCTTACACTTTTGATTTTAAATATTCTGATATCAAGAGGATGTTATTTTCTTGACTTCCATTGTAAAAGAGAGGAAGAAGGGTAGGGTATTCATGTGTTTTTCTGGTCAAAGTTGAAGAGGAAAGAAAAAGTTCAACTCCTAATTAACAAAAAATTTAGATTACTGATTTACTGACTAACTGATGTGAGTGGATGCACATGTCAAAAAAGTTTGATGAACCAAAATAAAAATTCGTGGTTAAATGACTACAGAATGTCAGTGGTTGCACATGTTAGTTTTTTCTTCTCTAGATATGGTTGATAGTTGAAACCTGACAGAGAGAGACACTAACTCTCTTTTTTTCAATTGAATTAAATTTCAAGAATTCCACTTGATGATTATTTGAACAAATTAACAAAATATAATGGTCAGAATGAAAAGCATGATTTGAATTAGGATAAAAGTTTATAAGGATAAATTACATTGAAATCCCAATACCCCTACTTTTATTTAAATCAAGTGAAAATTTGTTATCACTAAAAAAATATGTTTTTTTTTAATATTTGTTTCATATATTGTATTTTCATGTTCATTATATGAACTAACTACTTTGAATTAGTTGTGGAAAAATATCTCAAGAAGAAACTAATTATTTTCATTGTTTTTAAAATATGAAAACACATCAAGAACAATTAGAAAAAGTTTTGTACTTATATGCAAATATACTCTAATAACTTCACTTTCACTATTAAAAAAAAATTGGATTTGTGATCACATGATTATATTGTGCTTATAAAAAGCTGTTAAATTATCTTTAAAACACAAATATATATATATATATATATATATATATATATATATTGCCTTTATGTTAATACAAATTGTGATTTGATTAATTTGGTAAACAGAAGTTTGTAACTAAATACAAAAAAAAACTGTAATAAAAATTTTGTGATTTAATTGAAAAGAATACAAATAAATAAATAATATAATCGTTGACCATAGGAGATAATATAGGTGTTGAAATGTTCAATATAATGTCTAATTACATATTCAAGATGTTTGTCTATATATAAAAAAAAAATTGTGAATATTTAATGTTTTTATTATATGTTTTAAAATGACCGGAATTAGATTTTGGTTTTTCAAACTAACAAACTTAATGGTAATTAGATGTAAAAATAAAAATAATGATGTAATTTACCCAAATTAATAAATTATTTTTGTATGGATTGATCCAAAACCACTTGCCCTAAAAAAACTGTGGATATCATTATTGCTACGTACCAAAACTTGGATCTATCGTTTTTATAAGTTATATTTAACAAATTATTATAAAGATGGGGAAAATGGAAGTAATCATAGATCATAATATTATTTTAATCCAATATGTATGGGGCCACGAGCCTTGACCCAAGAAAAATGCTAAATAACTATTGGTATAATACTCAAAAGAAACTAAATGGTATCTTTTCTTAAATAAATTTAGATAAGTTTAAAAAAAACAACAAGAAAATATATTAAAGAAACTCAGTTTAGATAAGAACAATATAATTTTCAAATTGTTTGAGCATTTGATAAAATATATTGGTGATGAGATCGATGTACGTTAGCATCCACAACTTTCTTTTTTTATTTTTTTATTTAATTTACTTTTCATAAGAGTATACTAGTATGCATATTTCACATAAATTTTACTTTATTTTATTTTAATTTAATTTTCGGTCGGTTATCTCACCTAACTTTTTTTGCAATACAACTAATGGAAAAGGAAAACCATAATAAAAAAATGGGACAAACTCCAAATTTCTTAGTATTACAAATTACTACTCTGACTAAATGGTAATTGCCTGAGTGGTGCTCATATTGCATGTCCATATCGTAATGGAATAATAGATTATGTGCCTATAAAATTTGATATGTTTTAAATTGTTTATTAAATATAGATTACCTTATGTGTTAAATTGAGTAATTTTTTTGTTCAATTTTTGTATAATTGATCTATTATATGAGTTTTATTGAATTGTAAAATTCGATTTTAGATTTTATTTTTAAAAATATTATTTTTTAAAAAAAAAACTCCACGAATTAATTCCATCTAAGTTTTACTCTTATCGGTAATTTACAAGATAGTTAATTGCCTTTTTTTTTTTGTTGTGCTTATGGGATTTTGCTTAATTAGGTCACACATTTGAATTATGCTTTTTTGTTGTAAAAAAAAAAAAAAATCTATTCCAACTACGCTGCCACTATTGCAAGTGTGCTCAAGACCAACACTATCAGTCAATTGGGTAAATTATAGTCTTAGTTTTTATAAACACTAGATCACTGATTTTTGACCCGTGCATCATACAATCATTCTATTATATTTCAATATTAAAAATAATTAAAATTTTAAATAAAAATTATGAATTTTATATTAATGATATAATAATATATAAATTAATAAATTTCACCATTAGTTTAATTTTATTCAAACCAATTAACAATAGTATCTCGATCTTGTTTTAATGTGTAATAAATATATATATATATACACACACGCAAATTAAAACTAAATTATTTTACAAAAAAGTAACTTAATTTTAATTTAAAATTGAACAAGGAATAGTAATTAATTGATTTGTTTGAAGTATATTATTGATTTTACCTATATTTTTATGGATATAGACATCAATTTAAGCAACGATTTTATTGGATTTATAGATAGATATTTTTTCTTGAACAATGTATGGATGGATATAATCCGAATAGCAACATGAATTACCTCACCATTGGATTTGAAACTTATAATTACTTGTTCACCCATATTTGATTTTAATAATAACAAAACACTACTCTAATTGCACTAACAGTTTTATCTAAGTGTTGAAGCGGCAAAAGCATTCAGCATAGAAACAAGATGCAATAACTCAACACAATTCAAACACCAAAACAAGACAGTAGATCTACAATATGCATTAACGTAATTGAAACAATTGTAAATCTCTTTTATTCAATTACATAACTTGATTTGTGGCTTAATTTACAAAAGACTTTGACAAAACCAAAGTACAAAATGTTTTTAAGTCAAAAACTATTTTTGAAAAAGGAAAACTGGGTTGAAGGTCAACCCAGTCGACTAGGTCCATATACCAGTCGGCTGGGATATGGGACAGAAGGTTTCCAGTCGACTGGTGTTGAGGATCTAATTGACTGGTACCTGGGACAGAAAGTTCCAAGTCGACTGGTGCTTAGGATCCAGTCGACTAGTACTCTCCCATAGCCTAAAAAGTGAAGTTTCTTACTTGACCCAGTCGAATGATAATTCAAAAAATATGACCGTTTGAAACACGAGACTTGAGCATTTAATGCCCCAAACCTACCAAGTCAGTGTCAAACGACCATATTAATTCAAGGCTATATAAACCCACTTCAATGAGCATTTAAAACAAGAAGAGAACACATTCAATTCACAAGAAAGCTCATTAATTCTCAAAAGCTTTGAAATACTTATTGTTGAGCCATTCTTAAAGCTTGTTCTTGAAAGAGAGATATTGTTCATTTGTAAAATCACTTATTACTATCTCTCTACCATTTAATTTACAGTAAATATCATTTATTGTAAAGGAGAAAGAGTTGTAATAGCTCTTAGAGTGTTTGAGATTAAACACTTCATTGTAACTTCCGTGAGGAAGGTATTAACTTCCGCGAGGAAGAGATCGGTTGTAAGGTTTATATAACACCCGTGAAGTTGTACGACTAAAGTTTTAGCGGATTACTTCAAGTAGGTTTCTTGAAGAGAAAGGACGTAGGATTGGAAGGAATCCGATATTGCCGAACCACTATAAATGGAGTTTGCATTTTCTCTTCCTTAAACTCTTTACTTTTAAGCATATTACTTGTTTATGTGCTTTGTGAATTTAACTGTTTAAAAACTTGCAAAGTAATTAGAAAAAGTTTTTAAAACCCAATTCACCCCCCTCTTGGGTTTGAACCTCGGTTTACAATTGGTATCAGAGCTACATACTCAATTTCAGGCTTAAAATCCTTGAGTTGATCTGATGGCATCTAATAGCTATATCGAAGGGCATTCCTATAATAGGTCTCTCTTGTTCAATGGCTTCAACTATAACTATTGGAAAAATAGAATGAAAATCTTTGTCGAATGATAAGATTACAATCTATGGAGGGTCATTGAAGAGGGACCTAGAATTCCTACAAAGGAAATAATCATTGAAGCAATCAATCATACAATGCCTAAACTCAAAACAGAGTTTAACGAAGAGTATTGTAGAATGATGTCTCTCAATAGTAGAGCAACTAGCATGTTACATTGTGCTCTAGATATTGTTGAATATAATAAAATTTTTGCATGTATTTCAGCTAAAGAAATTTGGGACAAATTGCAAGTTACATATGAAGGAACTAGTGAAGTTAAAAAATCAAAAATCTATATGCTAGTGTCCGAATATGAAACTATCAAAATGTCTCCAAATGAAACTATTTCTCAAATGCACTCACGTTTTACTACTATTGTTAACAGTCTAAAGCTTCTTGGTAGGAATATTGAGGAATTTGAACTAACGAGGAATATTTTGAGGTATTTTGCCATCCATATGGAAATCAAAGAAGACGGCTATAACGAATGCCAAAGATCTCGATAAAATAGATATCGAAACACTCCTCGGATCATTGTTGACATAGAAGATGGAGGAAATGAATCCCGTTGTCAATAATGATGAGAAGAAAAAATAAGCAAATTGCTATCAAAGTCTCTACGAGCAATAAAGAATAAGAAAATGAAGAAGATGTAGACAGCAGTGAAGAAGATGGTGAGATGGCTCTAATCACCAAGAGGTTTCACAGGTTCTTGAAGAAAAGCAAGAAACCTTACACAAAGGGTCCCACTCCAAAAAGGGAACCACTTGTGTGTTATGGTTACAAAAAACTCGGTCACATCAAGACCGATTGTACAACAACAAGTAAACCATATATGTAACGACCCATCCCGAGTTGGCCACCCCCGAGACGGTGTCATCACATTTTGAAAATCACAGCACAACACATAATATGCAATTATTTACATTAATCCTCAACCCTTAAAAGGGTAGATACATCATTCAAATATCAACTTAAACATTGTATACAACATAATATGCATGAATATTTACAATTATTTTTTTTTCTCATTAGTCTGAGGATATGGACCACGTGGCTTACAAATAATAAATCCGTCTGAATCTCAGCTCACCAACTATCTGTCCTGTCTGCTACTTGAAATCATTTAACATTGAGGGATAAATTTCACAAGCTCAGTTAATTAAATTTACTAAGAAGTATTCAATTTGTATCAATAGTCTTTTAATATTTAATCATTTATATATCATATAACTTGATAATAGCATTCTACTATCACTACACATATCATAAGTCTCATTCTCTATCAATCTCTTCTTCTTATATATTTGTTTACCTTAAGACCATCAATTATCTCATAATTCCCTCGTTATGAGGTTCACATCATATAATCTACCATTTAGATAGTTCTTATCATATCATACTTCCATGTTTCTTTCTCACCATAACTGTTTCTCTGTGAGATTCATTCATTTATAAATAAATTTACAATAACAAAACAACACTTCAGCATTTCAGTAATAAAATCAATATTTAAAATAGATATAATGCATGAATTATTATTAGGGAACGTCTTCCCACATGTCGACATGTTTTTATCTTAGACCGGCTGCCTTCCCGGTTCTTTTATTTCATTTAGACCGGCCCCTTCCCAGTTCTTTTATTTTCAGCATATACCGGCTGTCACGGTTTTTCATTTAGATCGGTCCCCTCCCGGTTATTTTATTTCATGCATATGCATATGAAATATGCATATGAACAATAATATAAAAACAAACATATATTCAGACATTTAATTTAGCTATCCTGTCTTTTCTCAAATTACTATTTGATCAATTTCACTAATTACTTCTCCTCATATATCACATCAATTTATCAACTATAACTCATCAAGAATTTCATTTATCACCTCTATTATTAAATCGACTCATTATTCCAATAATAGTACTTTTCATATAATAACTTTTCACATATCATATTCATCAAACAACTTTCATCTATTATCAAATTATAGGTTAATAAGTTATTCAAATATTATCATTATATATTTCGTATTTATCTTGATTATTTAAAGTAAATCTAACTCACCACGTAGCACTTAAAGTTACCCGTGGATCACCTCCTTGCCTTTCCTACTCCTCTCAGCAATTTTCCTTAATTGTTGATCGTCAACACCTGACATGATATTCATATTAAATTCTAATCTATTCTTCAATTCTTACATAATTTACACCCTTTGAAAATTCCCAAATTGATTTCCGAGAAATTTAATGTATGCTAAATTCAAAAATAAACTTCATGTTATTACCTTTTGTTTTTCTTAGAGCTTCATGTGACTCTCTACAAAATTCTCCCGTAAACCCCTTCAAAAGTTTACTCTTTCAATCTTTCTTTCGGTACCCAAGTTTTTAGAGAAAGAGAGTAATTTGAATTGTA
The DNA here is from genome assembly GCA_023935145.1 of Bretschneidera sinensis. Classification (NCBI taxonomy): domain Eukaryota; kingdom Viridiplantae; phylum Streptophyta; class Magnoliopsida; order Brassicales; family Akaniaceae; genus Bretschneidera; species Bretschneidera sinensis. The sequence continues at coordinate 33,827,120 of CM043698.1, forward strand.
GAATGAAGAAAACCAATTAGGATTTGATGAGTATAATTAAAATAAGGTACAAAGTGTGTGTATATATATATATAATTTTTGCCGCACCATTTGCTTTTTGAGCTGCCTCACATGCAACATTTTTACACTATTGTTGCAACACCTGGAAGTCCAGGTGTTGCACGAATTTTAGTTTTCTTTTTCATTTTCATTTTCTTTACACCACCACACGTCCGTTTTTTTAAGAATTGTTTTATAAAAATTAAATCTTTCGCATATATATTATTTTAACTCCATATCATATTTATTAAATTACTTCTTTACCCTTTCTTTACGAATACGGGTATTACAATTCTACCCACCTTACAAAAATTTTGTCCCCGAAATTTTCTTACCTAATTCATGAAAGAGTTGGGGGTATTCTTTCCTCATTATTACTTCATGCTCCCAAATGACTTCTTCGACATCTTTGTTCCGTCATAATATTTGAATCAAAGAAATGACTTTATTGCGCAAGACTTGTTCCTTCCTATCTAGAATTCTGATCGGTACTTGCATAAAAGTCAAATATTTCTGAAGTTCTATCATCATATTTGAGATACTATGGGATTCATCATGTAAGTGCTTTCTCAAAAGTGACACATGAAACACATTATGCAATTGTTTTAACTCATGGAACAAATCCAATCGATATACTACTGGTCAAACTCTCTCAATCACCTCATATGGCCCCATAAATCTCAGACTCAACTTTCTTTTCTTTTTAAACTTCAACACGCCCTTCCACAGAGATATCTTCAAAAATATCCAATCACCAACTTGAAACTCGAGAGGTCGTCTTCTATTATCAACATATATTTTCTGTCTGTTATGTGTTGTCTAAGGTTCTCTTTAACAAGTTTGATCCTATCAGTAGTCAGATCTATCATTTCTTGACCAAATATCTTTCTTTCTCCAACTTCTTCCCAGCATATTGTAGTTCTACACCTCCTACCATATAAAGCTTCAAATGGTGTCATCCCAATACAAGTTTGATACTGATTATTATATGCAAACTCAATCAAAGGCAAATAAGCATCCCAGCTCACTGAGAAACTCAATACATTTGCCCTCAACATATCTTCTAGTATTATGATGATTCTCTCTGTCTGCCCATCAGTTTGTGGATGAAAAGTTGTACTAAACTGTAATTGCGTACCCATAGTTTCTTGGAAACCTCTCCAAAATCTAGAGGTAAATCTAGCATCTCTATCTGATACAATACTCAAGGGTACTCCATGTAAACTTACAATCTCCACTAAATACAATTCAGCCAACTTTTCAAGACTCTAGGTAGTTTTAATAGGAAAGAAACGTGAAGACTTAGAAAGTCTATCTACTATAACCCATACAACGTCATAACCCCTGTGGGTACGGAAAAAACCAGAGATGAAATCCATATTTCACATTTTCCCATGCCCACTCAGGTATTGGAAGATGTTGTAATAAACCTGCTGGATGTCTATTCTCAGACTTCACTTGTTGACAAGTCAGACATTTAGAAATATGTTTCGCTACATCCTTCTTCATACCTGACCACCAATAATTTTGTCTCAATCCCCTGTACATCTTATTATTTCCTGGATGCATGGAATATACAGAATCATGAGCCTCCTTCAGTATCTCTTTTCTCATCTCCACCTCATTGGGAACACAAATTCAAAAAATATGACCGTTTGAGACGCGGAACTTGAGCATTTAATGCCCCAAACCTACCAATTCAGTGTCAAACGACTATATTAATTCAAGGTTATATAAACTCACTTCAATGAGCATTTAAAACAAGAAGAGAACACATTCAATTCACAAAAAAAAGCTCATTATTCTCAAAAGCTTTGAAATACTTATTGTTGAGCCATTCTTCAAGTTTATTATTGAAAGAGATATATTGTTCATTTGTAAAAGCATTTATTTCTATCTCTCTACCATTTACTTTACAACAAATATCATTTATTGTAAAGGGGAAAGAGTTGCAATAACTCTTAGAGTGTTTAGGATTAAACACTTCATTGTAACTTCCGTGAGGAAGAGATTAACTTTTGCGAGGAAGAGATCGGTTGTAAGGTTTGTACAGCACCCGTGAAGTTATACGACTAAAGTTTTAGTGGATTACTTCAAGGAGGTTCCTTGAAAAAAATGAACGTAGGATCGGAAGGAATCCAATATTGCCGAACCACTATAAACGGAATTTATATTTTCTCTTCCTTAAACTCTTTACTTTCAAGCATATTACTTGTTTATGTGCTTTGTGCATTTAACTGTTTAAAACTTGCAAAGTAATTAGAAAAAAAAATTAAAACCTAATTTACTCCTCTTGGATTTGAACCTCAGTTTACATTACCCTTCTTTTAATTCATTTTAATATTTGTGTTTTTTTTTTGTTTGCTAAGTTAGATAAGGAAACACACCAAAAAAAAAAAACCTAGGGCTTAACGCTTGATGAAGGAAAAAATTAAAATAGTCAATAACTAATTAACATTTCACAACATAGATTCTTAAAATCCTTCATATGAACATTAAAATTAATCACTATCATATGTAAAGAAATATCTTATCAGAAAAGAAAAGATAAAAGAGCGTAAAAGAGACATTAAAACTCAACCACTAATATAAAGAACCAATTAAATGGTGGACGTTATCGACCAATTAAAATTGAACTTATTTATATAAGTCATGAGATTATATACAAATTCTAAATGGATTATGATGCAACATAACTAATTTTTTCCAATTAAAATTAATATCAATCAATTCTTTTGATGGCAATGAGGGTTAAGATGGTCATTTGGTTGAACTTAGTTCTCATAAAAGATAAAAGATATTGTATAATAGTGTTCTCCACTACAGACAAAACAAAATAAAATATATTTCAACACAACTATGGATGAAAAATGCATTAAACATTTAACATTAAAAAATGATGTATTATGTCTAAACCTAGCATTTTTCCATTGACACCAAAATTTGCTTACTTTAGAACAACTATGGCTGAACTTTGCAACAACTATGCTTCTACCTTGAAATAATAACAACAAAAAAAACAAACAAACAAATAGATCAAGATATTGGCTAAAAGTTGATAGCCAAATTTTATATGAATCATATAAACTAATAGAAAAACATAAATAAATTTGTTATTTTTCTCTCACTATGATTTTTTTTTTTTTAAAAATCAATAAAAAATTCTAGTATATATTACCATGAAATAAGACCACAACCAACATCTCTTATTGATTTTCACACCTTAATCCAGATTAATAAAGATTACATTTTAAAATACTTCTTTCCATATTTTTTTTGCTTGTGTTGAAATAATGCATGAATGAATTTGAAAGTTTCAACAAGAGATTCAAAACAATTAAAAACCAATAAACAACCAACTTTTTGTTTTCATATAGTCATATTTGATATCAAAGCCATTATTAAAGGTTTTTAAGTGACAGAAATAATATAAAATATCTAATTATTTTATGGGATATAATCCAATAAAGAGATTATTTCTAGAATCCAAATGGTTTCTTAGATTTTCAATTTCAATTTTATGACAAAAAATGAAAATAAGGAAAAATAATTTTGTTTGTCCATTATTATTCAAAAAAAAATTATATACCTATGATATTAATTAAAAATCCTCATAGTAGAACTCTTATATAAAACTAAGTTAAACCTCTGACCCATAAAATGGTTACAATATTCAATAGGCTACCAACGGTAAAAAAACAAAAAAAAATAACTACGGATCAAAATATTTTAAAACATTAAAGAATCACGATTATAAATAAATAATAAAAATAATTAAATTACAAATTTTACGTACTTTTGATAATTGGTCTTTACTTTTACATGAAGAGTTTTTGGATGTGAAACTATAGACGGTAAGAGTTTAAGAGAAAAAAGTTATTGCTGGAGGGTAAAAATATGAGATAAACTCGGTGAAGTATAAATATAATTGTGTTAGCGTAATTTTAGGATAGATTGAAAATTGCTATCTATGGCTAAAAGCATATTCTCTTTAATTCATTGCCTAAAATCATGTAGCTATATAATATATACACATTAATTGTCTCTTAAATATATTTGTATTTTATATAAATTTCTTTATTACAAACATTAATCATGATGATTTTTTTGGATTCTTTTTTAAAAAACTCGACATGTATATTTTTTTAATATCATTTCATTCTTTATTAGTATTAATATGCAACTGGACATATTATAATTTTTTTTAGAGACATATTGAAGTTGAATGAGTATTATTCATCCTCTCTATATGAATCGGTTTTGAATTTGAAGAACAATGTCTAAAGAATAATATTTATTTGAACTCAAATAATTAATTTAATAAAATATTTTATTTATATTTTTATATCAGCAAAAGGTATGTGAATACCTTATTTGATCTACAGGACATTGAGTCCATGGCTGAACTAAAAGTATGTGGTGTATATTTAAAATTTTAAAGCTCGAGTAAAGTGTTTTCATTGATTTTTTCTCGAAAGGTCGTTGATATCTAATCTTGAAATATTTTCATATATTTATTTTTTTGGAGAAATTTTTATACATCTATTGAAATGATTTTTTTAGAACTTGCATTTTTTTTGCAGATTTAATTTGATATTTATGTGTTTACATTTCTATTTATCTTGCCCTTAAAATGATAGTAACAGGTATAATAATTAATGTAAATAGAAGAAATTAGAATTGCTTTGCCCTCCTATAAAACTAACTTGAAAGGCGACATATAACTAACTTGATTGACTCAATTTCATTTCAGGTTAAAAGAAAGTCATGAACAGCATGATTTCTTTAAGCTTCATGAAGCTTCCTCATAAGCTAAGTTAGAGGGACAGGTTTGTAGCCACAAAAGAAAAAGAGAATTATGAAAAACAAGTTTATTTAAGAAAAGAACTCCAAAAAACCAGAGCCCAAAGGCCTACAAAACAATTCAGACAAGGTCTAAACTTTGATTACTAAACTGTAATGAACAAAATTTGGTGGGCTTGGGTTGATGTTTTCACTTTTCAGTTTAATACTCTGATTTGGGCTTTCTGTTAACAAGCCAGTGGTTTATTTGATACTGGAGCTTACACAATGGCGACTCTCTCTCTCTTGTCTCTCAATTTATAGGACAGTGCTAAGGTCCAACTTGTTTATTATATGGGTAAATAAGGTTTTTGTAGAGCCTTGCAATGTAGAAGAGAGAAAAAATAAACAGACAAGGCTTTAAGATTTGGAGAATAGAGACTACCCATTTCATAATCAAGAATGGACTCGAGCTCAGTCCAAGTTAAGGTATTCGAGTTTGGCTCGATTTAGAATTAATAAATTCGAGTTCGAACTCGATAAATTTTATGATGGTTCGAGTTTAATAACAACGAGCTTATTTTAAACTCGAACTCGAGTTTAAACTCTAATTTTAATAAATAAAAATATTAATATTGGTTCAAACTCGACACAATCTTATCGAACTATTTTAGAGCATTTCATACCGAACTTTAAGGATTTCAAGTTTGGCTCGACAAGTTAATCTAACTTAATTTTCAGGTTCAAGCTTAATCGAATCAAATTTTGACCTAGCTTTAATCAAGATCTAGCTTAAACTCGAATAATTTGATAAAAACTCAGTTTAAGTCAACCCTTATTAATAATAGATCTGTTTGCATCAGCCGAAAAATACAACGGTACGTGAATTACAACTAAAAAGAGGCCAAACGCAGGCATCGTATGTATAGATTCCACTTCCACAACTAGCAGCCAGAGATTCCTAGTAAACCACCAAGTAGATCATCTTGTTGCATCGTATGTAGGGGCAGGGAATTAACAAGAAAACAACATATTGCTTCCTCAAAACTGTAATGCTGTTTTCTTCCCCTAAGTAACTTCTTCTCTTTGGCTTATTGTTTTTGTCCATTTTCGACTGACTAAAGGGTCAAATGAAATATTGATTTTTCCATAACAACAACCAGGCCTGAGTTGGTTAGCTTGGCCAAAATCCATCGTCAAATCATTAGACTATGCATAGACAGGACTTCCACACAAGAACTAGCAAAAGGGCAGAGACAAAGCATATAAATTAGAAAGAATCTTGTTGCTTAAAGAAAACAGCTAACAGTAAACAAACAATTCTCGTTACGAAGCCCCCTGCTTTGTCGGATTCTCCAGACAAACTCTTAATAAGAATATTAACAAGGAAAATGACAATTAATTAAATATTTCACTTAACTTTAAATGCCATGCTTGGCTTATTTTATGTCTGTTCTCTCACAAACTAACGGGAAAATATTGTTTGTTTTTTTAAGTTCATACAATAAAGGGACTTGTGGTTTGGCTTGATCTTTGTCATTGCATTAATTGACAGAGACAAATATTAGAAATGATATTAAGACAATATAAAAGACTGCTAAAGAAGAAGTATTAAAAATGAATTTCTGAGGAGAATGTTGCAGATTTGAGGATAGGCCTGCTAAAGGAAGGAGGCATAGCATATGTTCTGTTTTGTGCCTAAACAATGAAGCATAGCTTTATGCAAGTGAATTAGGCCCCAAAATCTTGTTCTCAAAGATTTTCAATTACCTGAACATTTTGTGCTAGCTAATGACATAAAGCCTGCAAAATGTATCAAAATCTTGTACTATTTTCAATTACCTGAACATTTTGTGCTAGGTAATGACATAAAGCCTGCAAAATCTATCAAAATCTTGTTCTCAAAGATTTTCAATTACCTGAACATTTTGTGCTAGCTAGTGACATAAAGCCTGCAAAATCTATCTAACTTTCAACTGTGTATTAAAGAATAAATAGTAAAAGTTCATGAGACCAAACCCACTTTCATTTGAAGTTCAATGGTAGACAAGACTGCCAAAATTGTTCTATTTTTCTCAAAGAATCTACTTAACAGTGTTTAGAATAATGAGTTGTAAGGCATTCTTTGGCTGTTAATTTAAAACTCAGACTGATTTTGGTATCTGGTTTTAGACTTCTAGGCTCTAGCCAGTACACTTACAAAAGGCTGGCAAGGAAATTTCGCTGACTCTCGGAGATTTCTATGCCATGTTTTGGAACAAATGCTCTAAAGAGTAAAGACAGTTTCAACAATATTCTGAACTTAATTATGCATTATTGTATCACTAGCATTTGTCGGATGCAGCCTGGTACTAGTAGTTACACTAGTTGGGGCTGCAAATATTATCCTGAACCCTACTCGACTCAGAAGAATCTGCATGATTTTTAAGGCTAATTGTCAACTTATCCATTAATGCTTTAATCTATATACTAAAATGTGGGATAAGAACTTAGCTTTTTCTTGATTTTTTACTTGCTTTAAGTATAGACTTCCTAGAAGTATAAACTGGTTCTTTACGCAAAATTGCAAATGGGCTGTAAAACATTAGATTCGAAAGAAGTTTTATGCCACACTTTAGCAAAAAGTACTCAATTTGGCATAAAGATACTTGCAAAATTAAACCCAAATCATTTGCCTCGTACTATAATAATATGCTTAGTGTATGGGGGTACTCTGTGCGAGTCACCATTGAGAATGAAGCACTAGAATCTTAAATGTGAAAGCATTTTTTTTGAGAATAATGGATGTACTAACATACAAGTAATTAAACTTTTGTAAAGGCAATATATAAACATCTTTTAAGCTAATAGCGAGTAGGATTTTCATAATTTGCACAAAAGAATGATGGCATCAATAGTCAAGAATCAATCAACATAAGACATTTTGATTTAATTTAACATTATTTTTTTAGATTTAATTGTGAATTTGAGCTCATGAAAACTTCAAATTAAAGATGATAAATTTTTTTGTAAAGGATTTAATAATTCTTCCTTTAATAAAGATGAATATACGAGAGATTTTATCTCTGAAAAATCAAGAATTAATAAAAAAAAAATGCATTCTCCTCTTCAAACTAATCACGTTACCATCCTTAAGAAAAAGTTTTTTTATATATACACGCAAGAGAGTATATAGTACATAAGAGGCTATGAGTCCACCTATATCAAACAAAGAAAAGAACCAATGAACTATTGTTAGATTGATTGATACACTTTTTGAGCCACAAACCCATAGGAGTCGTCCCCTCCCATGTGCAGCTTTTTTTCACCAAATTACGAGACGCAAAGAAGTAAACTGTGTAAAAAGCAGAGCCAACTAGAGAAAAAGAAGCATATGCCGGCATGTGAGCCCCCAAGCCCACGCAGTTAAGTCATCCATTTAAACTGTTTGAAGTTTGAGGTCAAAGACTCTATGCTGTGGACCACAACATATTGGATGGTTAAAGAAATATTGTCATGTGCTCCTCTCAAAGTGAGCTTACAGGCACCAATTACCAATACTTCTTGAAGAAACAGAATACAAAAAGACAAAATTTGAATTCTATGGGAACCGAAAAAAGAAAATAAGGAAAACCACCAAAAATTCAAAAAAACCATGAATCCAACATACACACGTTGCAATAAAGTTCAATTTGACAAATACAATGAAAGAAACTAGTTGGCATACTTAAATAAAATAGAATGAGAGAGTGAGAGGAAGTGAGGAAAAGAGAACATCTTGAAATTTGAACGGTAAGAAAACAAAAAAGGAGGAGATGAATCCAAAGCTGCAACCAGAAACCATTTCACTTTAGGGATTGATCGACGTATACAATGTCGGAAGTAGTGTTGTCTTCCTCGTACGCATAAAAACATGCTAAAGACTACAAGCCGTCTCTCTTTTGCTAATGTTTCTCTCTATCTTTGACCACTTTCTATGGCAAATTGCTGGAGTTAGTTAATTAATTCTCCAACAAATACAAAATTCGAATTATCCAAAATAGACAAATCCAGCACTAATCATACATTTTGAGTTGCCAGGCTTACTGAAATTATAATATGAAACTTGCCAGTATATTCAATAATAATATGCTTATCAGGCCTCAACTTAGCTAAAGATATTTAAAATCTAATTTAGAAACAAACACGGAGAGATGGAGAAATACAATAATTATATATAAGATTGACTGTACATGTCAATGAAATATATGTTGTCAATAGGATGATAGTTTTTTTTTTTTTTTTTTTTTTTTTATAGAAATCAATCAAGAAACACATACATAAGAAAAGAAAAAGAAATAGTTACATATAAAACATTTAAAACCTCGAAATGATATTTATATGTAGAGGAGCAGAGCTGGAATTTCATATTTGGAGGGCAAAATAAAATTACGAAGTGAAGATATAGTTAATAGTGAATAACTTTGTTTTTGAGATGAGGCAATATGCAAATTTTATAAGAATTTATAAAAGAAATTAAATTAAAAACTATAATTTTAAAAATATTGAGGGGCAATTGACCCAAAACCTTATATGTGGCTCCGCCCCTCTATATGTAACTCTCCTTGAACACATATATTTGAGATGTTCATTGAGATATTTTGTGTCCATTTTCATTTTTTCTTTTTAAATTCTATTCCATCAAGAAACACACCCATGATGGCATTGATTTCAATTTTTTTTACTTTTGTCGGTCTTAAATTTTAAGAAAATATTTCATATATTATCAATAAGATTTATTCCAGATATTTAATAAAATACTATACTCCCAAAAAAATCAATTTTTATGGCATTTGGTCATTATCATTGCTATTTATTTCCTTTTCTTTTTGAAAAGCTTGTTATTGCTATTTAGAAATTAATTTTGAAAAGGCATGAATATGTGTAGTAATATTATGTATTTTAAACTTAGTTTAAAAATGCAATTTAAAGATTAGGGATTAATTCTCCTAAATCCTTTCATCCAAACCAACAATTAGAGACTTCATTTCAAAATAGTAGCTTTCATTTGATATAGATCTACACTGTCACTTGTTTTGAAAATTCAAGTAAGGTGTTCAATTAGAAACTTCTTTCAAGAAACAGTAGCAAACTATAATTGACAAATCCATCTACTTCCAACTGCTCTTTAAATTTCAAAATCATAAGGAACAGAACTTTATTTGGGAGAAAGATGTGCAAGAATTAAATAAGAGGAGTGGAGTTAAAGCCTCTTTTGTCTGACATTCACCTAATCACAAGGTTTAAAACTGTGGTTGGCACATATTGTTACCCTAGTGTCATGAACCCCAACTACAACTGTCTGTCCATTCATCTACTCTTCCAAACCCTTTTTCCTCTTGAATATCTAGAAAGGAAAATAACATCACACCAAACAAATTTTCTCATTTAAAATTACTAGTAAAAAAAAAAATGAAGTTCCATCCTTTAAAATGGTTCCATTCAAAGAAGATTATGAGCCACAACTACCAAAGATTTGTAGGCACCACCATTGCTCCAAATTCCATTTTAGCAACTTAATTCTAGAAGATTAGTCATCTTTTTGCCAAAAAGGATTTGATTTTATCCGTAATTATAGGACCTTAAGTACCAATTAACAATAATTGGGACCCATTATCAAATACAATGCTAGATTATTCCTTATACACCTGGAGCCAAGAGAAACACACCATATTAAAAAATGAAGTCAACCATTATGTTTAATAGTACTTAAACAAGTCGTTATGTACAACTCTGTTCCGTGTAAAACCATAATAATACTCCTATCTTGTCCACCTAACCTACTCCTCTATGCGCCAGCAACAAACCTTACATTATGTAATCACAACTTCCACCGCCACCGCCACCCTTTTACTTTTGCATATATTTTTCCCTCTTCTAATTCAAATTCTCCTTCAAGCAAAGCATTTAAAAGGAAAAAAAAAACTACAATAATTGATGCAGTGGTCCCAATCTCTAGTATCTATCTATTCTACCAGCCAAACCCAACTATAACAACTACTATCACCAAATTCTTCCACCTTTATAATAACTATTCTACCAGCCAAACCCAACTATAACAACTACTATCACCAAATTCTTCCGCCTTTTTAATAACTATGTACACCAAAGCCCAAACCTGAAGCAAAGAATATGCCCACAAGAAAACTGCAGTGAAACCTTTTTTAAGAATATGATCTGATCAATCCCAAATTGTAAAGATTCCTTCTCACCAGGCTCCCAAGTGATAACAACACTGCCCCACCAACCCCTAAAGTTTGCTCTTCCCCTTCTGTCTTTTGATGGTAACTCAATGGCAATTCCTTCACTTTTAAATTATTCAATCCGATCTTTTGACGAACAGATTCGATGATTTTAGGATCTGCAGGGTTGCCTATCGCATCTGTTATGTAGAACAAATTTGATGCCATGTCACTTGTGGTGGATATCTCAGCTCTTGTCACATTGAGACCGTTCTCTCTGAATGTTCGCGTAACATCTGCTAATAGACATTGCCTATCCAGTGTGCATAATTCTAGCCTCACACCCTGTTAATCAAAACCAAACGTATCCATTAACATTTAAACAATCACGATAAACAAACAAGAGATTAATTAGATATTCAACAATTCAATTGAGAATCATCATGGAAAAAGAATGATGTATATACCTCGGATGCTCTTCTTTCAACAGCAGCTTGCAAGCATTGGATTACACGTTGCTTCTCAGGCTCTGAACTAATAGGAGTTCCATCTGTATGTCTAATGTAGAATTCCTGAGAAAAAAATCAAACAAATTTAACTTAATAAGCTTTGACACCATAATCAAATCAAGTTGTTTATAAACTAAACAAAGTAGTACTTAAACAAGTACCAGATAAGCCATGTCTCCTGCTGTGTTGATAGTGGCATGAAACACGACATACTGCATATCTGTCAACGTGCAAACAACATCGAACAGCAGCTTTGTTCGATCCTTGCACTGAACATTCACAACCGAATACCCTCTCTCGGACAAGTTCTGCACCGTGACAACCACCGGAGGATCGGCACTGACCCGCAAGATGGGCTTCCTCTCATAATCCCTATCAGCGAACATCATCTGATGAAGCCTCCTTTCGGTGTGAATTACATCCATTGAAACAGAGGTTTTTGCACTGCGGATATCATTGTCTCCCGTCAAAACATTCCTTAAAAGCGCTTCGATTTTGTCAATTTTCTGCGAATCCTCAATTGGGGACCCTGAATCGCGGTCTTTAACGTAAATTAGGGATGCGATTCTACCATTGTGAGTCCACACCTTGGCCTCTACCACATCGCATTGCAGGTCAGCAAGAACTGCAAATACTTCGGATAAGAGACCGACACGGTCTGTTCCAGTTAATTCCAAAGCTGTTAAACCGTTAAACCCGTTTGTTCTTCCATAATGAATCGTTTCAAGTGACTGTAACATCAAAATTATAAAGAATCTCAGTTTCAGTTTATTACACATTTCTATTAAATTTTTCGAATCAAGTTGGCAATTAAAAGGGAATAAAGTGTCATAATTACCTGCTCAATGTAGGTAATAACTTTCTCATCAGTTAACTTGTTTCCGTTCAGATCAGTCACATGAAACACTGCAGGCAAGAGAATAAAAGAAACCACGAGTTAAAACGGAGAACCTTCAAGAAAACTTTAATCGACAACTGATAACGTACGCTTCCTTTTTGGCGCACGTTAGCATGCACGACAATTTTTTTAAAATTAATTTTGTGGGGTTTGCTTTTTACTGCTTACCATCCATGAAAAACCTTCCATCAGAAGAAATGTATGCCTTCTTGATTGAAAGATTCAGATCCGTAAGGACCTGAACAGCCTCCAACAAGATTCCATGTCTCCTAGCACTATCAACCTGTAAATCCCAAGAAGAAGAAAAAAGAGACAATTAGTCAATTGTTTTGAAAAAAGAAAATCAAATGGAAAACAGAGACCCATTAGTCAAAATTTTGAGGCACTATTGTGAACACGAGGATTTGTTGGGTTTTGAGGTTTCGTAGACGCTAACCTTGACCAGAGTCGCTCTGGGGCAGACGGCATTGTCAATCACGACCCTGTAAAGCATTGAAAGATAAAATAAGTGAATTGCTTTTTTTTATTCTGTTACTAGAGAAATTCAAATTTCAAAGTATGCAAGAATGTTCTAGTAAGTGATAATTTTCAATTTCTATGCGGAGGAACAAAAGGAGAAAAAAAATGGGAGATCTTTGAAAAGTACAAGAAGGATTTTGTGAACTTCTTCTCGAAAGAGCAAAAATGGGGGAGAAAGTCAGCAAAATATTTATAAAATATAATTTTTTTTTGGAGTAATATATTAAAAGATTTTGGGGATTACTTGTTGAAATTTGCATTAATTTGCCAAAATATTACAGTAGGAATTATGAATTGAATTTTCAGAAGAAATATTTTTCCATAAACGATGGAAGAGGAGATCTGAATATTCACCAAACTTGAAGCGTTTGGTAAGAAAATTCTAGATATGACACAAAGAAGACACGAATATTTTAAAGAGAAAAGGAAACAAAATCACAAACAAATCGTTTAATTAACAGAGTGATCAACGTTTTACCAGTGAAAACGATTGCGAAACGAAATCAAAACCAAAGTTGCAAATCAGAAGAGAAGAAAAAAAAAAAAAGGCACACACACTTAGGCTCATAGAACATAGCAAAACCAAAAGACAAACAAAAGTAGGGCAAAATAAACCAGAAAATTCAAAGATTAAAGACAATTTCATATGCAGATTTTGAAATTAGGAAGAGGAATGAAAACGAACCTGGGAGTGTTCATCCTTATAACAAGCTTCTCATATTCATCCAAACAAGCAGGCCACTCCATCTCTCTTTAACTCTCTATGCTTAACAAAAAGCACTTTTAAAAAGATTGTGAACCAGAAGAATTTAAAGATCCAGCAAACCAAAGTTTTCCCAGAAAGGCAACGCGCTTAATGGAAGAAAGCAAACAAAACCCGAATGCCCATATACTCTCAAAAACTCCCCACTTTATCGCTTCAATTCTTCGACCAAATCGTCATTAACAACCCCTAACAAACCAAATTCCTCTTTCACTTACTCTCTCTCTCTCTCTCTCTCTCTAGAGCGGGACTTGCTATTCTCTCTCACTACACTCTTTTTCCAAGCGCAAAGCACGCCTAGTTCTTAACTCTTCGCCCCTATGGTCTAATATATATATATATATATATATATATATTCTTAGTTATTTACACTTTTTATACTTTAATAATAGTAAGTATTGCCCCTTTTTTTTTTATAATATTGAAACCACGCCGATACGCAAAGAGAAAGAATAGTCACATGGCGTGAGTAATGCCTGCCCGAGCAGTGTGCCCGCGCTGACCGATCACTATTTCCTTCTTATTAATATCTTCGCTTTAGGTCAACCAAACCTGATGCCACGTGTCCAACGATCCCCAATCCTAGTAGTTCGGATGTCCAGCTCGGATACCACGTGTGAAGTGAAATGGCCTTTGCGTGCATTCGACTCAATGGGAGGTGATTCTTGATCAAACGGAATGGGTTGATCTACGCAGTATTAGCGGGTCCCGCTGGTTTTATTTTTTATTTGAGATGGCTTATTAATTAAGTAGTTGTGATTTGCCTTCCGGAATTATGACATTCGCATGTGACAACACCGTTCGTATCGACTTTTTCCGTGTCACTTTCTTGGCCGGTTTTCTTTGTTTTGTTCGGTATATCTTTGATCGTCAACTTTGCTTATAACTAACTCGTTTCCAATTATACCCTAGTGATATTATCAAATTATGTTCACTCAGTAGGGTAAAATACTCATCTAACCTCGGATACTATAAAAACAATATATATAGTATCTAACTACCTTTATCAAAAGAAGCTGTGAAAGAGAAGATTCGAACCCATACCATACACATCAAGTTGGCATTATAAAGTGTAATCTATCATATTCCTCGTTTGGAAGGTCATGTGCGTGAAGGGCAAATTCGTCTTTCTGCAAGACTATGCGTAAGCTCGCGTGGCTGCATGTAATTGGCTGGGGCAACAATGCTGCGCGCATGACTTAGATGTAGTCGTGGAGGCACGCTTTCGGACTTATTATGTCTTCCTCCAAGAACAGTGAGTCGTTTTTCATTTTATTTTCTTTTATTTCAATTTCTGCATTTTAAGTTTTCTTTTAGATTTTACTTCCTGACACGTGTCTGACAAACGAGTAATGTCAGCAAAATGCTCTCATTAAAAACCCAGCGCAACAAGTGAGGCCATGTTGTCTGGAGGATCATGTGCAGGCCTGTCAGAAAACACGTTCACTTGTTGGTGGAGCTGTTTGTGGCCCCTGCTACCGGATCCTACGTGGTAGGAGCTCCGTTCTACAGTTACCCTTCCCTAAATAAACATATGTTAAGCCGCACGATCGTGATCATTCACCTCGTCGGCTCACGATCGTACCACGTGGCATACTCTACATTTAATTTCTCAACAACGTGCGTTGCACCAACTGAAAAAACTGACAGGGCCGTTACTACAGACTACAGACATGTCTTAAAACCGAGCAGTCCATTTAAATCAGGCGTAGCGGTTTGCATAATAAAAAAATACCGTTAATACTTTAGGGTGGGTTTATTATTGGTTTTTAAAATCTGTTTTTAGTTTTTAAAATTTTTAAAAAATATTAAAAAATATTTTTTAAAAAAACTTTAAAACCAATATTTATTTTATAGTATATAAAAATATTAAAATTTTAAAAATATAATAATATTAATTATTTTTAAGTATTTAGTAAATATAAAAAATAAAATTAATATAAATTTTAAATTTAAACTCAAAATAAAAATAATTACAAAATATATCAAAACAGTTTTCAAAATAAGATTATCCAAACAACATTTCATTATTTTTCAAAAATAGTTTTCGAATTAAAGTTATCTAAACATATTTTCTTCAAAAATAACAAAAAAACTATTTTTAATTTTTATTTTTAAAAATTAAAAATTAAAATTAATACCCAAACATATCCCTAATATAACAGTCTGTTTTCTCTTTTTTGTTTGGCGGGAACCCGATAACCTTCCCGCCAAATCAGACGGTGGGTGGGGCCACGTCATCACGGAGATATATCCATATCGATCACGAGGAGCGGCGAAGACAACCAATAAAATGACCCCTCGTGTTTTTTAATTTTTGATATTGGGTGGGCGAGTTATTCGAGATAGGAAAAAAAAAACCTTTGCACAACAGTGTGGCTTTTCGCAGTAGCCAAAGGTCATGCACGGGAAGACCGTGCTGCCACGCGGATCACAGCTCAGCGTCGGTCATTGGGTCCCATTTCAAATACTACAGTACTTTTTATTTGCAATTTTAACTTTTGTTGGAAACTCCGTCTTTTTCTTGGTCGGCTTTGCTTTTTGACCGTTATTACTTTGGAGCCAAATTCTAAAGCGTATTCACATTTGGAAATGGCTGGGCGGGTAGGGACTCAATGGGTTAGGATTACATACAGCGGCGCCGCAGATCTCTCCGTTGACACTCGAGGCATGTTTTCCTCCAACGTGATCAAGTTTTTGAGTGGATTAGTTAAAAAAATAAATAAAGACCATGATTTTTTATTTCTTGCAAATCTAGATTTGATTTTGACTTTGAATTTGTACCTCTAATTTGGGCTTTGGTGATTTAAAATATACCGCATGTTTTTCCATGTTCTATGTGGGGTTCCATATTGAAAGAACTCAGGATCCCGATATTTTCTCGGTTAGAAAATCTTGGCCGTCAATCAAGAAATTGTGGCGCTTGAAGATCACGATTTGGTCAAACGAGAAGCATGTGCCCACTACAGTGTGAGCTCCAGCTGTTTCTACGAGTAGTGATAAAGTACAGGCACAGCACTACTGTACCACTCAGGTTTAGAAATGACAAGAAATTTTCTTTTCGGTTCAGAAAATTTTTTATTTTTAAATACAACAATTTTAGAAGAAAAAAAAAACATCAGAAATGTGACGATGGAACGGATGTGAATCATTTTGAGCTATGTGAATCTATGCACATATGATATAATTATCTCTCTATTTTAAAATTAAATTTATTGTTAGATTAAATAAAAAAATTTTAAATTCAAATTTTCAATGATGATATGCAATCTCATCATGAACTTAACATTCATTTAAATTCTCAAATTGAAAGAGTCGTGATTTATGCACACAAGATTAAAAAACCTTTAAAAGAGAGACCGAATTTGATCTCTAGATGACTCATTTAGATCTAAGTTAGAAAGCTTGTTAAAGTATAAAGAATTAATTAGGTCATTACCATTAACTTAAGTTTTTAGAATAATTGATAACTCAATTATTCTTAGTAGAGTTAAACTCAAAAAATCCTATTTAACAGAACAGAATAGGCGAACAGTTAGATACTTATTTTTTGCGTTTTGATCACTTTAGAAGATGGAGGAGTCTTAATTCTTATAAACCCTAAACCCTTAAGTGTGTTAAGATCAATCATAATATATTTAAAATATTAATATCAATATTGATTAAATATAATAATAAAAAATAAATATGTAAATATGAAGAAAAAATTGGTAATTTAAAAAAAAATTAGCTGATTGAATCAATCGAAATGAAATGATCACGAGTAAACATAAATTTTCCTATCAAACCATTTAAGTATTTATTTTTTATGACAAAAAGTATATTTAAACTTTAAAGCGAGATAATAATGTTTATACAAATATTATATTTCTATTTATGATTATAAGTGTTGGTTAATGGTTAATCATTGAATTATATCCGTATCGTAAAAAAAAAATCAATACCTACAGAATTTTTGACGAACTAAGTTGAAGCTCGGACGATAATCATCATTGTTTGAATAACGTAAATCAATTGCACTCACGCATCTATTTCATGAAAATTCACAAAATAAAAGACAAAACATGAGCTTTCACATTTTTGGTATAAACGTTTAATTTCCCCATCTTGAATATGGACATGTTTATAGACATAGGTGGCAGTTATTACATCAACTCTGCCAGCTAGAAAATGGTTGTAGTTGAAGTGAAAGCTTATTGTCAAAAAAACTGAACCACATGAAAATGCTGCAAATTGAAGTCAATTCAGGATTGTGACTTTCCCACTCCATATACCATTTGACAAAGTGGAAAATGTAGCCAATTCGCCAATTCGGTTGCTTAAAAGGAAGATAAAAAATTGCCAACAAATAGTCCAGCAAGCCGCTTATTTTGAATGAAACCTATTTTCTTTTTGCAATTTTCTAATTCGATTTCTATGCGTTTTTGAAAGAAAAAAAAATTACTTTAATTTTCACTTAAATCTTTTCTCATAAATAACTTTTTCAAAATCTCCACCTCAATTAAAAAATAAATAAATAAAAATAGCAAAAGTAGTTCTTTTTATATATCCAATTTATTTATTATGAAATCTACAGCAAAATATGGGTTTTTTTTTTCTTCTTTATCATAATTGCTTCCTTTATATACAAGTCACCATATTTCTTCACATGTTGAAACTTGACAACGGCCTATGGAATTTCTTCGTTCCTTTGTTGCACATGCTTTCAAATTTAATTATAAGAATAAAATTATTTGTACCCTCTTAAATTGACAAAGGAAAAAGCACTCCTTTGAGATGCTAATATGAATTTTCTTTTTTTACTATGATCCTCTAATTGGAATTGGTCTAGAGTTGAAATTGAAAAAATAAAGCTTTAAAAATACAAATTTGTCCAGTGTAGTTAAGTAATTAAATGAAGTTATAAAATTAATATTTTTAATCTATGAATTTTTTTTTTCGATATCGATTTGAAAAAGCACATCCCAAATAGTTTTACAAAGCTTTCATCAAAATCTATATAATAAGATTCAAAAACACTGTTCTTCAACGAGTTAATCGTTCTCAAACATAACCAACCGTCATGATCATAAATCGAGAGAACCATTTTTTGGATTAACTTTTTTTGGTGAGTATTGCAGAAAAGTAAAATTATCATCAAATTGAAAAATGGTTCGTCCTACAAATATGAAATTTTTTGCTGCCAAGGGATGTTGAGAAGTTGTCCCACGTGCCGATGCAACCATGAGTGGGCCGTGCTCTTGTGAACAATATCACTTTTAATTTTTAAAAAAATATTATTTTATAAGATATTTAGATGCACATTTTGATCTTAAAAAAATTGTGTTTTAATTTTAATTTTTGATTTAATTTTAAATAATTTAGACATTTATCTAACCAGGAACGAAACTTCAATGAAAACAATATCAAATAAAGATAATTATAATATATTTTTTAATAGTAAAAGACGGCGGTTCTTCAAAAGAGATGCACGGTTCCCAATAGAGTTATGTCTAAACTCTAAACCATGAGATGCTAATGCATTAGCTCACTAATCTGATAGAGAAATTATTTGTGTTGTATTTAAAGCAGTTATACTTTGTTACACTAAGGCCATGATCGATACGTAGAGAAGAAAAAGTGGGTCTGTATCGTTTGTCCTAATGATTTTCAGTCCTTGTGAAGTGTTTTTAATGTCGGTGTTTCTCAATGTGGTTGGATAGGTGCAACTAATTGTATCTCCTTGGATGACTTTCTCTTTTTATTAAAAATATAATCTAATTACAACACTTTCCGTGGAAACAGTTTTTCAAACCGTTTCTGCTGTTAAAAGGAAGTTGTTATAACACTTGTTTAATTTAAACATCGAAAAATATTTTTATAATTTATTACTAAATACGTTAATTACTTTGACAATAAATTGAATACAAATTTTATCGAATATTAATTAGGTTTTAACTTCACAACACTTTTATTATGTAAAACTGTTTTAAAATTATTTTTGAGTCATTTCAATAGAATCAAAAACTACACGTACAGACTCCTAGACAAGAGCAATTGATATTTTCTGAAACCATATGAATAAAGTTATATGCTATGTCCGTGTTTTGATGCATGATAAAATAATTATCTCTATTTGTTAAATACAAAGAAATAATTGAATTTTTTTATTGGTTTAAACTTTTGATACAATTGATAACTCTATTATTTTCAATATATTTTAAATTGTAGATATCAATTAATGTGATTAATAAAGCCACTTATTGTTGCATAAGATATCTCACGTAATAAATAAGAAAGATAAGAAATGAGTGAAAAAATATAATTTTAAAAAAAATTAGTTACGGAAAGATAAAAATATTATTAAATTAAAAAGTTAAATAAGATTTTGCATATGGTGTGGAGTCCCAATCTAACTTTCTTATAGTTATGAGAAGTGAGAAATTTAACTCCAATATTTTATTTTGAATAAGTTTTTTTACTATCAAATATCTTATTTCATTAAAAAAATACATATAGTTGTGAGACCTCAATCAAACCCACGGGTTAAGTGAAGATTCAAAGAAAATAAAAAAAAAACAAGGAAAAAATGGAAAATTGAAAAATAGTCAAATTTGTATGAAATTTCATTATTATTACGATAGACAGATACTGCACATGCTAAGTAGGAAAAAAGACACATTCACGAGATCTGGTAGGTGCTGCACATGCTGAGATTTTACATGTCCCACTCAACTACGTACTACTATATTTTCTTGTACAAAAAAAAGAAAAACAAAAAAGAAGGCGTTTCCTAAGCTATTTTCCTCTTCCAAAATAGCCAAACAGACCCAAATTGTTTTTTTTTTATACCAAATCGCAGATCACAAGCCCAAATCCAAGTGGGGTACCCCCTCACCTCCTCCTCTTCTCTTGGTACAATTTTTTCTTCAATTGGGTGCGGTACACCTAGGAGAGGACCCAGGAGCCCACAAGCAAAATGTCACACTTCTCGTGAAAAATTATAGATTGACACAATCATGATAAAAGTTTTTGCTGCCACTCGAAATTGTTGGCCTCTGATTAAGGAAGGTCAAGTGTTCCTCTAAACTTAAATTAGCCATGTTCCCCCATCCTCCCCTTTCACTTGTTGCCTAATCACATGCCACCATAAATTGTTATAAATGATTTATGTCGCATTGCCCATACAAAGTTCAAAGAATTATGTTTATCTTTTAGGGTTAATGTTGCACAATCTTAATTGGGGGGTTGGTGGAGTTGAGTTGAACTTATTGATTTGAAAAAACGAGTTTCCGATCAAATAACAGTGAAGTTAAAACTTGTTTAATAATTAATAAAATAACAATAATTTTTTTTTATAAATAAATTTCTAATTTTTTATAAACTATTTTTTAGAGTGTTTGATTTATCTTGCTTTACTAGATAGTGCAGTGTATTGAGGACCACTATAATTTGATGCAATTCACATGATATGTGTGTTCATTTATGTTGCCCTTAGCGGGTTAGATGGATCACAAGCAATGTCTTTTCTAAAGAAAAACGTCCTTCTTTATTGAGATTCGAGGGACACTAGGTGAGCTTGCTCATTCTGTTATTCATGCAAGGATATGGGCCGAGATCATCTTTTGCAGACGTAGCATTTTAACAAAAGGGTATATCAGTTTGACCTGGGCCCAAATTTATTGGGTTTGTTATATGGACAATTGCAAATTTGAAATTTTGGGTACATTAAGATTATCACGTCACCTGTAAATTAAGTGTATCATTACATAAAATATAAATAAGTAGGATTAATATAAACTGAATTAAATTAAACATATCAATACACGCCACATGAAGAAGTAGGATTAATAGGAACTGAATGATTAAGTTGATTCACACTTTTGTGATTGATGGAGACTAGAGACCCAATACTAAATCCCGTAAAAAGAAAATTTTATCACCTTATTGGTATATGCATGAATTAATGTGTATGTATATATATATATATATATTCATTGGGTGTGAATGGTATAAATGGTCGTGAAAAATATAATTCTAATCCAACTCATAAAAAACCGGGTTGTATTCAAGTTAGCTTATAAAATCAAAATTAGGATTAGTGAGTTTGATTGAGTTGGGTTAGCTTAGGCCAGACTAAATTATTAAATTATATATATGTATATATATATGTTTTTTCATTTCAAATGCTAAACATTAGAAAAAAATTTCTAAAATATCATAACATATTCAAATTAAGATATTTTCCAAATGATAAAATTTCATAGGTTCAAACATTTTATAAAAATTCATATATATATATTAATTAGTTAAATACAGGTTTATGAATTATGAGTTGGATTAGGATCCAACTAAAATTTAATTCGTATTACAAATTTTCAATCTAAACCCAAAAACCCATGAAAATCCTAACATTAGTTTGCTCAAAATTTGGGTTGAGTCAGACTAACTTGCTTAAGGTGCACCCCTATCTTAACTTTCGTATTGATGATACTATAGATATATATTGTATAGTTAAATTAATCATTGTACTTGCACGTCAAATTCTGCTTCAATACGAAAGGAATAACGAAATGTGCCCCAACCAAGACTAAAGGTAGTTTTTGAAATCCAACTCTTTTGTGAAGCCCATCTTTAAAACCCAACTCTACTACTATAAAGTTCGGTCCATTAAATCAAATAGCTCCACTCCTATAAAAAGAGATTTAGATATTCTGTAATGGATGACGTTTTTGACAAAATAATAACTTGAAAACAAGCTTGAAGTCATGCGGCTTAACTTGTAATAATTCTTCTTTGTGAAAAAATAATTTATACCTCTCAAATTCCATACAATTTGTATTCATTCTTACTTTTCAAAGATAAATATCAAAATAATGGGTATGAATAAAAATGTATATATGAGTAGCAAAGTGTTAGTAATCCAAACCATATCAAATTTATAATTGTTCAATAATGCTCATGTAAAATTTATCGTAACATTGGATTCATCCCTATGCCCAAAAAGAAAAAAAGAAAAGAAAAAGAAGGTCACAAATTAATTATCTCTTCGGTGTGTGGAAAGGAAAGAGAGTGTTTTATGGTTCACGTCACATATATCCACCACCTCTGTTCCAGACAACAAAAATAGAATCATTCTTTTATCAATTTTTACTTTCTTTTTTTATATCTAAAAGTAAACCCTATACCATTCGTCTTCATTGTCCAAAGAATCATTTTTTATCAATTTTTACTTTTTTTTATATCTAAAAGTAAACCCTATACTATCTTCCTAACCGATACAAGATTATGATTTGTCCAGTATATGGTTTCGATTTTTGCTTTGTTGTTTTGCATATCAGTTGCTTGCTCTTAATAAGATCTCTAGATGGTCAATTAACCTTTTCTGGCATCATCCCTCCACCTATATGTACCATAGTCTATGTATGAAGTTGTAGACAAAAAATCAAGCACAAAGCTGATAAATAAAACAAATTGTTTCTCAAAATGCATTTATTTTAGTTTGCAAATACATAAATAGAGAACAGTTGATAACAAAGAAATGATCCACTTTATTTTTTTGTTGGAAGAAATCCAACAATAACATATGAGGATTATTTATTTTTTATTGGAGAAAATCCAACAATAACATAGGAATTACATAATGAGCACCATAATGTTTCAATTGGCTTTTTTAGGTGCCTATGTAGAATTAATTGTCTTTCTTACGAAGTTTGTAAACCACTGAGCTGATAGTTTAGGTCGTCTATCTGTCGCATTATTGTAATCGATGTAGTTTAAACCGAACTGCACTGTATAACCGTCAACAAATTCGTAGTTGTCCAATAATGACCATGCAAAATATCCTGCAACATTGGAACCATTCCTACACACACCAAAAATAAGAATAAAAAAACCACAAATCATCTCTTTCGTTTGTGTGCATGTGTTGGACAGAAAGAGGATGAGAAAGAGGGACAATGTGTTTTACATATAGTAGTCAAGTACTTACTTGACAGCGGACTGAATAAAGCAAAGATGACTACAAAGGTAATCAATCCTTCCATAATCAGCGATAGTTTCTTTAAGTGGTAGTGTGAAAACATCGTTGAACCCTAAAATGATGAATTTTATCTTCAATTGTCAAATAGAGATCCATATAACATTGTCAATATGTTAATTTGAATATAAAAATATATTTTGTCAAGCTTGGCTTGATGGATTACAATACAATATAAATTTTCAAACTGCAAAAAAATTTGTCACATTTGCTAGTAGTAATAAAATGTGACCTTTTTACTAACAAATGCGGCAAATTTATTAGCAGATGTGACAATTTTTTTATGCCTTGAATAAAAAACAAGACATCTAAATGTGACCCCTAATCACATATATGCTATATAAAAAAGATAGTTACAAATGATTTACCATTCTCCGTGATGTAGATAAGTGGATTGTTGTACTTTTCTTTTATGTAGACCAAAACATCTTGGATCCCACTTGGATGATAGTAAAATGTAGGTGTCTGCAACAATTCATTTCAAGATATTGAAGAAAATTAATCTAACTAAACAAAATATAACTGATAAGTAACTGTTTGTTTCTATCATTAAAGTGAAGATCAAATAATGGCAATATAATATTTAAAAAAAATGATAAAGTAATTGATATGGCTTAATTTAAGAGCAAGCTACAACAAAAAGACATAAATTATGGAATTAATCTTACAAATTTTAACCATAGATAATAGGAATTATGACTACATTACGATTTTAGGATTACTTTTGAATTTTGATGTCATATATTTAGTCAACCAAATAAAGCATTAATATTAAACTTTAAACTAAGTGACCATATTCAGATAAATGTCACATGGTTTTATAAATGTAAGAATAATAGGAATTAATGGGTCGTTTAAGTTGGTTCACACCTTTGGACCGATAGGGATGCCATTTCGAAAACCTGTAAGAAGAAATTTTTTGACATAGTTAATGCGCATGAATTATTTTGTTATAAGCTCTTAATATATTATTGCTTGATTACTTGAAGTGTTGATATTATACTTGTAAATGAGACTCGCGCATCTGTCAAATAATTAGGCTTTTTGGGATCAGGTTTTAATGCATATTCAGTCATATAATAGTTTAGACCGAGAAAATCAAGTGACCCTTTCAGTTGTCTGGATTGCTTCTTTGAAAATTTTGGTAATCGGCTTCTTGCAAGCTTTTTCACGATATCTGGATAGTCACCTTTAGTCAGCAGATCCATAAACCTATCGAAACATTAAAGGAAAAATCCAAATCAGTGCCTAAAAAATAAATTAGTAAGTGCTACATGTAATGTATAATAGAAAGCAAATAGCTAAACTGATAAGCAGCGATATTGTTTCAATTTTATTAAAGGGAAAACAATGACATTTATAAATTGAAAAAGAGAAAATGAAATCAATAGCATGAAGATTAAGGAAGAAGTTTTTTGCTTCAGGTAGTTTGGCACTAAGTAATTTTTTTTTGAAAAGCAAACTAGTTTTCAAATTATCTTTTCAAGTGGTTAGAGAGTCATTATGAAAAGGGTGAACTTGTTTTGCAGTTGTTTCTGAGTGGTTAAAGAGTCTTGTTGAGCTTTTTGCAGTGGAGTCTCTGTTTCATTTTCATATTTGATGATTTTCTGGTTTGGGTGAGGATAGTGGTGCCACTAGTATAGTGAACTTGATTCAAAAAGGAAAACTTACCATCCAAACATGAAATCAAGGCCTCGCTGACGAGCATCACGATCTGCCTTCGTATCAATTAATGGTTCAAACCATTTAGCAATTAACGTGGTGCCTATTTTACCTTTTTGAATTGCCTGCACAAATTTATTCTTTTTATTAAATAAACTTTTATTTAATTGGTTTATTTGTTAACTATAATTTAATGGAGTATTTTGCTCCTTTCAAAATGATTTTAATAGTGAAAAATACTTTAATTAGTTGTTACATGATAAAGTACATCAACTATAACTATAACAAAGTTTGGATTTATTAAACATTATAGTGGTTATATATTTAAACCTGATATTTCCGTCGATACAAAGCAACAGCTGCTCCATGAGCAAGAATTTGGTGATGTGCTGTCAAATATGGTTCTGTCCCTGAATCTCCTTCTGTGCAATTCAGGTTTTGCCAAGCAGAACATCTACCCGGTGCATTGGACCCATCTCCATAACCTTCTCTACTAAAAGTATATGGTTGATTCAATGTGATCCAATACTTTACTCGATCACCAAATTTTTTGAAGCAAAGATTGACATAATCACGATAATCATGCCTACATTTTAAACATTGATTATTAAACTTTTATAGCATGTAGTGCATTTAAAAGTTTTCCGTTTTAGAGATATTATTTAGTCTTAGTACTAGTGTATTGCATAACTAAAGTTAATCTATTCAACTCAATGCTTAAATTACAATTGAATAGATTAACTTAGATTTTAATTATTGTATACTACATATAGATTAGAGGATAAAGGCCAAGATATTTGGGGCCATGACCCTGCTTAACCCTAGTTAGATTTGCCACTGAATATATTAAAATTAAGAAAAATAAGATTTACTTAACAAGTAAGGTTTCTTAGTTAAAGATTGAAAATAATCACTTACACAATGCGAGGACTTAAGAAACCTCTATATTCATCTTCTAAGATTTAGGGAGAATCCCAGTGGAAGAGAGTCACAAAAAGCTTTATACCTATACTTGACAACGAAAAAAATTAAATAATAAATGTAGAATGTATTGACGATATTAAACAACTATAAAAAAGAGAGAGAATAAACTGAAAATAAAATCAATATGAAATAAGAAAATCAAATCATACCATTCTTTTTTAGCTCGTTGATGAGGTTGTTTTAGTATCCAATTCCTACTTTGTTCACACCCCCACTTAGCCTTCCTTCTAAAAGTAGTAATAGTTTGATCGATGATAGTCAAAATATAAAAATAATGTTAGAAATAGCTAGTAATAGGAATAGTTTGCTAGACGACTTGAAAAAGCCATATTCTGTTTGTCGCATTTTGACCATGCAAACCTATTAACCATTAAAATGATTATACAAACAAATTTCTGAAAATAAAATGTAATTTTTTTATTTATAAATTGTTGGTTTAAATGATAATTCTCATTTTTTTTTTCTACCATGAATTGGGTGTGATTCGATGATTAGATTGAAATAATGAAAATTAATGAGAATCTTTTTTGGTAACACTCTAGACCATGCGATCGACAGTCTGTAAGCATCTAAGCCCATTCTTTTCAGCATGGCAACATCTTCCTACAATATGTTAAGGATGGTATAAGAAAAATGTAACAAATTATTTTCAATGTCTTGGTTTGCTAAGGCTTCAAAATATACTTGTTGTCTTGTAAAATCTCTTCAATATTGCAAACGAAATAAAAAGTGGGCCTCGAAATATACATTCTGCTATCTTGTCTTGCTTTATTTTCTATACCTTGTAAAGATGGTATGAATCATCAGAAACGTTGCCATTACTGCCATCTTTTGTCCTTTCTGTGTTATATCACAATGAACATTAAGAATATAGAGTTAAAAGAAAAAAGAGTGAAAAAAGAAAATATGATTGATAGTTTGATAGTCAACAAATATTTTGACACTTCAAAAAAAATATAAGTTTACACACCTCACAGGCAAAAATTTGAAAGAAAATAAAGTTAAAGAAAAAAGAGTGGAAAAAATTATGTATCTATATATTTTTAATAATGCCAATAAATAAAAAATATGAAAATAGCCAAGAAATATTTTTTCAAGGCTACACTTCATTAATTTTCTTTATGGAGTAACATGTTGATTTGTTTTGCAAATGCCTGGATATCTGTGAGTGATGCTATCCCATATCTGCCTGCTACACCCTCAATCTGAGAACAAAAAAGTTAGCGGTTGACACGCGAAAAAACAAAATGCTTCCATTACATCTAATGCAAGAAAAAAATTTATTTAATTCTGATTCATAAAAAATACATAGTACAAAGCGTTTTCAACCAATGGATAAAAACAAAGATTTCTCTATTTCTCTCTCTTCTCATGCTATCAAATAGTAGAAATATTTTTATGTCATGTATCTTTTATGACTTGGTGCTAAAAAACTTAAGAAAAAATGTATTTTAATTTTGACACAGTATTGTAAGAACTTAAATAAAATCTAAACATGCTAAACAACTTAAATGACATATAGATTAAATGCGGAATTATAAAGACCGTAAACATACCTCCGGCCATTGAAGCTTTCCACTTACACAATCCGCTATTCTCTCAATATTGGTTATTCTAGACTCTCAGAACTCTCTTCAATTGATGGTGTATGAAAGAAAAATGAGTAATCCCGAGTCTAGGGACCAAACCTTGCAACGAAGTTTATACTTGTTCTTCCATCAAGAACGTTCGTCCGTATTCTATACGCTTGTTACCACAATCAATGAGAGGCTAAAGGGTTAAACATGGACCACATATAGATTGGTTACATATATCTTATGCTCTCAATACAACCATTGAGAATATGAACCAAAATTCCTTAAGCATACACCTTGTGTTGCTCTCTCTAACTCTCAATATGCTCTATGGTCATCCTATTTATAGGAGAAATGTTCTAATAATTCCACTAGTTAGTGGAGCATGATGGCCTCCCATAATTCCACTAACTAGTGGAGTATAATGGAGCATGATGGAGCATGATGGCCTCCCATAATTCCACTAATTAGTGGAGCATAATGGCCTCTTGAATTTATTACATTCTCCCACTTGGTCCATATGTTTAACCTAACTTAATCCCATTAATGTATTTTAAGAAGTAAATACATGAATCATGGTGATAAGTCCTCTAAGAGTGAGTATTACCTTCCATGTATTATGATGCATTTAGTTCCTTAAGTATTATTCTTCATGTGGTAACATTTCTTAATGAATAAACCCTATGTTTATTCTTGGTCCTATACAGATGAATTTTCTCAAAGAAATTAAGCTGCACATGAATATGAGAAAACATCAAAATATGTAAGAGTTTCATTAATAAACTGTATGTATACACTTACAAAGTGGAACCAAGTCCCATTTTCTCTAAATGATCCTTGAATTTCAGAGGTGGCATGCCTTTAGTCAAAGGATCAGCGATCATCAATTCAGTGCTAATGTGTTCAATGACCACTTTCTTTTCTTTTACACGTTCTCTTATGGATAAATACTTAATGTCGATGTGTTTACTTCGACTTCCACTTTTATTGTTCTTAGCCATAAAGACAGTAGTTGAATTGTCGCAGAAAATTCTTAATGGCCTAAATATAGAATCAATGACTCTAAGCCCAGAAATGAAACTCCTAAGCCATACACCATGTGAAGTGGCCTCAAAACAGGAGACGAACTCGGCTTCCATAGTAGAAGTAGCAGTCAATGTCTGCTTAACACTTCTCCGAGAAACAGCTCCACTGGCCATCAGAAAAATGTACCCTGATGTTGATTTACGTGAATCAACATAGTCAGCAAAGTCTAAATCAGAGTAGCCAATCATATCCAGATTGTTCGTCTGTCTATATATAAGCTTGTAGTCTTTAGTTCCTTGAAGATACCTCGTTACTTTCTTTGCAGCTCTCCAGTGGTCTACACCTAGGTTACTCTGATATCGCCCTAGCATCCCCACAACAAATGTAATGTCAGGTCTAGTGCAGACCTGAGCATACATAAGGCTTCCGACTGCAGAAGCATATGGAATGTTCTTCATGGATTCCCTCTCAAAATCATTCTTCGGGCATTGGTTCAAATTGAACCTATCACCCTTCACAATGGAAGCTACACTTGGTGAACAATCTATCATCCGAAATCTCTCTAAAACTTTGTTGATATAGGTTTCTTGTGACAGACCTAAAACACCTCGAGGTCTATCTCTATGGATCTTAATGCCAATGACATAAGATGCCTCACCCATATCTTTCATATCAAAATTTTTAGAGAGAAATTGTTTCACCTCATGCAGCAAGCCCTTATCATTGGTTGCAAGTAAAATATTATCCACATATAAAACTAGAAAACAAATTTTACTCCCACTGACCTTCTGGTATATACATTGATCCATGGGGTTTTCAACAAAACCGAATGAAGAAATTACTTCATGGAATTTATGATACCATTAACGGGAGGCTTGTTTTAAACCATATATGGATTTCTTAAGCTTGCAAACCAAATGCTCACCATCATTAGAGGAGAAACCTTCAGGTTGTTTCATATAAGAAGAGAATCTTTCTTAGATACATGAGAGAAAGTCTCCATATAATCGATTCCTTCTTTTTGAGTAAATCCCTTAGCAACGAGTCTCGCTTTGTTTCTCTCAATGTTGCCTAATAAATCTTTCTTGGTCTTAAAGACCCATTTACAACCAATGGCCTTCGCCCGATTAGGCAATTCTACAAGATCCCAGACTCCGTTACTTTTCATGGAATTCATCTCTTCCTTCATGGTATCGTGCCACAAGGTTGACTCTCTGTAACTCATGGCCTGTGAAAATGTTTCAGGATCATTTTCGGCTCCAAAATTATAGTCAGATTCTTGTAGATACACAATGTAATCACTAGGAATTGCTGATCTCTTGACTCTAGTAGATTTTCTTAATGTTGTACCAATATCTCCCAGGGGAGCTTGTGGTTCAACTGGTTGTTCAGGAACTTGTGGTATTTCCTGAACTATTTGATCTATTAGAATGTTGTCAGCAGCTTGCAGAACCTCAATGATCGATTGGTCAACACGAGCTTGTACTTGAGGCGTGTTATGAACTATAACCAATCTATCATTTGATGAAGGTTGAGATTCTGTATGATCATGTGCAGGTTCTGTATGATCATGTGCAGGAACTAAGTTCTTGAACTGATCCCTCCCACTGATCATGTAATTCTCTAGAAACTTAGCGTTTCTTGATTCCACAATCCTAGTAATATGAGTTGGACAATAAAACCTGTAACCCTTGAACCTTTCGGCATATCCAACGAAATACCCACTAATGATCCTCGGATCCAGTTTCTTCTCTTGTGGGTTATAAATTCTCACCTCAGACAGACATCCCCAAACGCGCATATGTCGTAAACTCGGTTTCCAACCTTTCCATAATTCAAATGGTGTCTTAGGAACAGCCTTGGTTGGAACTCGGTTTAATATATACGCAGCCGTCTTTAGTGCTTCAGTCCACAAGGATGTAGAAAGGTTGGAGTTGCTAAGCATACTCCGCACCATGTCCATCAATGTTCGGTTTCTTCTTTCTGCAACACCATTCTGGTCCGGGGAACCAGGCATAGTGTATTGGGCAACAATCCCATGTTCTTGAAGAAACTTGGCAAAAAGACCAGATGCTTATCCACTTTCTGTGTATCTACCATAATATTCTCCACCTCTATCAGATCTCATAATTTGTATTTGCTTTCCGCATTGGTTCTCAACTTCAGCCTTAAAGACTTTGAAGGCATCCAATGCTTCATTTTTGTTATGAAGCAAATAGATATACATATATCGTGAGTAATCATCGATAAAAGTGACGAAATATTTCTGACCATGTGCGTCTATGTCTGGACAACATATATCAGTATGAATGATTTCTAATATGTCTGAACTCCTATTAGCACCTTTCTTGGACTTGTTGGTCTGTTTTCCTTTAATGCAGTCCACACAAGTCTCAAAATCAGTATAATCCAGAGTACTAAGTACCCCTTCATTCACTAATCTCTTAATTCTTTCTATGGAGATATGTCATAATCTCCGGTGCCATAACATAGAGGAGTCCTCGTTAATATTACACTTTTTAACGTCAGTTTGAACATGCATTGAACTATAAGTGGCATCATTTTGTAAATAAAGACGATAAAGACCATCAGACAAAATACCATTTCCAACACAATCAGTTTTATAAAATAAACTGAAAGCTGTGTCTTGAAAATTAAAGAAATATCCAAATGGTATAAGTCTGGAAACAGAAATCAAGTTTCGTGAGAAACTTGGTACATAAAAGGTCCTTTCCAACTTTAAAATAAATCCACTACTTAAAGTTAAAATGCAAGTTCCAATCGCCTCCACATGTGAGCCCATCTTGTTGCCTGATAAGATGCTTTACTCACTTCCCACTAGCTTCCTTAGGTTTTGCATACCGTGCAAGGAGTTTGCAATATGGATTGTAGATCCAGAATCAATCCACCAGGTGTTAATATTAACATTAACCATATTAGATTCATAACAAACAAACAAGGCTGGATTACCTTTCTTCTCAAGCCATTTTTGGAATTTTATGCATTCCTTCTTCATATGTCCCTTCTTTTTACAAAAGAAACATTTTTCTTCTTTCTTTTTATCAGCTTGAGGTGGTATTTTACCTTTCCCCTTCTAATTGGCTTGAGATTTGATAGGTTTAGCTTTGTTCTTCTAACGGGTAGTAGCCAGCATTGCACTCTCACCCATTTCCATCACAAGCCTCTCTTCTTCTTGAACACACATGGTCATTAATTCATTGATTGACCATTTGTCTTTATGTGTGTTGTACGAGATTTTGAAAGGCCCGTACTCAGCTGGAAGGGTGTTCAGAATGTAGTGCACCAGGAAGGACTCCGACATATCAACCTCGAGTTTCTTAAGTTGAGCCGCAATGTCACATATTTGCATTATTTGCTCGCGCACACCTTTTACGCTGGTGAGTCTGAGGGATGATAATCTCATTATCAGGGTACTTGCCAATGCCTTTTCTGAAGTGAGGAATTGATCCTCAATGGCTTTTAGCAAATCATGGACTTTCTCATGCTGGTTGACAGAACCACGTATACCAGCAGTTATCTTAGTTTTGATAAATATCACGCTGAGCCGATTGGATCGCTTTCATCGCTCATATGGCGTGACCGCAACTGGAGTGCTGTTATTGTCGATTGCAGGTGGTTCGTCCTTCCTAATAGCATAATCTATGTCCATCCACCCTAGATGGAGGAGAATCCTCTCCTTCCATACCTTATAGTTATCTCCCCTAAGTTCGGGTATGTCACAACGGATATCAGAGAAACTAGTGGGTTGAGAAACTGCATAAAGTTCAAAAGCTTATGTCAAGATTTGAGGTCCAATTTTCTAAATTGCATGTTTTACCAATGTAAAAAATACGCTGAAATTGAATCTAATTTCATTAAAAATTACATGTGGGCTAAATTTTTAATTCAATAAGATTCTTTATACTTTATAATAGATTTTATCAAACTATTTTTACTAAATTCATAATGTATATTATGATTACAGTTTGATGTTTTTCTATCTTTAAACTTTATGATAAAACTATTAAATTAATTCTTCTTAACTCCCGTGGGTAAATTAAGAAAAACTAATTTTAATATATTATCCTAATTAATTATATAAGCATAATAAAATCCCTGTGAGGTAAAATCATTATATTTATATAATTAATCACAATTAATGTCCATTATGTGATCCTAATCCACTTAATATATAATTTTATATAATTAAAGATGCTGTGGCTACTCTTTAAATATTTAAAATTATATGGTTCATTAGACATTTATATTTACGATATTTTAGGCTCTACTTAATGACTAAAAGCAATTACACAGTAACATAATAGGCAATTACTAAGAGTGCTCCCAGGATAATTGGTCGGGACAAAGCCTCATTAAAAACCAGAATCCAGCCTCATTAAAAACCAGAATCCTTAGACAGAGCATTGTCTCAGATCATGCTGTCTTATGCCAACTACAAATTGTTAATGAATTATTCATAATTTATTTTTTTAACTTAATTGTTCATATTAATATATTATGAACCTTAATGTGTTATGCACTAATTAAGTTTTATGAGAATAACTTAAGTTTACGTAATCTAACAATATCTAAACTTAATAATATGTTATCATATGTAAATAAAATTCTCATAAACAAAATATAAATTGAATAATTAAACATAATATTATGCACTTAATTTAGTTCATTGCACAAAACAAACTCATTCTAAAAGCATGAATTGAAAAACAAAATCATGCTAAAGTGAGCATTTACTGAAATTGCATATATAGAACTAACATAAATAGTATATATCCGTAATCTTAATTTGAGCCAAATAATCACAAAATTAAAAAATACATGCCCAACATTAAATTATTTATGCACTAAAACTATTTAAACTTAAATTACATGCATAACCCAAAAAAGTTATACACACATAACACATAATTTTAAGCACATAAATAAAATAAATACTTTTAAGGTTCATAAACTTTATTTTTGCAAATAATTACAAATTAGTCGAGTCGATTTTAACCCATTTTCAAAACCCAAGTAAATCTTGGCTTCCAAGATACCAAGGCAAGATTTTAAAACTCAGAAATACTAGAAATCAAATTTCCTAATGATTTCTAACATTATTTTAAAAACTAATAAAATGAAAGTTTTACAGATTGCTTAATACTTCAAAGCATAGGCAAACAATGCTCTGATACCAAATGTAAGAACTTAAATAAAATCTAAACATGCTAAACAACTTAAATAGCATATAGATTAAATGCGGAATTATAAAGACCGTAAACATACCTCCGGCCATTGAAGCTTTCCACTTACACAATCCGTTATTCTCTC
The DNA here is from genome assembly GCA_023935145.1 of Bretschneidera sinensis. NCBI lineage: Eukaryota > Viridiplantae > Streptophyta > Magnoliopsida > Brassicales > Akaniaceae > Bretschneidera > Bretschneidera sinensis. Next base: position 33,861,425 of record CM043698.1, read on the forward strand.
AATATTGGTTCTTCTAGACTCTCAGAACTCTCTTCAATTGATGGTGTATGAAAGAAAAATGAGTAATCCCGAGTCTAGGGACCAAACCTTGCAACGAAGTTTATACTTGTTCTTCCATCAAGAACGTTCGTCCGTATTCTATATGCTTGTTACCACAATCAATGAGAGGCTAAAGGGTTAAACATTGACCACATATAGATTGGTTACATATGTCTTATGCTCTCAATACAACCATTGAGAATATGAACCAAAATTCCTTAAGCATATACCTTGTGTTGCTCTCTCTAACTCTCAATATGCTCTATGGTCATCCTATTTATAGTAGAAATTTATAATAATTCCACTAGTTAGTGGAGCATAATGACCTCCCATAATTCCATTAATTAGTGGAGCATAATGACCTCCCATAATTCCACTAACTAGTGGAGCATAATGGAGCATGATGGAGCATGATGGCCTCCCATAATTCCACTAATTAGTGGAGAATAATGGCCTCTTGAATTTATTACAAGTATTACATTGAAAATCCAGATAATATATATACCTGGTAAGCGGATGTTGCAGCTCCGAAAATAAAATTGTGTTTGAAACTACTACTATTAAATTTAGCAGTTATATTACAATTGAATGGAACATTATCGTGACATTGTAGATCACCAACTGCATTACAAGACAGTAGTGAATAATGAAGAACTAGGAGGACCAGAAAATGGTAACCTCCTAGAACTGCCACATTTGATTTTTGGTTGGTAATCAGAGTCCCTTTAGCTGCCCTTTACATAGGAGGAGATCACATGCTTTTTATAGTTCTTTACTATATATATAGAGGCTCACATTTAAGATTGCGTTTTCATGGAGCTTACACCACAAACGTTTGAACGAAGCTCATGTTAATTCAACATTAACAAACCAGCTGGATTATTAAGTATATGATTTTTTTTTTCTTTTTTGAAACTGAAACTGAGATTTTCGTTCATAAGAAAAGCACATTGCTCAGACACATTGGAAGACAGAGTACCCAGCGATCTAGGTAATACTTAATAGGTACGTCGATCCAGTGAAGATTTTTTACAGAAAATTAAATGGCAATATCAAAAAACGTCGTCGTCCCTTCTGGAATAATAAAGCCTGGCCAAAAGATCTTTGATATCTTTTATATCAGATGCCTTTTGATTGATTTATACGTATAGCTAGAGTGAATATTAATGATCTGCATGCATGAAGAAACCTACGCATCCTAAGAATAAAGCATTAACACATCCAACGAAATCTCCATCTTTTTTTAATTCATAAAATGTTTACCCACTTGATTCTACAAGCTTACAGTGTTATGGCATGTATATATTGACCTTTTTTTGGCGAGTGGTTGGCTTGTTATTGATATTGATTGGTGTTAATAGTTTTTTTTTTAAAATTGATTAGGTTGAGTTGAGTTAAAGGTTAACTATGCTGTCCAACTAATGATATTATATATTCTCAATTTTAACCCAATCCAAACAGTGACAAGTTACGAAAATTTTATCAAAGACCTTTATTTTCATCCAATTTCGTGCTACCAAAAGTAAAGTAATTACCTTTTTAACACCAGATTCTAAGACTAAACCGAGTTTGGTGACTTGCTGATGTGGCCCAGAATACTCCGGCCCAGTGAACTCCAGGGCCAACAAGATACTCCGGCCCCGTGAACTCTAGGCCCAACAGATTGGTAGGGCCCAGTGAACTCCAGGGCCAACAAGATACTCCGGCCTCGTGAACTCCAGGCCCAACAGAATACTTCGGCCCGATAAATTCTCCGGCTCAGCCAACACTCCGGTTCAGTCAACTCTGGCCCAATAAACCCACACATAAACCTGGGTGTCACTTACAGGGCAACAACACCTGTCGAGCTCCCTCAACATGGTAAGGCCTACATGGAACGGACAAGTCACGCCTCCGCCACATCAAAGCATGGTTAGCCACTCTAATCCTCCTGCAACACGCTACCCCCCCCTGACACACTCAACACCTTGAGACACTCCACCGAAACCTAACCTTTGCGAGCAGGAACGGTATAGGCATGGCCATATCGTCCCATATGGGTCACACCAACTCCAAGGACTATAAGAAGGCATAAGTATGGGGTTCATTTCTAAGTTTTTCCATACTCCAATTTTACGCACTCGAATCATTTTTTAGCTTAAGCGCTCGCCTCTCCCTTCGTTAAGTACTAACTTCGCCATCGGAGTGCCCTCGGAGGTCTCCCCCCTCCCTTCCTTCCGAGGGTCTTTAGTTCACAATTTTTCGCTTGTGCAAGCCACGTTAGCACCCAGGCCATGTCGGCACCCAGGCCATGTCAGCACTCAGGCCACATCAGCGCCACGACAGTATTAGCAATTTTTGGCATCAACAAATTGGTACCATCCGTGGGAAACCACAATCTCTCGCTATAGTAAAGACGAAGAAGCACAAAAGAACTCATCTGTAACGATGCCACCAAGAAACAGCACTAGAAAAACCTACATGGAAGCTCCAACAGCATGTTCGGCCCCTATCCGAAGTAGCGCCCACAGTCACCAATCTGGACCTAGGTTCTCTACGATCCCCGAGCATGCCACCCCTGCTAGAGAGCAGCGCCCTCATCTCTCCGGAACCGACTCTCCTAATTACGAGGAAGTAGCTGCACACTTTCAAGCCCCAATGACCCAAGCTCAGTTCCAGGAGCTCTCCAGAATGATAGCCAACCTAGTGGCCCAGGTTCGAGAATGAGGTCAGCAACCTTTCTTTTCTCCCCTCCCAACTTCAGAGCAAGCAGAGTCATCCGGCAGAGATGACCCAACCTATAACCAGCCCCCTACCGAGCCTTCGCTGCGTTGCAGCCAATCCAAAGAGAGCTCCTCCTCAAAAAACAATCTCAACTTAGATAAACGGTTTGAAGAAATGGAAAAAAAGATAGACTTGGCTCTGAGGCACAAGAATCTCAGTATCATGGATGAGCTCTGCATCCAAGACCCTCAATTCACGGAAGATGTTCTCGAGACCCCCGCTTCCACCCAACTTCAGGATGCCTCAAGTCAGAATGTACGACAGCTCCACGGATCCCATGGACCACCTACAGCACTACAAAATAACTACAATGCTACACCGACACTTTGACCCAGTCATGTGCCGCGCTTTCCCCTTAACTCTCGAGAAGGCCGCAGGTACTTGGTGCTCGTGTTTGAAACCAAAGAGCATCAGCAATTTCAAAGAACTCAGTTACGCCTTCGCCTCACATTTTCTCAGCAGCAAGGGGCCCAAAAAGACTTCAGAGAGCCTTTTCAACATCATTCAACATCGAGGGGAAAGGCTTCGGGCCTATATATCTCGATTCAATACAGCAGCATTGGAGATCCCCGACCTCGACCCAAATATCCAAGTAATGGTGTTTAAAAATGGATTGAGATCTGGCATCTTCAGTTCCAAACTCACTCGGCTCTCGCCCTGAGACATGAATGAGATCCTGGCCCGAACCGAGAAGTACATGCTGGCAGAGGATGACCAAGCCTTCAGAAGAGAGAGAGATGGAGAAACTGAGAAGAAGAGAAAGGATCCCGACCCCCAGAGGGGAACAGTCAATAGGCCCCACCAGGATAACAGGTATAGACCCCACCCTCGAGTTGACTGCTTCACTCCCCTCAATGCAACTAGGACCAATATCCTCATGCAGCTTCAAGATAAATCCGTTCTCTAGTGGCCACCCAGGAAGCCACATCTTGGGGGGGACCAGGGACGATGGTGCCGGTTGCACAAGAACTACGGTCATGACACTGAGGAATGCCACGACCTGAAGGAATAGATTGAAGCTCTTATCAACCAGGGATACCTAAAGGAGTTTACTGAGCCTCGGAGAAGGAATGAGCCTGCACCATCAAGAAGAGATGTTGGGCGTCTCTACTGCCAATAGCAGGAACGACAAGACCCTCAAAGAAATCCCAGGACTGAGCAAGAAGGGCCTAATTAGAAAAAGCAGGAGGTGGCGACCACCACCCGAATTATCAAAATAATTTGCAAAGGCCCGACAGCGGGAGGCAATTCAGGACAGAGCAGTAAAGCATACACTAGGGCTTTAACCTTTGTTAGTGGTCCCCATAAGAGAAGGAGAACAGAGCTAGTGATCTCCTTTATAGAAGATGTGCAGATTTCTCATGATGATGCGGTGGTAATCTCTCTATTGGTAGCCAATCATGAAATACTGCAGGTCCTGATTGACAATGGAAGTTCCATGGACATATTGTTTAATGATGCTTTCCGATGCATGGAGCTGAAGGATGGGCACCTAGAGCCGGCCCCAGCCCCCCTCTATGGTTTCGATGGACCCCCAGTGTTCGTCAAAGGGAGTATAGTCCTCCCTGTAACTGCAAGAACAGCCCCAAGGATCTCCACAGTATAGACCACCTTCCTGGTAGTCAAGTAACCCTCCTCCTACAATATGATCATCGGCCGACCCACCCTCAACAAACTGAAGGCCGTTGTCTCCATCTATTACCTGAAAGTCAAATTTCCAACCAGTGAAGGTGTGGGAGTGATCAGAGGAGATCAAAAAATCTCTCGGGCCTGCTACCTGAACGTTGTCAAAGAAGGAAAGAAGAATGAGGCCCTACCCTTTAAAGTGGAAGATCTTATGGATGAGATGAAGACACCTAGAGGACGACCCGTGGAAGAGTTGACTCCAGTACCCCTCGAAGAGGACCCCACCCAAACTATCCAAATAGGTGCAAACCTCTTCGAAGAACGCCAGAATGAGCTCCTCTCCCTACTCCAGAAAAATAAGGACTTGTTTGCCTGGTCCAAATCGGACATGCAGGGGATCAGCCTTGGGATCATCGAGTATCGCCTAAATGTGAACCCCAAATGCAAGTCGGTCATTCAAAAGAAGAGGACTTTTGCTCCCGAACTCCAGGTGGTTATCAACACTGAAGTAGATAAACTGCTGGAAGCCGATTTCATCAGAGAGCCAAGGTACCCAGAGTGGGTGTCTAATGTGGTAATGGTCTGGAAAGCCAGTGAAAAGTGGCGTATTTGTATTGACTTCACTAATTTAAACAAGGCCTGTCCCAAAGGATAGCTTCCTCTTTCCTCGGATCGACCAATTGGTGGACGCCACCTCAAGGCATGAGCTCCTCTCTTTCATGGATGTATACTCCGGCTACAATTAGATCTTCATGCATAAGCTAGATTAGGATAAGACTTCTTTCATCACTGATCGAGGGTTGTACTACTACAAAGTCATACCCTTCGGGCTCAAGAACGCTGGAGCGACCTACCAGAGGTTGGTAAACAAAATCTTCAAAGACCAGATAGGGCGAAATATGGAGGTCTATGTAGACGACATGCTGGTTAAAAGAATAGAAGCACGAAACCACAACTCCGACTTAAAGGAAGCATTCAGGGTACTACACAAACATAACATGAGGTTGAATCCATCCAAGTGTGCGTTCGGGGTAACATGGGGTAATTTCCTAGGGTTCATGGTCACCTAAAGAGGAATAGAAGTCAACATGGAGAAGATAAAAACCATCCTCGACATGACCCCCCTAAGACCGTAAAAGAAGTCCAGCAGCTCACCGGCAGAATCGCGACCCTGAACCGATTTATGTCCAAGTCAGCGGAAAGATGTGTGCTTTTCTTTAAAGCCATCAAGAAGGCAAAAAATTTCTCTTGGTCAGAGAGTTGCCAGGAAGTTTTTAAAGATTTGAAGAAGTATCTGAGTTCACCACCACTCTTAACTAAACCGCTCCCGGGTGAGGAGCTATTCCTGTATTTGTTGGTAGGGAAAAACACTGTGGCCTTCGCCCTCATCCGGGAAAAAGCAGGCATTCAGAAGCCCATTTACTATGTCAGCAGAATTCTCCATGAAGCCAAGGCAAGGTATCCTCCTATTGAGAAGATGGCCTACGCCCTCGTAGTGGCTGCACGGAAGCTCCGACCCTATTTTTAGGCCCACACTATCGTCCTCCTGATAGATCAGCCCTTAAGGCAGGTCTTGTATAATCCGAGTGTTTCTGGGAGAATGGTAAAATGGGCAGTAGAGCTGGGAGAATTCAACATCCGTTACCAGCCTTGACAGGCAATCAAGGTCCCGGCATTGGCCGACTTCATTGTGGAAACAGCCCTGTCCATAGATCCAGACGAGTCTACAAAATCTGTGACTGATGGACCCCTTCCAAGATGGACCCTCCATGTAGATGGATCCTCAAATTCACTAGGAAGTAGGGTAGGACTTATTCTCTGCAGTCCGGAAGGCTTTACAATCAAATACACTCTAAGGTTTGAGTTCAAGACCTCCAATAATGAGGCAGAGTATGAAGCCCTGCTAGCTGGTCTGAGATTGGCCAAAGTATTAGCCTTCGAGGTCCTGGACGCATCTAGCGACTTGCAGCTAGTAGTGAGTCAGATAACAGGAGAGTTTGAGGTTCGGGGAGAAAAACTCGCCCAACATCTCCAAAAAGTAAGAAATCTCACCGCAGATTTCAAGACATTCCGGATAACACAGATCCCGCACGCTGAAAACTCCACAGCAGACGCTTTGGCCAACCTGGCCTCCTCTCGGAACCTAGAGCCAACCCAAGCCGTTTATTAGGAAAACCTCTCCGTCCTGAGTATAGACGAAGCTCCAATCCTACCAGTGGAAGAGGAAGCAACATAGATGGACCCAATCCTCCGGTATTTGAGGGATGGCATAATGCCCGAGCAAAAAAATTAAGCTAGGAAGTTAATCTCCCGTGCTTCTCGGTACACCCTCATGGAAGAGCAACTGTATAAAAGGGCTCTAACCCTACCTTACCTACGATGCCTCGGGCCACGAGAGGCCGACTATGCTCTTCGAGAAGTCCACGAAGGAATATATGGGAATCACCTGGGAGTTCGGGCCTTAGCCTTCAAAGTTCTCTGCCAAGGGTACTACTGGCCCAAAATGAAGGATGATGCAACTGACTTGGTCAAGAAATGTGAGAACTGTCAACGATGGTCTCCAATATCGCATCGTCCTGCTAACCCTCTTGTCTTCATCACCAGTCCCCTCTCCTTCACTATGTGGGGGATGGACATCCTTGGCCCTTTCCCCACGGCTACTGGACAGAAGAAGCACCTCATCGTGGAGGCAGAGCCATTAGCCAGCATCACGGATCAAAAAACCCGAAATTTCATCTGTAAGTCAATAGCATGTTGATTCGGGATCCCTCTAGTATTGATCACCGATAACAGGAAGCAAATTGATAGCTCCCAATTCAAAACATTCTGTGACGACCTCCACATCGAACATTGGTTCTCATCCGTAGGGTATCCACAAGCCAATGGCTAGGCCGAAGTAACTAACAGAATGCTTCTCCAAGGAATCAGAAAGAGAATTAATGAGGCAGATAAGCAGTGGGTTGACCAGTTCTCCAACATCCTTTGGGCCTATCGGACAACTGTACGAACGCCCACAGGAGAAACTTCATTCTTCATGACGTATGGATCAGAGGCAGTCATTCCCCTCGAAATCGGAGTCCCATCAATACGTGTGCAGTGCTTCGAACCAAGTAACAATGAAGAAGGATTAAAGATGAATGCCGATCTGGTCGATGAAGCTCGAGACAAATCCCAAATCCGCCTGGCCACCTATCAGCAGAGGGCTGCCCGATATTATAACTCCCGGGTTCGACACAAGAACTTCAAGCTGCATGACCTCGTCCTCTGGAAAAGAAAAGTGTCCCACCCTCGCCACACAGGAAAGCTCGTTTCAAATTGGGAAGGACTATACTAAATCTAAAGAGTTTGCTGAGTTGGCACCTATTAACTCGAGGAATTGGATGGCAAACTTATCCCACGCACTTGGAACTCAGAGAATCTCCGTAGATTTTATCAATAAAATGTAAAAGCAAAAGTTTAATAAAGCTCAAATTCTGAGGTTTTATTAAGTTAAGAAGGGAGTACAAAAGTTGGGCACTATCGACCCCTGGTACAAAAACACAAGTCTATTCTAGAGAGGCAGGAACCTCGTGGGCGTCACCGTCACCCCCCTCTTCCGCTCTGACCTCGCTGTCTCCTGCCTCCCTAGTCTCACCCTCTGGGACTAGCTAGGTCTCGCTCCCTGGTCCCTCCTGAACGCCAGCTATAACAGTATCCTCTATGCCCCTTCCTGAAGCAGCAGCACCAGACTCTTCTGAGTCAGCCGTCAAGTCAAGGCTAGAAAAATCTACCTCCGAAAAAAGGGATGCAACCCTTCTCTTAGCTTCATTAAAATCTTCAAGGTACTAGGTGGCTCCCTTCACTGTTAAGGATTCTTCATTCTCTGCAGTACGGCGACGGACCTCATCCAACAAGGATTGGATCAAGTCCCTCTCTGCTGTCTTCCTCCGGGACTCCCTCAGCTCTGACCGGATCAGGTCCATCTCTTCTCTAAGGACATCCTCAGCCTGACGCCGGTGGTCCCTCTCAAAGATGGCCTCTGCTCTAGCCCTCTCCACCGCCTTAAGAGCACGAGACAGATCATGAACTAAGCCATCCAATTTGTACTCAGCTTTGGCCAAATGATCCACCATATCCATAGTACGCCGAGAAAGCACCCTAGTAAGGACTCATGACTAAAAAAAGACCTCGTTAAAAAAAAATTGAACTATGTAAGCCAACTAAAGGACAAAACAAGCATTACCTGGGACAAGCTGACCTCCATAGTCGAGCAGAACGCTTCGATAAGCTTCGACGAAACATCCACCATGTTGCGAGGAGGGATCCCTAGCACAAGGTGCTCACGAGCGACCTTCGGGTGGGCAAACACGGAGTCATCCACCCTTAAGGCCAACCGTGGAGCGAAAATGGTAGCCAACCCAAACCCTTCCCCAGATAAAGATGACCCTGGAAGAGGAGTGGGCGTGAGGTCCACCAGTTCTTTAGAAGCCGGGGGCCTCGGGGGACTATCCACCTGCATTGGAACCACGGTTGGGGCTTTAGCTTTTTTCTTCTATTGCCCCTGCCCAGAATCACTAGCTTCCGCAACCCTCTTCCTTTCAAGAGCCATACGCCTAGCCCTCGCAATCATCTCTATATCTGCACAAAAAGTAAAACATTAATGACTTGGAGGGAAAGTTAAAATTTTTGTGAACTAAAAATCCAAGGGCTACCATGCTTAAGGCTGGGAAGACACAGGCTGCGCCTGTGGAGTTCTTTGTTATCTCCAAGCACCTCAAAATCTAAGGGTGCAGCTAGCATCGCTTTCGACGTCTTCTACTCATGGGGCAGGAGGTGCGGCTTCTTGCATTTGCCAACATGCTCCAGGCTCCAATTGAGGGGGATGTTGAAGCTCTCAGCGCTCCGAAGGAAGAAAAAACCCCTATTCCACCTTTTTATGGAGGAAGGCTTCTCCTTCAATACCTTCTTCTACTGCCTCGAGCTGACGATAACCTACCCCGAATGACCAAGCTGGGCTAGCTGGAAGTGGGCCTTAAACACATTAATGTTCATCACCCGTCCAACCTCTTGGCACACAACGATGAATGCCAGGATCAGCCGGACCGAGTTAGGCACCAGCTGACTCAGCGCGATACCAAAGAATCTGAGCATCGAGCAGAGGAACGGGTGGAGAGGAAGCCTAAGCCCAGCCTTAAGATAATGTTCGTAAACACACAGCTCATAAGGCACCTGGCTCGAAAGGACATCGCAGGCTCTCTCCCCACCCTCGGGGGCCCTCACATGATAATCTAGGGGGATCCTATATTTAATCTTCGTCCTCATGAGGGTAACCTCATTCACCACACTCGAAATGGAATTCGCTTCGAATGTCCACTCCTCCCTCTCAGTATCTATAGTGTCATCCCTAATGATCATTGACGCCCGGACATCCTCATCTCCGGATGATTCTAATCCCTTGCCCTCCCCTCCATCTCCTTTATACGGCCCGAAGGCCAGGCCTTCACCCCTAAGAGCCATCTCCCGAGAGGAGACCTCGTCACTAGAGGAAACACCCATTGTTTCCCCTAACTCCCTCGACAGAACTCCACTAGTATCGCTACCACCAGACATCCTACTCACCTAGAAAAAAGCTTTTGAGGAAGACTCCTAAGAATGTCGAGCGCTCTCAAACTATCTTTAGCTAAACTTGTACTCTCAAGCTCTCTAAAAAATACAAGTGAAGATTGAAGTAAGAAGGAACTCTCTTATATAAAGGTTGTGGCAGTAGAAATGAGAAGTATCAACTCTGCGCGTCAAATGAAATGATGCACCCTCTGCTATCCCCCAGACATCGTTTTTCATACCCCGATGTGCCAACTGTCATTAAAACACACCTTTTGCTATGCCTAATGTGCCGCCATTAATGACAGCCGCCATCACTTATCACACCTGAAAAAGAAGAACCCATGGACTGAAGAGTAAGGAAAGACTAGGAGGCCCAAAGTGAAGAAAAAGCCCATGAGTGCAGAACAAAAGAACCTTCATGTTCTCCAAAGTCCGAGCGTTTGAGCTATGTTGCAAACACTCGGCCATGTTCTCCAAAGTCTGAGCGTTTGAGCTGCGTTGCAAACGCTCAGCCATGCTCTCCAAAGCCCGAGCATTTGAGCTGCGTTGCAAACCCTCGACCATGCTTTCCAAAGCCCGAGCGTTTGAGCTACGTTGCAAACCCTCGGCCATGCTCTCCAAAACCCGAGTGTTTGAGCTGCGTTGCAAATGCTCAGCCATGTTCTTTAAAGTTCGAGCGTTTGAGCTGCGTTGCAAACGCTCGGCTATGTTCTCCAAAGTCCGAGCGTTTGAGCTGCGTTTCAAATGCTCGGCCATGTTCTTCAAAGTCCAAGCGTTTAAGCTACGTTGCAAATGTTCGACCATGTTCTCCAAAGTCCGAGTGTTTGAGCTGCGTTGCAAACGCTCAGCCATGTTCTCCAAAGTTCGAGCGTTTGAGCTGCATTGCAAACGCTCGACCAAATTTCTCCAAGTCCGAGTGGTTATCAAACGCTCAGCCGAGACTTCTCCTGGTCCAAGTATTTGAAACTTCTCTCAGATTTCGCCAAAATCAGCATCGTTTCATTGAAATAAGTGTAAAAGCAAGGATGTCATGAGGCAAAGATTGAAAAATATTTTATTAATTTGAAGAATTACAACTAACGGCCTCGAAGTACAAAGTAAATAGGGCCCTAACGGCCTCGAAGTACAAAGGGAAAACCGAAACACCAAGCTCAGGCAGCCCAGTACATGACTTTTTAGACAGTTTAGTACACGAGCTGCCCCGGTCTCTTTGTCTTCTATAGGGCTCCCTCCTGAGCCTGAAAGCACTCACTTGCCACGAGCAGCCCCAGGCCCAGAGGACCTCCTCAACCGCTCCCACTCGAAATCTAGAAGAGATCCTCGCCCCCGCTCAGAATCTGAAAGAAGTCTTGGCTCCCATTTGAAATCAGGAAGAGGTTCTTGTTCGTTGGGCAACATTCCTCTCCTATAGTAGGTCCATCCTCCCCCTTGGCTTCCATAAATCCCTCAAGGAATGGCTGACTCCCCTCCCTCTCCGGGATCATTACCATCAGAATTTTTTTAAGTCAGTGCATTACCCCTTAGAAAGTAAGGCCAAGCCCCTTTTAATTCTTAAGAAACTTAACTCATTTCAATTTAAAAGAAAAGGTGTCAGGGACCCCTATTTATAAGAAGGGAAAACGCGTTCAACAAGGGGATGTAATGCAAAAAACGGGAAAAGATGAGACTTTACGGTTTCAAAGGCCACTCACGCTTCTCCAGGTGACTTTTCACCTCTCGAGAATGACGAATCGGCTCCCAAGGACAGTCATCCAAACACAAGTTTGACTCATGCATACATCTTCAGCCCCATCAAAAGCCCGTGCCACACAATATTTCCTTAAGCACATAAATGTACTCAAGGAAGTGGGGGGCTTGTGATGTGGCCTAGAATACTCCGGCCCAGTGAACTCCAGGGCCAACAAGATACTCCAACCCTGTGAACTACAGGCCCAACAGATTGGTAGGGCTCAATGAACTCCAAGGCCAACAAGATACTTCGGCCCCGTGAACTCCAAGCCCAACAGAATACTTCGGCCCGGTAAATTCTCCTGCTCAGCCAACACTCCGGTCTGGTCAACTCTGGCCCAATAAACCCACACATAAACCTGGGTGTCACCTACAAGGCAACAACACCTGTCGAGCTCTCTCAGCATGGTAAGGCCTACGTGGAACGAATAGGTCACGCCTCCGCCACGTCAAAGCATGGTTAGCCGCTCTAATCCTCCTGTAACACGTTACCCCCTGACACACTCAACACCCTGAGACACTCCACCGAAACCTAACCTCTGCGAGCAGGAACGGTATGGGTATGGCTATACCATCCCACATGGGTCACACCAACTCCAAGGACTATAAGAAGGCATAGGTATGGGGTTCATTTCTACGTTTTTCCAGACTCCAATTTTACGCACTCGAATAATTTTTTAGCTTAAGCGCTCGGCCTCTCCCTTCATTAAGTACTAACTTCGCCATCGGAGTGCTCTCGGAGGTCTTCTCCCTCCCTTCCTTCCGAGGGTCTTTAGTTCACCATTTTTCGCTTGTGCAGGCCACATTAGCACCCAGGCCACGTCAGTACTCAGGCCACGTCAGCGCCACGACAATAATAGCAATTTTTTGCATCAACACTTGCTTAACAGTGTTAATTGAATTAATAAAAAAAATAAAATGGTAAAAAGTGATTGCTTAAATATTAATAATCTTTAGTGAGAGAATTTGAATTCGAAGTAATATTTTTAAGAAAAAAGTGTCTACCAATTGTTGTGTATTATGGGCTTCTGGCTGCAACGATCCCTTCTTTTTTAGTCTAAACCAGAACGATAATTGGGCCAGGCCGGGCCGTAAGATAGAAACACACTTCAATGGAAGGGTTGGCCCGAGTACGACACCACCGGTGGGATCAACGATTTGTTTGGAGCATTTTTCCCTATCCATAGTTCCACACGGCAAACACTTCCAGTTTCCAGGGAAAAAAAATGGCAGCTCATTCTGTTTGCAAACTGCCCTCATCAAACCCATTAATCTCCCAATCCAAAGCCAATACACAATCAAACCAATTTTCTCCGTCAATTGCTTTCTCTCTAAAGCCACCATCAAAAACCCTACAAAACCCATGGCTAGGGACTAACTCTCTCTCTCCAAAATATTCAAATCCATCACCAACCCACCTGCCAAAACACCGCCCAATTACTGCCACAGTCCTCTCCAGTCTCCCCGCTGCGTAAATTTCCTCACTTTGCTTTCAATTAATCTCTTTTTTTTATTGGTTTTTACTCCTTTTTTTCTGGACTAAACTGTAATTTCAGGTTCTTGTGATTGCAGGAAGCCAGAGAGGGTTGCTTCTGCTGAGAAAGTGCCCAAGTGAGTTATTTGGATTGGTTTTGATTGAATTTTTGCTTGGTTGTTTCTGGGTTTGGTGGGATTTGAGATGTTCTGTTATCTGAATGGAAAGTAGATGGTCATGGAGGGCGATAAAGTCATTTGCAATGGGCGAACTGGAAGCAAGGAAGCTCAAGTACCCAACTACTGGAACTGAAGCTCTTCTTATGGGGATTTCGATTGAAGGTTTGCCCATCTTTAGATTTATTTTATTCTAATATTTGAAACTTTCTTTGAGCTCAATCTGTATGAGTGATATATTCTCCAGGCGCTAGATAAAGCATGTTTTCGCCGTCATTGTGAAGCAATAGTTTCAATTACAGTTGTTTTCATTCCCAATTTGTGAATGGGCAATGAGATGTTCTTTTGTTATAAGTTAGGGACAATAAGATGTTCTTGATGAATTAAGTTGAAAAAACTAGGATAGGAAAGACTAGGAGTGAACACAATTTGTTGATATAGAGAGAGTGGCAGTTACATAGTCTGGCAAAATTTTGTTGTTAGCTTAACTAACTCTAAGTAAACATAAATTATACCTTGTTGTTTTAATTCATTTAAAACATTCAATGAGGAGAGCACCAACAGGGATATCATCGAATGAAGGCTAATTGTTCAAATGTCTGTTTGTATTGCAGTCGAAGTCATTGTTCAAGCCATGGTGCTAAACATGCAAGTCGTGTGAAAAAACTAGGGAGACATTTCTTTGTGAAGATAATGATGGTAAATGAGATGTGAATTTAATCACTTACATTGGAAAAACCTATTAAAAAGATAATGGTTAAAGAGATACAGATTTGAATTTTTCACACAACATATTGTGAACTTACAGTGTACACGTTCAGAGGCTTGCATTTGCTGAATATATTTTAACTCTATGATATAATAAAACACATGTAGTTTTGTGTCATTGTGGAAGAGATATTATTTAATGTTTTTCTTGTAATTTCAAACTCCACTTAAAATCTTTTCATTTGGTGTGCAGGAACTAGTCTTGCTTCAAAAATTTTGCGTGCAAATGGAATTACCCTTTTCAAGGTGCGTGAAGAAACTATAAAGTTACTAGGAAAGGCTGACATGTATTTTTTCAGTCCTGAGCATCCTCCTATGACTGAAGATGCTCAAAGGGCCCTTGATTGGGCCATTGACCAAAAGCTAAAATCTGGTGAGCCTCCATTCAATTTGGTCATTTTCGGTTCTTTAAGCTGGCTTTCTAGTTTTATGTTCTTTAGTTGTATGCCCTGAGAAGTCCTGATTGCTTTGGAGCGTTGGTAAGGACATTTCCTTGCCCACTAAGTGGACAAGGAAATGAGGCATGTGCGTGGGTTTTAAAAATAATAATAAAAAAGTTGTATGCCTTGAGAATATAAGTTCATAAGTTAGATTGAGTATCATCCTGAATATGCTGATGAAACTGACTTAGATATTGAGGCCCTAGATCCTAAAGGTCGCAGGTTCGAGTGATGTGTGTGGATATGTGTGAGGCTGGGGATTTGTTCAGCTTTTGTGCATTGGGGGTTTCTAAAGTTAAGAGTAGTAACATGGCTTGAAAGCATTTGATTGAGTGTGCAATTGAATATTATCATTTTGCCTCTGATCTTTTTCTCCCACTCTCGATTTTTTTGGTTAGTTTCGAATGAGAGGAATAAGAGGGCTTTTGATGGTGAGGAGAAGCCTTTATCTTTGTTGAGAGATAAGTGGCTTCACACCCTTAACTTCTAGTTTAATGGACATCTTTTTGTAAATGAACACAAGTTCATAGACTTCAGAGTTTTTGGCTTGCAAGTAGTTTTGTATACGGGTTGGCACCCTCTTGGTGCCCTTATAATGAATTTCTACTCACAAAAAATGTTTTCTTTTTAATGGTAATTGGTAGTTATGTTGTTACTTATCCTAGTAGTCTTTGTTTAGATTTATTCAAGAAAAGTATTTTCAGGATTTGAATCTGGTATACTTCATGGAAGGTTTAAGATTGTATACTAGAATTCTGTCATTAACTAACTTATTTCTTCTGGGGTGCTAATTTGTTTAAGTCTTGGATTAGGTTTATGAAATAGAGACGTAGTTACTAATTGTTCCGCTGAAGTTCTAATGCGATCAGTTACTGTATGTATGCTTCAGCAGTGGCAAAAGCTACATATGGATGATTCATAGTTTCATACTATTTGAAAAGCTGCTCTCAAATATTGTGTTTGAGGGCATAATTCCATCATTTAAACTGAGCTATTGCTAAAATTTGGATACATCATCAAGAAATGATAATCGTTTCAGATTTCCTTGGACGACTTAGGTCCAATATTTTGCTCACTTTTTATCTTTTTATTTATATATTTTTCTTGGTACAAGTGCTCCCTCTTGTTTGATGGAAATCTTTTAATGTGCTTTCTACCCCAAAACACTGTGGATTGTTGTTGAACCCGGTGGGATGTTATATGTTTTCCTTTTTCTTATTTATCTAGTAAATACTTCTTTTAGAGGTGGGATGTTAGATGTAATCTCGCTGTAATCAATGTTCTCATGCCATTGTGGCTCGAGTGCAATTTGCTATCTATAGTACAAAAGTCTAGATAATGGAGAGTGCTCTGCTGTTTGAGCTTTTTTCGGTCATTTTTGAATTGGGTAACATGATGCTCTGTGCATTATTCTCTCTCTCCCTCTCTCACTCTCTCACACACACACTACATATTATAATTCCTAACTCTTCTTCAATACAGAAAGATGAAATCCTTACTGCTTGTGTAATATGTCTGTAATTGCAGATGATAGTGGGGAAATTACGACAACCCATCTACTTCTAGGCATTTGGTCTGAAGTAGAATCACCAGGTCACAAGATAATGGCTGATCTAGGATTCAATGATGAAAAAGCCAAAGAGCTGGAGTCTTTAAGTTCTGAACCTGGATTTTTAGATGGGTAATACTTGTCTTTGATATTTTTTTACAAAAAAAACTGCCTTTGATGTTCATCATGGAAATTGATGTAATTCTTTAAATTAAAGATTGATTTATAATGCAGTTCGGAACTTTTGATTGAGATTACAAGTTGTATCATGCATGCGTAATGCGACCTTAACTCTTCACAGGACAAACAAAAAATTAGCATTGAATTGAATCGCATTTGCTTACGTATTTTACCAAATGCTTGATGCTTCAGTGCTCCAATGGCTACCTTTTCTATTAAATGCTCGATGCTTCAGTGCCCTGTATGGGAGACACTGAGTTCTTTGGTACTTCTTTAAGGTCATGTCATGTGTGTAAAGCCATGTGCATTAGAACTGTCCTTTTGTAAATGGAGAAGATCCTTTCTGGTAACTTGGGGAAATTTTTTTCCCAAGTGCACTACTGGATGAATGTCACGTCATTAATACCCCAAGTTACTGGAGAGGATCCTAGTCCTTTGTAAATTGATGATACCAAGAGCTGTTGAATTTACAGTGATTTAAGTAAACTGTCCGTAACAGAAACATTATCAGGTTCTTCTCGTACTTTAAGCATTATCAACTGTTTCGACAGTTTTGTGATTTTCATCTTCTTTGGTCTCCTGCATGCTACAGGCAAGTATTTGTGCTTTGCTGGCTTCTGCATTCCAATTTATCCTTACAATAAACACCAACAACAATGCCAAGCAAGCAACCATCCCAGTTAAGAATCCTATCAACAACCCACCAAGCCCTAGAGCAGCTTTGAAGCCTAAAACCAGACCTAAAGGTAAGGCTAAGAGGTAAAAGCCACCTAGGTTGGCATACATAGCCAACCATGGCCTTGCTGTTCCACGCACAATTCCCCCACAAACTGCTAATGGGAAATTCACTACTTCAACCAGAGCCATTAGCAACATCATCTTCTTTACACCCTTCATAATTCCCTTATCATGGCTAAACAAGGATCCCCATATACCTCTAGCTCCTACCATTACCAAACCCCCGACGCAACCTGAAATGATGCTCACTGCCAGTGACACGTATGCTGACCGGTAAGCACGATCTGGTTGGTTTGCTCCGAGCTCATTTGACACACGTGTGGATGCACACGTGGCGAGTGAAAGCATCACAGAGTAAAGCAAGTAGTCGAAGTTTAGCACAATGGCTATAACTCCTACTGCCTGCTTGGCATTTGGTAGCCGCCCTGTTAACAAGACCAAGATCTCATAGCACCACCATTCAAGGCAAGTGGTGAGGCAAGATGGTCCACAAAGCTTGAGCAACCTGAGCCAATCATGAACCCTTTGATCCCACCACCCTCCTTCCTTCCATTTCCCGTCCTTACCATTTTCTATCACTATAACATATATTGCTAATAGTATCACAACTAATAGATCAGTTATCCAGATTGCCATAGAGACTCCTTCAAGACCCTTTGATTTTACAAGCAAGTTGTTGATTGGTATGTGAAAAGCAAGTGCTAGAGCTGAGCTAAACATTATAGGAAGGGTTATGCTCTGTGAGCTCAAGTATGATTTGAGAGGACAGAGTAATGAAGTGACTACCAAATCAGGGAGGAGATAGAAAACATATCTCTTTGCAACAACGGAGATGTCTTCTTGTTGGCCAAAATGAATGAGAATTTTGTCAACATTAAGCCACAAGAAAGAAATTGGCAGTGTTGCTAGTAGCAACAAGAAAATTTCCATGAGAAGGGTCTTGTGGAGGAGCCTTAAGTTCTTAGCTCCATAAGCTTGACCACAAATAGGCTCCATGGCACCACAGAGTCCATTGAGAACAGAGAAGCCAGTGACATTAGCAAAGGTGAACCCAAGTGTGCCGCCAGCTAATTGAAGCTCACCAAGACGGCCTAGAAATGCAGTAGAGATAGTTATCTTGGCGAACCATGTCAAGTTCATAGCCACCAATGGTATGGCTATTCCTCTTTGTGTTTTTAGCTCTAAAAGCATAATTTCCATGAGATTGGTAATTGGCCATTTTGGGGTGAGATTTGGAGCTGAAGTTGCTTGAGAAGTATTATCAATTGGGTTATCTTCCAATCTTGATGTTGCAGCCATTATTGATGAGCAAATGGATTGGTGGGTTTGTTCCAAATTATATATTTTGGTTAGGAGAAAGATTGGAATTTTGGGGGTCTTTTTATAGATAAGATTGATTATGCGTGAGTGCATGGATTTCTTGATGGTATGTTATTAATTAGTTTGGGAAATGGGAAAGGTGGTGGCTTTTTGTAACGGCCAATAAAGAAAGAAAGAGAGTTTGGTGGTGGATTTATAGTGCGTGATGAGAATGCAAGTAGGCCAAATCTTGCTTCATTTCATGTGATATTGATGTCAAATTGGGTCTAAAATGGAATCAAATAAAATGAAAGATTCATTTGTAAATGATTTGTTATATTTAGTTTATAAAATTCTTTTTAAACTCTAAAATTTAGAATAATGATTCAAGAATTAAATTCTATATTCCCTTCATTTTTCAAAATAATCCTAGCATGTGATAATGTGACTAGATGTTCACATGTTTCAGTTGACTGTGTTATGCAAAGAGCAAATATATAGCTTTTAGATGATGACTCAAGTCATCATTCTGCTTCTTTAAATTTTGAGTATTATTCTTTTTTTTTAGCTGACGTGTGATGTCAGTCTTAATGTAGTATCTTTCTTCTCCTTTTCTCATATAAGAGTATGTATTTATGTTGTTTTGAGTTTTAGATTTTATCAAAACGGGTTAAGTAATTGATTCTTGAAAAAAATTTAAATAGATTTAAATGGAGCTTATTTTTTATTGTGTTTATGTGGATTGGTTAGTGTAAGCGACCCATTACTTTGATGGGGAATCTAATAAGATACTAAATAAGGTTCACTAGATTTTCTCTCTTATTTCTTAACTTAAGCGAATTACTTGAGAACAAGGAGAGATAGTGCGTCGTTCTATGTATTGTGTTCTTGATTTCGTTACGTATTTAATATGGAGTCCAAATCAGATACGCGGTCATGCTTCCAATTCAATTTGTATATCAGATGTTTTATATGTAATATATAGTTATTTTTGGAATTGATTATTTCATAGCAATTTCAATATTTATTTTTAAAAAAATTCTAAAAATGTGATGATACTCAAATGGTAAGAAGATAAATAAGAAAAAATAGAGATAATTAATTTAAACTTCACTCAACAAGTGAACTTATCATGAATTGATTTGCATACTTGAATTTGATTTATATGGAAGAAATAAAAAAAAACTCCAAAATAATGCATATGAGAAAATGTAAAAAGGATTAGAATATTAGCCAAATAAAGTTATAAGGAGTACAGTATGAAGGGTAAACCCCTGGCTTTAAAAAGATTTTAGAAGGGGAAAATATTACAAGGGAGGGAGATTTGGTTTTAAAAGGTATGAGCAATAATGCTGTGGTCCTTCATGACCTTTTAGACTAAAAGGGTTCTTCAGGTTCTGAGCAATGAGGAATCGAAACAGGCTACCTGGGCCACCCACTATATCTAAGCTTTTTTCTTTCATTTTGTAAAGCCACTAATAATTTATTTTAATATTCATGTCTTTTCAATATTGTAAGTGTTAATGTATTCTTTTGTAAAGCAATTTGATAAAGGTTTCAATAGTAAAAAAAAAAAAAAGTAAAGAAAAGAAAATCAAGGATAGTTTTTCAAGTTATTAAAGGGTCATGAGAAATTGATTTCTCATCTCTATTTTCTAATGTTGTTAGAGGTGGGGTTTTTAATCTATACAATAGTCATATATATTTTTAACTTATTATCAGTTTTTGAAAATATGGATATAAGTCTGAAAAATAAGACTTATTAAAAAACGATTATTTTTAACTTATACTCGTTGACTCGCTATCCGTAAGACCCAATTCGTATTCGACTCGAGTTATCATTTTCTCATCTAAATAGAATTTTTTTTTCAATACTCGTTTTTAACCTACTAACATGGATGTAGATATAAAAAATAATATCTTTTAAAAAATAAATATTTTTAACCTGTATATATTGATCAGTTACCAACAAAATCCGATCTGACCCATTCTGATGGCCACTGTCACCTTATAATTTGACCTTTTTTTTTTCTTTCTATGGACTAGGACAAAAATGTTCAAAGGATGGCACTTAGGATCTATCATCATTCATTATTTTTTTTCTTCATAAATTGTATAATGAACACTTTTACTTCCCACTTGTTCCCCTTTTGCAAAGCATGCACAATTTCATATCTGCCTCAATTCTTGTGAGTGTTTATGATATCTCTATGATTGAGTATACCTTTATCAATTTTGCTGATAAAACTCTCAATTCATATTTTAGTATGTCTGTCAATGCATTTGGCCACTAGCCATGCAATTGATTTGTGGTGCTAGTCGTGTGAGAATAATACAGCATAAAATTTCCATAGCCAAGTAATTAAAAATAATTAAAAGAGATAAGAAATGATCAATTGATAAGAAGAGATGGTGAATTGTACCAAATCTTTATTTTGTTAAATTCTTCTAGTGGGATCAGAGGTGTACCTCTTCAATTTGTCCGGTCAATAAATGAAAGCAACTTTCCTAATAAATGAAGCCAAAATATGGAAAGATGTTTTGTACCATTCAAGATGTCTCATTTTCAAGTCCCACTAAACCCAAATGATTAATTGCCATCAGTATGGGTTTGGTGCCAATTTGATTATTATTGAAATCTAAGTATTGTGTTGGGTTTTAGGTGTTGTTTGGTTCCGCAATTTAAGTTGCAGTTTTGATCATTAAATTTCAACTTAAATTAAAATAAATTGTACTTAATTGAAAACTAAACACTTTAGTCTACTTCTCACCTCTAAGCATCCTATAAGATATTCGAGTTTAATATTTTTTCTTTCATTGTTTAATTTTTTCTTTGAAATATTAAATTAAAATCATCCAATCTATTTTACTTAATAGGATCCATAAATTTACATTCTTTTTAAATTATTAAACTACAATAACCAGGGCTCACCTCAAAGAAAGTTTCTTAGATGATGTCCACAATTTTAGTTTATACAAAATCTGATGATGATGATAACGATGAGAAGAATTTTCTTAAGCAATGATGATGAATCTTAAATACCCAAAAACCAAATAGTGAGAATCTTAAAAACACCATTGATATAAGATATATAATATCTAAACTTCTTCCCACTATCTCCATCTATTAAGTAATAATTCCAAATAGTAAGAGCTTTGTTTGTCAATTTTTTAAGTATTACTTTAGAAAGAAAAACTGGTGAATTATAAATAATGTTAAGAATATACAAATCGTTGGGTTTCATAACTAAACGCATTTTATATTTCATATACTTACAAACATCACTATTAATTAAAGGTGTACTCGAGTCGAGCTCGAATACTAAAGTGTTCGAATTTGACTTAAGATGAATATGCTCGAGCTCGAACCTGAACTTTAATTTTAATAAATAAAAATATTAATATAAATATAAATATTGGTTTGAGCTCGATAATACCTTATCGAACTGTTCAAAAACCTTTCAAGCAGGATCTTATAGTATTCGAGCTCGACTCGATAAGTTAATTGAACATAATTTTCAAACTCGAACTCGATGGAGCCAAATTTTAATCAAACTTGAACTTGAATGACTCGACAAAAGCTCGGCTCAAGCCTAACCCTACAATTAATCTCTTATGGTGTGATCATGAAGTTTTAGAAAAATTAAGGAGTCTCTAGCTAATTGGGCCTTGGCGTGCTTTAAAATAGAAGACAAACCGTTATACCATGAGGGAAAGCTTTTTGGGCTGGCTCGGTCCACTTGCATCATGAATATATTCAACCGACCGATTTTGTGTTGTGACAGCCTTTAATTATTGGGTCAGCCCAGTATGCACCAATTTCTTTTTTCTTTTCCTTTTTTGCAACAGATTAATATTGCAAACGTTTTTAAATTAATAGCTACTTGCCATTGAATAAGCATGAGTGTTTAAGATCTAATATTAATTGGTATTGATCATAATCCCTTTAAATGATTCCACAGATGTTGGATAACTTATGTCTATGTACAAAAATAATCACATCATTATCTGTTAAACCATAAAATTAAAAAAAAAAAATATTGCTTTCAATAAAAAAAAATTAAAAAAAAATCTTGCTTAATACACAAACAACAAAGAGGTTATAATGATCTAATTACATTATCTATTTATAGATTCTTATTGATTCGTTCTTCTCTCCTTGGGGATCATGACCTTTGTTAGGCAATTGTCTATAGGATAATATATTATGCAAAATAAGAAAAGCAAATTAAATTAAATAGGACGTACTGTCATAAACTAACAAATCTAAAAGACAAGAAATTAACTGTTTGTGCATTGTCTCAAACTCAGCAATCTTGTCCTCAATAACCAGTGCCACACGGCCGTACAATGTTGAATACCATCTTTTTGTTTTGGATACGAATTACTCTAAAATAGGGCTACAACATATATACTACTTTAATTTCCAAATTAACCATTAATTACTTGTTGTATTGAAAAACATGTTATACAGTAAGCTAATTGTGTGTCAAATGTCAATTATTATCTACATGGGACTGCTGCTTTATCAACTTTGTGTTGACATATACTTGGGAACTGAATTTTAGGTTTTTTTGTATTTGTAAATAAAGTTTCACTTTCACCAACAATCCTCTTTAGAAATTTCATCAGTTAGATAAACTAGCCATGGTAATTTGGTTAACATAATTATTCGTGTTTTTGGCGAAAAAAAAAAGTTCATTCTCCAATAAATGGCAAACATGCCACGATTATAATAAAATAATTATTTCACTTGTAAAAAAAGTTTTAAAGATAAAAAGATAAAAACCACAATAAACTTATTGCGCGACTTTGGCCCTTTATTGATTTTCTAGTCAACTATTCAAATCGTCCATCATAAATGATCATTTTTTGTATTTTCATTATAAAAAATAAAATCAAAATATTACATTCAAGTTCGAAAACGAATACACACACCCTCTCTACATACAATTTTATCTTAACTGTTACTCGATAGAGCACCAGAGGTGGATTCCATACCCTTGCCTAGCATCTTTCAGGTCTTAGTCCAAGTAATCAAGACCGACAGAGCAAGCTAGGAAGCATGCATCTATAATCTTTCTAGAACTAATAATTCTAGAACCCTAATACGCTACATAGAGTCCTAGCACCACACATGTTACTTCCTTGGCGACAATTATCAATTTTTGGACATCAACATTAATAAAGGAGTTTTTAAAACACTTCCTGTTTTCAAGAAACAAAAAGTAGGGCAAAATTTTTAGCTTCAAAACTATACTAAAAGTTGTCTCATAAAATTTTTTGATAGACAAAAATTAAAATTACATCTAAACCAAAATATGACGTGATTACAAATTTATCATTTAATATCAGTATGCATGTCTAAAATCATCATTAATGATAACATATAGCCGTATGGATTCTAATTAATTACTGACTCAAGTTCATGTATATGAGGAATACTGGGTGACCATCCAAATTAAAATATGGTTGTGAAAGGAGACTATTAACACAACTACAACCAAACTAGTTTAACTTTGGATTAAGAAGCTGATCTTAATTAAATGACCAACAAGATTCCACATGGTTTTACAACCAATCACGCCTTAATTTTTTTGTCGTGTTGCTTAATTAGTCTCTAACTAATCTGATTAACGATAATAGTCTATAAAGACTTGAATTAATTAACCCACATGTGAAAGGTTTGTGTTGGTCTTCTACAGAGAATAAATACAGATGGCATGCAACAGCCAACAGCCTTGAACCGGTAAGAGAGAGGACCTGTGACTATTGAGAAAGATGCAACGCAATGCCAAGATTCGAGGCATTAGGTGCCTTTCACATGGGGACTTTGATTAATTTAATTACCCACTTGATTAATTTTATTCTCCTTACTTTCCACTCCAACTTTAACTTAGCCATCTTTATAGACCTAATTCAAAGATATGATTGTTTATTGTAAGAGCTAGATTGAGATGGGTTCATTATTTGTTTAATGAAATGGACTTTGATTATTAGGATAAATATGACATAAAATAAAATTAATTTAAGTCATTTTCATTAAAGCTAGCTATGATAGTTTCTAAGCTTGCATCCTTTTCGTTGTCAACTTCTACAACTAATTCTCTCTCTCAAGTTAAGGTAATACCTCAGCTTCCCATGTCGATGAGACATTGAGACTCATGCCTTGTCCCTTGCGTGAGGCTAACATGATAGTTGGCCACCATTTTAATATATGAAAGAGTTGCCAGGACCATTGAAACATGAAAAAGATCAATTTTGATCATTTGAACAACGGAGATACCATAATCCAAGAGACAAGCAACTAATATATGATTAATCATATCTCATGGTAATATATAGTTTAGGTCAATTTGTTATGGTGATCCATTAAAAATAAAATCAATAAACAAAAAAAAAAAATCTAACTCTTGTCGATTATTAATTTAACTTCTACAATTACATGTGATCCTAATCAATGGTCAAACTATGTGATTCATATAACAATACTATTTTCAAAATGGTTGGAGTTATGACTTATGATAACAAACCATACCGTCAATGCCATTTGTAACGTTCTTCCTATGGTGCTAATTAATTAGAATTGAATTTTTGAGTTCCTTAGACCTATATATAATGAATTCAAACTAAGTTTTAATTGAGCTATTCGAGTTTGAGTTCGATCAATGCTCGGTTTATCGAGATTTGGGCTGAACTTGAACTAAAAAAATATATTCAAATGCCTTTCTGAATCAAATCTAAATATTTTACTATTCAAATCGTAAGACTCGCAAATGATTCGATAAATATTATCGAGCTATATAACTGGAGTCTTATATATTACTCCATTATGTTAACTTCAGGTAATAACTAATTGTATGGAACTTCATGCATTAGGATTCTTTTCATGCAAATGCATTTGTATGTAGTAGTTGAAAGGTTCTCATGCATCAATTATGACGGTATGAAAATTTATCTTGGCATGCAAATTAATTTATTTGAATTGTTAATATATTTATATGCGAGTTATCTCAGATTATAAAAAAAATAAAAGTAACTTATATATATGATTTGAGTTAAAAATTTCAAAACTTTATAAGTTTTTGAATTATATTAATGCACATATATATATTTCAAACTCCTGTTCGTGTGATATCTTATCGTGTGAAATATATTTTGGATAAAATGAGTCTAAATAGGTTCGATAATTCATAACGTATCTCGTACCTCAATATATTGATGTGACCATATATCACATTATGACCTACAAAAGAAATTTCTAATAAGTGCACCACAATTAGTGAAATCTAAATAATATAATCTTAAATGTCTTGTATATAATCTTCTTCTTTTTCATTCCATGTTTGACTTGAACAATTTTTTTTTATAAAAAAAAAAATACTTTGAATTTGTAAACAATTAAGTTCAAGAGCCTATCGAGTAGGATTCATTGTCTTTGGAATTTATGTTAGAAAGTGCAAAATTTTAACAAATATTAGAAGAATTTGATTGATTACTCTCATTTTTGAAATGTTAGTTAATATACTCCTATCACTTTGAGTTCATTAGATTACAAATTAACATATTTTGTACTATCGTTGAGAAATACTTATTACAACAAAATCCTTCGTTTAAGTCTTAATATTCTTGCCAAGGGAGAACCAAACAAAAATACAAGTAAAGAAAGGATAATTTCAACTCTAATGCAATCATCCACCTATGAGTAGGTTTGAATTGACTCGGATACTATTTTTAACGTCACGGATTTATTCTTGAAGAGTAATAGATAAATAAATATTATTTTACTTTAAGTTTATTGGATTAAAAATATATACGGCCTAGATTTCATCAAATTCACTACCAATATAGAATGTGTTATGATTTTATTCGTCTAATATTTTTCATGAAAAACTTCTCCATCTCAATATATAAGGTGAGAATTTCTAAAAATATATCATGCTTAATCAATTAAAGAGGCAATTTCTCAAGTAATAATATTTAAGACAACATTAGATTGGTTAGTTAAATAAGAGTTGGTAGTTAATTATATTCTCGTACTAGCTCCATTAGAAATTGAGTTCTGTACAACGACACAAATGTTCATTGAAAAACTGTTAAGGGTGTTGCGTTGACCGACCTTGAACATGGTTTTGTCATGTAAATCCAATAATGTTCACTTGATTGTCTGTTTGCTTCTCGATAAATTTAAAAAAGGACGGCAGGATCCAACAGAAAAGACGATGGCGCGCAGAATCTTATTCTTTTGATTGAAAAGGTTTCTTTCATTAGCTTTGTATGCCTGAAAATGCTATCTTTCTTAATTAAGAATTTCTTAAGAAACTTGAAAGTAAATGCCATAAATCATGAAAATATATTTTTTTCTCTGGAGAAAGAGAGATTAAATATGACGAGGAGCTTTGCGAAATAAGAATGCTGCCCATAATTAAATTTTATAGTTATAATAATAATTAAGACACAGTTAAACCATCGATTTTAATCACATGTAATTACAGAAGCAAAATTAATAATTTATTTATTGAAACGATGTTATATACAAATGGTATAATGATTTTTTTTGTTAACTGAGGAGTCGGTTCGGACCTCCTACACGCCTTAGACCCTAAACATTAAGGTACATGACCCTCACACTTCATACACCGGATAAGTGGGCTATTTAATTAAATAGCTTTAGAGTGACCACAAGTGGGCATGAAAAGTATTGAACTTGAGATCTCACACTGTAAGATCCCAAACTCTACCACTGAATTGCACAATGATTTGATTACAAGTTAACATAAGCCTGTATTATTCTATTACCCATACAGAAACCCACAATACAACCACAACCCACATAAAGTATGAGAAATAATCGATATATAAATCAGACAAATAACTTACACACCGTGAAAACCGAACTTGAGACATTGTAGTCTTAGAACCTCAACTTTAACCACAAGGCCAAGACCTCATCGACATAATTGACTAATAATTGACAGAGGCTAGACTAGTCCTTCTTATGTTTTACCGATTTTACTGTTAATGAATTACTAAGTGAAATGTGAGGGGTGATCCAATTTAGGGAGTTCGACTCTTCTGCTATAAAAATTAGTGAAGTAAAACGAGTAATACACTGTTTTTGCATATGTATTTGTACTTTTGAAATTTTAAAATTTAGTAAAAACCATTTTATAATTATCTAAGTTTATGTAAACGCTAGTAGTATAATTTAAGACTTAAAAAGACACAAAATAAAAAAAAATATTCTGAAATTTGTTCAAATTAACAAAAAGCTCACAGCTTGAAATTTGTTCTCAGGAAGATTTATAATTATATATGTTCGTAATTAATCTACTAACCCATTTCTTTTATTGATAACATAGCCCTACTTGACATCCTCATCATGAAATATTGCCCTAAGGCTGTTGGTTGTGGGCTGGCCTTCATTATGGCTTTAAGGTCAAACATTGATGTAATTAATTAACTACATGTGGCTTGTTAATTGGAGATTGATTGTCTCTTTGGTGGAAAAGCTTAAGCTAGTCAACTTCAACAAAACTAGAATATGTATCAACAGAAATATCGTTTATGTTTGGCTGTAATGACATTTCTAACTAATCAATCTAATCCAGGAATCCTTCGTGCAGAATATGGGGAGAAATTTGAATACTCTTTTGTCTAAATACTACTAAATTATGTTGTTAATGGCTCCAAAGGTCTAGCAATGGGACAAAGAACTTAAATAGGAAGTTATATATATATATATATAATTGGCTAATTTGAATAGAGTTATTTTAATAAAAACAATCGAAGACTATCACGAATGCAATTGATGGAGAAATTACTTGACAATGCTATTTTTACCCTCCAAGTCACAACTACACCATGTGTCTAAGTGCAATTCTTCTGCCCTAAAATTAACTTGGTTATGACACACTGGGGTGGTGGTTTAGTGATGTACGAGAGTTGGATCTTTTATCTTTTGAGTTTGATATTTTGTTCCGTTCATCTTTAGTATATATTTCGCAATGAAACACAAATTTAAATCTCGTGATTAAGAAAGTGTGGAGTCGTGATTTTATCAATGAAATTTTTTTTATAATTTAATTTAATTATAGTTCAAAAAATGAAAATGATTTTTTATTTTAAAAAAATTGAAAAAAGTGACAGTTAAGGAGTTATCAACGTATCACATTGTACGTGGTCTAATATTGATGGAAATATGCACCATTAATGAGCATAAAAAATGAGATTTAAGCTTTGCTCACGCATGTGAAAGTGAAATCCGTGTACATATATCAAAATATCAAATTTTTAAATAAAATTTCTATTATATTTAGCTCAATCTTACACAGTAAAGATATACATAGTGTCAAAATGAATTATCAATTCTAACACTATTAAGTTTCACTTATTATTAGTTACAGTAAATTTTTTTAATTGCAGAATCGATCAAAAAATCTTAACTATTTTTGATAAACACGTTTTAAGCCCTACATTTTAAAGTGAATGACCTCCACACTCTATTAATCGGAGAAACAGATTATTTAATTAAATTGTGATGTGTCGAACTTAAAACCTCATGCTGTGAGTTACAATAATTTTATTAAAGACAAAATTGATAAAACATATAAATGATAAGTAATTATCTTTTAAAATTATTATACAACTTTTAATTGATTAAAAATAATAATTAAAAATAATGGTATATATTGTACTGCTCAATTTGTATTTTATGTTGTAAAATTTGTATGAACCACTTTTAAATCAATTAATTCACATGTTACAGCACAAACTACATTATTTTAGTATAGAAAACTCTCATTCGTTACTCATGAGCAGTTGAAATTGAGGATAAGAGCAAAGAGGTAGAACTAGTGGGAGCATTAATTTGAGATTAATGAACAGAATGGATCAGACGATTTAAGGGCGATGTGGGGGGTCCACCATGCGGAAAGAGAGAGAACCGACAAAGAGCATCTTTTAATACATGGGTTTGCGTCCCCTAAGGTCAGGCAAGAGCAAGAGAGGGTCTTCTCTCTTGATCTCGATCTGTTTAATTTATTTTGTCATTTCTTTGAGGAGGTTGAAGCAAAGAGACGGCGGGGGTTTCAATAGCCAGTGCCAGTGGGGTTCTTGTGTCTGTCAGCGCCACCCACGCGTCTACAAAATACTGTTAGTAAATAAATTTTGCTTTTCTATAAAAAAAAAAAACACAGTGAATAATGATTATATAATAAGCTATTTTCCTTTGTTAGGGCATATTGTTATGGACCGCCATTACTACTTCACGGGGTGAATGTTAAAATGTTCCATTAATCTCACTAATATATATATATATATATATATATATATATATATATATATATATATATATATCAATATGTATACTGTACATACGTTGAAATAAATAAGAAAATGTAAGAATTGAATAGATTGACCCACAAGGAGAGGGGGAAGAGACACGTGTTCTGCATATAGAGCATGTGGACCATTGTAACGTTAAAGACTTGATTGAGAGATAAAGATTGAATTTGCAGAGGAAGTTAGAAGCTAGCAGGCCTCTCTCTCTTGTTACTATGATACATGACATTCAAATTTGAAGTGCCAGCTACTTTTTTCACTTAATTTATTTTACCCGGCCCGAGTGCCACTTCCCTTGCTGCAGTGAAAAAGGCGGTTCCATGAAAATGATCACCATAAAAGCCTGATTTTTCTCAGTTAGGGTTTACCCAGTTTTCTGTATTGTTTTATGCTTATTACGCAATATGCACATCTTGCTAATTTGTTGAAATTAGATTAAAAAAAAAGGGGTTAATTAAGCTTTCCATCAAAATGAGCTTTTTATATATATATATATATATATATATATATATATATATATGTGCGTGTCTGTGTAATAAGCAGTTGTCTTTCAGTTTACACAGTTGACGTTAGATAGCTGGTTTTCTGGATCTCCTGAGCTAAATATCAAACTTTCCATTAATTAATTTAAAAGCCACTTAGTACGTAGTACCATGAACAAGGAGCTGATAATGAAAAAGATGCTCCAAAATCAAAGCAATCATTTGGAACATGATTTTCAATTAGTGCTCAATATCTCATACTAAGAAGAAGAAGATATAGAAAGTCACTGCTCACTAGCTACCTAAATAAATCATGAGATGGGGAGATGGGAGTGGGTTAAATCTTGAAGATAAGTACATAGGACTATGTGTGTGAGTTAAGGAACCTTAAAATATTAATTTCTCTAACGTATTTCTATCTGTATCTATCTATGTGTATAGAGAGAGAGAGAGAGAGAGAGAGAGAGAGAGAGAGAGAACATGGAGTGCCGGAGGAGAGAAAAAGTGAGGGACCCATCCACCGCCCATACAGCACGCAGTAGTCTTCTTACTTACCAAAAAAAACCCAATCTTCCATCTATTTTTTTTTTTCCTTTCTCTCTCTTTAATCTCTCAAATATTATTCTCAATTTCTAACCCTAACCCAACAGAACTATTGCTATATCCCCAACAGAAACCTATTACCTCTTCTCTTCATTTCTCCCAAACCCTCAACCACAAAGCACAAAGAGAGAGAGAGAGAGAGAGAGAGAGAGAGAGAAGTAGAGATGGTAAATTGAGATCGATCAGCTGAGAATTTGGTGGATGGGTGACATCAAAAATCCACTCATTCTCTCCTTTCTAGTGAAGGCAAGCAGCTAGCTCATTAAACAACCCAAAAGAGAAACAAAGCAAAAAAGAAAGAGCATACTCCCTTCCCCAGCAGCACTCATCTTATTATTTTTTTTAAAATTTCTTCCACTAGCTTTCTCTCCTTTTTAATTATAATTACCAAATCCTTTACTCCTTTGTGTTCCCATTAATTTCTTGCTCTCTCTAATCATCTTAATTTCTAATCAAGCTGAGTGCTTTGTTTTTGAGATTGTAAAACAAAAGAAAGAATACATAAATAGTATAATAATTACTATGGATCCAGTAACGGCTCATGGTCATTCTCTTCCTCCTCCTTTCCATACAAGAGATTTTCAACTACACCTTCAACAACAACAACAACAACAACATCACCATCAATTCCTTCAACAACACCATCACCAACAGCAGCAGCAGCAACAAAATTCTGAAGACGAAGCGCAAAGCGGAAGCAGCAGTGGCCTTAACAGACCCCTCAAAAGAGATCGTGACGACACCAACAGCAGCGAAGGCAAAGAACTCATCATCGCAGGAGGAAGCAGCGAAGGAGGAGGATCAGATCACATCAACAGAAGGCCAAGAGGAAGACCCGCCGGGTCCAAAAACAAGCCCAAACCCCCAATTATCATCACCCGCGACAGCGCCAACGCGCTACGCACCCATGTCATGGAGATAGGAGACGGCTGTGATATCATAGAGAGCGTTGCTACCTTTGCTAGGCGTCGCCAGAGAGGGGTTTGCATAATGAGCGGAACGGGAACTGTCACCAACGTAACCCTCAGGCAACCAGCTTCACCCGGTGCTGTAGTCAGCTTACACGGTCGCTTCGAGATATTATCCCTCTCTGGCTCGTTCTTGCCGCCGCCTGCACCACCGGCAGCCACGGGGCTAACCATTTACTTAGCCGGAGGGCAAGGACAGGTTGTGGGTGGGAGTGTTGTTGGTACCCTTATATGTTCGGGTCCGGTTGTGGTCATGGCTGCTTCATTTAGTAACGCTGCGTATGAGAGGCTTCCCTTGGAAGAAGAGGATCAGATGCAGATGCCAATGCCTGGAGGTGGTGGAATCGGGTC
Organism: Bretschneidera sinensis; assembly: GCA_023935145.1. Taxonomy (NCBI): domain Eukaryota; kingdom Viridiplantae; phylum Streptophyta; class Magnoliopsida; order Brassicales; family Akaniaceae; genus Bretschneidera; species Bretschneidera sinensis. Next base: position 33,893,535 of record CM043698.1, read on the forward strand.
GCCGACAGGAGGGGTCACGGGGCAGCAACAGCAACAGCAACAACAACAACAGGTTTTGACTGAGTCCAATAATGCAAGTACTCTATTTCATGGATTCCAGCCTAATCTTCTCAATTCCATCCAGTTACCTTCTGAGGCTGCTTATTGGGCTGGTACTGGTCGCCCTCCTTATTAATTACTTTTTTTTTTTTTTTAAGTTAATTGTGACGATGGTAATCTGAATCGAATTCCAAACATGTCATCACACGAGGTGAGATGGGAGATGCCCTCCGTTTTGGTTAGTTAGCACAAGCTTTCCTTTCAAGGGTTAATTAAGGAGATTGGTGTAATATTGATCAATTTGGTTTCATATAATTCTTCATGATCAATTTGTATACCAATTAAGAGATCAAACATGGGCTTTGTAGCTAGGAATTACTTAACTGGGGGATTGTTAAGCAGCACATCGATTTCTTTCAAGCTTTTGTTTCGCTTCATTTAGACGACTATTAGATTTGTTTTTTGTTTGTCGGGTTAATTTTATGATTAGATTTTGTATTCCAGCATGTTGAAAATTGAAGGAGTGGTGTAAATTCTATTTAGCGCTTTTGATTTTATGAAAATAAGAGTAACTTAATTAGCATCGATGTTGTTTTGCAATTGAAAGAAGAAATGATTGAATGGTAAAATTAAATAGTTAGAGGTAGCTACATTTCTTTTCTCACCAAAGGTTTTTATTTTTTGTTAATTGCAGCCTCTTGTTTAATTATCTTTAATTTTAATTACTTATTCTAATATGAGTATGAGATTTTCAATTAATTTGTTTCATTAGCTACTGGTAGTAGCCACTAATATATGAAGTTTAACTTTCCCCCCACCAGTGCATTTCATTTGTTTAGATCCAATCCAGGTAGATATACAGTTTTCTATATTCATATTTTCTCTATAAAAACCACATTCATCTTTTAAGTATTATTTTATGATAAACCCATGATCATCTCTGGTTCTCTTTATTGGTATATATGAACAGCTTAATTCCATATATATAGGCAGAAGAAGAAGCATATAAATTAGTTACAATTGATCATTTGAGTACAATTAATGTAGTACTACAAATGTACAATCATTTCATTTTAGTGTTCCTTTCGAAAAAAATTCCTTTTATCTAGTGTTTATGCTAATTAGTTGAGAAAATTAAGGTCAAAGGAAGGGAATAGAATTAAAGGTAGTAACGACCGGTTTGAATGGGTTGGCAAGTAAGGTGGAAAATTGTTTACGAGAGAGAAGCAAAGAGGTATGGGCTTCTTATATTTATAGTACTATGTACTGAATTTAATTTTAGATTTTTTTAAGGGGGAGCTGGGAGGGGGAGAGAGAGATAAGGGAGACATGAAAATATTTGGGTACTGGTTTACACGTGCACTTGGTCAGAAGAAAAGCTCCTTTTCGAGGCAAACCACAACATGCACTTCCATAAAAAGGACACATCCTTATGTGTTATAGTACTATATATAGAAGAAAACTAGGACCCTCTCCCTCTATTTTTCTCTGCATGATGCAAAGAATAGATGATTTGGGTAGCAGGCAGCTAGCTGTGTTGTGTTCAAAGTGCAAGAGGAGGCAAAGATATCTACTTCAGATTCTCTGCATGCACTGCTAGTTAACTCATCCATATCTCTTTCAGTACTCACTTTGCTTTTATTGGAGCATGCACTTAAAAAGCTAAGGTACTATATATTCAAGTTTCTTGTACTTATCGAGATATTCTTTACTTTGAACTCTTCTACTGCAGTACATTTTTTTCCTCTTTTCTCTTGTCCGATCTATCAACTTTCTCTCTTCTTCTTTTTTCCTTCTGATATAGGAGTGATTTAGTTAATTTGTTATGTTGTGGTCTTCTTCTTCTTCATTTTGGTGAGGTTATAAATTGTAGAGAGAATTTAAGGGTCTGGAATGGAGTTGGGGTTAGGGTTTTAAACTGCCTAGTCTTTGGAAAAGGGGAGGCATATTGCAACTTAGTAGTTAGCTAGAAGAAACACGCAATAACATACATATATTTTTAATATTACTACCTTACTCATACACACACACACACAGATTCTTCTTCTTCAGCCATTTAAGCTGCATTGCTGTTGGTGATTATAAGTAGATTGTGGAAGTTAATTATAGATTTTTAATATTACTACCTTACTCATGTTAATTTGGAGCAAATTTAAATTTTTACATGCATGATTAAGACAATTGTCATAATTAACCTTAACTAGCATTACATTTTTCCTCCCATGAGAAATTTATACTACCTCTGTACCTTAATTTTAATCACTTTTTTTTTTACTTAAGTTTGACTTTAATTATTATATATTATTTTAAAAATATATAAAAAATATATTTTAAAAACTTTTAAACTCTATTTATGTATATATGAAGAAAAAAAATTAAATTTCCTTAATGATTTAACAATAAAAAAAATAATTCATTTAATTAGTTAAATAATAAACGTGACAAAAATTATGAGACAGATGGAGTAGTAATTAATAACTATATATATGGTTTCTCTATTAATCAACATGATATATACAAGCTAGGCTACTTTAAAATTTTCAAACTCTTCTTAATTTGCTTAATAATATCTGTAGTTGAAGAAGAAATTAAATGTCTCGAATTGCAATTTTTGCTTCTAGAATTAAAAGGAACTTGATCAAAAGCCATCATGTAAGCTCGCTCCCTGGGTTTCAATGGTTTTTTTCTTTGGTATAAGGAGTCTTGGCAGGTTTATCTAGTATATGTTTTTTTCTTCCTTTAATCTATTAACTAGCCATCAAGGGCTTGCACGATGCATACAGGTGCAAATCATTAATCTTTTTTTTTTCTTCAATTAATTGCGATGTTTGAGAGTATAAGATTTGAATTTAAGTCCTCCTCTTGATTGATATGGTTAATCAACCACGCAAATTTGAAATTTGATACATGTATAAATATGTAATTAGTTGTGTTAACAACTAGATGTAGCGCTCAATTTAACACAACCAACAACTATTAAGTCATTATAACTCTCTAATGTAAAAGGAGCTCTAATTTTGGATAAAGAGAGCTGTTATTGTGTAGGTCGGGAGAAATATAAATATGTTAAAAGTGTGTTTAGTCGTGAAAAATATTTTTTATTTTTTATTTTCATTTTCTTCGACACTCTCCTCAACAATTTACGCCTTCTTAATATAATTTGAAAAACAAATATTTTTATTTCCCATATCATATATATATTGAAAAAATGAAGAAAAAAAATTGTTTCCTAACTTTTTCAATATTGTGTTGAAAAGAGAAACATTATTTTAAAATTATATTAGTAATGTCGAAATTATTAAAAAAAAGTTTGAAATAAAATGAAGATAAAAAATAAAAAATATTTTCTACAACCAAACGCACCCTTAGTTTTCATCATTTTATCTTACCAATTAAACCAGAAGGCTTCTGCCTACGCTTATTTTAATGCATGTAAACAATACCCAAGAAGATGAGGAAGAAAAAATTTATAAATAGAAACTACACAAAATAAGAAGTGTTATCAAGTGTTTCAGTATTATGGCTTAAAATCTTTAAGCTCAATCGAAGCGCAAAACAGATTATAATTAATCTTTGGGGATCGTTAGTTTGAGAGCCCATCTCTCAATATCTTTTGTACCTAATTTAATTATAATAAAATATCTCTCATAGTCGTAAAAGTTTTATTTTCAAGAAACACATAAATTTTTATGTTTATTTTTCGTTGGATTTATGTGTTATTCTTAACATTAATTAAAAGAGACATTGCTTTTAAACTTTAATAACTTTTTCAATTGATTGATGGGTATAGTTACCTTTTCACCACAATTATAATTCATTTCTGTTTATAGAATTTTTATTTGTCGTTTAAATAAAGACAAAAAAGCTGTGTTTTAGTGGGGCACTAAACAATTGTTCTCCGTCTATGAGATTCTTTTTTATTTCGATGCGGAAATTTGGATTAAAAAAGTTGTTTGTTTTGTTAGTAAAAAAGTGAAGAGAAAATTCTCAACTCGCTGTTTCTCTCTCCTCTCAATCTTGGGTCTTATGTAACGTTGACAAAGAAAATAAGTTTGCATTTTCCTATTGTTTTATAGGATTAAGAGCAAATTTAATTTGGACTTCCTCGTGACAATGTTTGATCCTTTATTTTTTTGGGTAAATGACAATGTTTGATCTTACAGACACCAATCTCTGCAGCAATCTGAATTTAATGCACTAAAATTTTCATTTTCTTTCACATTAACAATGGCATTCTTCAGTCTTGAGCTATCAACTAATACCAAACCCTAAAAATATGCAAATTTACTAACACAACTTTAGTAACAGAAACAAAAGCTGCTACTCAAACAAATCAATGATTACAATATGAATAACATCATAATTTATTTCTTTACAAGGATAAACTAAATAGATGTTATTTTCCTAGTATTTCATCCATATACAAATCAATTTTTTTTATAAGATTTTTTTTTTTTTTACATTAATTAGAAGGTACGCAAGGATGGCTTCAACCGTGTCAGTATATTCACATATGAGATTACATAACAACAATTTCATTAACAAATCAGAGGTTCTGTGTGTACTACAAATGACAAAACTGCAACAAGAACACCGATGTAAGGCCTCCTGCTTGATTACCTGAAGAGAGATTAATCTTTCCGGTTCGATTTAGTAACAGTAATTAAGATGCTCTTCATCTTCTGCACCTCCAGTCCACTTAAAATAAAATAATTCCACCAATGCATCAATAATCTATCCGTAGCCGCCTTAATTCAGCTACGAATGTGGTACTGGAAGTTAGTGTCCGATGTGCAAGACTCCTTATGTCTTCTCGTGAACAGTCTCGTGAGATGCGAACCAGCTCCCACAGGGCATCTCCGCTAATCATGTCTTTTGCATTCACTTCTACAACATAGTATGTTTAAGCTTGTCTAAGATGACATTCAATGTAATCATTTTGTTCAAAGTTGGAAAAGAAAAAAGCATATTTACCATGCTGTGCTAAGTGGCAGAGTGCAAGCTCAATATGCCGCCTGATTGGTGAGGCTTCGTTGTTAGCATTCTGTACAATCCATGGAAGTGCACCATCCTCAATCAGAAGTGACCTCCCAGTTTTGGCTCCTGTACATTTGACATCAAATTAATTCAGAGGAGAAGTTGATTGGATTTCATTTATGGAAAGATTTATATGTAATTTGACTTGGTATAAGCAGACTCAGATTTATTAAGCTAGCTAGTATCAGAAAATCTTCAAAAATCCGTCCGAACTATTTACCTTGAGTTGATGCTCGTGACTCGCATTTGGCGAAGTTTGCTATTCCACGAGCAACTTGTGCAAGAACATCAGGATGTCCACATCTGACCATTCCTAGCAAAGCTTTGATACCACCTTCACCTCTTAGCTTTGTCTGCAGTTTATCTGGGTGATGAAATCCAGAATACTTGGTCACAATAGTATATCCCTGGTAATATACTAACAACCCGACACAGCATCCCATAATGCCCCTTAATGGCTTTACCACATTTCTTATTTGAAAACGCAGCTCAAATGAACTTCATATCACATAAGAAGTGTACTTGATTTGTCTTGAGACCAAAACTGCCACAAGTAATTGATACTTCTTCCCTCCCCCCACCCCTAACTAGGACATAATTAAGACCTTAGTGGTCACATCATCATGAAAACATTCACAATAAAAATAACATAACAGAATTTCTATAAAAAATAAAAAATAAAAAGTTTCACTTTTCTATGTAAATCTAGTTCCGTAGAAAAGTAGCCCGTCAATTAGCAAAAAATTTAAGGAAAAAATGCAGTCTTCTGTCCCCATTATGATGACAAAGAAATAAAGGAAAACATTACTGAAAAGTAGCCCATCAATTAGCCAAAATTGCAAGACTATTACTCAAGAGGGATGGTATGAGACTTCACTGTTGGTGTAGGTAAATAACCAAGGAAAAAAGAATTAAAAGTGAAAGTCTTTGGAGGCATGACTCAAGAAGAGCCCACTATTATGGACATGTCAAGAATTTGAACAGTCAAAGTGGCAAGATACGGGGGGCAGTGGCTATAGAATCAAAGAAACAAAAAATTTGGAAAGCCTATGAAAATTTGGTTGTTTTAGTCTTTGGGGATGGGGCGATGGCCCTTGTATGCCCCCCTTAGATCCATCCCTCCCAAAATGTATATACACTAGCTTTTTTTCAATATTAATAAGCAGGGATGGAATTAAAAAGAATTCAAGGAGTTTACCATTGCCACAGAGATTCGCTACTGCTCCAGCGACCATCCGGAGTGTTTGGGGATCTTCAGCATTGGCTGCTGTCATTGACAACAAACTAATGCCCCCTTGAGACATTATCAGTTCCTGGTTGGTTTCTAATAGGGCACATAAAAGCATTATATAAAAGTGAGGAGGAAATCAAATCCATGAAAAGTGGCAATAATAACATATGTTATACAAATAAAGGATTTAAATTTTACCATTCATTGCAAGATTGGCAATTGCACCTGCTGCGACTCTATGTATGGTCTCATCTTCAGAGTTTTTAAGAAGCATCAGCAAGGATGTGAGACCACCAGCTTCTACAATCTTCTGCTGGTTTGTTTCTGCCCGTTAGAGAGAAAGTTTTGTATTACTGTTACCAGACAGTTTAGAAGAGCAACTGCTGACTGCCATGATAGCGCTTATCATATGTATGGAACGAATGCTTCAAGCACTAGCAATTAAATACAATGCAACTATTTTCTCAACCCCAATTAAATAGAACTAAGAATGCTGGTGAGAATTTTGACAGATATAATGAATGAATTTTTTATTTGATTTTGCATACAGCAGAGGACTTGCTCTTCACATTAACTGTACATGGAAGCTTTGATTTGCTTACTCGTTACAACCTTTCATGGCTATTCATAGCAGTCTCCACCATTTGAAATATATAAAGCGTGTCAGAAGTTGTCGAAAAGTTCATTAAGGACGAGTGTTAAACATTAATGTACATTTCCACCTCAACCTAAAGTATCTGGAAGTACCAAAGAATATCGAAACTACTAGATAGGCAAGTCAGTTTAATTAGGATAGGTACAAACCAAATAAAACAATATCTGTGACTTAGAAAGAGCTCTAGTATGGTGGTGGACCTAGGTTGGCTTGAGTGAAGCAAGACATGCTTTCACAATTAGTTCTGTATGATGGAGAGTGAGAGCACCACCCTACCAAATAAACTATCCATAATTTTTTTATAACATACAATATAATATAATCTAAACCAATACTGCTATGTTTATGTACAACCATCAGACTCACAGCTATTGGCGGAGAGCAAGTGCCCCAAAACTCCTATGTATGTAACTAATCCAATAAATAAAGCATCTCATTTTATCCAATCAAATAAAATGTATATATTTATTTACACTTGTCAAGATTCTAAAACCTTATTCGGAGGCACTATTAAAACAAAAAACATTGATGCAGTAAAACAGTTTACAACCTATAAGATTCACTAAAGCAGGATCTCGAGCAACAAGAACAAACTTAAACATGGGATATGGCAACACTGTCGAGTCTTATTTAGAAGCAAGTTAAAATTACGGCAAATTAGATTAAGCCAGTGGTAAAACAAATTCGTAATAAGAAGAATACGAAGTTAAGATTATACAAAGAGACAAATAGAGAGAAACCTTCAGCCGCTAGATTTGCTACCACTTTCACAGCATGAATCCGCACATCGGCATCTTCTGCTTCAAGCAATGATAAGATCTTTTGCAACCCCACTGGAGTATAGGATTTTATTAGGAAAAAGAAAGGTAAACAAAGTAAGATGACTATACATTAGTATAATCAAATAATAATAAACATCAGTACAGGAACTATCACCTTGTTCGAAGAGTTTGGCTATAGAGGCTTTCTCTCCATTTCCTGAATCTTTGACCTGTGGATGCCTAACTTGAGACATAAGAGAATCCAGACCACCAGGAACTTTCCCTGACCCACCTCTATCAAGTCTTCTTCTAGTCTGCCAAGATATACCAGTCAATCTAAATATAATTTTTCAGATATTATGCGAGTGCATGCATACGTATGTCATGGACATATGTTATATACATTAGAAATATGATGGAAGTGACATCCTATAGACTGCTGGTTTCTCTAAGGACTTCTATTCCAAAAGAAATAAGCCTCGATAACACAAACTCATATGATTATGTTCTTCATAGATATAAATTTCTAGCAAGTAGGAAAATTTTTATAACTCAATCAATGATAAGCAATGAAAACTTATGGAACCCTCATTTCGCTCAAAAGTTCCTTTTTTAGATATTTAAATTACTATGTTAAAGCCCCATTGATTTTTGTATAATTTTCTGAAAACTTCAAAATATAAGAAACCAAATATAAATTTTCTTTCAACAGTCAGGTCATAGTCAAGCTAAACCAAAGTCACCAAAAAACATAGCATATCATCATTTTTAACTATTTCCTTAACAAAAACCAAAAGAAAATTCTCAAATTTGCATAACCAGGATGTTCCTCTAATTGGACTTTTGAACAGCAACTACATAATCACTGAATACATCTTTCTTTCTAAATATCACCTCAAAAAATAATTCCTTGACAAAATCTTAAGTCAAACAGAAGATAAAACATAACAAGTGAGAATCAAATATAGGCTCTTTCTTCCGAAAGTGGTAGCATGTAGAGTTCCTACATTCTATGGGATTTGATACCAACGAAGTGTGGTTTCCAAAATTTAATCAAACAACAACCAACTTCAGCAATCTCCATAAACTATTCAAACCCCAACTCAATTACTCTATGATGAACAACCCTAAAGAACAAGGGACCTACCATCTACCTCATGTACAAGAAGAATTCCTTGGAAAAGGAATACTTGGTTACCGAATGATGAGCAAACAATTAAAGAGTAAGGAAAAGGAAAAGATGGAAGAAGATCACTAACATAGAGGCAACAAATTTAAAAAGCACACCAAGCTGAGCCAGAATGTTTAAAGATCCTACTATAGCGTACCTCATCAGCTTCAAAACTTAATTGAAATAATTGACTTTGTAGAATTGCTATTTCCCCATCAAGGTTCTCTTTCTGGCGTGCCTCATCTTCCAACATTTTCCGAAGTTTTATAATCTCAGAATTTGCTGATGCCTAGCACATAAAAGTTATAGCTCTGTGAATAACAACCCCGGAAAAGAAGAAGAAAGCTAAAATGAAAAATACTGAGAGACACAAGCAACATACTTCTGACTTTTTCCATTGAGTTAGTTGATTTTTAAGATTAATTACGTCCTCCTCAGCAGCCTTCCTCAGTTGAGTTTCTTTTTGAAGCAACTTTTTCACTTCAGTAACCTCCTCAACAGCAGAAACCGCGGCACCCTACGCACCATAACAAAAAAAGTTAGCTGTAAGTTGAAAAGGGGGAGGGGGTACAAAAAAAAAAAAAGGTTTGGATGACCAAAGAAGGTTTTAGTTCTTGAGAGATGAGTAAGCACTAAGCCAATGTTGAAACTTACGGTCATGAAAAGAATCAAGAATCAAGAAACTAGAAGAGTAGTGTATTTTTTTCTTCTAATAAATACCTAAAGAGTCCTGTATTAATATCAGTAGGTTTAAAATAGCAAGCAGCCTTCACAAAGCATAGGAAGGTGAGTTCAGAAATAAATGCTCACCGTTCAAAAGTTTTTAAACCCTTGAATTCTATTGCCATCTTCCACCCATTATATATTACATTTGAAGTTCTTTTATCTTTTCCATTGCATTGAATAAGATAGTCAAAAACTACATCTTTAGAGGGATCGTCCACATCATGTCATGTCAAAGTCGGCTCTCTTTGTAGTCCTCAAAACTACCCATTGCGATACTGCAGAGTGTCTTATTACCACTTCACTCATCAATCCACTTAATAATATCCATATTTTCACATACAATCCCATTTCACTTCTTCTGTTCAGTTTTTTCTATAAAAAATTAAAAAAGAAAAAAAGGAAAGAAAAGAAACTTGTTGGGAAGTGTTGAGACGAGTTGCTCAGTACAGGATCATATTAAAGTTGACGGGATGCTCCCATTTTACAGCAGCCTAATAAGGTACACCAAAACATATATCACTTAATGGTATCCAGGTGGATTATTGAAGATTAGAATAGATTATGTGATAAATTAAGAAAACTGAGTTCTAATATGTGTTCTATCTTTGTGGTGCTTTCATATGGAGTTCTTTATTGTCAAATTTCATAATAGCATCTAAACAAAAACCATTTTCTGAAGCAACCTTCCAACAACCCCACCCCAAAAAAAGACCTTCCACCCATTTTGGAGTAAACAAATTGCGGTTGTCACGAAGGTTGAAAGGGCTAACCAGGAGCGAAGTGTGTACTTCATCTATTTGATTTTCTCTTTAAGAGTATAAATAAAGATCAAATGACAGACAAAAGAAAAGAATAGGTTGACAATAATTTTACTATGATAAGAGAAAAATGATGGTGAATTGGGATAAAGCATTTCAAGATTTACTAATTGGATTCGGTAATGATATTGTTAGGTACTCATCATACCAGAATTATATCAACCTGACAAAAGGAATGATATGAGATAAACACCGTCTTTTCTTTTTACCTACTCTAGCTTGCAGTCTGTATTATATGACAATATACATTATCTGTTCACCACAGGATTACCTTCCCATTAGATGTCGCATCAGAGCTATCATCTTTTTCACAGCCCAGCTTTTGCTGATTCATCACCCATTTCTCCTCAAGCTTCTTTATCGATTCCATACAATCTTTCTGGTACTTCAATCTTTCCTTCTACAAAAGGAAAAACATGGATTTGCATATTCAGTTAGGAATTAGAGAACTCAAAGGCAATAGATCAAGCGTGTTAAATTGCTAGAAATTTTAAAGTGCTAATTAAGTTCACTGGCAATAAAAAAGATTTTTTCTTTTTCCCCTTCCCCACTCTTATAACATGTCTCTCATCTGCAAAGTGCTTCAGAACAAAAAAAAGTGTTTTTGCAGTGAAGCAAACTTCTCCAAATTATATAAACATGTCAACATCAAATACCTTTTATAAAGGCAAAACAGTACAAGCACAAGCAGCATATAATTGAATCCAATATGAAAAGCTAGAGGGGCCGTGTATTGATTCAACAATTTGTGAAGTACTAAAAACCACAGAGGGGCAGCAATTACTTGATATTCCTATTATACTTTAGAATAAACCAAAAGACAGACACCACTGTAAAAAATTCCTCAAAGTTGACCTATGACCTGCTCTCTCTCTCTCTCTCTGAAAAGACATAGAGAATGCAAATATCATGTTGAGATATAAAGACTGCAAGAACTCACCTCCAATGCATCATCATAACTTCTTTCGACCTCAGCAATCCGATTTTGTGTTTCTATGGCTATTCTTTCAATTTCGTCCTTAAAAGCTTTTTCCTGCCTTTCATTTTCTGCAATGAGTTTTTCCAACTGTATGTCTAGCCTTCTAGACAAACTTTTGTAATCAAATTCTTCCTTTAGTTTCAGCATATTTTCCACCTTCATGGCCTGTGAGAGGCACAAAAATGCAACTACTTGATAATCAAAGGCCAAAGTTACAGGTCGTTTATAATATTTTCAAAAGTGCCTCAAGAAACATTCACCAGCGTCATAAATTAAACACTAACATGAAAGATGTAGAGCAGAAAACGATATTGAAAATTATTTGGAATGCTGACGTTAGTAGGAAGCTATAGAATTGAACATGTGACAAGCATACCAACTAGTTCAGATAGGCATTTTCAAGTTATAAAAGAACAAGCAGCAACTATGGAACCCACCCTCTGCCCAAACATTATAGTGCTTGCTGTCTCTCCTCGATGACGTGGGGATGGACCAATAGTAATAACCAACGAAGTTCTCGCTGTGCCTGTTAAAGACTCACAGTTTAGTCAGGCAACACATATTTCAATATTGAAAGATAATGGCTCTTAATTGTTCAAATGCTACATCATGGAAATAATAATAATATATATAAAGAGAGAGAGAGAGAGAGGTCTAAACTTGAAATCAGTGTAATTGAAGGCACTGCCAATAATGAATAACCCATAACTTAAAAACAAAATACTAAAAGATGGATGAGAATGTGATATGCCCCCATACATGGCCCTTTTGAATGTGATATATACATCTGCAGATCACTGCTACGAAAGCAATCCGATATGCCAAAGATCACATGAGAAGATGATCCCAAATACCATGATTACATATTCTATATCAACACTTCTTAAGAGCTTTTACCAAGATAAGAGTGCATTACAATCTAATGGCCAAACAATCCAATCATCCAACTTTCATGTCACTTATAAGAAAAACATAAAGTATAAATTCCAGCCCTCTACAAACCAAACCATTCAGCAGTAGGAAACGGACAAAGTCGAGAAGGTCAAAAGAGCTTGGACTCAAAGCATTTCTACAATTAAATATGCATACATCTGGTTGAAGGGAAACTGTACATAGATGATTTGATCAAAATTTGAGTTGAAACCTTAATATAAAAAAAAACACCATTTTACTTGCCTCCAAATGAATCTCGAAGCAATCTAGTAAGCTTTGAATCGCGCACTGGAACATGCGCACTATTCTCTGCCAGTGCATTAATGCACTTCCCTAATGCACTTAAGGACAGATTGATAGATTTAGCTTCCTCTAGTGTATGTCCCTCACTCCCTGAACAACAACAAACAAAAGAGCAAACTTCAACATGTGATGAAAAAGTTTACCCCTAACAACTATACCTAGAAAAGTAGACAAAGAATAAGAAACCATGAATCTCTTTTACATAATAAACCCTGTAGGAACTATAAGCTTCTGGCCAAGGAATAAAAAAATGATTTAATATCAAGAGATGTTTTATTTGGAACATTGCAATAAAAATTGCTCAGTCACTTACAGCTCTCAATCTCTTAACATACATTTAACAGGTACAGATGTGTTGTTTAATAGACAAGCAAGCTACCTTGAAAATTCATGAAATTATTTTATCAGCAACATAAAATTTGCTGCAAGCTTACAGAAATAATCAAAGTAGGATATTTTAGTATTTTACATTGAACGACCACTTAAACATATCCAGAAGCAAGATGCAATTTTTTTAACAAGTCAAATATCATCATATGCACTTGTTTTCTGTACACAAAAATAAAGCAAAAACTACCCAAGACAAATATATAGGTTGCATGCAACATCCTGAAATATGAATAGAAAGTAACAAGCTTTTTCTGTGAGTGAAGACTTTGACCCTTAGAAAAAAAAAAATAGCCCAATTCCTTCTCTTTTCTTTGGTTGGGGAGGGGGAATTCTCATGTCCATTTACTGCATGCACTCACCTGATTTGTCAATACGCTCTGAACCAGCAAGATCTACCACAACTAGCTTTCCCTTCCGAACAATGGGAGGCTTACAAGTTTTAAGCATGTGGGAGTTGTTACCGTTTTCACTTGAAAGAGTTGAATCTCTTCCTTTTACAGACCTTTTTACATGTACCTGCAGCAATAGAGATATTTATTAACGCTCCACCGCGATTAACATGCAACTTTTAAACTAAATGCCAATTAGTTCCAAGTTCTAACAATCTAAATAGTGCCAAAAATCATTAGATTAAATCTATATACCATTAAAATAGCATGGCTACGAGAAGATTCAGTATTCAATTTTGTGTTTGCAGCAAAGCGGTGAGCTTCTCCTAATCGTAGTAGGTCTACAAAACTCTGCTGGTTCCTAATTTCAACCAGTGTAGCCCCAGGTAATGCAACATCTCCAGTTTTTGTGTCTTCCACAATCGAAATGTTATCATTAGAAGGATCAAGAAGGTCCTGTATAGTCTCCATATAAAGCTGCAAATATTTTTGGTGTACAAGAAAATTAGGCAGATTACTCGAAAACCAAGAAAATGAACTTCCTTAACGTAGTTACTATTGAAAAATAAAATTACAATATTCAGACACTTAAAAGCAAGATCTATGTAAAAGGCTAACAACCTGAGAGTAGGAGATGGAGACAGAATCTGTCTCCAAAGAAACATCTGCGAAAATATCCTCCATAGCACGCACCATTATTCCACGATCAGCAGTATCTTCCTCTCCAAGTCGTCCAAGAGTATATGTTTTGCCAGTACCAGTCTGCCCATATGCCATGACTGTCCCATTGTAACCATCAAGAACACTCTACAGAAGCAAGTTATGAAAAGCATGTTAAGTAATAGTTAAAAGACCTCACAACTTGGGTGGAAATGCAATACTCAAGCAACATAACATGTTACTTTGAATGACTTGCAGAAAGACTAGGTTACTCCATTATCATAGGTTTATGATATAGAAAGACAAAAATCAGCATTATCAACTGCTGATAGGTAATCCAAAATGCACCACCTAATTCTTCACTAATCAAAAGCTGGTGTGTAGATAACTATGAATTTCTGAAGAAAAAAAAAATTATCTTTGACGTAGCCATACCTCCACAACAGGCTTTGCAACAACTTCATAAACCCGTTTTTGTGATGCAAACTCTGTGAGCACTTCATCAAACTCATAGGTATCTGAATCCCAATTGTTCTTCCGAAGTTTCAACCTTTTAAGCTGAAACATGTGAATAAAGTATAAACAACTATACCTTGACAAAAATAAGTCAGTCAATATAACGGTTAACTATCAACAATAAGATGAAGATTTTGCAAAACTACAAATGCATCAGGATACCTCTGGCTGTAATTCTACACAATCAGCAAAATCAGCATCTGCCACCACTTCCTCTGCATTACGTGGTCGCAATCTTACAGCTACTCGAACCCTCCCAAGAACTACACAGAGCCGTAGCAACATCAAATGAACAATTAAGAAATACAGCTTAGGATACAAAATTTTACAAGTTATCTAGCAATCTACAACTGATGTTCTTAGTAACAGCCTACACCTTTTTCTTGACCCAAAAAAATAAATAAATAAACTTCTGAATAGCCTAACATTTACTGCTCCGAATTAAGATGGGGGATTCATGTAAAGGATAAACACTTTTTACAGTAGAGGATAGCTTACCAAGAATCTTATTGCCAACTCTTTAACTAACCACGCCACAATAAAAATCAAAATTTTCAAAATGAAAACTTGAGTAAAGCAAGGTGAAACCAAAAAATCATGACAATGTGACTATACTAATTGAAACCAAAAAAAAAAATAATAAACCTGAAGCATACAAGTGAAACTTCAAATTTTCCACGTCAAAACCATACATGCAAAAAGGCTCATTGAATCAGCAACTCTTTTTACTGGCTACTTAATCCACGTACACACAATCTAAAACCAAAAGGAAAAGAAAAAGAAAACAGATTATCCATACACAATTTCCGGTTATACCCAATTCACAATCAATTCGACTGCAATAAGACTACCCGCTATTTGTAAGAAAATTATGATAAACAAGAGCTCAAGCTCTCCTAGATCAGATTAAATTTTTGAATTTTTTTTAAAAGAAATGCTTACAAATCACATAAAAACTACTACTTCAAAACGCAAACCACGGAACAAACAGAATTGGCACCTAACTCGCGTTCCAAAAATCGAAACTAAACAACCAAAAATCAAACACCAACAAAAAAAAAAACAAGAAAAGCAAATAATGGGTAACGCAAGATCTCAAAGAAACCCAAAATGAAATTTCAGAAAGTAATCTTTTACAAACAAAGCATACAAAGGTTTTACCTGCAGCATCGTTTTTAGCGGCTCCAGTGGAACCGCCGAGCGAGCCAGGACAGCTCTTGCGGACCCCAGAAGCCAGCAATGACTTGGATTTGAAAGCAGTTTTCGGGTTCGAGTTCAGTGAGAGATTCTTGGGAGAGCTCTTGTGCGTCCCATTTCTGTAATTTCCACTTCCTGCAGTGGCCATTCTTTAAAGCAAAACAAAAAAAGTGTGAATACGTCGCTTCAAATAGAGCGAAGCTGTTACAGCATCGAAGAATGACAAGAGAGCTTCCTCTGCTTTCCTTGTTTGGTTCCGAGAAATAGTTTCTCCGTGAAAGCGTTGAAGTTGAAAGTAAGAGAGAGAGAGAGTTGAGTGTTGAATACTTTCGAAGTAGTGACAATGAAGTGGAGCAAAATCGTATGAGATGTGAGTCAGATAAAACCGGGCCTTTTTTTAAGGAAAATGGGCTTCGTGGGTCCCGTCTTCAACTCCCTCTTGTCACTTCATTACCGCTTTTCCAGTGATTTACTTAAATACCCTTAACGATTTAAGATATTCATCGTTCTTATTTCGCTTATTGACTACGGTGTTTATAAGCGGGACGACCTGATGGTGGAATATTGCGGTTGTGTTGAAATGGCTGATTAATTTGCCCTCAACTATTAACCATTTTTGGTTGACCTTCGAGTCTAACTGCCCAACTATTTACAACGATATCTTATATTTCGCTTGAAATAATGTTATAAAATTTGATTTGATTAATTCGAAATGATATACTTTTATATTTTGTTTTATTTTTTATTTTGATTTTATTTGTTTCGATTAAAATATTAATTTTTTATATATTTTTAAAATTTGGAGGGATAATTTAAAATTTTTTATTCTTTTTCTTTAATTAGAGATTAATCAAATCCGATTGAATAATGTCATAAAAAAGCAAAAATCCTATTTTAAATAACGTGGGTAATATTTTATTTTTATTGTTTAATGTTTAAATAATGATTTATTTTATTATTATATTAAATATATATTTATATTTGTATATTTGAAATGTATGTAATTTAATAGTAATACAAAATCTCAATATAGATTTATATTAAAAAAGAATTTATAATTGATTTTAAAGAAAAATTTGATTAGAATTAATTTGTATATTTGAATGATGATTGTTTTCTTATGATTTATATTTATAAATTATATAATTTTTGAAATATATATAATTTGACTGGTCACATTTGATAATGCTGTCAAATCCGAAATAGTATACCGAAACGAACCAAAACCGAAATGTTTTATTTAAATAGATAAACCGAAATATTTTTCGATACGAAATTTACAACTTTATTTTGAAACCAAATAAAAATAAAACTCATGTACTATAAATCATTGTGTTGATTTTATTAAAGTATTTGTTTAAGAGTATAAAATCAAAATTGAGACTTTGAAACCATAAAACCTTAAGTTCAAATTTATTGATTATTTTAAATAAATAATGTAATAATATTATAAATTTATATATAAATTATGTGATAATGTAAGAAAAAAATATCGTGTTGCCTCCCATGCAATTCAAGTTACGGTGGGTTTGAATTTAGACTGCAACAGCGCAAGAATAAACTGCTAGCCTTTTGAAAACAGTTGCTAATGACACCTTTAATTTGGACTCTTTTTATTTTAATTAATCTTTAATTTCATTAAATTTTGTTATCAACTGTATTAACTACCACCTTGAGAGTGTGAATTTGGGTGGATATCAGATGCTAACGAGGGCAGTGTTGGGATATGGCATTAGAAATTTCAAAGCTTAAAAAGCAACAAACCATTTCAGATTAGAACAGAAAGCTTTTGCTTTAAAAAGGAGCAAAAGTGAGATCAATGGACCCTTGAAAGTTTAATCACAACGCGAGCATTCAAATTTAAAAGGAGCCAAAAAGAGTACTGACATGTTTTCAACATACTAGCAAGTGTCTCCACTGACGTTAAGGATAGACACAGGTATTACACGTGCAAGCGAGAGCACGTAAATATCCCGTGTCATTGCACGCATATATTTATTTTCATTGTGACTCGTAATGTTTATTAAGAATAATTGAGTCGATAATTTAAAAGAAATTTTTTCATTATTTTCAATGGTAAAATCTTTTAAATCACCTATCAACCTCTAGATTAATACAAATGAATAGTACTTAAAAATGATATGCTCAAATCAATCTTTCACTTTATAATATTTTTCACATGGTGTGGGTCATAGTACCTTACAAGTACATTAAATTTGCACGTACAATTCATGAACTTGTAGGGTGGATAAGACGGGGAGCCAACATCACCTTTGAGAGAAGACGGTGAGTCGGTGATATATGTGCAGTTTCCTTTCTATGGTTTGAGGTTGCATCATATCCTCACCCACCAAGAATAAAGTAATAAACTAACGATTTAACATTTGAACTAGCTCTCCATTTTTAGTGGTTAAAATGTCAAATGATCAGGCCTTCTTATATGAGTTGAGTAAATCTGATCAGGTGTTAATTATTTTTGGGTAAAATTTAGATGAGGTTTCTTATTTAAAGAATGATGAGGACCAATTGTCCAAAATTAAAAGATTGAGCATGATCCATGCACACAAATTGAGCATTTTCAATAATACAGTACCTAAAGCGAATAATTTATCTTTATCCTCTTCCTTTAGAAAGTGCAAAAGCCTCAAAAGAAAAGGGAATCCTGACTCCTGAGTTTGATGGTGATTTTCATTACTAGCATCACAAGTGAATCAATGAAATATCATGTACGAGCGAGAGAGGGGTCTGCTACCTTGCTCCACCAACACAGGCACAGGCCTTAGCCTTTAATTTTATTTTCTTTAACTTTGCCCTGACTAAGACTCTTCAATGAGAAAGTTGAGGCTTTGTGGTCCTCCAACTGAAAATGCCTTCAAAATGGGTAGAGTTCACAAGAATAGTCGGATAATGCTTGAAAAAAGCTGTTCATGAATGTGTAAAACGAACAAGAAGCAATGGGAGGCATACAACTCATGTGAAGTGTGAACACACTACCACTTGTAGCATATACTTATAATGCCACATCACATGATATGTTGCAATGAGTGAAAGACAATGAGCTTTACAATAACAAGACTGAGTAAATTTTAAAACTCATTTATTAAACGAATCAAACTTGATTATGAGTATGCTAATCTTGTTTAAGCCCCTTAAAAGCTCGTTTATATGCTTAGTCTAAAACTTGCTCAAATACTTATTAAGATCAGTTTAAAATATATATATATATATATATATATATATATATATATAATTCTTTTAAACCTTTGGTAATTTACAATTACTCACCCACCTTCTAATCTCATTATCACTTACAACCACCAACCTTACTTTTTTCAAGATTTACTCTCTCTCATTGTGTTGTCCTCGAATAAAAATAAAATTGTTAGCGCTCAACTAAGTTTATAAACAAGCTCTCTCAAATAAAATTCATGAACAAGCTCAAACTTAAAAACAAACTCAAACTCGACTCATTATATAATCAAATTGAATTCGAGCCAAACTCAATTTTCTTATGTCAAAAGTGCTGAACTCGAATAAAATTGTTGAAACTCAAATAAAGCTATTCGATTTAAGCTCAACTAAAATCTTAATGAAAAAGTTAGAACAAAATTTTTGAAGATCAATAATGAAAAAGCTTGAACGTAACACTATTCAACTCAACTAAGCTCGTTTACACCCATGCTGACAGCTCCCTAAGGTGTCTACTATGGAGTGAACTCGTGTGAGCATGAAGTGAGCTAACAGCACTACCTTGTAATTTGGACAGTTAAAACAATATAACATTGCCCTTTCCTTTTGCGTCTTCAGTCCAACAACAATCCTCACTGTAACTCAATTGGGTAGGAGTCAATAAGCCTATTGTCCTGACCGGTTGCACCTTTTTCAGTTTTTGTATACATATGGGGCACATGCAGAAAGTCAGAGCCACGAGTTCGAAAAAGTAGAAAAGTTGCAGCCATCCAACATATAATGCATTCTCCTTTTGCTTTCTACAGATCTACTGAAAACAACAGCCAACTAATGAAGGCTACCTCACATATTCTACGATAATTTGGACCTAAGAACAGCTGATTTTTGGAGCTGGACTTCTCAAATAAACTTCAGCTATGAACTTGTCTACCCAATAATAGTTGGGTTCAAATATTATTTCCTTTACAAGTAAAATTGTATAAAAAGTGCACAGGTGGGACAAAAAGAAGCTCCACAAAATCAATGGTAAATGCAACTCGAATTGGATTTGGTTCCACCCAATGAAGTGCAGTAAAAACTATTAGCACCCTCTTATCAACATCATCAAATTCACCCACGTAAGTTGCAGATAGAATTGCAGTCAACAAGTCAATGTCAAAAGAATGATGAGACTCAACATATGAAAGCTTCCGCCAGCCTTAACCTCCAGTTCGGTCTCATGATCTTACCGTTTGAATGAATTTCTAAAACGGTCTTTTCTTACAGCAAACAAAAACTAGGCCAAGCACCTTTTAAGAAAGGGTTTTGAGATAAATCAGAAGCTGGAAACAGTTTCTAAGAAACTGTATTTCTGTCAAAACAATATTTTACCAAACACTAATTTCAACTCCACTGTTATTTTATAAAAAACTGTTTTAAAAACAAATTTGCCATCCAACATCTGTAAATACAGCTAAGCCAATCATTAAGTTCTACATCTGGGCCGTAACAAAGGAGGTGAAAAAGCGCAAACTAACTAGTTTAGCTGAAGCCTGGTGCTTGCGTAATACTACCTAGGACTGATGGACTTAAGAGGGACAACGTCTTATTATTTCTAATTTGTGTCAGAAACATACTTCGTAGTTACAAACTTCGAGTTTTTAACTAATGGAAAAAAAAAAAAAAGAAGGGTTTATAAAGGAAAGGAAGGGTAAGGAAAGTAAAGCAGTGTTTGGGAGTTTTACAGAGTAAAAGCGAGTACGGTAAACCCACTTTCTTGTTGGATTAGGGAAGGTGAAGGAAATGAAGGGAATAAGTTATTGATATGAAGTTACATATATACCCCTAACCATTAAATATACATACATATCAATTCACCACAAGGAATAAAGAACTGCATCAAAACAAAACAAAAAAATGCATGGTTAGGGACGATCCACGTGACAAGAAAATGTTTGGGTCTATGAAAACAAACCCTTCTCTAACATTATTTTAACTCTTTGGCTTTTGAATAATAGAGTGACCCGCTCAAGAGTGTATTAAAACTATTTGATTCCTGGTTTGCAATCAAAATTCAATAGCATGTGCAGCTAGTATAATGAAATTATAATTCATGTAATTTTGTCTCACTTCTACCCAACATAACACTGTTACTCCAAAGTAATTCTCCATAGTTTCAATCATAACGGGATCAACTTTAGACCTACCTTCATCTTTTGACTTTCAAAAAACAACACGCCACTGCTGTGCAAGAGAATTGTAAGAAGGTTGCATTATTATGTGTTAAATTAGGTTGGAAATTCAATAAAAACTAAGGCTATAATTGGGACGACAATGCAAAAGTTTATAAACCCAATTCCTTACACCTCCAAATACCCTAATTTGAGTGTTAAAAAATTGATGGCTTAAGGGTTTTGGAGGGTTATGGGAAAACCCCCAAATCTTTCCACTCCTTATTAAAAAAACTCCCAAACTGGTTTTAGAAGTTCCAAACCAAGCAAGATTGTATAGAAAAAACTCAGCCTACAGAAAATGATTTGATGACTCATTCCTAAAGATAAAGTCTTGGCCTCCTTTCTCACTAGTAAGTACTACATCGCTACCTAAGTACTAAACTCTCCCTCTTCATCTCACATAAATGCTTTAAACTGTTGGGACTATTTTGATTTGACATCCAGAGTTCCTGATGTTGTACTATTGAGACTAACTTCACATAGATGTGTTCCAGTTCTAATGGATTCAGTGTCGTGTGCAAATTTGTAACTTGAAACTCAGAATCAAAATTTACAGTCTATACTCTAGTGTCTTAATCAGATAATTCATGTTCAGGCTTATCAAAAAAGATAATTCATGTTCAGGGTAAATAGCAAGTGTATAAGAGCACGCAACAAATTCAGGGTTCTCACTTATATAGCAAGTGTAGGGAAGCACATAACAAAAAGGAGAAACCACCTCCTTCCTCCTACCCACGAATGAACCTTAATAGGCAATAAAATGTCACAAGAAGAAGATGCTTTGGAGATGCGGTAACGGAAGTGCCAATAACAAATAGAACATCATACAGAGTATATTATCAGGATTGCATGTAACTCATCCGTCATCGCAAAACATCAATCATTACAAGAGTTTAGAGAAATAATAGTTGCACAGAGAAGCCAAATAGTACCGTAAAAGAGAACTTAAATGAAAGAAATTACACATCTCCGCCCACCCTGCCCAAAACCCTTTCGATGAATAAAACTTACGGGGAAATAATCTCTCAGAAGAGAGCCTAATGTCATCAAAAGGAGATGGTATATAAGGAACAACATACTCCAATAGGAAGATGGTAACTAAAATGTGCCAACAAATAACATGGTGGATGTTATCATAATTCATACTCTTATAATTCACCGATAGAAAGGAACACTGGAGGCAGAGACGTTAGCAACTCGGTTGTATTATCTATAGATAACTTAATCCATGTAAAGAAGATAGCATAAGATGGATAAATTACTAAATACAAATATATGTGGTGTAGATTCATAGCATCATGATATGAGAAAGCGAAAGCATTAAAAAAAGCAAACTGCAACTAGCAATCCATTGATCCACTTTATTATGGAATCAACAATCTCCAACTAGCCCCCAACCCCCCAGCAAAACACTAGCAATAAAGCACCGAAAACAGCCACACCCAACATTCCTACCAACTCTAAAACCTAATAAAAACCGACCAATCAACCAAAAAGAGAATGAAAAGGAAAAAAAACCAAATCAAGAACCAGGTACTCGAAATAGGCCTTTCAAAACCTCTCTACCTTATCAGCCTTGACAACGGGATTGGCCTTGGCAATCGCATCACGCCCAGCACCCTTGAAATCGAAAGTGCACTCGTGCTTCTCTGGGTACCTATGATCCCCGCAGAAGGTGTTACCGCACCTGCACTTGAAACCCGTAAACCCGACCTTCTTGTTGCAGCTGTAGCACCTGTTTGGGCCCCTGCAGGGCTCGCCCTGATCGCCAGCCGATGATTTTCCTCCACCGGAAGACGATGCCCCCACGCCCACGGATAACTCAATAGCCGAATTAGCATTAAAATTGGCATTGGCAGCCAAATCCCCCTGTTGTTGGTCTTGTTGCTTCGGTATGAAATTAAAAGATTTCTCCACGGCAACTTTCGCGGAGGCCGCTTGCTCCTCCTCGATGCGGAGGTCTCTGTAGCACTTGGAGCAGAGGTTCATGTTCGCCGCCGTCCCGAAAAACCCGCAGCCATTGGCGCAGAGCTTCGGCTCCGAAGGAGGAAAGCTCGTTCCATCGTTCTGTTCAGACCCCATGAAATAATTTTGGATTGTTTGTTGTTTTGCGCCTCTGCAATAAAAGAAATACGAAAAGTACGGTTAGAGTTTTTGAATTTGATTTTTCATGGGTATTGGTGTTTTCTTGTTGTGATTAACACGGAAAATCTCAACAGTCAAACAGAAAAAGATTTTGAAGTTCGATTATTCCAAAATTTATAGATTTTGGGTTGAATAAAACTTGGTGTGGACGTGAAGTTTTATTTCACGAATTGACGAATATACCCTCTTACGTAAACATTTCTGTGACTGACAGCTCCGGGGGTTTGGAATAGTTACTAGGTATATTACTGTCATTTGAGCTACAATTACGTGAACCCTTTTTAACTCGTGCTAATTAGCTCATCAAAGTTACAGTACGATTTGAAGTGAAAAAGCGCAATTGCCCACACAAAGGCGGTACCCAGCTCATGTAGAGCAGGGACAATACAGTACTATTACAGGTGATTAAGACAAATCAATGAGCAATACTTGGCTACACCGGTTTTAGACCGTCCGAATCTTCAATGATAATTTTAAAATTTTCATTGGTAATTATATTCTCATTACCAATGAAATTTTCTAAAATTTTCTCTGACGTGTGTAAAACAACATTAATTTTAGACCGGTTAAGCCAAGTATTTTTGCCAATCAAGAGCATCCTTGAAGAATCCAGGTAATCAATTAAATCTGGACCGTCGGAATTAGCACATAATCCGATAGATGGATCTCAAATATCGAACGGCTCCTGTGAATTCTAATGGCGATAATTTTTAAAACAAAATAACACTGTATCAATCAATTAATTTCTTCACTTCTTTTGCTGTAAACAAAAACTGCAAAATTTTAACCTTTTTTTAAAAAAAAATGCATAAAAGTTCCACCAACTCATGAATACGAAGAATCCAGAAGAACACGAAGAAACAGAAACAGAAACAGAAAAATAATCAAAACTTGCAATCGAATAGTTGACCAATTAACAGAAACGATTAAAGCAAAAACATTAAAAAAAAACGCTATTAACCGCATACCTCTTTAATTTGAAGAAGAAATCGAAACTAATTCTCGAGCTCTGTATTATCTCTGTCGATCGAGTTAAGCAATAATTATAAACGATTTATGAATCAATTAAAAACAGAAAAGAAATCTGTTCAAATTTATTCGTAGACAAAAAAGAAAAAAAAAAAAAACAACAGTCTGAGATTGATAGAAATAAAACCCTGGTTTTGGTCTATTGAGGAAAAGAGACGGATAGAGAGAGAGAGAGAGGACCAGAACCGAACCGAACACCAAATCTTTGGTTATGTTTTGCTTTCCACGGCACCCACGGTTTTATGTCGGCATGACTCAGATACATGCTATTTTCCATGTAGCTACGAATCCTAGCTGTCGACGTCAACCTTGACCAAATAATGACGTCATTGTTTGATAATCGAGCGGATGGGTGTAGAAGGTCCCATTGTAATGGCCTGTTTGTGTAAGTTCAAGGGTAGTTGTTGTTTTAAATAACAATAAAGTCGCTTTCAAAAAAGCGAGCGTGGCTTTAACCAACGCTTCCCTAACACGCTTCTTCCCAAGGAAAAATAGTCATCAGCGAAGTCGCGAGCATTGCTTAGCTGGCAATGGCTTCGTAACAGTAACTAGAGTGCCAATCCCACGCGCATAGAAGCAAATTTTTATGCAGTTGGGAAAGGAAAAAAAATCAGTTTCCCCTTATTTTTGTTATTTTTGGAATGTCATTAATATCATTCATAAAAAAAATATGCATTAACATGATATAGAAAATTTTATTGATTCAATCAACGGGTGTCCATTGTTACTTGTTAATAAACAAGAAGTGACCACACAATTTAAAATTGTATTTATAATAAAATTCAATTTCAAATTTACCCTTCATTGTATATCGTATATGATTCATGTGTAAAGATATGTTTGTAAAGATGATGATCCTCTCCAATCATTTGAAAAAACTCTTCTAAGTACACTATTGAATGAAATTGAAATGGTCATAACAAATATTTTTTATTGTTGTTTTATTAAGTATTTAACATTTTTTAGCTGTAATGTTATTTTATCAAAAATTATTTTAAAAATAGTGTTGTAAAATATGAAGTGTTTGTTTGGTATAGTTTTTGATTCTGTTGTAAAGACTCAATCGTAATTTTAAAATAATTGTGGGTAGAGTGTTGTGGAGTTAAAAACTATACGGCGTTTGGCAAAAAAAATATGTTAAAAGTTTGGTTAAACTATAGTGTGTTTGTTTGATAAATATAAAAATGTTTTTAAATGTTGAAATTATCAATAAGATATATAATAAAGATCAATTGACTATTTTGTTGCCATTTTTCATAAAATTAACTTTAGTATTTGTACAATTAAAAATATTAATTTTAATCATAATAAAATATCATTAATAATAATATAAACAAGAGGAATGCTGACTTATCTCGTTGTATGTGTAAGTTAGCATTGTGACTCAATTTTTTACACAAAAATACTTATGATTATACACTAAAACAACATTAAAATAATGACTTTTTTATAATTTGACAAAAAATCAGAAAAGTAAATAATTCAAAATATAGAAACGAAACTCATTCACGGATGTCCAAATTCGTGAGAGAGTATGATCCACCCTGACTGTTCGCTATCAAATTTTGCAAGTTGGTCAAAATTTCAACTCGATGGTTGTGTTACTTTTCAGCAAAAGTTATCAAAAAGTGCTAAATCTTAAAAAAAAAAAAAAAAAAAACCTCTTGAAGTGACCAATGTTGCGTGAAGTTAGCCTTTTTGGATTTCTTTTTGTAGATATCAACGAAAGTTTTCTAACGATATCGATGGTTAAAGAAATTAAATCAACGATGTTTCAATTACTTCTTCTATTGTATTAAATAAAATCAATTTTTTTATAGTATTTTGGTTCAAAAATATTAGAATATAATACTAACTTACATATACACAGGGATAAGTTATCATTCTCCTATAAATAACATTACTAAAATAATATTGTAGTATTAAACACAATAATAAATACATTAGTAATAATAATAATATTCTCAATGAAAACACAAACAGTAATAATTGATGTGCATATATCATTGTTATTAAAGGATAATTTAAAAATATAATTTTAATCAAAATTAATTTTAAAATAAAAAATACAAAAAAATAAATGTTTGGTCAAACTTCTACTGTAAACTTGCCTGAGAAGACATGCTAAACTGGCCGAAAGTCATAAATTGAAACTTCTGCTACACAAAGGGTACTTAAGCAAGCGCGTTCGTTGCACTCTTTCCTAGAGCAAGCAGCGATGTTGTGGCAGTGTTCTGCCAATTAATGGGACGGCAAAACAGTGTCGTCATGCTTGATAACTTGATAAGGATCAGACCATGAACCTAGTCATTTTCTTTATTTTTTGTTGGTTCTTCTAAAAACAACGTGAAAATATTTTAGAATGCACGAGCCGCCACGTTGCGGCGTTTATTGGGCCGGACTAGACGACATTTTTATATATGGTATTACTATTTAAAATGTTTTCTTTTCTAAAACGAAAAATATTCTTTCACAATAAAACAAAACTCATGCTCTACAATTTAAAAATATAAAGAAAAAAAAAAGATGTACCGGGCTAAGAAAGTACAATAATATATATGATAAAATATTATCTTATTTAAAATAATTATATGATGGTAAGTCAATTAAATTAATATTTAATTACAATCATATAATTATGTTTTATTGTTAATCTATATAAGTCATTTACCAAAAAAATCATTTTTCTATTTTAAAAAAAATCACAAAGAATTAATTAATATGTAACTAAATCTAGTATATTTACAAAAAAATAAATTTATAATATATTTTATTTATTTAAATACATTTAATTAGATTTACAAATCAAGCTTCTCATAAATAATAATTATTATATAATTAAATAACTATTCCCTTGACATCCACACAATGAAAGAAAAATAATCCCTTTTTATGTTTTTCATTTTAAAAATTTTCCTTTCTTCTATTTTCAAAACCAAACCAAACATTCCCTTAAGTTGACAAGTTTACTCAACATAAATAATTGCAAAACTAATGGCTAACTCTATTGCCACTGACCCCTAAGCGGGAAAGGCGGGTTAGGTTAATGGAGGTCGCGTAAGCATCCATCATATCATTATCCTGCCTATATATTTCCCTTCATCCATAGGTAACCTCCTATAACAAGATTTCATATTTAATTGCTTTCATCTAATTATTAGTAAAACTATCATGCAAGTTACATTCAAGGAGAAAATCAATACCCACAATGAACACAAATTAATCTTCCAGTAACGAGTTTTCAAGATTTATCATTGTTTTCTTTAAAAAAAAAATATTATTTTTTTATATTTAATCAACAAAAATTTAAAATATTATCATATTATTCACTTAAAATAAAAAAAAATAATTAATATCCTACATAAAAATAAAAGTTGAACATAAGATTTTACGATTTCAAAACTTTAATTTTAGTTTTTTATTGATAATAAATCATGTATTTATCTTGAAAAGACTTACATCTATTATTGTATTGGTAAGATCAACTTAACGGATAATTGATACATATTTATGCCCATAAAACCTTAATCACACACCAATTTTTTGGTCGTCCCAATGTCTTTTTAAAATAGATTTAAAACCCATTACAAATAAAATCAAAGCAAACGAAATACAACCGTTTGGAGCTCGAGAGCACTACAGTGCAGATTCCACATGATGATATGGATTTGGTTTGGCCTCACAAAGATGCGAGGGATTAAAAGGAAGGAGATTGTGACAATCCAAAAACCAATAAATGGGTAAAAATTCATAGAGATCTGTGAGCGTGAGCATGTGCTGAGTGTCATATGGGACATGTACCAAGTTGATAGAGAGGTTCATATAACGGGTGCAGTTGTTTTAAATTGAATATATCTTTTAAGCCGACCGTTACAAATAGATACACTAAACTATTTCGATTTATAAATCATCATAGTATATCAACTTGCAAAGGTATAAATACATAAAATATTACTTAACCTTCACCATTATATACAATGATGTAGGAAGTTGAAAAATTATGGAACACCTAATTTGCCAGTATCAAAATTGCTATGATGGGCTAGTTAATGTGCCCATAGGGAAGATGCTCTGATGATGAAGCAATATACCAAATAAGTACGAAGGAGCAATCAAAGCAGTGCAACAGAGAAGAATGGATTAGACACGCAATTGAGATGGTTGATCAATTGTGGACCTACGACCCATTACGTGGTGCACCTGTCATGATTGGTGCATGTGAGCTACGTCAAATATGGTGCACCATTTTTCAGGATACTTGAAGAGGGAGGAGAAGATGAAGAAGAAAGGGATTCATTTCTTTGTTGACTATTGCATCAAAATTAATTTCATTCACGAGTAGTCATAGCAAATGAAGAAATAAGTGAGTTTTTGAGTGCTTTCTTGTCCTCTTTTCATGGCTCTACTATCCTCATTCAAAAAATGGAATCAATTATTGAATGGTGCTCAAATTCATAACAGTACAACTTTTATATGGGTAATGCCATAATTTATCATATTCCAGACGTAAATTAGCATTGTGCTGACATTTATTTGGACTAAAACGCCATCAGATAATGAGTTTATTGTAAAGGATGATAGTTTTACTGTGCTTAAGTCTCAGTTTCATCTTGAATTTCTTCTCGTCTAATCTCTCAGTACCAACAGTTTGATCATAAATACCATTTAGGAGAATATACAAAAGTAGAAACACTTACATTTCATCAGGCTGGATAAAAGGCTGCCAAGACCCTTCAATGTCAAAATTGATTGTATGCTATTAGAATTAGATCATTTAAGTAAAAGATTCTATGCTAATTAAGTTATTTTTGAAAATGAAAGAAAAATTGCCTGAAATAACATGATAAAATCATGTGAGATAAAACACACTCAATCATAACGATATTTTCATCATATAAGTTTGATCAGATCCATTGATTAATGGGTGGTGCGTTACAGAGGCACATGTGAAGATAAATCTACTGGCTAGTAATAATTAAATTCGTTAACCATGATTTAAGAAACATTAGAAGTCAAAAGAATTAAGCTAGGTACTAAAACACAAGTGAATTGAAAACAAAAAAAAACCTGTGCAAAAGTCATACTTATATTGTAGAAAATCATCATTTTTCTCATGATTAATAGGTAAATGTATGATAATCTACTTAATTTGGTCGGTACACTTTAATTAAACCATGCATTTTGAAAGAGAAAATTATTATCCTTTAGCATCTAGTAAAACTTTGATGTCAAGAATATCTAAGAGCAATCATAATCATTTGTCATCAAATAAGGAGAGAATAAAAGGGGATAATGGGTTTCCAAGCCTTCAATGTAACATTTGACTCTTAGATATTTGTGTTCAAACTAAGTATCATGAGAGAAATAAAAGGTGGGGGTAAGGAAAGAGTGTAATGGACCACCCTCCACCTTGTAATGATCCACAAAACCTAAAGCCAAAGAGAGAGGGACAACCTATCAAAGCTTTTGCGATGCCCAAACTTCTAGTGGGACACCAAGACAAAGTGATGTCATGAAGCCACTTGTAAGTAGCCTAGCAATCTATCAAGGCTTGCTTATACTGTGGATTGCCAACCTGCTATGCCATCACAAAATCTTACTATCTTACCCTTCAACATTTTCTTCACCAAGTGATCGTTCTCAAAACCTGAACATAGTTTTAATATGATAACAATTTCATTCAGAAATACATAAATGTACCAGGTGATGAGACTCATATGATGCAATCTATAAGCTGCTTTCGTAAGAAACAGTGTAGAAAGCAACGACCAAATCATTTCACTTCTAGTATTGTACAAATTGTCAGAAAAAAAGCTCAATAAGCATTGTAATTCAGCATCACTGATCTGTGCTATATGAACCTACGCAATAATATTCTCACATATATTTGTGCAAAAAGAATAGAAAAAAAAATATTTCCTCTTAGGATGAC
The DNA here is from genome assembly GCA_023935145.1 of Bretschneidera sinensis. Lineage (NCBI taxonomy): Eukaryota > Viridiplantae > Streptophyta > Magnoliopsida > Brassicales > Akaniaceae > Bretschneidera > Bretschneidera sinensis. The sequence continues at coordinate 33,923,848 of CM043698.1, forward strand.
ATGACATTTTATATAAAGCTTACGATGACATAACGTTGCCTAAGGAAAGAAAGGGAAACAATGAACAAAACCAGATATTTTAAGATGAAAGCTTGTTCCCAGTTGGTTAATTAAACGTTTAATTTTGCTCCCCACTTAACAAGAATGATAAAAGCCTGGAGAGAAACAAGAGAGATAGAACCTTCCATTTCCTTTAGGCTTTTTTTTGCTCATTCATCAATATTTTGTTTCTTTCCTTTGCAATTATGAGTCCAACCTCCATCATTACCATAGAAAAGCTCTCTCTCTCTCTCACCCACCCATCAACCCAACATTTGGACATACGTACGCACGCTAACAACACAAACCCAACTATATATAGGAGCTTACATCCACTCTTCTCTCAGTATCCACTCGTTGGTTTGCAATACAACAACTTTTTTTTTCTTCTTCCCTTACAAATTAAGAATAAAACTGAAACAACAAAAGAATGTTTATCAACACCACAGATTGGATTCCATCTCGTCCTGTCTATTCTTCTAAGAGGAAGCACAGATCAAATCAATCAAGGATTCAAATTTACAGGTTTTCTAGGTATGTTTCGACACCACCCAAAAAAAATAAAACATTTATAATAAAATTCCATAAACTTCTAGTTAAGAATTTCTAACGTCTCCATTTCATTAGTCACAGTGGTTTATATATTTATGGTCCTATTGTCCTAATGCATGAAAGTATGTAAGCAGGAGAAGATGTGAGGATATGACAGCACAAGATATGGAACTAAAGAACTTGAAGCTGTATTTGGAGAACCAAAGTATCATTGAAGAGAACGAGAAGCTAAAGAAGAAAGCTAATCTTCTTCACCAAGAGAACTTATCCTTAATGTCTGAGTTCCAAAAGAAGTTCCCTCATTTGGATCGCTTCTCCACCACCCTTCTACTTCGTCTACACAAACAATGATGACAAAGAAAGAGTTCTCTTTCTCTCTCTGCTTTCATTATATTATATTGGTGTTGGTAGATAATAAGTCTAATGGATTTGTCTAGGAATTTATGTCATGATCAAATCAAACTAAGATTTCAATTTCTCAGTCTTTTGTATTGCTTAGTTTTGAAGCCAGGAAAACTGAACTAAAGGATGAGAAAGAGAGGAAGATTGGGTAGGAGGGTGTACTAGAATGTTTCTTCAAAGTTAATGTAAAGCATTGTAAGATATTAAAGTTAGACCTTTTGTTGAATTATATGAATAGGTGGGTTGCTAGATTGAAGAGTGTCCTTGGGCTCAAGAGTTAAGCGTGGAAAGGAATTGGAATGGGTTTTCCGTTCACATTTAACCAACCACAAGTACTCATACACAAGTACATACTCCATATCTATTACACATAGCTGAGAGAGAATGTGGTACACTTTTAATGAATTTTCCATTGATATCTATTTTTGTATTACATAACCATTGAGATAAGGAGAGGGCTTAACTACAAGATCCCTTATAGCCTTATCCCGATCAGCAAACTAACTTGTCATTGGCACACCTCGGCCTCTTCAATTCAGAGGTCACCATGTAACAATCTCCTCGCTGCTATAGTAAAGAGAGTTCTGGTCCTTCTGGACACATTAAACCTTACAAAACCCAATACCCTTTTTAAATCTGCTTCCAACCACATGAACTAATATGAAAAATCAACACGTTAAAGATGATCAATCACAGTTGAGAATCATAGTTCTAATGATCTTATCAGTTATCAATAATCATTATTGAAGCACTTGATCCAGCCCTTCAAGACAATACGCAGGGTTAGAAGTATTCCCTTTCAAACTAGAATAACGGTACCATTTGGTTGCACCAGTTCTTTCGGTACGAAAGTAATTTAACAGAAGGCATTGACCTGATCTTGTGCCAGTATTCTGAATCCGGGGAATTTTCCATCACTCGATCTTGGATTTAACTTCCTAGTAGTTAGCATTTCGATCAAGTTTTACCATTGAGAATAAGTTGCTCCGATAACTATTCAACTTCTGGTACATGATACATATTAAGGCCTTTAAAAGGATGTTTGATCATATATCAGAAAGCAGATTTGGGTAACAAAGAGTTAGTGATGAGGCTTTGTTAAGTGAAGTCTTAGGGCTAGAAGAACATACAAACCAATTGTCCTAAGTTCAATTAACAAGTTCTTTTAAAACAGAAACCACAAACAAAGTAAACTAAATAACTGCTTGGTACCGTTAATTATTCTTCAGAACATTAAATATTCATAGATCAGCCAACACTCACAAACTTATTTTAATTTGGGATACTGTGAAATGCAAGCCCCTCAACTAAAATTTGATCTATGCCCATCTAACACTGAGAATAACAGGACACAAGTATGTCAGATGTCTTCTTTTTTTACCTCATTGTCCTTTTTTGATAAGTCTCATCATCTTCCTTAAATATTATAAACATGTCAAAAGCTGATGATTGCAATCTAAAAGAATCTGCACTTAAAATTAACACCATCATGGGTAAGTTCCAAGTAAATTTTAGAAAACTGTGGTTTGATCAGCAGCAAATCAGATCAGCATACAAAAAACATAATGTCAAAAGTTCAAAACAGCAATTATAGTCAGACATGATAATCATACAAAAATAATAAATAACTCGAAAACAATTAGTATATTACAAAGTCTATATGGATTGGATATTGCATGCTAACCCAGTTAGAGAGGCTCAGGTCAAACTGGTTGACAAACTCACCAGGCACATGAGAGGGAGATTTTATCAACATAGATACAGCTAAAAACATTATGGCAATTGACACAGAGACTCCTTCCACCCATTCCGAAACAAGCATAATATACGAAGACCCCTTGCACTTATATGTTGCTAATAGGAGTATTCCGTAATCTCCTCCTGAAAAATTCACTTTTTTCGTAAAATAGGAAGCATCAAGCATGCCATTTCCCATTTCTTGCAAGAGGTAAACAACTATGATTAATGTTTTGGACTGGTATTTTCTTTTCCAAGCACTTCAACTACTGCTTCCCTATGAAGGAGAGTTGTTTTACCTATCCAATAGAAAGCATTCGGGCTCATATACCGGTATTAAGATGCACAAACTTCAGAGTTTTTGGGAGCATTACTCAGATGATTTGTATATACGGAATGCAAGCAACACACATTTTGTGGTATTACCTATTACTGTCAGTGCTGCCTGAAGAGCCACCAAGACCTAAAACTCAAAGGAACATCATTGGAATTGAGTGTATGAACCAATACCCATATCTGCATTATGAAACTCAATTTTTATCAAAAACCAAAGTAGTTCAAATTTAAAAAAGATATATCTTTTTTGATAGAAATAGAAAGTATTTTTTCTTTTGATAAGTAAAAAATATATTAACAAAAAAAAAGCATCTAGAGGGTGTAACCCATATACAAAACTATCTATGCGATAGTAAATACACAAAATCTAAAAACTCATTCTCATCCCCAAAATAATTACTCTTGGACCAAAAACAAAGAGAATCGAACCATCTATCTCTAATTACATCAAAAGATCTCTCCACTCCATCAAAAAACTATTTTATTTCTCTCATTACAAACAATCCAAAAAATAGAGAGAGGGATTAAAAAGTAAGCATTTTTTAACTCCTTCAAAGCACGAAGGTCACTCCAAACCCACACTTCATCTTTCACAGAGCCGGCCATTGAAACAAAAAGTAGATAAAAAGGCATCAAGGGGATGCCAACCCATGTATAATCATGCCCAATAATTATTTATGTAAGAATAATCATAAATTTTCAGCTTAATAATTATGTTACTTATAAACTACTTGTGGAATTGTCTGAATTGGTCAACACAAGATTGAGGCAGTTTCCAACTTGAACTACCCATATTGTCCAAACCCAAACTTCAGGCACTAATATTTTTATTCAAATCCAGCTCAATACAAGTTAGACATGGATTCTTGGCTTGAAAGGAAATTCCACACCAAAGAAATATGAACTTGAGCCTAATCTGAGAAGATAGTTACTTAGATATGAAACTAGAACACAATCATCATATTGTGCAACCAGAAACTGCCAAAACACACCAACCAAACTCACAAATCAATCTTTTGTGAATAAAATGCACAATGAAACAAGACCAACAGATGTCAACTGTCAACTTAGTCAATTTATTTCCAAATATAAGAAACCACGGAACTTAATTATATGATACAAAGCTAGGCAGCATGAATAAGCTACTCCACAATTGTGACATCTATTCTGTTGTAAACACCAAGCTGCCAACAATGGAAGCATGCAAACATGCATCCTACTTTTCTTTGGGTCCTTCCAGAATTGCAGTCCAGTGAGTTCGAACTTCAAAACATAGTCAGTTTCATAGTGGTATTTATAAACATGGGACTGTAAGACTGAAATTGCAAGACTGAAAGACCAACTCACCATGCCCCACGAGAGACCCTTCCACGACTCGAACCCGGATTTCTCCTCATATTGCCACACCAAAGCAATCGCTGTTATCCTTTGGAAAACCACCAAAAAAAAAGACTCAATATCAACATATTAACTGCAGAAACAGGGAGGGTTTTCAGTTAACATGAGAGCATAAAACAATTACCAATGATGTGGTATTAAGCTTCTTGCATAGTTAGCCTAAGTTGAACTCAGTGTTTCATTTTCCAGGGTCATATAAACCCAGAAATAAATACAAACACACAGATAGACATATCTTAACCAAACAGAGTCATAGTTACAATTCCACAAAAATAAAAATTGAGAGAATCCGGAATAAAAAAAATACCCATTAAGAGTTCAAGACACAATGCGAACCTCAAGACCCATTAATAGAATCAACAGAAAAGGAGCAATTTTGTTTTGTTTTTTTTCAAAAAGAACTTCTCCCCATTCAACAACACTGGACACGTGTACGGCCCAGGTGGGCAGAGACAATGCATTGGCGGGTTCACTAAGTTGCAGACTTGCAGCGAACCCAGCAACTCAGCTGCCGAAGCGGGTCCTACCAGGGCCAAACCCACCACGGTGTTCTGGTCATGAATTATACCGGGCTTTCGTGTTCGGGTATTGGATTGGGTTCGAGAAGCGGTATTTGTACGGATATATGAAGGGGAGAGAGAAGAGAAAAGGATTTTGGGTACGGGAGGGAAAATGGGTTTTGGGTAGAGTAATGTGGTTGTTGCCATTGATGGGATTTCAGGGAGAGATTGAACTTTTTGATTTCCTGGCTAAACGGCTCTGTGTTAGTGTTGGGGCTTGTTATATCCAAGCCCAAGCCCTTTTCAGGCCCATTATAATACTTTTTCCACTCTTCTCTTCTTTTCTCTTTCCTTTCGTCTGGTTTAGCAGTAATTACCACGATCACAGAACGTGACACACAATAAATCACATATTATATTGAAAACATTAAAAGAAATTAGTATCTAAATTATTATTTTATATTTACGTAATTACTAATGAAACTCTCCAAATTCGTGCTAATTAACATAGAACTAGATCCGTAGTGCAACTGGGATCAGACAATGCAACACGGATTATCAGCCATGACTCACAAGTATTACCTGTTATTTTCATGTTAGGTTTGAACGTTAAACTCATTTGTCACAGTTGTTTTTCGATCTTATCCCATACCACATAGAGCAGGTGTAGGAGGATTTGTGCACTCGCGATCGTCCAATTTTAATCATCCATGCATTATAAACGCGACACTCTTGCATAAAATGAATCTCACGTGCATTGCACAAACACACAGTTACAATCGCACACTTACGGCTGTCCCTAGCATTGCTCATGCCACACATTGAAACAATAAAACAGTACCACTTCAACCCCTCTAAAAAGTCTAAATAGCCTCTCAGTCTTGAACTTTTTTAAAATCTCAGTTCAATTGCAGAACTACGAGTATAATAAATTTTCTTCGAATGTCCTGCATACAAGTTACCACTAATTTTTTTTAAGAGCAAAGCTTGCATGTGTGTAATCATTCTGGGTTGCCCGAGTACCATTCTTCTTACTTAGGCTCACTTGTCAATGAGTAGGGATCATGGTACTCAGGGCACTCTATCATTTTTACATGTATGGCTGATGGCTCCAAATCGTCTCATCTTTAACAGCCACCTTCTGCATTAGAGTAGTAACCATGCACCCAGACAATGTATGGGGGAATTCGCAATAAATCAACACCTGGAGGAGCTCATTCATTGTGCAGTTATTCTTTTTTCTTTGCCCAAAGCATGACAAGAGAGAAGCCCATCAAAGACATGATTACAGTCTGCAAAATTAAAGAGAGGATTCTTAAATTTCTAAAATGAGTTTCTGAAAGCCAATTAGTTGAATGCAAACATTTTACAAAAAAAAAAAAAAGTTACAAAATTATGAGTACCGTTCTTTTTTTTTTTTTAAAAGAAAGTGTTACCAAATATGGAGTTGTTAATAGTTTTCTTGATTGGAAAGTTGTTATAGTCTTACTAGTAACAGATACAAAGTCTGCTTCTCATGGTGAGAAGTCACATGATTTGCACAAATTTTCCTTTTAAGATGGAAAACGGAATACAATAGGACCGAAGCAGAGCTATTGACTTACAGATATTGCCGGGGGCACACCCACAAGTGGATCCTGGAAAAACCTATTAGCAAGTGCAAGGGCCAGAAGACTGCTCTGCATTCCTGTATAAGAAAAAATTATCAGCTAGATTGCTAGCAGAGAGAAATTCGGTCAAAGAACAAAAAAGGAGAAAACTAATACCAGTCTCAAAGGATAGCGTTCTTTGCAGGGCTTTTACATCTGGTTCCTTATTAAAGACAAAACCAGTAATGACGTACCCAGAAACAAACGCTGACAAATGGAATGCTATAATGAGCAACAAAATAGTAGCTCCGAAAGGGGACATTACAGATTCAATGTTTATAGCGAGTGGTGCTCCAACACAGAGAGCTGTATCGAGTACTGAAAGTGGAGGCAAAAATGGGCGAATAACATTACATAGCCGAGGAAACAACCTGTAGGTACAGACATATGGGACCGGTAAAAATTCCTTAAAAAATCATTTCTTCAAGAAATTTACCAGGGTTGGAGTATTACCTGTTCAGAAGCAAGCCTCCAGCAATAGGTGCAACTACAATCTGCAGAATGCTGGAGACCATCCCTTTTACATCAACAGGCAGCCTCTTTCCAATAAGCAAGAGTGATAACATTGGTGTGACAATAACTGCAGTAGCAGTTGACAATGATGTCATAACAATGCTCAGAGGTGCCAATGGAGCATCTGTAAGAAAGGTAGCATAATTTGAGAGCTGGGCGCCACTAACACAGGATACCAACATAATCCCTGCACCTGATTCATAGAATCACATTCTATTAGTACATTTTCACCAGTTTTGCAAGGCAAAGTAGACAGATTCTTACCTATAGGAGTAGGAAGACCAAAAACTGTCACTGCAATTAAGCCAAAAATATATCCAAGGAGAGGCTTCACCACAAATTGGCCAACATAACCAGCAAAAATAACAGCTGGTCTGTTGAATGCTTCAAGAAAGTCCTTTTCACTAGAGTTAACCCCAACTGCAAACATCAAAAACCCTAATGCAGGTGCATAGTACCTAGAAATTGAATGAATAATGCAATCATAAGAATATGATCTGAGCAATGGTTTGAATCATTCTATTGCATACTGCAATTAACTTTTACATAAGCCCTCTCAAGTAATCACTTGATTTAGAACATCTATCCCACAGAAGTTGCACCCTAAGTTTTTCATGTAGCAATAAAACATGATGTACGTTATACATGTTCCAAAGAAAGAATATAAGCACCTATTCTACCATCCAAGGAATGGTTTAAATGGACAAGCAACCATAAGACTTTGTCTCAATTTTCCAGCAAATATTATGATAACCATACAGAACATTAAATCCAGCTTTCTGCACATATTAATTTTTTGCAACATCTCATTTGGACATAGAATCTATATCCTCTTTCCATCTATGAACCTCATATAACGAGATACAAAACTGAGCTACAGACTTCTATGTCTGACTATGCCTCTTATTTAGCAATTTTTCCTATACTCTAAACATTCCATTAGTTATGTATCAATGTTCCAACAAAAATACTCGTATGCATCAAAAACCCAAAGTTTGACAGGGTAAGAGAATGCTGCAGGAGGTTCTCCTAGAATTTCATGCAAACATGTTCTCAATGCTGTAAAAAAAACTTCTATAGAAATTTCAAGCCAATTTTGCACTTTAAAACTCATTCTTCCTATGTCTTGCTCTTAAAACCAAATGAATATGTAATTTATACATGGCCATTAAATAAAGAACCAACACATCTAAATAGAGATTTAACAACCTGCTGGTAAACCATGTGAAAGAAGGTGGGTAGGCAAGAGCCAACAGTGTACTAGCAAGAACTACATGAGGCAGAAGAGAATTTGCTTCCTTCAATATCTTCACAATGTAAGTCTTCTTCTTAAATGTCTGAAACAAGAGATGCATGAATTACTGTCATTTTTGGCCCAATTAAACTTTGATAATGCTGCATAACGCATATGGATCAGCAAACACAGCCTACCAGAATTCCAGCATCCCTTAAAACAAAAAACAACTCGATATGAATCCCACATGGAAGACACAGTTTATCCATTTTATTGCATTTATATGTTTATTTCATACATGTGTATACCTATGAAATTTGGGGACCCACCGCCTGAGAGATAAATGATCATATTTGGACAAGGTAGTATACAATGCTTTTCCGCAAGTATTTTGGAAAAAGAAAGGTGATGGAGGACACAATGAAGAATATATTTAGGGCATTAGATTTAGGAATTAGGGGATACTTGGACTATGGGTGTAATTTTGTAATTATAATAAAATTAGGGGTATTTTAGGAATTTTACATTTAGTTGGGCTAGGGTTTGCCTTATGTAGTAAAAAACCCTATGTTTGTAGCTAGCTAATGAATGAATGAAAAATCAGTTTCCGAAACCAAACAACTCTGTGATTGAGTTTGTTCTTTGCATCCATGAGATTTGAATTGTTGTTCCAATGTGATTTGGGAATATCTACGTTATTTGAATCGTTCTATATTTTATTTTCATTGTTTTATTTTTAATTTCCTTGTTCTTAGATTTTAGTCTCTGTTGTTCTGCATCAAAAAGATGACGGACATAAACTGAAAAAAACAATGGCTCTGATTTGAATATGAGCTGCTGTGGCCCACTCTCCTTTGCCAAGGATTCTGACTCCCATCTCCGGACTCCGAGAATAAACTTAGAAAACTAGAATCCTGGCAATTGACAACCACTGGTTCCTACTTGTCCATAACAGTTGATTTGCTTTCTTTGTTTTGTCTTATTTCAAAATAAGTAGCACTTTAAACAGTACTTTAAGCACTCAGTTATCCAAACACTAAATCAACTTAAAGCATCATCAATATAAGCACCTGACTAAATTTGAAGTGGTGAAGCTTGTCTGCCTTTAAAAATCTTAACCCATCTAGTGTGCTATACTATCTGAGTTCAAATTAGGTGAAACGTCATAAACTTATTATGTGAGCTAGTGGCAACCCTCACCTTTATCATGCTGATTGCATTTTAAAGAAATCAGTCAATCACTTACCCAATATAACCCAAATGACAAAGAACGACCACCAACCAAATTAGATGCAATGTCTTTAGCATTAACCCAGTTAATTTATGTGCAAACAGAACAAATAAGTTCATAACAAAAGCATTGAACAATAGATGCACAAAGTAACAGAAAACAAGCATCTGCCTCTCACTTTAAAAAATCAACGTCTTAGGTATATATACCTCATTCGCTTCATTTCCAAAATTCGGACCCTGATCCGAGAATTTATCCGATACACATCTGGTTACCAAAAATCTTGAAGTTCTAACTGTCGATTGTAAAGCACACACAGAAACACAAAATCAATTAAACCCATAAGAAAAAGAGAAAAGTAAGAACCTTAAAATTGAATTTGAAAGCGAAATGATGAGCACTTACATTGAGAAATCGAATCAAGACGAACTGGGAACCCTATAGAGCGCAATTCTTCAAGAAAAAAAGATATTAAATAATTTAGAAAGTGTCTAGAAATATCATAATAGTGAACAAAATGCAAGAAAGCAACTATTTTATACATAGAATTAATAATTCCGATGAAAGAACGAACAAAACGAGCCTGAATACGAGAGTGAGAAAAATCGCGTCGAAACTGGGAGCTGATATTTTCGAATAACGGACGGATTATGCACGTGAAGATGATGCGAGAATTGCAGGCGTTGGGTTTTCAAGTGAGCACTACCTATTACACTCATTTTCGACAATCAAATTTCTCTCCACAGATAGTTGACCCTTTTTCGTTGGAAGCATAGAGTAGTTTTATCATTTGTCAATGTGTCTTTTACAAAGGTGGGAGATGGGCCGGTCGGATAGCGTATCGGGCGTGTCTTATGGATAGCGGTCAGTGGATACAGACCTAAAATGCTCGTTTGGTTTTTATTTTTCACGTTAATACATGTGTGGAAGTGAGTGAGTAACGGTTAAAAATAAGTATTGATAAAAAAAAATTATTTGTAAGAAAAATAATTATTCGAGTTGAATATAGGTTAGATTTTATAGGTAACAGATTAATAGATACGAGTTAAAAATATACGTTTTTTAATTATTTTTATTTTTTCATGTTCATGCCCGTGTTTTAACGAATGAATAACATATCAAAAACGGATACAAATTAAAAATCTCTCATCTATTTTTTTTTTATATAACATAGAATAGTTTTGTCATTTGTCAAGGTGTCGCGATATTAATTTTTTGCAAAAAAAAAATTAACTTAAGATTTTATGATTAGTTTAATTTGATTTTAAGTTTTAAAAAAGTGATAATTTTTCAATAAATTTTAATTTTCAGTTCAATTGCGTCTTCCGTCGAATTATGCCGTCAAGATTCACATGAAATGCATGTCAAGCCACACAAACAAGGGCAATTAATCTAAAAAATAAAACTTAAAGGTAAATTAAAACGGAAAATAAAAGTCAGACATGACTTTCATGTGCCTCTTGATGGTCCAATTGAACGGAATGTCAAATTGATCTGAAAAAATAAAACTTATAGGCAAATTAATACTATCTTGAAACTTATTATTTTGAAATACTAGAGTGTCCCATTCTGCCATAAGTACCTCTATATTCTGCTGAGTGGGATTCGACAATTGAAAAACTATCATTTCTCGATCTTGATTCGTATAGAATTTTAGATCAAGAACTATGGTTATAATTGAATCAGAGAGACCTGAATTTACACCGATATCATAGAATTACTTAGCTTAGATACGGGATCAAATTAACACAATCTTGAAATCTTGAAGATAAATTTATTTTTTCTCTGTTTCATTTAAATCAACTATTTCTTTTATATAACTAGAACTCAACCAATCCAGCAATCACTTTTTAAATCAAGAGTTTTCTACCATGTGTGAATCTATGAAGTTATATTTTTTAATAAAGCAATACATTTAAAGAAGAAAATTATATTCGATCGTAAAATAATATATTTAAGGATAAAAAAAATTCACTCAATATATTGATCTTATTATCGAATATAAATTATTTTATTAACAAATATATTGTTCAACAAAAAAATGTAGCAACGAGGTATAATACCTTACTTTTGTAAAATTTGTCCTTCAAATTTTTTCACTATTCTCAATTTCGATAATAATTTTTTTTAATTATTGCAATTGAATTATTGATATTATTAAACTAGTCAAATCAAATTCTATCGTCAATATATGGTTAATAAAATATTAAATTCTTACAAGCAAAAATCATGTTAATTCCATAAAGATATAAATTACCATCACTTATATAAAGCAAATACTAAAAAAATATTTTCAAAATATCAAATTTGAACTAACCCACACTTATTTGATGAAAATCATTTGAGATTTTGATATTTGTAAACTATTTTTTTGACATTTCATACATAAACAAATAATAATTTATGCTCAAGTGACATTGACATGGAGTTTACGAGTAAAAAAATAACATTTTATTAATGGCAGATTGCCATAGGATCCAATTCAGTCAGTTTATTAATATTATTAAAGATTCATTTGCAATGATAAAAAGTCCACAGATGAAATTATAATGAAAAATTGTCTCCTTCTCCCTCTTATGTTTTTATATTGAGTTTTCAAAGAAAAAAATGGTTTTGATAAATGTTTAAAAGGTTATGTAATATACGAGCAACCCTTATTTTTCTTAATTATTAACTACATATAATAATATTATTTTAAAAGAAAAACATATACTTTTCTTTTCTTTTTTTTTGGTTTTTAAATTTTACTTTATTTCTTTATTTGGCTAAACCCGTGCTTGAACCACTGTGTCAAACATTCATTGGATTGTCGTCAAATAAACCCGTCAATTTTCTGTCGCCTTACAAGCATTAGTCAGTACTAAAAGAGCGGGCGAGTAGACTCGACCAACTCGCTGATGAACTCAGTGGGTCCATACACCTACCGTGACAGGTGAAGTCACGACAAAGCAACAGACCCCCTCCAAGTAACAAATAATGTTGTCACAGCAACATCTCCTACGCGAGCCACGTGTCCACGGATCCCAAACGGTTCTTTCCAATCCTATGGCACCATCGTAAATTATGACAAAAATAAAAGATTTCAATAAACAATGACAAATAATTTAGATTATTTTGTTGTAATCAACAAAAGCCTTGCCTTGCTTCGCTTCAATCATCGTTCGTCTCTCCTCTCATCATCTGCCAGTCTCTCTTCTTTTTCCTTCCTCTTCTACTTCGATTTCCATCATTGTCTGCACTAGTTAGGGTTCTCTCTGATTTTCTCGGGAGCCAAACAGGAAAAAGTGACAGAATCTAGGGTATTTCTCTTTCAATGACTTATTATGATGAAGATGATGAGAATAGTTGTGGTGGTGATGAGGTGGTTCCAGAGCTGAGGCTGAGAATGGATGATAAAAATGGGGACTACGTGAAATTGAGAGACGGATTAGAGGAATGTGAAGAAGGGGAAAAGGGAAGGGTAATGGAGCCCGGTTCTCCTAGATGTAGAAGGTCTTGGTGGTATTGGGTCAAGTTGGTTTTCTTGTTTTCTTGCCTGGGTTTGTTGGCTGGTGTTTTTCTCAAATGGGTTGGTCCCTTTTTCATGGACAAGGTCAGTTTTCGATTGTAAATTCTGATGTTCTTTTGTGGGTTTTTGTATTATGTGCCTTTCACTAATTTTTCTAATAGAATCTAAGGGTAAGATTTGTGTTCCTTATTCATTTGAATGCTTTCATGGGATTTATAATGTGTTAGTATCATCTATGTTAAAATGACTTTTTTTTTTTTTTTTTCATTTTTGTTGAATTGCCATGGGATTTTTCCTTAATGCTTAAGAGTGATGGATAAAATTACTTTCCCTGTAAATTTAAATGTCATCTTTCAGATATGTTGTGATGTATGAATATGGAGTGTGTTTCTCTAACTATGTGGTAAATGCTAATGTGAGTTGTATAGTGTGTATATGTTTACGATTGAGTAATGTGCATTTAAGTTTGAGTTATCTAGTTGTTATGTGCTTGTGATAGCTATGAAGACGGAGACTTCTTTTTTGGGGTGTGTTAAACTGGGCTTGATATGACCATTTCTTAATTTTCATTGTATACGTTCAGTGCTTTTTAATCAGGGGCCGTTTTGGGTTTGATAGTAACATCCACTATGGTCAAAACTTCTGTGACTGTTTAGTTTGTTTTCTATGAAAACCTGGATCGGAGTCTCCGCTGTAAACTAAATATTGCATGTCAGGAGATGTTAGCCAGTATAACGTTTGTAGTTTTCTGGAGTATGGTGATGTTTGGATCACAATACGTGAATAGCTATGTTTTAGAATGTGGAGTAAGTGTTTTCAGTAGAATACTACCAGTGTTACTGGACCAAGTCAATTATGTGGTTATCAAAATAAACTTATCAAAGTAAACATTTAAGTTTTATGTATGGTCTCCTTTAGAGTTTCTCTCTAGTTATGCATTTTAATTGCTTCAACTGAGTTAAGAAAATATTTCCCATCTTTTACACATTTTTGATACTTTGTTTACCCAAAACTGTTGATGATTCAAGTTATAACGCATGAATTTAGTTATACAATTGATTCTAATAATCAAGGATATGCTAAACAAGACTATGGATGAATGCCATACGCTCTTCTGATCCCAACCATCTTCAGTACCTGCTTGCCCCTTCGTGCCAGATGATGATGCTATAGCACATTGTTTGTGGACACCTTGTATGTATATGCTTGCATGCTTTCCTTCTACTCTCTACCTCACGTGACTGGTGGCTTGATGTCTTGCAGGAGGTTATCCCAATTATAAATTGGGAGACAACAACATTTAGTACTCCGGTGCTTGCAGTTCTGGTCTTTACTTCTGTGGCATTATTCCCCATGCTACTTTTACCATCTTCACCGTCTATGTGGGTGGCTGGGATGACATTCGGTTATGGCTATGGATTTCTACTAATTATATCAGCAGTGGTTGTGGGTGTATCACTTCCATACTTCATTGGATCTCTTTTCCTCCATAAAATTCAAGTGTGTTCTTCTGCCAAGATATTAGAACTTTAGAATTCCTTCTTTATGTCGTAAAGGCTCTTTGTATGTGCGTGCGTACTGCGCCTGCAAATTTAACACTTATTGATCTTTATGCAGGGATGGCTAGAAAAATATCCCAAGAGAGCTGCCATTCTAAGAGCAGCTGGTGAAGGAAATTGGTTTCATCAGTTTCGAGCTGTAACATTAATCCGGATTTCTCCGTTCCCATATATCATATATAACTACTGTGCCGTGGCGACAAATGTTAAGTATGGTCCATACTTCTTGGGGTCTTTGGTAGGAATGGTGCCAGAGATTTTTGTTGCAATCTACACGTAGGCTCCCTCTCTCTCTCTCTAGATTCTATGTACCTATTCATGTATGTTTGTCTATAAGTATATCTAAGCATATGTTTATAATCATAAACCAGTAAATGACGTGTATAGTTGCACTTGAATCCATGTAAGACACAAGAACAGGCAAAAATAATCATGTGCACATAGGGTTTAGTTGTTTATGATTTGCTTAAATAGGAGCTTCCTAACAGCATTGGATAGGGTTCTGCTTGAGTATGACCAGGTCAACCTTAATTTATAGTGATCTTAGGGAAAGATGATGCTTTTACATATTGGTGACCATATGTTGTTGATGTTGGTTTTGGTGGTCATTCAGTATTCTGTCAACTCGTTTACTGAACTTTAGTATGACTTCTTGCTGTGCCCGTATTGCATATTTAACTTTTTTTTGGTCTAATGATAAAGAAGGATACAGGGACCTGACAAGAGTTATAAATTTGGTAGAGAAAGATATTGAAGAGAAACCTAGGGAAACAACACCAACAACTGAAGGAGCAAGATGAAAATTAGAAGTCATATTATTGTTAATGGTGTCATGGTTGACTAAAAGGTTTATTTTAGATTGAGTATTTAAGGGCACCCAAACAAAGTAATATTTCATTGCTAATCAAGTTAGGTTTTTTCTAAGGGGTTTCTTCACCTTTCTAATCCATTTTACTTCAGAGTTCAGATTTATAACCTTGAACAAAAACTTTATCTAGGACCTTGAACAAAAACTTTATCTAGTACAGCCTAAACCTCAAGCACTGAAATGGAGTGAAAGTTAGGTGTAGGAAATAACATCTTCCCTCACCCTCTTTGAGAATTTGGTGGGGAGGAACAACTTTGAATTCCTTAGTAGTATACAGTGGCGGAGCCATGTTTTAATATAGGGGGCCATGGCCCTTCCAAAGCTTCAAAATTTTCCTTAATCCTATATGTATGTATTTGGTCCAAATACAAGTTCTCAAATATTTTTGGCAAAATATAAGTTTTCTAAACTTCTAAAGAGACCTTAACTGTAACATGTGTCACAAGATTTTTTTCAAAGTTATGCTCACTATGGTTTATAAATTCATGCATGAATCAATGATTAATACTATCATTTTTCTGTTGTTTCTAGTTTTGACTTGCGATAGATTCATCATAAGAATTTTTTAATATGATATGTTTTTCTAAAGAAGCTTATATATAGGAGTATCCCAAATATGGTTGGAGTAATATGGTTATAGAAGATGTCCTCGTCTTTTTATCTTTTCATGTATAGGTATACTTGTATGTTAAAGGAAATAAATTTTGTACTCCCATTTGGGTTGTAAATTTGTAACATAGTTTTCATGTTATGAAAGTCAGTTTTAAAATACACTTTTCACAGATTCAAACTTGTCAGAAACCAGCAGCCTTTGCCTCAATGGTTATTGCCCCACGTCTAATGTACTTGGGTGCCTTAAGGTCCTGAGTTCGATTCCTTAGGCTAACAACTCCCTTAATGGTTAAGGAGGGTTGTTAGGTTAGATCATCGTTGTAAATAAAAAAAAAAAAATTTGTCTTGAAAGTATAATATTGTTTGGCTCCCCTTTTATAAAAAAAAAAAAAAAATACTGTTTGGCTCCCCTAAAATGAAAACTCCTGGCTCTGCCCCTGGGAGTATATGTACCTTAGAGAGAAAAAAGGCACCTTGATAATATTTACTTATAAAATGGTGCTACTTTTTTTCACTCCACTTAGCATAGGTAAGAGACTTAAAGAGCCTCATTCGTTGACTACCCCAGAAGCTGGAAAAGAATGATTATAGGTCTGTTAAAATCCCTGGGATGGTTGAGGCATTGAGCCCATCACCTAGTCACAACGGGACATCTATGTCTAGCCTTCCCATGAAGATTTTCTTAGTGCAGTACCCAAAACAACTGAGGTTCCTTTTTTTTAACTTGTGTAAGTTCAGAATTGTTGTATCGCTCCATGTTAAAGTTGGCTTTAAACTGGACTCAAGCATCTCCGTTAATATGCTCACTCAGTTACTTGATCGCTGACTGTACATGATGTCCATTTTTGCCTGTTTTTCTCTCTTGTTGTCCATTGTTTGGTTCTTTCTACTTCTTCTTTTCCCCCTTTTATACAACAAGAAAAAACTGCAAAATGAAGATGTTGATTTAATGCAGTGGGATCCTGATACAGACTTTGGCAGATGCTTCGAATGAGCGGCGTACACTTTCAGCTCCCCAGATTATCTTTAATGTTGTTGGTTTCTGTGCAACTGTAGCTACAACAATTATCTTCACAGTATATGCGAAAGGGCAGCTCAAGGTACTGCAAAGGGAAGATGAAATATTGTTGGAATAAGCTCTAAGTTGGGGTAGTGGAAAAACCATGTGTCACGCAGGCTAGGTCGGTGTTGCATGCTGAAACACTTTTTATGGGGTGGATGAGGTTTTATTTACTGAACAACTTCATCCAGAGGAGGGGTTATGTAAGTATTTTGGAAGGGGGAAGAAACATGAAGTCACGACAAACATCTAACATGATATGAAGCCAGCTTGTTTCCTTGTATTGATTCATTGCAAGGACTTGTGTTCGTCATTCTTTCTCTGTCGCTCTCTCCTTGTTGTCATTTGTACATGATTGAAAAGTCTGCTTTACAAAGGTATAATTGGAGGCTACCAAAATTCGTCGCTGATACATAGGATTTTTTGTTATTATTCCGCAGAATTCTATGCTATATAACAGCGGTATTGTAGATAAACTACATGGATCTCTATTGTCTGGAAGTCACACCGACATCTCTCTCTATGTCTCTGTGTCTCTCACTTTCCATTTTTGGAGAAGAAAATGGTGTTTGCCCATAGTTACCTTCCACACAATCATGTCACTTTTAGCCGATTTGGACCATAGCATGATTTCAAGTTTTCAACTCATTTTGAACTCCGTGTTGTCAAGTGTGATGTATTAAGATGATGTTTTGTGAAGATGACTATTCAAAACTTACAAATGATGCTGCTTTTCCACCACCGTTTCATGTGTCTATGTCCACATGTCCTTGTCATTCTTACAGGTTGGTCGTATGATCAATGGCAAGTTTTCCACCAGTTGCATAAGCATATTTTTGCCATAGAGAAGAGAGAGAGAATTGCTGCTTAAGTATGATGAGTAACAAATCTTGTTTAAATTTTGATAATAATGATATACGCAATTGTCACCTGCAACTTTATACAGAATAGTATTAGTGCTACATTTTGACATTATAATGTTGCAAGTAGCATAGCTTATTACACATGAATTACCTAAATTTCACAGGATTTTTTTTAAAAGAAGGAAAGAAATCATCGATGTTATATTCACATTTACGTAAACATATAATTACATATTAATATTTGACTTAATTACATATTTTATCATGTGATTTAAGCTAATTTTGTTTTAAATCTTGATTTTTTTGGTGATAAATAAAACTTTGATATTTGAAAAAAAAACAAGATTTTCTTTATGTGAAAATTAAAATAAAGTTAAATTTATAATAAAATTAAATCACATTATTAAATACTTATTAATGCGACTCACTATTTAAATAACAAAATTATGATGCGCCATTGTTGGAGCATCCAATTGCAAACGGGACATTGCGTCTAATAGATTCTAGTGAGGAGTAGTAGTTAAGCGCATGGGACCTTTAGATACGTTAGGATGATCAGCGTCATACCTAATCAACGGTCAATAAATAGTGTCAGAACTTCTCTCATCCTTTGTTTAATCAACTTCAAAGCACAAAATGGCCAAAAAAAATTAAGATAGATATACACGTGGCAAAATCTGAGTGGGGCACAAGAGTTCTCAAGATAGATATACACAGAGGATTCTCATCTCCAGCTGGATGTACTGTGTAAGCACTAATATTAGTATTTAGTACTAGTAATATTTTGTTTTCTAGTTTTTTTTTTCGAATTTTCTTTTCTATAAACTTTTTGAGTGAAAAATAAATTAGGCACCAAGACAAAAATAAAAATAAAATTATATATATATATATATATAAAGAAACCGATGAGCGTCTCCTCAAAGCCTCAATCGAAACAGATAAATAAATTCTACCTAATAAGTAGAAACTTCAAACTTCAATGCCAAAAAAAATTATAAAAGGAAAAAAGGAAAAAGAAAAGCATAACTCAGTCAACAAAACAAACAAACAAAGCAAAAGGCAGAGTCTCTTCCCTTTCACTCTTCTTCTTCTTCTTCTTCTTCGCCTTCTTGTTCTTCTTGTCGGTTTCTCTTTCAACTCCTTTTTTTCTTCCCTTAATTTTTTAAGCTCTGTGGACTGTGGTGCTAATTAATAATTTGGTACTACTCCATTTTGGTTGGTGAGAGAGAATAAATGCTTTGTAGTCCAGACAAGCACACAGGCCCTACATGGTGGTGAGTGAACAAAAGACACAATGAGTTTTCTTTCTTAATTCACATTATCAGTCTTATATACACACATATATATGAAGAGAGAGAGAGAGAGAGAGAGAAAGAGAAATGCAGCATGCACGTGGTTCAGCTTCAGTTGGTGGCAACCAGAGAGAGATAAACAGATGTGTAGAGAGAGACTTTTAAAGAGTACTAGTTATTAAATTGGCTCACCTGCTTCCTTTACAGCCAAGGCACACACTCACCATTTTCATTGCATTACAGTTCTCTACATACTTCTGTCTCCTCTTTCTCTCCAAGCTAAAATTTCATGCCTTTGACTCAAACCCAGAAAAAGCAAAAACACCCAGATCTTTGTTCCCGTCTTGATTTGTTAAATGGGTGTTTGTGTTTTTACAATGTTTTGAGAATTCAGTTCAATTTCAGTGGTAATTGGTAAAGAAGGTGAAGCAAGAGAAAATGCTGCTGTTGGGTCATGATTTTGATGTTGTCGTCTTTCACATTCTATTCAAAGAATCACGCAGAAGAAGACTTTCAATTGCAACTCTTCAAGGAGGATCAGTTGTCAAACAAGGACCCGGATCATCTTCTCTCAATTGGATCCAGTGCCAATAATGCCAAACGGGTAGATTTCAATTTTTGGTGTTTTTACCATCTATCCAGCATGAGAAGGATTTACCAATTTCCTCTTCTTCTTCTTCCTCCTCATGCTCATCTTCTCCTCTTGATCCTCCTCTTCACTTCTGTTTCAATCAGTACGGTTTCTTCAGCTACTACTGAGAAGGAAATTTTGCTCCAATTCAAGGGAAACATCACGGATGATCCGTACAACAGCTTGGCTTCTTGGGTCTCTAGTAGCAACCCTTGTCAAGATTTCGGTGGTGTGTTTTGCAACCCAAATGGGTTTGTGGACAAGATCGTTTTGTGGAACAAAAGCCTCGGTGGAGTCCTGTCGCCGGCTTTGTCGGGGTTAAGCTCTTTGAGGGTCTTGACATTGTTTGGGAATCGGTTTTCAGGTAATATCCCATTAGAATATGCACAGTTGATGACATTGTGGAAAATTAATTTGAGCTCAAATGCATTGACTGGGTCTATCCCTGAGTTCATTGGTGATTTACCTAGTATTCGGTTTCTTGATTTGTCAAGGAATGGTTATAGCGGAGAGATTCCATTTGCTTTGTTTAAGTTCTGTTACAAAACCAAGTTTGTTTCTCTATCTCATAATGATCTTTCTGGTTTGATTCCTGTTTCAATTGTGAATTGTACTAAGCTTGAAGGGTTTGATTTCTCTTACAATAACCTTACTGGTGGATTACCTAAAATTTGTGATATTCCGGTTTTAGAGTATGTATCTTTGAGAAGCAACGTGTTAACTGGGAATGTTCAAGAAGAGCTATTACAATGCCAGAGATTAACACATTTGGATCTAGGAAGCAATTTGTTCACTGGGTTTGCTCCATTTAGGATTCTTGGGTTCAAGAACATGACTTATTTCAATGTCTCTCATAATGGGTTTCAAGGGGAGATAGCTGATCAGGTTGGAACTTGTGGTGAGAGAATGGAGTTTTTTGATGCTTCATGGAATGCGCTATCCGGGGAGATCCCAATTATCATTACAAGTTGTAAAAATCTTAAACTTTTGGACTTGGAGTATAATAGGCTGAATGGGAGTATTCCAGCTGGGATTGTTAACTTGGAGAGGCTTTCAGTGATTAGATTAGGTAATAATTCCATATATGGCACGATCCCGGCAAAGATTGGAGATATGGAGCTGCTACAGGTTTTGAATTTGCACAGTCTTAACCTTGTTGGTGAAATTCCAGAGGATGTTAGCAACTGCCGGATACTTCTTGAGCTGTGAGTCCAAACTCTACTTAAAAACTCTAAATTTTCATCAGCATTGCTTTAGATTATATATCTCAGAAACTTTATTATGTTGCAACAGGGATGTTTCTGGCAATGCTTTAGACGGAGAAATTCCGCAGACTCTGTACAACCTAACAAACCTAGAAATCCTTGACCTACATCAAAACCAGCTCAATGGAAGCATTCCAATTAGTCTGGGAAATCTTTCCAAAATCCAATACCTTGACCTTTCACAAAATTCACTTTCTGGGTCAATCCCCTCGTCCCTTGGAAATTTGAAGATCTTGACGTATTTTAATCTCTCCTTCAATAACCTTTCGGGTACCATTCCTTCTATTCCAACCATCCAAGCTTTTGGGGCATCCGCATTCTCTAACAATCCTTGGCTTTGTGGTGCTCCTTTGGACACACCCTGCTCGGCAAGTGGAAATGGCACAACTTCTACATCCAAAAAACCAAAGGTTCTCAGTGTTTCTGCCATTGTTGCCATTGTTGCTGCTGCGGTTATCCTCATTGGAGTTTGTGTGGTAACTATCATGAACATCAGGGCTCGTAGGAGGAAAAAGGATGATGAGACTATGGTTGTCGAGAGCACACCTGTAGGTTCCACAGATTCAAATGTTATAATCGGGAAACTTGTTCTTTTCAGCAAGAGTTTGCCCTCGAAATATGAAGATTGGGAGGCTGGCACCAAAGCTTTGCTTGACAAGGAGTGTCTAATAGGTGGTGGCTCTATAGGAGCGGTCTACAGAACTAGTTTTGAAGGTGGGATTTCAATTGCAGTGAAGAAGCTTGAAACTCTTGGAAGAATCAGAAACCAAGATGAATTCGAGCACGAAATTGGACGCCTAGGTAATCTTCTACACCCCAATCTGGTTGCATTTCAGGGTTACTACTGGTCCTCGACAATGCAGTTAATTCTATCTGAATTTGTCACAAATGGGAATATGTATGATAAGCTACACGGGCTTAATTATGTGGGTACTAGTACTGGTGGTGGCCATAGTGAATTATATTGGTCTAGGAGGTTTCAGATTGCTCTTGGAACAGCAAGAGCACTTTCTTACCTTCACCATGATTGTAGACCTCCAATTCTTCATCTCAACATCAAATCCACTAACATACTCTTAGATGAAAAATATGAGGCCAAGTTGTCTGATTACGGTTTAGGCAAATTGCTTCCCATTTTCAACCATGGTTTAACCAGATTCCACAATGCAGTTGGGTACGTCGCACCAGAGTTGGCTCAAAGTTTTAGACTTAGTGAGAAATGCGACGTGTATAGCTTTGGAGTGATTCTTTTAGAGCTGGTTACTGGGAGGAAACCAGTGGAGAGTCCGACACCAAGTGAGGTGGTGATTTTGTGTGAATATGTTAGGGGTTTATTGGAGGGAGGGTCAGCCTCGGATTGTTTTGATAGAAGTTTACGGGGTTTTGCGGAGAATGAGTTGATTCAGGTTATGAAGTTGGGGTTGATTTGTTCATCGGAAGAACCTTCAAGAAGACCTAGCATGGCTGAGGTTGTTCAGGTTCTTGAGTCTATCAGATCTGGACTGGAATCTTAGTGATCAAATTGCAATTGTGGGTTTAATGGACCACCTGA
Organism: Bretschneidera sinensis; assembly: GCA_023935145.1. Lineage (NCBI taxonomy): Eukaryota > Viridiplantae > Streptophyta > Magnoliopsida > Brassicales > Akaniaceae > Bretschneidera > Bretschneidera sinensis. The sequence goes on from CM043698.1 coordinate 33,946,649, forward strand.
ATAGTCAAATTAACAATTTATTCTTGCAAAAGATCATAGAAATGGTAGTCTAGCTGGAAAGGGATATGGGTTAATTGTGAAGAGAGAGACAGAAAAAACATTCTTTTGTATTGATTTTGAGTTACCTTGATTAATTTGTTCCTGATATTAGTAATTTTTTGAATAAAATGATTCGTTTATTGTATCTCATTTGAATAAAATGAAGCTGCAATTGCTCATAAGCCATTGCTGCAAATATACTTTCAGTAGACAAGAATTTCATTTAACTATACAATCGGAAACACCATCCTAAAGAGAGCCAATGGTTATAGAATTTCATAGTTTTTTCCCCTTTCTTCATGAATTCAAGAAAGCAATTTATTTTTTCTCCTTTTGCAGTATTTTTATCTTAACTGCATTTGGACATTTGGGTTTCAACTTTAGTTTCTTTTTCTTTATCACATCTTCTAGCAGGGTTTTGTTGGGCATGTACCTCACTTTGTGATAAAAGAATGACTTGTAACTTTCCAGGACAGCCGATATGCTATTCGAAACTTATTTGAATATTGACATTGCCTTGAAGTGGTACACCAGAAGTTTATTTTTAAAAAAATCATTTTGTTTCTAATTATTTACAGATTTTGGATATTATACATATTAAAGAACTGTTTTTTAAGATCCAGGATTGTTCACCAGCCAAGATTCTGGAGATCACCTCCAGATCCATATTTTAAAGCTCATGGTATGTACAAATCCATCTCATCTAATTTAACCTTAATTTATGCTGCTGTCAGTCCTCGCATGATAAATCTAAGGCAATTGCTACTTCATACAGCAGCAATTGTAAATCAAACTTCTACGAAAAGCATTTCAACCATGGGATTTACAGGTTTCAGAAACTTTTCGAATTCTTTCCATAACTACAGGGATATCTTTTTCTGTCAATGTAGTAAAACAGAAATGGAACCATCCAGGTTCAATACAGTGACAACAAGATCCAGGTGTTACATTGACCTTGGCTACATTCAACAATTTGTTCCAAAACTCGAGCTCTCCTTTCTCACTATAAGAGTGAATAAACCCACTCATATCAGCCCAACATAGAAACCCCCGTTGCTCTTCGTGCACTTGATGCCCAGTTCTTTCAACCCTGCCACAAACTCTACATACATTCTTTGAAGCCTCTCCCTGTTAATCTTAATAAAATTTTGAACGACTTTTGTATCAGAAAGCATATATATAAGCACACATTGGGTCGGAGCTGAAATGGATGAGAACCTTGTAAGCTTTCTAGCAGCAGCAAGAACATTCTCATTGAAGGAGTAGATAACGCCCACCCTGAAACCTGGAAGAGAGAGATCCTTTGATAGCCCATACACGATATGAACTCTGTCCCAGTCAAGATCTTCCAATTCAATGATTTCTGCCATGCTCACAAACTCTTCATTCCCATGAGTGGACCCCGCAAATATTTCATTAGAGACTATATGGATGTTCTTTTCTCTGGCAAAGTCGAGAAGGCTGTAAAGTGTTTCTCGATTCAGCAGATTGCCAACAGGATTTGAGGGGGTTGAAATTATAATCCCTCTCACTTTGAGACCACGTTTCTTTGCCTGGTTGAATGCTCGGTCAAGGGCAGTAATACTTATTTTGAAGTTGTCAGTGCTTCGGCAGGGAACATGTATAATCTCTACCCCAGTTCGCCACTTGATATCCCTGTCATAACTGCACATAAGGATCAGAGCTTCAGTCCTCTCATAGAATACATGGTTACTGAAGTGAGAACTTCTAAAGTAATTACCCAGGGTAGTATGGTGTGGGAACAAGAAATACATTTCCAGCATCTGCTAAGCAGAAGCTAAGCATCTCAATAGCAGAGGTTGCACCAGTTGTTAATACTAACTGTGAGGGGTTGAAGGAAACTGCTTTCTCCATGACTTGAGACATGAATCCCGCCACAGCCTACAGGACTAAAGAAATTACTGACAATAAAAGCTTCAGGAAAAACTGTTTGTACAAGAAAGAAAGTCCATGGGAGTAAAAACACAATTGTATTTAGATGCTATACCCATAAGAGGTAATTATGTAGAATTGCCATGGAATTTAGTGGATTTTTACATTCAAAAGTAAGCACAGATCTCAAAGCCAGGCACATCTTTCACCACCAAGTTCAAAACATATCATACACCAATCCCGTGCTATAATAAATTACCCCTAAATATAAAGTGGCTCTTATTAACTAGAACATATGGCACTTTCTACTTAGCCGCTAACAAGCTATAAAGCATCAAATTCTCTTAAAATATAAATGATTAGCTGATATTTCAATTTCTTGTTTTAGATAGAGGATAAAGCTGGTAGTGGAAACTAAACTAAAGGAGAGGGGGAAAATGTATGTGGAAATCAGCTATGAGAGGAAAGTTGAAGATGAGTTTGGGATTCATGAACTGATACGAAAACAACCAACATTAGTTCTTCAGAAAAGCAATGAATATCGAATAATGAACAAGATGATCCATCGTCGGATGAGTTACTCAAAATGTAGAAGAAAAAAAACCATGAACAGATTGCTCTTCTTGGGAGCATTACTTGTTAATGAGATATGTGCAGTTAGATTTTTCTTCTAGTACATCTTAAGTAATAGAAAAAACGTGTTGGCCTCTCCATTATTCGTATACTCAAGCACCACGAGTTGTATCCTAATATAATTCACATTCAACCAGTGTTTCTCGTAAATTTAGGAAGTTTTTCCATTTTTATCTACTTATACATAACTTAACCTGCATGAAGAAACAGACAACATATTTGTGGAACTCATAAAACTAACACAATTTTTGGGCCAACCACAAGCCAGAGCAACTAACTGTGATACCAAGGCAGGTGTGCCCTTAGCCTGACCAGTTGGGATGCAACTTGCATTCAAAGACACGATGGTTCATGAGATTCTGCAATTCACACCAAGTATAGGATTTTATTGCGTTCTTCGTCGATGCAAGAGCCGAGCTATATATTAAGAGCTGTTTTGGACTTGAAGTTTCATTAGTTTTTATTCTTTTCTATGAAAGAACTACCAATCCAACCAGATAAAATGTAAATAGATTAAGATACTAGTAAGTAATCAAGCACTGTGAGGAGTAGGAAGATTTCAAGTACCGCCACCAAAATGATAAATCTAAAATCTCCATATATTTCACTGTAACTGGTACTTGACTACGTCATTACTAAGAAAGAGGGCCTCATTTAGAGGTTAACTTACCTAACAAGATTAACTTAATTCAACTTCCTAAATCATTGGATGATTCTTCTTGCACTTTTTTTTTTTGGTTGAGAAATCCTTATTCTACTATTAGTCACATTAAATCACAGAAAAGGTAGATTTTCCATTGAATCAGAACTGATGCAATATGGATATGGTCCATGTTTGTACATGACCAAGTTAATTAGAGATTTCCAGATGCTCATTTTTACTCCACACAAGGCAGATTTTCCACTGAATCAGAATCGATGCAATAAGGCTCATGTTTTCGTTCGTGAGCATGCCATTGTGAATTTCCCAACACTCATTTTCACTCTAGTTTGTTATGATACTCACAATTAAACAAAAGGGAACAATTCAACTTTCTCTCTTCTTATTTTCTATTCTTTTGTCTTCTTTATTCTTCAATGCTGAAAAACTAACCAAACAACCTCGACTTCCACAGATAACTCAATCTTCCCACCACCTCCGATTGCAGCTTCATCATGTCTCTGGTTTTACTCGATATGGCATCTCCCATCTTAAACAATGACCTTTCTCCAATCAAAAGACTCTTCAAGACTCAAGAATGCTCTGAAAAATATATTGGGTTTGCTAAAAAAAAATTAAAATTTTCACAAGCTACGGTCGTCAACAAATCTAGCAACCTAATTATCACTGATAAATGTTCATACTGACCAAATAAACATACAAATGACATTAAACACGCTTAGCATATCAATAAAACTACGAGTTCATAGAATTACCACTTTTAACTCCATCAATCCATCAGCAGGCTGATAAGTAGCAATCCCACTAATACTTAATTTTCTTGCTCCACCACCTAATATCGCTTCCCTCGCATTCTCCGCAAGCCAATCCTTAACCAAATCCAGATAACTACACAAACCATCAAAACAACCCACCAAGCCCATCAATCAAAAATCACCATCAAAACCAATAGATAAAACACACACAAAAACCCACCTTGTTCTCAGCTAAACCAAGTTGAATGACCCCATCCGGATTACCCAGCTCATCATACGGGTCATCCTCGACCCGCTTCAATCCAACAAAGTACAGTGAGTCACCACCTTTCACGATACTATTGGCCCGACCTGACACGAAAACGGGTCCCCTCGCAGTTCTCGGCGACAGAAGCGCCCGAGACAAAGAGCGAGGTAACTCAGGAAGCTCCAGCTGCCCCTCCGATTGAGACCGAGACGGCGTATGAGAACCCGTCCCCGTCACGTGAGCCGGAGAATTCGGGTCATTCGGGTCGTTACGGTGACGTTTTAGGTAGAGTTGGAGAAAGTAGAAGAGCGCGCAAGGAATCACTGAGCCTAACACTAGTCCTCCTCTGCCTTGAACCACTCCTTGTAAAGGGACTATCACCCTCATGGCGGTTCCCCCTCCAGCTCCACTGGTGATTGGTTTAGCTAGCGGTTCGGGTTTGGAGCTACGTGTCCTGTAGAATCCGGTTCGGGTCATTATAGTGGGGTCATGGAGCTCACTTTGAAATTATTTCAAAAAAAAAATACTGGATTTGTTGGTTTGGCTACATGGGTTGCCGGAGAAGGCAGAGAAGAAGAGCTGCGTTAGTCTTGTTTGTAGGAGAGCTTGCGGGGAGAAAGAGAGAGAGGGTGAGTCTGGTTTATGTTTCTATTTTCTTTTTCTGATTTGTTTGGATTACTACTGTAGTATATTTTGTGCGCCGTTCCTTGTTTGAGGGGGAAGGTGGGATTTGTTGTTGAAATCTTTTGGAGGGGCGAGCGAGTTTACTGAAATGGCCTTGATACTTGCCATTTTTTTCAGGGAAATAACCTTTTATTATTACTTTTTTGTCCTCTGTTGATAATTTTTTTTGGAACCAAATTATACACGAAGTGATACGTACTAGATCGAGTCACTTCGGTGAAATTTTTCGTGCTATCCATTTCGTTTTTGTCAGTTGCTGATTGAGTCTCGAATTTTTTTTAAAAAATTACTACTCAAGCATGGGACTGCTCGAATGTATATTGGTGATGTATACTAATGTGATTCTTTAATCATCATTTAAATTAAAGAATGTTACGTAAAAAAAATTGTAATATATAGTTATTGGTGAAGTTTCTTTTATATAAAATTAAATTTTTGGATTGAATTTGAACAAAAATTTTCATGTTAAAAAAAGAATTTCAATCTTATGGTAATATCTGTCAAATCAATGTGAATTTTTTAAAACTTCACAACTTTAATCAAAGCTATTTTTCAATCTGCGAGTAAGAAAATTGTCAATTATTTTGTATATTTGAATGAAAATATACTTTACAAAGATACCATTTTTACTAATATAAGATGTGATTCTATTATCAAACCATTTGAATTTGTGAGTTGTCTAAAGAGACAATTAAATACCACTTAAAATGATTCAACGTAATTTTATATTAAATATATTTAAGTGATTTAAATCAATATCCAAACGTCGTCAATTTATATCGATTGAAATATTCAATGCGATGAAAGTTGTGTTGATATTTTACAAGAGTGAATACTGCAAAATTTCTTCAAATCTAAGAATATTTCGATAACTTTTTTCATTTTTCATTCAATTTCATAAGAGGATAAAGGAATAGTAGACATCAATTCTATAATATTTTATGTCAAGAGACATCGTTCTAATCTGACCATATTTGTAAGGTTCTTCTTTCATTTGAAATACCAAGGGAGTCTCAATAGTTCATATAGAGAAATACCATAATCTACCCCATAGTTTAGACCTCGGGATTTATGTCACGTGTTATTGTGTAAAAAATAAATTTAATTAAAAAATATTTTATAATTAATTATGTTTTTAAAGAACATTTTGAAATTTTTTTGTGATAAAAAATATTGATTAATAGAAATATAACACAATGTATTTTTTGTTAACAAAAACATATCAAAAAGTATTTTTTATCATTAAAAAATTTAAGGTATTTTTTAAAGATGTTAATCACGGTGTATTTTTTACTAAAAAAACTTAAGATATTTTTTTAAAATAAAATCAATCACAAAATATTTTTTATAATTAAATTAAAAAATATAATGAAAAAGAATTAACCACGCATATGTAAACACTTGTATTGATTGAAATATTCAATGCGATGAACGTTGTGTTGATATTTTTACAAGAGTGAATACAGCAAAATTTCTTCAAATCTAAGAATAATTAAATTTAAAAAATATGATAAAAACTAATTAACCACACATATGTGTAAACACTTGCATTATTCTTAATGCAGCTTCTCACAATAAAATAAAGGTTTAAATCGATTGTAATCAATAAAAATATTGTAAAAGTTGAAATGCCAATGACAAGTTTAAAATTTTCAAGGAACAAAATAATAATTTAAACAGTTTATTAATTAATTTATTTAATCTAGATTTTGAAGTAAATGGCAAGTAAGCGACTGATCCAAGCTCGAGCAATGATGGACGGTGAAAGGCTTATTGCTTGCGGTGAGCACACTCAATTGGCTGAAGTTAATTCTTTTGAGTAAGTGACTTGTTAGCAAAAAGAGAAAGAACATTGCTTGTTAAGGATAACAACTTTTCAATCAAACATAAAACTAAAAATATTAAAAATATCTTGAAAATCAAACGATTGATATACTAATAATTAGTTTTTCATGTGTGTTTTGAAAAAAAAATTTAAAAACAAAATAATCATGGTTTTAAAATATATTTTTACCCTTTAAAAAACAAAAAAAAAATTAATTTCTTTGAACAGACAAAATGGGAAGAGAGAAAATTATCACTAACACTTTTCTTTATTGTGGATGAAATATGAATCTACTCAATTTTATAGATGGTGGACCAAAAACATAAGATTCAAACTAATTTGATTAATTTGTTTAACAAAATAATTTTTAACACAAACATTTAGTAGTTTTAGTGTTGTCTTGATATTAAAATACAATAAAAAAATCTTTCATGAACTAGAATTCAACGGTAAAAACCTAACCTGTTTTAGGTAATTACTTTCAAAAATTGAATTCTAAAAATTGTTGGAATCGAAAATCTTATTTTTTTTAAAAAAAAATAAAAGATAATTAGATAGTTTTTAGTTAATCTGAATCTAACATACCTTAAAATTTGAAAAAGATATATAAAATATATTAAAAATTAAAACAATGACACTAAATTATTTATTAAAAAATTAATAGTAATTTTATGCATCTTTTTTGTTATTAGAACTCAAAATAGATGGAGAAAAAAAAAGTGAATAAATTTATTATCGGAAAGGTTGAACCTACATAAAAAGAGTAGTTTCATTTACCATAAATGACATCGTTGACGTGGCATACTAATAGCAATTGTATTTAGTAGGGTCATTGAGATGTAAAAAAATTGTTTTTTAAGTTTCTGTACAAAATTGAGGGAACCGAAATCCGTTTGGTTGGGTTTAAAATCAGCTTTAAGTAGCTGTTTAATTTTTATAATTTACAAAAAACTTGATAAAATTAAATCAAACCCCATTAAATTTTATTAAATATCAATTAATATTTGGTTAAACTAATTTTTTTTAATAAAAAAAAATACTGAGTTAAAATTGACTTTAAGCCAATCCTAACAAATTCTAAACATGTATCCGATGTGGATGTTTGAGGCTTGGATGCAATGCTGGTTGCGTCTTCAAACAAAGAAACATGGACACTCTCTGGGTCTCAATACATAGCTGTTTGATTTAGTCTATGTACCCAGAATAAGTCCAGAAACTGATGTCGTTTTATTTTGTCTTTAATTTATGTGGTGGGATTGCAAGGTTGGCGCTCGAGGGAGTGCATGCATACAGAATCCATGATCGATACACTTTGTATGGTAGCCTTTGAGGTGAGAAATTTCTTTGAGCAACACATTTGCAAGGATAAGATAGAAAACCAAAAAAAAAAAAAGAAGAAAAAATCAGATCTTTTTCTTTAATTTCTCTCTCTTTTATAAAAGAATAAAAAAAAGAGGAATATGATATGGTGAGTGCCCAGATCCGTGAGGTTAGAGTGAGGAATCCCTGAAAATCCGCGATCTTTACGGATTGGATGCGGAAAATAGGTAGTTCGCGGATTTCATGTGGTCAATCCGCGTTGAGTAGAGGTTTTGCTGTTTTATGTACAGATGTTACACATGTTTTGTTGTTATTGGATGCACATCCAAAGTAATCGTGGACTTGCACGCACTGTTACTTGCTAAAGAGCACAACTATCTACTTTTACCTGATGCACTCAAAGGCAACTAAATTTATATTACCTGTACGTATATAATTTTGAAATTCAGCCTTTTATTTATAACACTAAAGAAAAATATTTTATAATTATTATATTAAATACAAGAAAGAATAATAAAAGAAATAATGCTATTTTACATATAAATATATGATGTTCAAAAATCATAAAATAATATTTTATGAATTTTTTACTTTTTAAATATATATTTATTATATATTAATGTATTTGTATATGTATATATTACTATGACTTTACATCCTTTACTAGGCTAAAACGAAGCCCATGACCAGTGACCACTACCCAAAATTGATATGGCCCGTGACACTGTTACTTCCAAAATTAAATACGACATCAACTTGTGTGATCAATGCGTGCAAATGAAGACTTCAGGATGCAAGAATCGGTTAAGAAAGATCGATGGATGTAAAGTAGTAATCAGATACTATAAATTAACCTACACCAATCGAAATTAATTGACAAGGTTAAAAGTGTGGGAATACCCTAATTAAGACATTGTAGAATATACTAAACTTCTCTTAATATCTTTTTAAGAAAAAGCTAAAGTAGCTCTTAAAAGTATTGTTATTGTACCTATCAAAGATATTAGATACATTTGTAAGATTTTGCTAAGCCGAGCTACGAGAAAAATTCCCACTGCTGCCATAGTAATAACATGTATAAGAGTAGAAATAGGAGTAGGTCTCTCCATAGCATCAAGTAACCACACATGAAGTAACCACACATGAAGGGGGCATTGTGCAGGTCTCTCCATAGCATCAAGTAATAATAGAAAAGCACACTAACGAATTAAGAAATGAACCTTATTATTAAAAATAAAGTTATTAAATATTTCAAAGATATATGTCGGTAGAATTATCTTGTAGTGAGTTTCTTTGTGGGTTTTTGAATTTTGTCACAAAATGAATGAAGTGTTGGTCTATTAAATGAGACATAAAATGAGCCTAATAGAGTAATTTATTTATAGTGGACTTAATACTCTAATGTGTCTAATATGATGTAACTAGTTTAGGCTGTAGGTAGGGATGTGCAGTCGATCGGTTAAAAAAATTAACCGACTTTTTAAGTATAAAAATTATTTGTCTGACTCGACCGACTTTAAGTCGGTCAGAAGTTTGTTAATCGATTTCTCACCAACTTTATGAAACCTGCTTTTTAAACCATTTCCACCACAATTCAATTACATATTGTTTTATTGTCAAAATACTATTTTAGTTTAAACCTGCACTTTAATCCATGAGGCACAGTCAACAGAAGTTATTTCACATTTTCACTTATTTTAATACTCTAAAACGAGAAAGCAAATAAGCAATATGACAAAGTGAAATACTTCAAATACACCTTTGTTTACAAATCACAAATTACAATCCATCATTTTCATATTGTAAAAGGATCGAGAACGTATATCCTTTAATGTAAATGAACCCACTTAAAACCAAGTAACCAACAGTTTGTCAAGATGTACCCAAACGCCCAGTCATGAACTCATAATCACATTCCCAAAAAGAACCTCCAAGCTCCAGCAGTCATCATTTTGTATCGCCAAGCTGAGGCCAATCTGAAATACACAGTTTCAGAAATTCAACACGTACATTTTTTTAAAGGAAAAAAATATATTATACATGAGAAAATAGAAGATGGGGTTCTTTACTTCTTTATCTTTTGGAGTTTAAGAGGGTAACAATATAAAAGAGCATTAGGATAATCTATATTTGGGAGGTATTATTATCTTAATTCTAAATAGCATAAAAGAGCTAGTAGAAATATTAAAGAAGCAAGCATGTAACATTTCTTACCAGGTAACATACTCAAGATGCAAGCAAGCAGGTAACATACTCAAGAAGCGAGCAAGCAAGCATATGCCAGACCATGCCAAAAAAGAAATGACAGAAGTACAAAATCAAGCAATCTTTTACAACTCTTAAAATTAAAAATAAATGGTTGAAGTTACATTTCTTACCAAAAAGAGTCAATCTCTCTAAAGATTAATGATTGAAGGTTCCAAAGCAATCTTTGACAACTCTGAAATTTAAAAATAAAATTACAAATGTCAATATCAAGCAATAAGAATCAATATCAACTATAACCTACACATAACATAAACTAATTGGCAATAAAATTTAATACTTTCTTCAACTTTCTTAAGGTTGTCCAAGTCTTCTTCAACATTAACTGGACTCTTTGATCCTCGAACCCAATCTTGAGCACATATAAGAGATTGCACTATCTTAGGAGTCAGAGAACTCCTAAAAGGATCAAGAGTGTGCCCTCTTGTGCTAAATACAGACTCGAAAGCAATTGTGGATATAAGATCAGCCACCACATCACGTGCCATTTGTGATAAAATAGGAAATCTTGGACCATTAACTTTCCACCACCCCAAAATATCAAACTTCTCCTTCTCCCCCTCCCCCTCCTCCTCAAGAGATTCACCAAGATACCTATCTAATTTAGATTTCAATTCTCCACTAATAGTTTCGCTCTTATGCTTCTTAAAAGTTGTCTTAACGATCTTTTTTTCCCCTCCCCAAACTAACTTGTGAAGTTCAATAACTAGAACTTTGTGATTCGTCAATTGATTGGGTATCCGACATAAACCTTTTCTTATAATCTTAATACAAACCCTTAATTGCATCTTTCGCCATCTTCATCATATGTTCACCTCTTATACCTTCACACATCCTCAAAATGGAAAACTCAACATATTCTAATTTATGTTTAGGGTCAAGAATCGCTCTAATATAAATAAGAGGATTCATTTTCTCAATGTTACTCCAATACTTGTCAAACTTTTCTTTCATTTTCATTTCCATTTCATTCAAGTTACTGTCCCCACTTATACTCCATTGTTGCAAAAGGGCATTAACTTCACTAATCTCATGAAAAAAAGTATTTGAAGTAACATATAATGAACCCGACACCCTATTAGTGAGCTCATAAAGCACTCCAATATCTCAACCATCCTCCTAACTATGATCCAAACATCTTCACTCGGTAACCCCTTTTGAAGCTCATGCTTAACGCCTCTATCTAGATATTCATAGCTATAAAAAACTTTCTCAAACTTTTGGGCCACGTCCAACATCAAATATGTAGAATTCTATCTGGTGGAGACATCTAGGCACAACAAACTTCTACTTTCTATCTTCTCTAGCTCTATAGCCTATTTAAATTTCTTCAACCTAGATGGAGACTACCTTATATACCTCACAAGCCCCCTAACCAGACCAACGAAATCCCCAACCTCCGTCAAGCTATCCATAACAATTAAGTTAATTATATGTGCAATACACCTCATATGAGGTATCCCTACCCACAATACTAGTACCCCACAAACACACTTTTCTCTTCAAGTACCCAACAACATTATCATTCGAAGAGGTATTATCTACTGTAAGAGTAAACACCTTGTTAATCCCCTACTCAGTTAAACACGTCTCAGTTGTCATACCAATGTCGTCACCTATATGACTAGAAATTGGGCAAAAAATTAAGATTCTTTAATGTAACTTCCAATCATCATCAATAAAGTGTGCAGTGATGACCATATAATTAATTCTTTGAATGGAAGTTCATGTGTCAATGGTAAGACAAACCCATTGACACGAGTCTCTTAAAAAAATTCAACTTCAACTTCTCATCTAAATACAATTGATAGTAATCTCTAGTAGCTATAGTCCTTGACGGGATACAAAACCAAGGACAAGCAGCAGCCATAAAAAATTTAAAGCCTAAACCCTCCACAAATCTAAAAGGCAGCTCATCAACAATTATTATACAAGCCAATGCCTTCCTAATAGCATTTTGGTCAAATTTCCAACTAGTAAGGGTACTTTTTCCCTCTCCCTTCTTATTGATAGCTAATTGAGCTTGTGTAGTATCTGCTTTACGGGGTAGAAGTTTGCAATTATTCATGTGATACCTTGGTATTGTTGTGCCATTACCTTTTAAATGAGAAGAGAACCCCTTCTTCCAGTAGTTGCATTTAGTCATTGGAAGATTATTTTTGTCCACAAATTTTGTGAACTGATCCAAACTATTGACCATGTCTTATTCTATCTTTTAAGTAGTTGAGGATGAGAACTTTCTGTAACTTCATGTTTAGACATCTAAGAATGAGAAAAAAAAACATAATAAAAAGAATATTACTTATTATAATCAATTTTCATATTTAATGGTTTGATAAAATTTATACATTCAAGAAGGAATGTAAATGTGTATAAAACAACCACATTTTCTCATTAAAAAGGTGACAATGAGCTTAAGTTAAACAGTCACATTTTTTTATTAAAAAAACATGTTTTGAATTCAAGTATCAATTGCAATCAAAACAATAAAAATTAAACAAAAACCAAAAAACATGTAAGCTACCATATGGTTTCAATGACAGAGTCTGCACTCAATGACAGAAGCATAGAAATATATAGTTTTTGGTGTTTAAAATGACTAGAACATTATCACATTTTCTCATTAAAAAAACATGTTTTGAATTCAAGTATCAAATGCAATAAAAACAATAAAAATCAAACAAAAAACATGTAAGTCGCCATACGGTTTCAATGACAGAATCCGCACTCAATGATAGAAGCATAAAAATGTATAGTCTTTGGTGTTTAAAATGACCAGATCATTATCACGTTTTCTCATTAAAAAAACATGCTCCGAATTCAAGTATCAGTTGCAATCAAAATAATAAAAATTAAACAAAAAACAACAAAAAAAATTAAGCTTCTATATGATTTCAATGACAGAATCTGCAATCAATGACAGAAGCATAAAAATACATAGTCCTTGGTGTTTAAGAAGTTTGTGTTGGAAAAACATGCGAAGGACTAACGGTATGGTAATTATATGTCAAGTAATTCACACTTTGGAGTCCGAGTTTCTTTCCATCCTGATCCTTTGATGAAATGTTTTCTGTCTTCAATGGTGGCTGAAATATTATGTTCTAGTTTATCAAGCAAAAAAATATTTATCTAGTTTTAATAAATTATGGAACTAGACATGAGGATTAATGCCTTGCTTACAGCTTCTCATTAACATTCTCGTTTTAACTCTTGATTGCATGAATTTCTTTTGGTGTGCATATCATCATTCATTGTTGAATATCCATTTAAAACTTCTTTTAGCATTTCAATGCCTCATCTGCATTAAGTAGTACTCATTAACTTACAAAAAAAATTACAACTAAAGCTCTTTATCAGTAAGTACTTTATCAATTTATCAGCAGAAGTATTTCCTTTTCTTTGTGTCTTGTTTGACACCTATTATGCAGGTTCGAAGTATAGAAATGCATAGTATTTGGTGTTTAAAATGACTACAAATCTACAATTGCACACTTCTTTGGAATATTCAGGAAAATAAAATACAAGTAACCAAAACAGAAATTGTATATTCATGAAAAAAAATAGAAAGAAACAACAATTAAACACAAACAACCCCAAAAAAATATTTAGAAAATGGTGTTAGTTAGTAGAATAAAGAAATTACAGAAGACAAAAAAACAAAAACAATAATAAAAATTGTACAAAGAACTCAAATAATAAAATTATTGTTACTTTAGGCAGTTAGGCCGGTGGGGAGTGTTCCGAGAGGATTGATGAGGCTTTGTGGACTGATGAATGAGACTAAGAGAAAGAGCTAGGGTTAGGTCTAAATCTGGAAAAATTTAGGTTAGTGGTGGGGTGGTGGTGGTTGGTGCAGTATGGAGTGAAGCTGTGGAGGTCGGTGATGCTGTGATGGTGGGGATCGAGCAGTCTAAGTGGAGTGAAGACATGAAGTCATGAGGAGTGTGGAAGAATGGAGAACTAAAGGGCTAGACACCAAAGAAGGGAATGGAATGGCATGGTCGGAGGTAAAGGGCTCAAGGATGGAGATGGAGACGAGGAGTAGCTGCAACGACTGAACAAGTTCGAGAGAGAGAACAGAGAAGTAGAGAAAGAGAAGAGTAATCGCAGGAATTTAGGAATTCGGTCTGTGGGTTTTTATTTTATATATATTTAACAATTTAATTTATTAGTTTAATAAAAGTCGGTTAATCGGTTACACTGACTTAAAAAAAATTGTTCGGCTTCCAATCGACTTATCAACTTTTGAAATCGAAATTCCATATTTATACTGATTATCCGACTTAACCAACCTGATTTAACAAAAATGACTGGACAATCGAAATTGTTTGAATTTTGGACACCCCTAGCTATAGTTAACCTTTGGGTCTTTAATGGGTAAGCAATTAGATCACTACATAAAGCATAATCTAAGTTCTATCTCTCATTCTCAACCTCAGAGACAGAATATTCTCTACATATAAGGGATAATCACCCATTAGACTAGTACGTGCTAAAGGAGAACCAAGGAGATGAAGCTCCTAATTTTTCCTAACAAGATTGTTTCATCACATTATTCGTTAAAAACTTCCGCTTCATTATTAAAGATAGAGCTAAGAATATAAGTTATTCATTATTTAATTTCTATCTATAGATTATGAGTTCTTTAATCATCTATGTATTCTTTAGAATTAAGGATATTTATATTGAAATTTTACATGTGGTATCAAAGCCACAATAGATTGGGTTCAGAATCCTAAATAAAACTCAATCGATTGATTGAATAAAGTATGACCCTTAATTAAGGCTTAATCAATTGGTTGATTAAAATATGACAGAAAGCATACTTTTTTTTTTAATCCTAGCAATAAAATTAATATATTTGATTGATTCATATAACGCTTTAAGCTAATATTATGATTGATTTGCATGTTCATATGGATTGAAATTGATGTTTGTAGAAACATGTTTTATGGATTTTGATTGTGTTGATTCAATTGATAAATTGCTAGTTATATGCTAGATTAAGGTTATTTGGTTGAATCAATAGACTTCATGAAGTGTTGGAACACATTAAGAATCAATTAAAACCCTCAATTGTTGTTTAGATATAAATAAAATTGGTTTTGGGCATGAAAAGACATAAAAATCGAGAAAAAATCATCAAGTGTTGGGTTGACAGTCGACTGTTGTAAATGAAAGGTTGTGACATAAACTTTTATAGTCGACTGTGGCATGCCATAGTTGACTCTTACCTTAGCATAATCGACTATCACCTGAAGATTTTGGACATAAGGTTTTGATAGTCGACTGTCACCTAATTTTACTCTATTTTCACATAAAGTTGTCTTGATTTATTACTAAATCAACTCAAAACCATTTATGATGGAAATTTAAAGTAGTTAACATTGTAATTGGCATGAAATATGATTTAAAAGACATAATTAGCCTCATGTCTATAAGGCTAAGACCATATCAAGCAATAAACATGTGGGTAATATAAAATATACCCATGAGAGTTTCATA
This sequence comes from Bretschneidera sinensis, assembly GCA_023935145.1. NCBI lineage: Eukaryota > Viridiplantae > Streptophyta > Magnoliopsida > Brassicales > Akaniaceae > Bretschneidera > Bretschneidera sinensis. The sequence continues at coordinate 33,962,476 of CM043698.1, forward strand.
TATTTAGTTGAAATTATAGCCACCAAAGTAGTATTTTTCAGTTGGATTTGTGAAATTTTGGTCCTGTAGTGGGATGTCTCTGATTCAAGTATATGGTCATATGCCATAAAGTGGTTGTAGACTGAGGTTTCAACCCAAGAGGGGATGAATTGGATTTTTAAAACTTTTACTAATTAATCGCAAGTTTATAAAATCAGTTTAATCCACAAGCATGTAAACAAGTAAAGTGTTGTAAACAAAAGAGTTTAAGGAATAGAATATGCAAACTCAGTTTATAGTGGTTCGGCAATATTGGATTCGTTCCGACCCTACGTCCACCCTCTTCAAGGAACATCCTTGAAGCAATCCACTAAAAATCGTTAGTCATGCAACTTCACGAGTGCTGCACGAGCTTTACAAACAATCCCTTCCACCTGGAAGCTTATCCCTTCCTCTCGGAAGCTAATCTCTTCCTTTCGGAAGTTAATCCCTTTACAATAAATGATGTAAAATAAATGGTAGAGAGATAGCAATGAAAGCTCATACAACTGAATATTATCTCTCTTTTAAGATAAAGCTTAAAGAATGGCTCAATAATAAATATTTCAAAGCTTTTGTGTATCAATGAGTAAAAACTTGATTGAATGTGTAATCTATCTTATTTTAAATACTCAATAGAGTGGGTTTATATAGCCTTGAATTGATATGACAATTTTGTACTGACTTGGAATGTTTTGGTGCATTTTGTACTGATTCTCACGTCTCAACGGTCATATTTTTTGAATTATCAGTCGACTTGATCAGGTGAAAAGTCTCACCTTTAAGGCTATGACTGGTACCAATCGACTAGGTAGGACTTACCAGTCGACTGGGGACCTTCTGTCCAAAGTACCAGTCGACTGGTATGAGTCACCCAATCGACTATGGACAGTTTATCCAAAACATTAGTCTTCTGGTGTAAGTACCAAGTTGACTGGGTTGTCTTTCAACCCAGTTTTTTCATTCTTTGAAATGTTTTTGACTTTTAAACGTTAGTTTTTAAAATACTTTTTCAAAATGAGCCATTGGACAAGCTTGTTACCTGAACCACTGAGATTTACAACTTGATGCAATACCTTGTACCTATACTAGATCTTCTATCTTCACTTGATGTTTGATTCGGGTTGAGTTCTTGCACCTTGATCCTTGGCTGAATGCTTTTATCACTTAATACACTTAGATAGCACTGTTAGTATAATTAAATTTGTGTTTTGTCATCATTAAAATATAGGTGAGGGTCAACAGTGGTGATTGTGTATTGGAATTGAGAGAGTCACATAAGAAGCATATGATTGAGAAGTGATTGACTAAAGTAGTCTATACACCCAAAGGTGGTAGTTACAAAGGTTGGAATATAATTTCATGACTGCTTTTATGTGGAGGGTTTCATGATTGCATGTAATGAATTATGCTCAAAGGTGTTTATATGATGATGTGTATGGACTTTCAAAGAATGTATTATTTTTTATGGACTTTGAGTACATTATTACGCCACAATTTACTAATAAAGTTACATTGTTGAACTAAAAAAGAAAAATTGTAAAATTTTTAAAGGTATTGGAGTAACCATCTTGATGTTTTCTATAATGCGTTTGGTAAATGTTGATGCCAAAAATCTGTTATCGGGTCGGAGGGTCGAGATGCCAGATCTGTACACGATAAATAGTGATATAAAAAGCCACCGAAGGGAAGGGGGTGGTGCTTCCGGGGACTCTCCGATGCTTTTGTTAGTCTTGTTTTTGAGAGAGAGAACATAAATAGTGTTTGAGTGAGTAGTGAGTCCTTTTCGTACTTTGAGAGCCTTTTTATACCAATAATCTGTTCAGGAATCAAATCGATTTTTAGCCATCAGAGACGACGTGGTTCCTAGAATATCACGTATGTTATCGTGCCTCGATGCATGAAAAGGTTGCTGGCTATAATGGCCTTGTGGTGCCTCTTGCTAGGTGTCCTTTGTCAGGTATCACTATCTAGTTACTCGGTTTTTGGGATTTTATTTGTTCATGTGTTCAAACATTACTGAAGGCCGAATTCTCCCTACAATAGTAAATATGATGAAAATGTGAGAAATTTTTTTATTTTAATTTTGATTTTCTAATCACTTCAAATTAAGAGAGTTGATTTTTATATATTTAAAAAAACATTAATCACCATTTTTTTTCTTTTCTCTTTCACCTATCATGCATAGCCCAATAGTTAAAGTGATGGGGAAGGTATCCCATGAGTATCCTACGAACGCATTGAATGGCCATAGATAGTAGTACTTGAATTAAGTAATGAACAACATTTATTTCCCTTTTTTTTCAGTTAAATCATTTATTAACTTCGTACATGAAGCACTGATATTTCCAACAACCGGTAGTAATTTTGGCCCAGTGAACTGCCAATTCCTCGCAAAGGTCATTGCAAAATGCCACAGAGCTATAAATGTCCCACGTGCCATATGCAAAATTTATTAGTTTGTTCAGGTTAAAATTTAATGGATCAGATCAATTAAAATTTTATTAATAATTTAAATTTTTTTATTGATATAAAATTTAAAAATTAATATTATCAATAATTTCTTTTAAAATCATCAATAAATTTTTTAAATTATTTAAATTATTAAATTTAAATCAGGACTAACAAAAAATAAAAAACTTCTCAAAAATTTCTCTTAGCACATGAGGATCTATTAAACTTAGATTTCAAATTCCTTCGAAAAGACACATTCATTACTGTCATTTCCTGTTAACTTGACGGATCTATCGAACTTAAAACATTAACACTCCTTTTCAAAAGAGACAAAATTAAAAGGCTCACGTTTGAATTCCGATTTTACCCTTCGTGCGTTTCTTCTTCCTAGCATTTGAATTTGGAGCAATGCGGGCCCCTTTTCTCCTCGTTGCCTGACAAACGAATAAAACCGTCAGGGGTAATCTTGCAATTCTCTTGAAACCCCAAGGGCAAATTACACTCACGCCGAAATTTCAGAGTCGTCGACAGGATCTCCCCGCCCGAAACTCAGCTCTAAGCCCAATAAATCCTGTACCTCACTTCAAAGACACCCACAATTCTCAATCAATTTACTTTCTTGTCCATCTCTCCATTCAAATTTCGAACATTAGCTTATGCCCCTTACCCGCCATTCTCCTCAATTGTCAGAGGCATTCTCGTCATAAGGAATTTTCAATTTTCAATTTTAATATTTCCAAAAGGCCATTAAATTCAAATTTCGGATCGTTAAAAACCTCGGTGATATAAAACAAAGAAAAAAAAAGAAAATTCTTTCTCTTTATAAATAAAACCCAGCGTTCTTCAACCGCTTGTACCTCACGCTATTACTGTTGTACGTTTTTTTTTGTTTTTGTTTTTGGAAAGCAAAGATTAATTTCCCCTTGCTACTACGGTGAAAGCTCAACAACGAAATCTGCGCCGTTTATTCTTATATTTGCTGCAAACGCCGAAACTCGCATTTCCAGATTTAGGGTTTTAGCCAATCAGATTCGGATATATACATTCACAGTGTATATATATCTCTGTAGAGAGAGAGAGAGCGAGAGAGTTTTCAGAGAGGGAGAGGAGAGAGAGATGGCTATGTTTGGTTCTGGTTCGTTCACGTGAAGCTACAGTGGCTTTTTAGAGAGAAAGTGAGTATTAAAGAGAGAGAGAAATGGAGGAGGAAATGGAGATAGAGCCAGTGTTCGAGGTGCGAGAAATCGATCTCGACTACGAGTTCGACGCGGCTCGGTGGTTTGATTTAACGCGCGAGGAGTCTCTTGTTGAGGCTCGCGAGGCAGAGTTCTGGTTTGAGTCTGCGAAGAGTTACCCTCCCTCTCGTGAGTCTCTCAATCACCTCCTAAATATTTTTGTTTCTTGTTTTTTGTTTGTTTGTTTGTTTTTTTTTTTTTTTTTAAATCACATTTGAAATCTGGCATTTGGATTTGTAAATGAAATGGAAGGATTTGAGCGATAGGGAGATCCAGAGCTTAGATGAACTGATCTTTTAACGTTAGTATACCTCTAGTGATTTTTCTATGTTATGTGCTTTTGCTATTTTATTATTTTTAAGCTTTCCTTTTTGCCTCAGAATTGATTAATGTGAGCTTTTATTAGCGTTCATCAGTAAAAATTCTCTTTCCAGTTGTAAAGACGGGAATCTTTGTGAGTAATTTTGATGTATTGAGGGCATTTCGCTGCAGATATTCTTTTTTCCTTTCTTTTGACCCTCATACAGCATGATGATTTTTTTTCCCTTTTTTGGGATGGGGGGCTGAGGGGTTTCTGGGGATATCATAATGATCATGATTGCAGAAATCATGAATTGTTAAAAGTTTGATGTAATGGATGACCAGAAAGAACGACTTTGAAATAATAAAAGTTTTACTTGGAAAATAAGGTTTAAACTTTAAATTATGATTATACTGGTGTTTGCTGTAGTCAAAAATTTTAATCATCCCTTCAAATTGGGTTACATAGTGCCTAATTATTAAAAGAATGGTACACGAAATGGTGTCTTGTTGAAGTGTGGTGCACCATTCCTTTCGAAATGTGCTGCATTTTCAGATAAGTTGAATTTTTGGGCTTGGTGTTGTTATTGCTTAAGCTGTACTGGAGAAGTTGATGCATCTTGTTGGATTTCCTTTTTTGGTCTAGACATTTTATTCTAGAGCTGATGGGCTAATATATGTTTATGTTTTTCTATTCAGCTTTTATAGTGAAGTTGGTTATGAGAGAGGATATTTCCCTCGAAAATGTTAACACCTCTCCAAAATTAAAAGATGGGGAAGATACAACTGCTTTGCTTAATGATGACACTGATAATGGTCTGGGCCCAACAGTTTCTGCTACAGATGTTAATAACAGAGGTAAACTTAAGCCTATTTAGACTATGTGCCCGGCATCTTTTATTGAACTTGTTCTGTGCTCGAATCTGAAATGCGACCATCATGTATATCAACAAAGCTATTCCATAATTTAACTGTGCTGCGTTTTCAGATATGTTGAATTTTTGGGCTTTGTGTTGTTATTGCTTAAGCTGTACTGGAGTGCATCTTGTTGGATGTACGACATTTATTCCTTTTTTGATTTATGGCATTTTATTCTAGAGTTGATGGGCTAATATTCACTCTTATCTTTATGTTTTTCTATTTCAGATTTTATAGCGAAGTTGGTTATGAGAGAGGATGTTTTCCTCGAAAATGTTAACACTTATCCAAAATTAAAAGATAGGGAAGATACAACTGCTTCGCTTAATGATGACACTGATAATGGCCTGGGGTCAACAGTTTCTGCTACAGATGTTAATAACAGAGGTAAATTTAAGCATATTTCGACTATGTGCCCAGTATCTTTTATTGAACTTGTTCTTATAAAAAATAAATCTTTTATTGAACTTGTTCTGTGCTTGAATCTGAAATGCAACCACCATGTATATCAACAGATGTTAATAACAGAGGTAAATTTAAGCATATTTCGACTATGTGCCCAGTATCTTTTATTGAACCTGTTCTTATAAAAAAGAAATCTTTTATTGAACTTGTTCTGTGCTTGAATCTGAATTGCAACCACCATGTATATCAACATTGCTGTTCCGCAATTTACTTTCATGAAACGAGCAGTATCGTTTCTCATATTCTGTTTGATAAATCAAATTCTCTGCATATACTTTCTTGATCAATATGAGGTATATTTTCTTTTTCACTGTATAAACACGATAATAATTTGCATTTCCAATCCTTTAACCATGTTTTTCTGTTTCTGCTCCCACTATTTCTAATGTTATGCATCAGTGTTTTTGTAATGTCGTTTTCTATTTATTATAGTTTGTATATGTGTGTGTCCATGCAGGATTGACATGTAGCACTCACATATCTGGTGATAAACTAAGTGGTAAAATGGAGTCCAGTGTAAAGCCATTTTGTCCTAGGAGCTCAACTTTGATGAAACCTACTGCAAGTCAATTGGCCAAACAAAATCACTCAAGGTGATTCTTGGAGAGTCCTTAGTTTTTTATCTTATTATTGGTACTTGCAGTTCAATGTTCTCTCAAAGATGGATAACATCTTAGTCTGACAATTTTCAGAGGTGACATACATTTGAATTTTTTAAATATCACTTGTTCTTACCTTATCAAATTATTATGAAATTCGTTTTAAGAAATGGTATTTTTACCTTCTCCCTTTTCATTGCTGATGGACATCCCATGTGATGCACTTTCTGCAATTCTTACATTTCCAAGAAAATATAAGATGCATTAATCCAAACAATGTTTTTATTTTATTTTACTTCTCATAGAAAAAATGTTGTTGAACATACTTATCTTTTTTCTTTTAATGAAAAAATTCACTCTTCATCTTTTTCTTGGAAAACAAATGAGTTGGTGGAGAGCATGTGATCTGGATTTGTTTGTTTCAGTGTAGTAGTCACTTGTTCAGTTCCTTATTCAAATGGTTTAACATAACTCCTAATTTCTACTGTAAATTAGGGTATTAATTTATGTAGTGAAACATTTCTATGGGACTGAGTAGTGTATACGTTATAAGCCCTTAATATGAAGGCAGCTTTGTATCACAAAAATCAGGGCATCTAAAATCACTTGTCTTTCTAGGTACTATTCAGTCTATGTAATATTATTTTATCCTTGTTTTTTAGATTTCAGATGCTACTGGCTCAAAATAACGAGAGAAGTTTCTGTAATTCATCTGTGGTTGAAAGTCAAGCTGCCAAGAGACAGAAGCTAGAGGGAGGTCTACTGCATAAGGTAAATAAGTTGTATGAACTAATCCTTTTGTTCACTTGGCTTGTTCAAACTTTGGAAAATTATCTGCGCTTAGTCACTGACCATGTTAGGTTGTCTGATAAACAATTTGTAAGTGTTAAAAGGATTTTGTTAACCAGTTAGCAGGCTAACCAGTAAATACAGGAATTTGTTTTATCAAAAGTGTTTTTATGGTTGTAGTATATATTATGTACAGTCACTGATCCTGTTAATAGAAAATCAAAAGAGGCAATTCAAACTAGGGGCAACCATGACTCAAGCAACCTGCTTGGTGTCTTGGCCCAACCTTTTTCTGGGATTGGCTTTGATTACTGGCTTGTGGGGCCATATTAGGCTTTAATTTTAGATCTTATATATATATATATATATGTGTATGTGTGTGTGTTAATTTTTTTCCCTGATAAGTATTATGTATAAAACTTACCAATTGCATGTGCTGCTCAAACATAACATATGTTCTCTATGGCAGGTCGCTGACGCAAAGCAGCAAACCAATTTGGTCCATAAGCCACCAAAAAAGGTGTTACCTGATGCTTCCCTCGTGTACTTCTCTTGCTTCTGAGCACCTCATAATTGATGTATTTGTCAATCCCTTTTTACTGTTAAAAGCATATCCAAAAACCTTATTGTCTATGCTTCATAAATTGCCATAGAAATTTGCAGGTTTTGGAGAATGATAGCCTTACCTTATTGTCTATTTGTATCGATTTATTTTGATGCATTCTAAGGGCCTTAGAATTGTATGCATAACTTTTTGTTCTGGCATCAAATTGCAATGGAAGCCAAATCAAGTTATGCAACCCTACCTACTTTTGAAAAGTTTACACGAGGGAAATCTTTGAATAATCAGTGAAGTAAACCAAGCAGTTTCTGAGTGTTCTTGCAGGATGAAACTGTTGATTTAAACTCCACATATGCCAGGATGAAGATTACTATTCCGAGGGAGCCTGACCTTGAAACAGCGCATAGGGCACATAGGATACGGTTAGTTTCTGGTTGCTACTTTAATAATATGTTGAGGTGGGAAGGTTTTTCTGTCTGATGGGCTATCGGTTGCAATAATTATTTCAGGCCTAAGAAAAGTACACAACTAGAACATGTGTCATCAGTAGCACATAGATTCAAAGCACGCCCGTTGAACCGAAAAGTTTGTACTTGTGGTTAATAAAATGGAGTTTTATGAAAGTTGCTTTGCTTTGTTTCCTTCACCTCAAAGATATGAATCTGATGTGTAGATTCTCGAGGCTCCTTCATTGCCACTCCCAAAGAAGAGCACTCCAAGATTGCCAGAATTTCAAGTAAGTGCTAGATGACTATTAATCCATACTGGTTCATGACAAACAATGACTTTTTCCGAACTAGTCTCTTGTATATGAACTGTGGTTCAGATTTATGTCATATTGCTTCTCAGGAATTTCACTTGAAGACCTCGGAGAGGGCTATGCAACACTCTTCTGCTGTTTCGTCATCCACACTTCAGTGCAATGATTGTGACAAGGTTTACTCATTAAGTTGTTGAAAAATTATCATTAGCATATTTTATCTCATAGTAATAGTTTTTCACCACTAGTCAAACCATTTTCCAAGGAAGTATGAACATGAAAAGTTATGAATTTGTGTCAGTGATGGTCTGACACAAGCGATTATTATCATGAATTATCTTCCTTTTAGTTTGATTAATGTATTTCTTCCATTAAAATTAAAGTGTTGTCAATGGCAGGGGTCAGACAACCCTATTACTATTATTGTTGCAGACAACCGGAACAGAGAAAGCAAGAGGTATATAGTATTAGAAGGTTTTAGATGACTTGAATATAAAAGGGAAATGGTAAATTTACATCTGATATTTATAAATTAAGGCCATAGTTCTTATTCTGGAATCTGGATTCGCTCAGACCAAGTGCCATGGATGCTGCAAAGCAAAATTGCTGTGATGTAAAGTACAACTTCAAAGCTCGTCCTCTTAATAAGAAGGTAGCAAGTTTCAAGTATAAATCATTTGCTTGAAAGTTTGTGCATGATGCAATTACCGAATGTGAACTAATTATTGTCTGTTTACAGATACTTTCAAGTAAAGGAGATATTGGTATTTTCCGGAATAGGAAGAGGGAAACCACAGTACCCATGGTAGTCCATCATGATCCTACTTTTTTTTTATGTTCATAGATTGTTTGTTGGAGGAGTTTTCTGAGATAATTGTGTTTCAACTATGGTACAGGAGTTTAATTTCAATATGGAAAGGAGGGTTCAGCAACATCTACCAATAGAACTTTTCAGTAAGGTACAATTTAGTATTAATATGTTGGATTCTGCTGCCATCATCCCCACTCCTTGCTCTCTAATTTTTAATGGCGTCGTCTTATGCAAGTTTAACTCTTAAATCTTTCTTGTGGTTTCGTTGTCATCACTATTTGCTATCGTTCTCATTTTTTTTCCCTCCATGTTGGATGCTAGCTCTCTCTGACATCTGAGCTTCAGCCAAATAATGGATCTCAGTTGAAATTTCCTCGACCTACTTGTATATCTATGAAGGTGCACTTGTTCACCTCACTTTCTATGCTTTAGATGAACACAACTTGTATCATTTATTCGAATTTGCATTTTTCCGACTACTATAATGAGTTGATTGTTTTTTGGCATAAGGGCTCAAAAGAAAATAGATTGAATTCTTTCCAAGCAGGAAATCAGGTAAGCTAGGCACATTGTTTGAATAACTAGCTCATATATACTTTCTTTTTGCATTAGTATCTTGCATGGATACCCACTGCTATTCTAATGAGATGGTTTTTGAATTTCCTAATTAATTTTTGCAAAAACATCCTGTAGCAGATAACACATATAGTGAAAGAAAAGCTGCCTATTTTTGGTGGGAAGCAGATTCAGTGTGGGAAGGATGGGTGCGACTCTGAAGTTAGTACCCATTGGACTGCCACGAGGTATGCCAACTGAACATGGTATAAGGGGTATAAGAGCTCAAAAGAAAATACATTGAATTCTCTCCCTCTCTCTCCCCCAAACATTCTGAGTGCGGTATTAACTTTGAATATTGATATTGTAACAGGAGCTTGGGCCCCGTTTGTAGAAGAGAACAATGTTCCTGAATTGTTTTTTTTTTTTGCATATGGAATTTGTGGATGTCTACATATCTAGAAATCAAATTTTACCTCTGAAGAAACTGATCTCATAGGATTATGATTAACATAATTCTCTACAATTTGTAGGTTTTAGTCCATAACCCAATAAATATGTTACAAAGCCAGTGTTGTACAGCCATGAAGGTCGTCTCATAGTCATACCATCTTCAACTGGTTCCATTTTGTTAGTATTAACACATGTAATGGGGCATCAGTTGAGAAATGTAAATCACAGTTTTCATGTTTCTTGAAAGTTATATGTGCTGAACTCTTGCAGCTTTTCTCACATTTGTAATTATCATCTACTCATCTAGCTCGTTTCTTGCATTATCCTTTGGGTAAAAGATTCTTAGATGGCTTGCAACAATTGTGAAGTGCCTTATTCTTGAAGGAATTTCCCCTATTTTATTTTTAAAAAATGGATTTCTCATGTCTCAAAATTATAACCGTGAGATAAATGATAGGATTATAGCTAAAACTAAAGTCACTATAAAGTTAAAATTCTACAAATCTTCCAAGATTAGTTATCCATTTCATTCTCTCCATCAAAATCCTAGTTTTCTGAGTTGTGCTTTGTTAGAGCTTGTTTTGTCCAGCGTGTTATATCGTAGGCTGTTTTGAAGGGTTTCTTCTCCATGGCATGTCTTCTCTTTGTAATGGCAATTGCAAGATCATTTGGAAACAATGTGTGCGCCAAACAAAGACATGAAGAAGGGTAGACACCAACAAGACAAACACCATTGTTGATGACATAAAGGAAAGAGTCAGTGCAAGACCCTTGCTTAGGACACAAGGTACATGCTCTGCATACTTTATTGTTGCTACTGATGCAGTTGACATGTGAAAAGTGTAAGACCACCATGTCACTGAAAACTCGCAAAAAATCTTTGTGATAAATTTATCAAGAATTTGCTTGAATTGAGTGAAAAAGTTCATTAGTGATAAATTGATCAAAAATCTTCTTTACCTGAATCCAGTGAAGAAATTGATTCGTACTTCTAATGAGACATGGAGAAAACGATGCTATGAAGAAGCAAGTCCTTGATAACCCATCAAAGTCACCAAAGATAGTTTCCCAAGCAATACTTGCAGATGATGGGGCTGCAATGAATAGAGTACACATGGTGCAGTTCCTTGGGCAATGCCTCGTTGGCAATCTTTGATACAAAGTCACAAACACCACAAGATAACGTGCAAACTCAACTGCCCACAAGAACTTAGCAGCTTCCAACTAACCAACCTTGGCAGCTAAAATCGCTCGACAAAATTCCCAACTACATATAGATGGGAAGATGGATTAGCTACTTTACATAGACGCCCGTTTCCCCCTGAAAGCCATTGTCCATATATCTTGAGCTCAAGAAAGAAATAGGGTGCCATAAAGACACCAAATTGCAGGCTGCAGGGTCTTATTAGGTGATAGCATAGGTGGTGCACCAATGGCTAGGAGCATAGACAACCCATGGGGCAAAGAAGAAGTTGACCCGAACTGGGTGGAAGTATTCTCTTTTCACAGCTTCAAAGTAGACTATGCATTTGAGGAGGTAAGTGAATGAGACTGATAACAGGACTGCTACTGCTAATAGCCAGAGTGCCCGGTTGATGAATGGTGTTATGTGAAGAAATCTTGTAGCTGGGCTTGTTGCAAGTGCACGCCATAACACAGATTGGCTGCTAAGGCCAAGACAGATACCAAAGCAACCGATTGGAAACCGAAGAAGCAAGGGCCATTTCTCGTCTTTTGGAAGCAGAATGTCCTCATAGTCCTGCACAAGATAGGGATAAAAACAGTCCATGAAAAAAATTAATTTGTTCTGGAATTACCAACAAAATTACCTTTGCTTGAAATAAAATGAAACTTTCCCATTGTTAATTACAAGTTAATTAAGCAAAATGCAAGCATTAATTTTGATCTTGTCTACTTCACATAGGATGGAAAAACCTTTATTCCATTCACACATGGGGCAGACCTCAGATACGTAGTGTCTAATAAAAGATGTAAAATGTCAAATTAATCCTATAACTTTTCTTTTTGATTTAATAATTAATCCTACAGTTTTGAACTATTCACACATTAAAAACCGAAATGAATAGCTCCAAGAAAATTTAAACTTGCACTGCTGAGGTATTGCCAACCTCAGCAGGACCAAATATATACAAATGAAGATTTCACTTTCTTTGCTATTAAAACTCTATAAATAGTGGGCACAACAAACTCTTTCAGGCAAGTTCTTGATTTAAACAATCTCAAGAAAATCGATCAATAGCGAAAAAGGAAAGCTGGTTGTGCTTAGCGGAAGTTGAATCTTGGCCTCTTACAATGTCCTCATCATCAATATTGCCATTTTGGCCATCTTTTCTTCTTCAGTTTTGGCAACGGAACACGTCGTCGGAGATGGTAAAGGATGGACTATTAACTTTGATTACCAAGCTTGGGCTGCAAGAAAGGAGTTTCATGTTGGAGATACTCTAGGTAAACTAGCTAATTTCTTTCAACTTATATATATCAATTACGATGATTAGAGGAGAGAGATTTTGAGCTTGAGATTACTGACTTGTTTGGGTGCAGTGTTTAAGTATCCACAGGGAGCCCACAATGTCCTGAAAGTGAATGGAACTGGGTTCCAACAATGTGTAGCATCTGATTGCACAGAGGCACTGACTACTGGAAATGACGTGATTACACTTGCTACCCCAAGGAGAAATTGGTACATTTGCGGAGTTGGTCAGCATTGTGAAGTTGGAAAGCAGAAGCTTGTCATTACTCTTTTAGCTGCTGCTGATCAAGTAGAATCTCCGGCGTCTGCTCCTTCTCCTAACTCACCAGTATGAGCGGTAAGACGGGACACTGCTTCAGTGTTCTTTGGGACGTTGATAATTGTCAAGGTTGGCGTTCTAGGAATGACGTTATAATGTTTTTTATAACTATTTCGTTTATTGTGTTTTTTTTTCAGTGTTGAATTTACTACCTGTAGTATTGTTTTGGATTTGGAATATTATGGGCTTGTAATACCATATCATATATGTGGGGGATTATATATTTTTGGGATGAGTTGTTTGGAAATTTTTAATGTATTATAATATTTTTGAGATATGGGCTTTTTCTTTTCAAGAAGATGAATTGGTTTTTATAAGAATCTGTCTCACATTGTTATCGGACGGTTAAGATTGAATTTGAAAAATATAACGATTTATAGATTGAGATTTAATTAATAATTATGGGTAGTTTTAACTATCAATTTTAATTTGACGAGCAGATTTAAAATTCAATAATTTGATAGTCTTTCTAAATAATATTTTTAATCTCGATTATATAAAAACCTATAAAAAAACATATGAATTGTTTATTACTGTACAGATGTTGAACAATTAGCATTTCGTAATATCATTGAGTGCATTTTCTTGCAACTAACTGCACATCAGAATTCGTGTGGAAAATATAAATTTAAGGAATACGATCGGGTCAAAACTCGAAGCCGAAATAATTCTAACAATCTTAAGTCTATAATTTGAATGGTCAAAATGCCGCATTTTTAAATCTGATCATTTTTTAACTAGGATTGATTAGCATTCAATCTGTCAATAATTGTTTGAATAATCTGTCAATAATTGATGGTAGCCAATATGTACTGATTTTATTATCCTAGTTCATAGGATAATTTTTTTATTAATTCTCATGTGTATTGATGAGTCGTCACATTTTTACTCAATATTTGATATGTTTTATTAAATCTATACTATTAATAAAATTAATTTTTTAATATCTTTTTTGAAAAGACAAAAAATTTATAAAATAATTATTTACAATTTATTTTATCAGATTTAAAATCCTGAACAGAACTCAAACAGAAAGACACCTACTAATTTTAAGATCATCAGTTTCATCTGAATTCATACATTTTCTTATCAACCAAACGGTCCAAGAAAAAGGAATTGAAAATTTTTCAATTATAGTTTTCAGTATCCTTATACATAACAGATCCTTAATGTATGTTAGTTTCATTGTCAGGTTTATATTTAGTTGTTTTTCTGAATTAAAGTGTAGGAAAAAAGATGAGAGGTTTGCTCTGGTGGAACAACTAATGAAAGTGTAAAACTAGGAGAGAAGAAGATTACTGGGTTTTCAATCAATTCGGTGAAAATGGTTCTCAGTATGTTTTCTCCCTCAGTTCCTCCTACTTAGGGTTCCCTTTTTTTCCTTAAAAGGTAATAATTGTTTAGATCCTACATATCTGAATTTATGAGGTTGTTTTATTGTTGTATCTGTTATACTAATTTGACTTTGTTGTATTTGTTTTAGGTTTTGTGAATCACTAATTTGCTTTTGTTGTGATTGTTTTAGTTCTCATGAAACACTAATTTGCTTCATCAAAAGGTAAGTTACCTTTTTTATTTCTTGCTTCCCAAGTTCCTTTCCAAATTTCTGAATTTATGAGGTAGTCTTTCTTTTTTTGTTATTGTTCAAAAAAAATTTATTGGGTATAGTTGATTTTGATGGCCCATAAATTTTATTGGGTATATATGCTGCTTTCCAAAAATTCTTGCAGTTCTAATGGTTCTTTGACTTTTTTTGAATTTTTTCTAGAGTTTGGATGGGGTGTCATGCCTTAACAATGGCTATGGATATTGGCATAAGGTCCTGATAGAGATTGTGAGTTATTCTTTGATCTGTATTTTTTTTCTTGGTTACATGCTCTATAAGCTTTGTTAGAGATCAATTTTAGTCATGGGAAATTAGGAATAATTGATATGTCCCAAGCCTGTTGTTTTGCATGCATAACCTTAGTAAATTATACCCACTGGCTTTGCTCTTTGCTAAATTTCTTTTCTGATGTGTTGATATGTTTGAGTTCTATATGTAATTTTAAGCAAAAAAAGAAAAGTAAAGAACTTTTTAAAAGTAGTTCCGGGAACCTTATAATCCCTAACCTTATTGTTTCTTTATGATAATGCATTGCATTCATTTAACTACATTGGCTTTTACACTGTGCTCTGTTACATTGGTTTTCAGTGTTTAGTTTCGTATGTTAATATGTAGAGGATTGAAGCTGTTCTGGTTTTATATTATTAATTTGCACTTTTCCTTAGAAGACCTTAACACCTATAGATTGTGCTTTCTTCGTGTGTGTAAATGGTCAGTGCAACTAGGTTATTTACACCTTCAGTTCCAAGCTCGAGGAGCAGGATTCAGGCTCCTGTAAGCATTCCTCGATCTGGGTTATGCTTCTTTGAGGGAACTTTCAAGAAGGTATTCTGTTCCAGCACCATCGAAGGGGCAGAGAGGCATGCTTCCCCTTCTGAATCTCAAGTACCCAGGTGATATTTCTCTTTGATTCCTTTGATTTCTAGGTGATTGGTAGAATATTTGCTGCATCTCGTGGGTAAACGGGTCTTCAAAGCAAAGGTGTTAGTGTGTGCTAGCTACTTTTATTTAGAAAAATGGTGTCAAATTAGCTCAGATTCTTAATTGGGCCCTGATTGGAATCTCACTGGTCAAATGAGGGTGTGTTTGTTTAGTTGAATGAAATTGATATTTGTGTTTATGTTCATTGGATGCTGATCTATTCAAAGTCGCACATTTTTATATCATATACTAAGCCACTCTCCAGCACTTAAGTTTTCCATCATTGTGAAAGAATCATTTAATTGAATGAAAGAATTGAAGTCTGTTCTACAGGCCCAAATTGGGGAGAAGATAGCACACCAACCCTTGACGTGGCTTCCCACTTAAATTACGAGAATGATCTTAAGGGAATCAAACCTAAGACCGTGTGCCTACTATTCAGCCCCAAATTCACCTTACCATTGGGCTACCGGGGGGTTAATTACATCTAAAAATTATTTTTGAAATTATACTTATATATGAAAATCAGTTTTATGAATTCGCAATAGATGCTTATATTGTTGCACCATAGTTTAATTTTAGTTGTTGCCTTGAGGAACATGATGGAGAAAAATATGCCTCCTAAATTCTATATTTCTTTTCTTCCGATCTCTTTTCTCCAATCTCTCTCTCTCTCTCTCTCTCTCTCTCTCTCGGTTTTTGTTTGGCACTGATTGGTTGGGACTTGGGTGTGAAACCATGGTTGGTGGGAATGAGTTTCGTAAGTTTTTGTTCATGGAAAATAAGTCTTCTGATTTTGTTCTGGAATGAGGGAGCTCGCAACAATTGCTTGCTTTGGATAGTTGGTGCACCATTAAGAATTCTGGTTAATTTCCTTTTAGATGTGCTTCTGATGTTCAACTTTACATGAGCATAACACAACTGAACATGTGGGTTGTCTTCAGCAAATAATATTTGCCATCCCGATTGTACAGAAACCAATAAAAGAGTATGTGGGTTGTTCATCGTTGTGCCGACACTGAACAACAAACGCTTCTTTAGTCTATTCACCTGTAACTCACTGCACACCAGAATTGGTGGGGGCAAATGCAGACTTCTTGGAAGTGACTGATTATGTTTCGAAGCCAATTTTTTCATAAATTGTTTCAGCACAGTGAAATTACAAAGATTTTATAAAATAACTACAAAGTTATTGGTTTCAATCTCATATATGCAAGTGACCAGTCTAAGGATTTTTTCTGTTAATTCTCGGATGTGAATGACCTTACACATAATTTGGCCAGTAATATCACTTTACTGGTAAAAAAAAAGTAAATATTAAATCATTTTTAAAGAATATGAACACATCTATTTCTAGTTTTATATTCTTAAACTTGGTTTTTGTTAACATTAAAAGCATCATCATAGCAAACTCAAAATTACAAAACAACATACAAATTAAGACCACCCGCAATAACCGAATACTTTTGTACGTAAATACAGCATATTTGTTTCTATCCATAAATTTATTTTATTGCCTAAGAGTTTTATCCTCAACAAGGATGGTAGTTCTTACTATTCATATGTTATGATATGAATATACCATATCAATTTGTCATGTATAGATGATGAGATTCTACTAATAGAGAGCCAATACCAATAAACTTATTAGAGGATCCCATTGATGTGCATTCAACAAGAATTGAACCTTTTGAACCTACAAACTTACCAATTATGAAAATTCATCCATTAAATTAAACATCAGAACATTTTAATTAAATACTAACTCAAGAAAAACTTTAAACTAACCCATGTTTTTACACCGGACTGTAACTAGTTTCTAAATATCAGGAATGGGATTAACAAGTAAAGAAAATATATTATTTTTAGTCTCTCCATCTTGAACACCCACTCCATCTCCATGTAGATAGAAGAATTGCATTGTCCTCATCGCACTCGCAATGAATTCAATGTAAGTCTTAGGGAAGAGAGAATTTTTTATTCGATCTTCATTCAACTTCTTCCATAATTTGCTGTTCAAATATTTTATGTGTTCACGAGCTTCTTCCTCGGAGGCTCCAGTTTCGTGCATGTGACATTGGATTACTTTAAGAACATCACCTCTCTCCAACTCATCCTATACATAAGAAAAATTAGAAACAAAATATATTAGTTCCATACAATGAGTGTTACCCTTGGTTATGAGTGGAGCAATTGGGCGTAGCGGTTTGCTTGTGCATTATATGTGTGGAAACCACGTGCACTCACTCACATATGTGTAATGCACAAACCAACAGTCAATTGTTTCATTCGTGCCTAACAATAACATCTCTCTATATTTATGTAGCACTTATGAAAAAATTACATTTAAGAAAAAGAAAGGATTATCGAGAATGTAGCTTCCATACCGATGATGTTCCCAGATCATTAATAAATCGAAAAATAATTTCCAACCAACGAACTAAAAGATAAGTGTATCTAATTAGATAAAGGGTGAAAATCATCTGCAGTAACTTGGACAAAATTTTTCCCAAATGCACCATTTGAAGAATATCGATGACATGACATTCATCAAATAGTATACTTGAGAAAAAAATTTCTCAAGTTTTTGAAAATGATCCTAATCCTTAGATAAATGCTTCATTAAAAAACATTAAGTTTATATATATTTGATACAGACATTAATAATGCAAATGAAATTGATAGTAAAGTTAATTAGGTATCGAATCATTACCGATTTCTTGAAGTAAGGAATTAAGTTTAATCCTTGTTCTTTAAGAATATGAAAACCCATGTCATTGATGTTGTTATAGAGAACAAGGAAACATAACCTCATATATTCAGGGAGATGGTCCAGTTCATTAACAGCTAATTAATTTAGAAAAGTGTATAAAGTTTAAGGCTATAATTTATACGAACCTCTCAACGGCATTTGTGAAAAGCTCAAGTTCTTCTAAGGTGCCATAAACATCATAAATATCGTCAATTGTCGTTATTAGTTGTATAATCTTTGTGAACATTCTCCTACAATATCCAGACTGAGGCTCGTATGTGAACCCTACAGTCCATAAGAAACTCTCCACTAACCTGTCCCTCGAAAAGCTTAATTGTTCCCCAAGACCAGTGCTGCTCCACCACCTTATAAGAAAGAGGAAATTAAGTCGATAAAAGTTCGCCCGACTTATGGAAAAACGAAAAAAGCAAAGATAAATACCCCAAATAGCCGCCCATTTGTAAGACTCTAATAAACTAGCAACAAGTGATATTTGTAGACTTTAATTGGTAAATGACAATTTTAACTTTAAAAACTCTGTTTAACACAATAACGAGTGAATTTTTTGGTTTTGGTTAGTTGTTGAGATGAGTGGCTGAAATTAATGGGTGGCTATTTCGCAGTCCTAGCGTGAATTGAAGGGAACAACATTTTAAGCATACCTTGATGCTTGTTTTAGATCTTCCTGGTGTGTGGCTTGCACCATGTTGAAGTCCAATTTTGCAAGCTCAAGCAAGAGGTGGTTCTTATCCTGTCTCTTTTTGTAAATATCAATAAACCACCGGGCCTCCAATCTCTGCATCTTCCAGTGCAATGGAAGCTCCAATGCATGGCTCACTAGCATTGAAAGATACTGTCTTTGCTTTCTTCATTAACATATTCTTTCAGATGTTTGGTCGTGAAGTTTCTTGCTTCTTCCAAGATTGCTTCACCCTCTACCAAAAGGTACGATGCTTCGTACAAACTCAACATTCCTTTTGTATTCTCACTGAGCCATGTCTTGAATGTTATTCCTTGATCATCCTCCTTGAAACTATTAAAAACCTCTGCAATCAAGAATTATGACACATTTTACTTTTTACTTGGGAATTCATGCTTAAGATTTAAACATCGATGTAAACAAAAATAAATAAAACTACCTTGGGATACATTATAGCCATGTTGTCGTAGGAGTCTGAATTCAAGTGCTGTAAAATATATATTGTCTTTCTTCCATGCATCATTGTTTTGATCATTTTCTTTTATACGCTTCAAAATTTTGTTTATTTCATTCTCAAAGTGATAAGATAATCCAAGACGTTGCAAGGTATCAATCAGCTCAAGTTGATGTAGAATCTATAATCAATTTCTCAAGCATCATCCTCACTTGTCCCTTTAGTTTCATGGCTTGTTCGGAATAAGATTCTTCCTGCATGAAAAGTATTGATTAATTTAGTTATCTTAATTTAAACATTGTTTACTTATGAGAACACAAATCACACAATTAACTCACAAATTAAACAATTAACTCACACAATTAAAGTTTACTCGTGATGATACAAATCACACAATTAATTCACAAATTAAACCAATGGTTTGAGTTCATAGGCGTCGTTTGGATACCCGAGAGATTAAAACAACTTTTTCTTAATCAACCAAAATGGCTACGTTTGGGTATGACTGATTTAATCAAGTTTTAATCAATCACTTAATTTATCCTTTAATGTCACATGAAAAAATGCTTATTTACTCCTTATCTTTTCAGATAATTACAATCTCTTTATATCCCATGCATCCTTATCTTTATTAAGTAGTATGGTATTTTTAGTCTTTTCACAACTAAAAACCCCGTTTAATCACAATACCCAAACAATCAAATCCATTTAATCTTTTTGATTAAATTATACTCAAAGGTCGTTAATATAATACATTCAATTAGTGTTTTCAGAGGCGAGGACGTTGGACGAGGTGTTTTACCTCAATGAGGCGTGGCGTTGGAGCATAAGC
Source organism: Bretschneidera sinensis (assembly GCA_023935145.1). Taxonomy (NCBI): domain Eukaryota; kingdom Viridiplantae; phylum Streptophyta; class Magnoliopsida; order Brassicales; family Akaniaceae; genus Bretschneidera; species Bretschneidera sinensis. The sequence goes on from CM043698.1 coordinate 33,982,470, forward strand.
CTTTTGAAAAGTTGAGCTGTTTTGAATAAAATAATATTAATTAAATTATAAAAATATTAAAAAATTAAAATAATATAAATAAATTAATTATCAATAAACTTTACTAACTTTAAAACCTAAATATTTATCAAAATATTTTTACACAAATATCAAACAATTTAATAAAAATTATAGAAGTGAAAAAAATAAATTAGGTTAGGAACCAACCCGATTTAGGTTAGAAATGAGTCACTGTAAATAACTAATTAAGAAAATATAGTGACTAAAACCAGTTAAGAAATTGGGTTTCACGCTTTCACGTGGACCAAAACCAGTTGGACCAATTGCTTGCTTCTGTCTCAAATATCAACTAAAAAATAAAAGGCTGTAGATATTAGACCAAAACCAACCAGGCTTCTAGCACAATTTTTTAGCTCAGTTAAAACTTAAAAGGACTGCAGCTCATAATAGTTAAAAAAATCTGTCAAAATTTACAATTTTACATTTTACAGAAGGCAGATGCCGCAGATTAAGAACACAAAATATTCTAATAGTCAACTGAAAAAAAAAAAATAAAAAAAAAACATACCACATTTATTTTTCAGTGACTGAACATAATCATAGTCCCAAATGTTTGGTTTGTAATTTGCAGATCTTCTAAGAATGGTTTCACCGGAAATTTTAGTGGTAGCCAAGCACTGCACTGGACGGACTCCATTAATGGATGGTCCAAGCGAGATGCCGATCTTAGGTTGCTGTCGTCCAGTGAAAGAGAAGGCTGGTACTACTGCAGGAAACATGTAAAGTGCCATCGAGAAATTCAGTGAAGCTAGATACTATGATTGTTTGGTTTGCAAAGGAATGGGGGCCTCTATATATAATAATTTTTTCCCGATGATTATCAATGAAGATATCTGCGTTCCATGCACTACGGTAATTTTATTAATAACAAAATGATAATTTACATAAGCTACCAGTAGAACCCTCTAGACAGTTATCGAAGGACCTACCCAAAGTCAGAAACAGTGTGTATAGGACCACTCAATAATTAAGTTTCTATTTGATACACATGATAAATACAGAATAGAATAAAATGAATTATGATAAAAAAGATGGAATTATAATCTATAGAATGATAAGATCATTTTTTTTTTTTTATCTTATATCATATTTGATAGACTTATAATTAAAGAAATAACATGATGTTGGGAGTCAACAAAAGCAAGATTTTTTTTATTAAATTGGTTTTAAAATATTAGTTTTAAATTTTATTTATAATTTAAATTTTTTTTACTAATAACATTATTTTTTATTTTTACATTAATATTGATATTATTAATTAAAATTTTTAAAATTATCAATAAAATTTTAAAATAATTTAAATTATTAATTTTAAATCTAGTTTAACCAAATATTTTTAAATAAAAATACCCTTTTTAACTAACAGCAATACAACATAAGTTTTCTGCAAGCCAAATCTTTTGTGGAAATATTTTCCACGTGGCAGCCACTTTTATGAATTCTCTTTGGTTTGTGTCGGCAGTTTTTTCACATTCTGGCAGCAGCTATGATTTTGTTCTAGCCGCCCATTTTTCCTTTCACTGATAGCTGCCCATGTTTAAGCTAATATTAAGTGTAACCGGTGAAGACATCTATGCATAGGATACTTTGGCTTTAGTTTAGAGTAAGAAATGAATAGATACCTCTGAGACAGGTAAACTCATCAGCGGATTCTCTATTCTCTTTTTGTTCCATCTAATTGGTTTATGTTTATCAAGATGATTAGAAATCTTTTATTTTTTCAACCCATTCGCTCTTTTGATTTTAAAAATATATATTATTTTATTTTTCAATATACTGCTTTTTCTACACATTCATCTCCAATCCAAAATAGAGAAAAACTAATAGTTAAAACTCATTAAAAAGATTGATAATCCACTCATGCGAAAAGCCCTTCCCGCATTAGGCACTAATCTATTTTTAACATTTAATTAAATCAAGTAATCATTCAAATTAAGCTCATTGCTTTTTGTTTTCCTCTAATTGGGATCATTGGGGTTTATCTATTTATTCACTTGACCCAACTTTGAATTAAATTAATTTTGTTCCTCACTCAGAATTCAAACACAGGTTTGTGTGTGAACACAAGTGTTTTGTCAAGGGGTGCCAAATAGAAGTGGCAAAGAGTGCCAAAGTGTAGTGTGCCAAACACAACAAGTGTAGCAAATCACACAACGGTTGTTGGTTGAATAGAAATACAACGGTATTTCATGCACTTATGTGATTGAATGTACGAGAAGTTTTTATGTAGCATAAATCCATGAAAGATACATGGTAAAATAATTCATTTCATCAATAGATGAAATGAAAAGAGAAAGAAAAAAAAGACATTTTCTTTTCATCCAATAATAAAATAAATCATTGGGACCATATATCTTTTATAAACTCAAAATAAACAAATTTTTTTTTTTTTTACTTATGCACATCTCCTAATAATATTTAATTCCATTCCAATGGCCAATTTATCAACTTTTGATGGCCCATCTCGTATGGCTACACGCAACAAAGTCAAGTTGCATAATTGTGGCTGAATTTTTTTATCTAACACAGTGTTATGAGAAAATCTTTGTTAGACCAAGCCTAAACATTTGGTTTTAGATCAATTCAAAACTTCACTAATAATTTTGAGAAAATTTATTAGTAATGTTAGTGTAAATGTGGAATTCAAAAAAAATATTATTATTGAAGTTTTTCAAAATTATTATTAAAGTTTCAAACTGATCCAAAACCAATGTTTTAAACCCGGTATAACAAAGAAATCCTCCCAATTCACACAATGGTTGTTGGTTGAATAGAAATACACTTGTATTTCACGCACGTATGAGATCGGATGCACGAGAAGTTTTTGTGTAGCACAAGTCCATGAAAGATACATGGTAAAATGATTCATCTCATCAATAGATGTTATGAAAAGAGACATTTTTTATCTTATAATAAAATAGATCTTTGTGTCATATATCTTTTATGAACTCAAAATAAACATTTTTTTTACTTATACACATCTCCTAATAATAATTAATTCCACTCCAATGGCCAATTTATCAACTTTTGATGGCCCATCTTGTGTGGCCACATACAACAAAGTCAAATTGCATAATTGTGGCAGAATTTGTTTTGCCTAACATCATGTTATGAGAAAATCTTTGGTAGATTGAGTCTAAACATGTGGTTTTAGTTCAATTCAAAACTTCACTGATAATTTTGAAAATTTGTATTAATAATGTTAGTATAAATGTTGAACTCAAAAAATAATATTACTAGTAAATTTTTTTCAAAATTACTATTAAAGTTTCGAGTTGATCTAAAACTAATGTTTTAAACTCGGTCTAACAAAGAAATCCTCCCAAATCACACAACAGTTGTTGGTTGACTAGAAATACACCTGTATTTCACGCACTTATAAGATCGGATGCACGAGATGTTTTTGTGTAGCACAAGTTTATGAAAGATACATGGTAAAATGATTCATCTCATCAATAAATGATATGAGAAGAGACATTTTCTTTTCATCTAAAACAAAATAGATTATTGTGCCATATATCTTTTATAGACTCAAAATAAACAACTTTTGATTGGATAGAAAGACACCTGTAGTTCACTTACAGCCAATTTATCAACTTTTGATGGCCCATCTCGTACATTTGGTTTTAAATTTTATTAATAATTTTAATTTTTTTACTAGTAACATTATTTTTTTATTTTTTCATTAATACTGATATTATTAATTAAATTTTTTAAAATTATCAATAAAGTTTTAAAATTAATTTTGGATTTGATTTAACAAAATATTTTTGAATAAAAATACCCTTTTTACCAACAGCAATACAGCAAAAGTTTTCTGCAAGCCAAATCTTTTGTGGAAATGTTTTCCACGTGGCAGCCACTTTTATGAATTATCTTCGGATTGTGTCGGCAGTTTTTTCACATTCTGGCAGCCGCTATGATTTTGTTCTAGCCACCCATATGTCGTTTCACTGATAGCTGCCCATGTTTAAGCTAATATTAAGTGTAGCCGGTGAAGACATCTATGCATAGGATACATTGGCTCAAGTTTAGAGTGTGCGAACACAAGTGTTGTGTCAAGAGGTGCCAAATAAAAGTGGCAAAGAGTGCCAAAGTGTAGTGTGCCAAACACAACATGTGTTTTGTATGCATATTGACGTCTTGGTTATAGCTTAATGTTTTTCACTTGCCATTGATATTATTATGTACTTTGTATGAGTAATAATAATATAATCTTATATTATATAATAAAATAAATTGTTGTATCATTTGTTTATAACATCACTTAAAAAATCTAAAGGAGAGAAATAAGAGATTTTGTGCACAAAAGACCATGTATAATAATTTTCGAAAGATTTCATTCATTCAAAAAAAAAAAGCATGAAAGTTTAGAGAAATTCATGTAAATTTCGAAGAAGTAACCACGAAAGAAAGAGGAAGATACCAAACAAGAACAAGGATGACATTTACTTCTTGGCTAAAGAATATTAAAATTTAATTAAGATGAATAGCATAGGAAGCTGTTTTACCAAACCACCCAGCAAAACAATGGGTGGAAAACAATTCACCATTAACAAAACCACACAGAAAAACAAATTTTCTCTTCCTTTAAGAAATCACTTTTTGACCTCCCGTACAACCGGTCTAACTCTACGGCTCTGCAGATTCCCCACCCTCTCTTGCAAGTCTTATCCCACGCTGCTGGACGGTTGGGTCAAAAGCAGCCATGAAGGTAGTTATGTTGAAGAAAAAATACGCATGGTCGGTGCAACTGGATTTTGGTTAGCAGAAATGAGCTAATAGGTCTAAGTCTTTTTAGAGCTTAAAACATGACTTGTCTCAAAACATGACTTGTCTTACTTTTGGGCGTTACCCTGAAAACGGCCCATCTAATGGTGAAAGACTTGGGCTCATTTTTATGCATTTTGGGGAGAGAGAGTTTAGAACTCAGAAGTTGAACCCAAAAGTCAATTTCTGATGGGCTGCAGGAGGAGGAATAAACAAGAGGTCCAGGTATGTTTTATTTGAATGGAATGAGAGACTGTGGATATAAACAAAGTGAGGTGGGTCGTTATTGTTTTTATCCTCATAACAATGTTAGAATGAGAGAGAGAGAGAGGGAGGGAGGGAGGGAGAGGGAGAGAGAGGCCAAGATCATTCAAATTTCAGTTACTACGTAGGTTATAGTTTATCCTTAATCATTTGTTTGGATTGAGGGAATGAAAGAAAACTAGAGAAGATGAATTGACTGTGTTGGAATTTATGGAAAACCCCACGTAGAATAAAAATGCCATCTCATAGGTAGAGATCATGAGATTCTTGATATTGGTTTTTGCTTTTAGCTTTGTAAACAAAGTTACTGCTGAGTACTATTTTTTTTGGACATTAAACTTATGGAATTCATGGTGTTTTGTGCTACCTGTTGATGCCAAAATGTGATGGATGCTGACGAGACTTGAATGCTGATGTGGCTTGGACCCTGCACAGGAAGCAAAGGTGAACTGAAAGCCCTCGGAAGGAGGGGAGGGGGAGACCCCCGAGGGCGCTCCGAAGCTTAAGTTAGAACAAAAGCTTAAAGAGGGGGTGAGGAGGCCGAGGGCTAAAGCCAAATGAGCTTGGATGTAAGTGGATTTTTGTTTGAACGCCCTATGAAATCCATACCTTGGCCTATTTATAGTCATCTGCTGGCGGGGAGGCATTAATTACATGCTCAGGAGGCGGCGTCTTAGGGTGGCTGCAAGGCGGCGTGCTGTAAGGTGGCTGTAGGGTTGCGCGTGCGAGCGGTTGTAGGGTGGCACGTCGTAGGGTGACTACGTGTGTAGAGTTGATGGACCGTTCTCTATTTGGGCTGGAGTACTCATTGGGCCAGATAGTCTCCTGGGCTGGAGTGTTCTTTGGGCTGGAGAGTTTACTGGACCAGGATGCTCTTTGGGCTGAAGAGTTCACTGGGCCTTTCATTGGACAAGAGAGTTTGTTGGGCCCCTTATTAGGCGGGGAGTTTAATGGGCCGCTCTTTCATTGGACTGGAGAGTTTGTTGGGCCCCTTATTAGGCCGGGAGTTTAACGGGCCGCTCATTGGGCCTGAAGATTTTAGGCCACATCACAGGCCCTCCACTTCCTTAAGTATTCATGTGCTTAAGGAAGTATTATGGGCTTTGAATGATTGGGCTGGGTGTGGATGGAGCTAGTGACATACGTGGCAGCCTGTGAGTCAAACTTGCGTTAAATGGCCGACCTTGGGAGCAGGTTAGTTATTCTCGGGAAGTGAACAGTTGTCTGGAGAAGTGTGAGTGGCCTTGAAACCTTAAAGGTCTCATCTTTTCCCATATTCACATTAAATACTCTCGTTGAACGCAATTTCCTTTTTTATAAAAAGGGGTCTCTGACACCTTTTCTTATAAACTGAAAAGAGTTTAGTTTCTTGAGAGGAGTTTGTCTTTACTCTCTAACTAAGGGGTCGCGCTTTGACTTAGTAGATTCTGATGGTTGTAATCTAGGAAAGGGAAGGGAGTCAGCAGTTTCTTGAGGGATTTATGGAAGTTAAGGTGGAGGAAGAGCCTACTCTGGAGGGGAGATGTTATTCAACGAATGAGGATTTTTTCCTAATTTCAAGCGGGAGTCAGGACCTCTTTTAGATTCTGAGTGGGGACAAGAACCTCTTCTAGATTCCGAGTAAGAGCGGTTGAGGAGGTCCTTTGCGCTAGGAGCTTTTCAGACTGAAGAGGGTGAGGCAGCTTATGCACTGGACTGCCTGGTGTTTCAGTTTTCCCTTTGTACTTCGAGGCCATTAGGGCCATATTTTCCTTGTACTTCGAGGTCGTTAGTTGTAATTCTCTTGAATTAATAAAATATCTTTCTTTCAATCTTTGCCTCATGATATCCTTGCTTTTTATACTTGTTTCAATGACACAATGCTAGTTTTGGCGAAATCTGAGAGAAGTTTCGAATGCTTGGTCTAGGGGAAGTCGGGCGTTTTATAAACGCTCTGACTTTGGCGCACATGGCCGAGCGTTTGCAACGCAGTTCAAATGCTCGGACTTTGGAGAACATTGCCGAGTGTTTGCAAAGCAGCTCAAACACTCGAACTTTGGAGAACATGGCCGAACGTTTGCAGAGCAGCTCAAACACTGGGACTTTGGAGAGCATGGCCGAGTGTTTGCAATGTAGTTCAAATGCTCGGACTTTGGAGAACATTGCCGAGTGTTTGCAAAGCAGCTCAAACACTCGGACTTTGGAGAACATGGCCGAACGTTTGCAGAGCAGCTCAAACACTGGGACTTTGGAGAGCATGGCCGAGTGTTTGCAATGTAGTTCAAACGCTCGGACTTTGGAGAACATGGCCGAGCGTTTGCAACGTAGTTGAAACGCTTGGACTATGGCTAATGTGGCCAAGCGTTTGCAAAGTAGCTCAAACGCTCGGACTTTGGAGAACATAGCCGAGTGTTTGCAACATAGTTCAAACGCTTGGACTTTGGTGAACATGGCCGAGCGTTTGCAACGCTGCTCAAACGCTCGAACTTTGGAGAATTGGTCCGAGCGTTTGACAAGTAACTCAAACGCTCGGACTTTGGCGAACATGGCCGAGCGTTTGCAACGCAGCTCAAACACTCGAACTTTGGAGAACTAGTCTAAGCGTTTGACAAGCAGCTCAAATGCTCGGACTTTGGCGAACATGGTCGAGCATTTGCAACGTAACTTAAACGTCCGAGCATTTGACAAGCAGCTCAAACGCTCAAATTTTGGCGATCATGGCTGAGCATTTGCAACGCAGCTCAAACGCTCGAACTTTGGAGAACATGGCCGAGCGTTTGCAACGTAGCTCAAACACTCGTACCTAAATAGACTTTAGCTGAGCGATCAAGACTTGGAGAAATTATGTTTATGTGGTTTCCTCCTCCTTGCTTATGTGAGCTTTTTCTCCACTTTGGGCCTACTGGGTTTTCCTTTTTGTAGGCACGACAAATGATGATGGCTGACCTTAAATAGCGACGCATTGGTGACAGTAGAGGACGCGTCCTGACGTGCTGAGTTAATGCATCTCGTTATTGCTGCAACAGTCTTTATATAAGGGAGTTCCCCGTCACTTCAATCCCCACTTAGCATTTTTCGAGAGTTCTTGAGAGCATAAGTTCAGCAAGAGATAGTTTAAGAGCGCTCGACCTTCTTAGGAGTCTTCTTCTAAAGTTTGTCTAGGTGAGTTAGGATGTCCTGTGGTAGTGACACTAGTGGGGCTCTATCGAGAGAGTTAGGGGAGGCAATGGGTGTCTCTTCTAGTGGTGAAGTCTCATCTCGGGAGACGGCCCGTAGGGGTGGGGGTCTTGCCCTTGTGCCTTATAAAGAAGGTGGAAAAGAGAGCGAGGACGGAGAGTCATCCGGGAAGGATGATGTCCGGGCGTCAATGATCATTAGTGATGACGCCATAGATACTGAGAGAGAAGAGTGGATGTTCGAAGCGAACTCCATTCCAAGTGTGGTGAAAGAGGCTAGTCTCGTGAGGACGAGGATTAAGTACAGAATCCCCTTGGATTATCATATGAGGGCTCCGAAGGGTGGAGAGAGAGCCTGCGACGCCCTTTCAAGCTAGGTTCCTTACGAGTTATGTGTTTACGAACATCAGCTTAAGGCTGGGCTTAGGCTCTCTCTTTACCCGTTCATTTGCTTGGTGCTTAGATATTTTGGTATCACGCTGAGTTAGCTGGTGCCCAACTTGGTCTCGCTGATCCTAACATTCATCACTGTATGTCAGGAGGTGGGAGGGGTGATGAACCTTAATGTGTTCAAGGCCTACTTCCAGCTATCCCGACTTGGTCATTTTGGGTGGGTTATCATTAGCTCGAGGCGGTGGAAGAAAGTACTGAAGGAGAAGCCCTCTTCCATAAAGAGGTGGAATAGGTGTTTTTTCTTTCTTTGGAGTACTGAGAGTTTCGACATTCCTCTTAATTGGAGTTTGGAGAGTGTTGGCAAGTGTAAGAGGCCGCACCTCCTACACCGAGAGTAGGAGATGTTGGAGGCGATGCAGGCCGTGCCCTTAGATATCGAGGTGCTTGGAGATAAAGAACTCCACAGGCGCGACCTGTGTCCTCCCAGCCTCCCTACGAGCCTCGAGCATGGTAGCCCTTGGTTTTTTAGTTTTCAAGAATTTTAGTTTTCTTTCTAAGCCACTAATGCTTTGCTTTTTGCGCAGATATGGAGATGGCCTCGAGAGCTAAGTGCATGGCTCATGAAAGGAAGAGGGCTATGGAAATTAGTAGTTATGGGCAGGGGCAACAGAAGAAAAAAACGAAAGCCCCAACCGTGGTGCCAACGCCGGTGGATAGTCCCTCGAAGACCCCGGTTTCTAAAGAGTGGGTGGATCCGGTCGCACCCACTCCTCCTCCGGAGCCGTTGATGAGTCTTAAATATTGCATATTTAAGACCCTTAACTTATATTTGTTATGCTCTAAGTTAGTAGTATTTCACTTTATTTTATGTCTTTTTTGTGTTTTGTGTATTTTTATAGGTTTGTGGAGAAAATGAAGCATTTCAGGAGATGTGAAGCTTCAGGAGCAATAGCGATTGATCGCACTATGCTGCGATCGAGTGCATGGTCAACAATCTCACATCAAAATGTTTGCAGTACATTGAACACGCGATCGAGCGCACATGCGATCGTGCGCACAAGACATACAATCGATCGCACTTGCAATCGATCGCATCATTCTGCGATCGAGCGCACTCAGGCAGTATCCCACATCGAATTTGAAACCCATGCTACTCCGGGACTCCCCCTATATAAACACCATCTGACCTCATCATTCAGTGTACAATTCCTGGGCCACTTTGGTGTTAATCGGTGGACGTCTGCTAGCATTTTGGTGGATCCCGAAGGCTTTGCTACCACGAGGGGAAGTGCCGCCCATTAACGAGTGGAATTTCTCCCATGTAAAGTTATTTATTTCTTTTTATTTAGCTGTTTTAGTTTAATGTTTAGCACTTTTATTATGAATTATAGTTTCATAGTTATGAGTGGCTAGAATCTTCAGCTAAGGTTGAAGATGAAGCATTGCTGTTGTTTGGCATAGTAGTTCAGATTTGCTTGTACAAATCTGACATTTTTTTAGTATAAATGTTCTGTCAATTATTTGAGTTAATCTTGTGATTGATTGAGTTTAAATTGTTCTGTTGGATATTCCTTGTGTTTCATCTGATGGATACATCGAATTGTTTTCGATTAAATTGGATTTCCTTTGTGATTTGTTAAGAACGGATACATTGGATGCTTTTGGTTTAATTGGGATATTCTTTGTTTTTTGTCTTAAGTTGGATTCATGGAAATCTTTTTGATAGGCTATCTTTAGAACATTGAGATATATGCTTAACTTTAGCAAGGTGGATTTAGAAACCTTAGTCTTTTTATTAGTTTTTAAAATCAATTTAGTTTAGCTTTTATTTATTTTGCAACATATAATACAAAACTCGGAACTAGGTTAAGATAAGATTAGTTTAAATAAATTTATATTGTCACAACGCAATTCCCTGTGGATTCGACATCGCACTGCACAACGCTATATTGCAAACGACTCGTGCGCTTGCGAGTAATTTAAAACTCACAACAAGTTTTTGGCGCCGTTGCCGAGGAATTGTTTGGTTTGTGAAAATTTTTGGTCTGAATTGATTTTATTTTTCTACTGGTTAGTTATAAAAAAAAATATGGATGAATCTAGCACCGGTTTCACAGTCTTTAAAGGACACCATTAAAGAGTACATGAAAATGACCAGCCCGTCCATCAATGCTGCCAACACTTTCAATGTTGACAGCTGTTCCATCTGTGCTAGTCCTATGCATTTAGCACAGAATTGTCCATCAATGCCGGCTTTTGCCGAGTATCCCATGGAACAAATGAATGCTTTCAATGAGTGTTGTTGGAAATTAAATAGATCTTACTCCGAAACGTACAATCCAGTGTGGTGGGACCACTCTAATTTTTCATGGACGCAGAACCAATTGAGGAATTAAGGAAGAGCCCCTTATCAAGCTCACACTCAATACCCTCCCGAATTTCCTCCGCCAGTTCCAAGTTATAGTCACTCAGCCTATCCAGCACCATTACCTGCTTACCAAGCTCCAATTCAAACACCAGCGCCAGTTTCACAGTCACTTGAGGACACCCTTAAGGAGTACATGAAAATGACTAGCCAATCCATGAGCGAAGTAATGAGAACAACAATAGAAAACACCCAAGTGATTGCCAAGCTAAAGAGTCAAATGGATCAAATCGCAAGTTACGTGGGTGAAGGAGAGAATGGAGAGTTCCCCAGTCAACCTGATCCTAACCCAAAGGAACAGTTTGTGGTGGGAAATTTATCAAATCCTATGCATTGGCAGGAACAAGTGCAATCTACTGTCCCATACTTGTCTGGGAGACAAGTGTACAATCAAGTGGAAGAGAACCCTGCTATGCACCAAGGGCAAGAAAGTGGCAACAATGAGAAGAAAGATGCTGAGCCATCTACAGCCACTCATATTATTAAGGATATCCCTAGGTCATTTTTTCCTAAAGCACCTTACCCTGAGAGACTACAAGCGCCCAAGAAAGAAGGGAAGTCTGAGGACATTATGGAGGCATGCTTTGCTCAGTTTGGAGAGGATTTGAATTTAGATAAGTTACTTGAGCAAGCAAATACTATCTTGGAGTCTGCTTCTCGAGAGAGCAGTAAAACAGAGGAGACTATGGATGAATCCCGCACTGAGGACCCCCTAGAGGCATGTTTTGCTCAATTTGGAGAGGATTTGGATTTAGATAAATTTCTTGAGCAAACGATTGCTATTTTGGAGTCTCCTCCTCGGAAGTTCACTAAGACGGAGGAGACTGCCGCACCTGAAACCCCTAAAAAGGAACTTAAGCCTTTACCAGATAATCTTAAGTATAAGTTCCTAGGTTCAGCCGATAGTTTTCCTATGATTATAGCTTCAGATTTGGGTGAGGCTCAAGAGGAGAAAGTATTAGATGTCTTAAGAGAGCACAAAGAAGCTATCGGTTGGACTATTGAGGATATCAGGGGAATCAGCCCCTCGTTGGTAATGCACAAGATATAATTGGAGGAGAATGCCAGGCCATCGAGGGAGCCACAAAGAAGGCTCAACCCAGCTATGCAAGAGGTTGTGAGCATAGAAGTAATTAAGCTGTTAGATGCGGGGATCATATATCCCATCTCTAATAGCAAGTGGGTGAGCCCGATTCAAGTCGTGCCCAAACGTGCTGAATTAACGGTAGTGAAGAATAAGGATGACGAGTTGGTGCTAACTCGTGTTCAGTCAGGGTGGAGAGTGTGTATCGACTACCGTAAACTGAACGCTGCCACAAGGACTGATCATTTTTCATTCCCATTTATTGATCAGATAGTGGAGCGCTTAGTTGGGCATGATTACTAATGTTGGGTCTGACTGAAGACGTTAAACTTAACACTCATGGGAGGTACCCCACAACTTATCCTTTATGTTTATTTATTATTTTATGTATTTATGATTAATGTTTGTTTATAGTATTTTTTGTTTTCCAGTCTTTATTTTTCAGGGACAAAGCGTACTTCAGTTCAAGTTTGGGGGTATACTATGAGCCATACCAGTCTAGATAGTTCTCTATATCTCATGTCAGCTCTTTCCATAGTAGTCACACATTGGGGTCAATGTGTAATTTAAATTTGGGGGTATGGGAGACACATCACACACTTTGTCTTAATTTGTTGTCTTTTCGTCGTAAAGATAAATGCATGCTCATGTTCGTCTAAAAATTTTGGTTGTTCTGAAAAATTGTGATGTGATTTCATTGGTGAGTTTAAAACTTTGAACACATAATCTGATGATAGAGTTTAAACTTTAGTTACTTACTTCAGGCATTTTCGAGAATTCACATGTTTGATCTAATCTCACACGAGCACATTAGCACATATTTGTATGAGGTATGACATGTGAGTTGAATGCATACGTTTCCTTGTCTTAACTGAAACCGGATGACTTGTTGGATAAACACTTGGGCATATATATAAAAAAAAAACTACTAATATTTATAATGATCATCATCAATAAACTTTCCACCGAGTAACTGGACCTCTTGCCTCAGTAAGCAGTGAGTGTTCACGTCAAAAGGTGAGAATTTTATTCATAATGATCATTGCAAAACTTTCCACTAAGTAACTAGACCTCTTACCTCAGTAAATAGTGAGTGTTCACGTCAAAAGGTAGAAATTTTGCTTGGTAGTATTAAGGCCAGTTTAATTTTGTAGCCTTTTTGACTCGAGTTAGTAAGTCCTTAGGAGTGCCTTTACACCTAATGCCCTAAAACCATCTGGGTTGGGAGTCATTGACTCAATACTCGTTACATGGGTCAATTAGAAAGCTTAAGGGAACTAAACATAGCAGAGCCTTATATATATATATATATATAAATTATGCCATCGTTGTTCTTTCCGATGAGAAATTATGTGGATTTTGAGACTTGAATTACCTTGTACATTGAAGTTATTTGGAAACCTCATCTGTATATGCTAATTCACTTTACACTGATTCAAGCTTGTGATGTCTTACCATGCCTCTTGTAAGTAATTAGGTTTTAAATTCTTATTCATTGTGAAGATGGGTTCGACTTATTTAAGCTTGCTCATGAATGAATCTCATGATTTTGTATGTTCCTTAAATTTTTGGATACCATGAATACTGAACTTATCTTTATAATCCTTGTTGTTCATTTAGTTTTTTATTTTGTTTTGCTAAGGGACTAGCAAAATATAAGTTTGGGGGTATTTGATGAGTCTTAAATATTGCATATTTAAGACCCTTTACTTATGTTTGTTATGCTCTTAGTTAGTAGTATTTCACTTTATTTTATGTCTTTTTTTGTGTTTTGTGTATTTTTATAGGTTTGTGGAGAAAATGAAGCATTTCAGGAGATGTGAAGCTTCAGGAGCAATAGCGATCGATCGTACTATGCTGCGATTGAGTGCATGGTCAACAATCCCACATCGAAATGTTTGCAGTATAGTGCACACGCGATCGAGCGCACATGCGATCGTGCGCACAAGACATACGATCGATCACACTTGCGATCGATCGCATCATTCTGCGATCGAGCGCACTCGGGCAGTATCCCACATCGAATTTGAAACCCATCCTACTCCGGGACTCCCCCTATATAAACACCATCTGACGTCATCATTCAGTGTACAATTCCTGTGCCACTTTGGTGTTAACCGGTGGACGTCTGCTAGCATTCTGGTGGATCCCGAAGGCTTTGCTACAACGAGGGGAAGCGCCACCCATCAGCGAGTGGAATTTCTCCCATGTAAAGTTATTTATTTCTTTTTATTTAGTTGTTTTAGTTTAATATTTAGTACTTTTATTATGAATTATAGTTTCATAGTTATGAGTGGCTAGAATCTTCAACTAAGGTTGAAGATGAAGCCTCGCCGTTGTTTGACATAGTAGTTCAGATTTGCTTGTACAAATCTGACATTTTTTTAGTATAAATGTTCTGTCAATTATTTGAGTTAATCTTGTGATTGATTGAGTTTAAATTGTTCTGTTGGATATTCCTTGTGTTTCATCTGATGAATACATCGAATTGTTTTCGATTAAATTGGATTTTCTTTGTGATTTGTTAAGAACAGATACATTGGATGCATTTGGTTTAATTGAGATATTCTTTGTTTTTTGTCTTAAGTTGGATTCATGGAATTTTTTTTGATAGGCTATCTTTAGAACATTGAGATATATACTTAACTTTGGCGAGATGGATTCAGAAACCTTAGTCTTTTTATTAGTTTTTAAAATCAATTTAGTTTAGCTTTTATTTATTTTGCAACATATAATACAAAACTCAGAACTAGGTTAAAATAAGATTAGTTTAGATAAATTTATATTTTCACAACGCAATTCCCTGTGGATTCGACCTCGCATTGCACAACACTATATTGCAAACAACTCGTGCGCTTGCGAGTAATTTAAAACTCACAACAAGTTTTTGGGAAGGGTCTGGGTTGGCTGCCTTTTTCACTCCACAGTGGGCCTTAAGGGTGGATGAATCCGTGTTCGCCCACCCAAAGGTCGCTCGTGAGCACCTTGTTCTAGGAATCCCTCCTCGCGACATGGTAGATGTTTCGTCAAAACCTATCTAGACGCTCTACTCAGCTGCAGAGGTCAGCTTATCCCAGGTAATGCTTGTTTTGTCTTTTAGTTGGCTTATATATTGCAATTGTTTTTTAACGAGGCCGTTTTTTAGTCCGGAGTCCTTACTGGGGTGCTTTCTCAGCGCACTATGGATTTGACCAACCGTTTAGCCAAGGCTGAGTACAAATTGGAGGAATCTCAGGGCTTAGTTCATGACCTATCTCGTGCTCTCGAGGTGGCTGAGAGGGATAGAATAGAGGCCATTTTTGAGAGGGACCACCGGCGCTAGGCTAAGGATGTCCTTAGGGAAGAGTTAGACCTAATCTGGTCAGAGCTGGAAGAGTTCCGGAGGAAGGTAGCAGAGAGAGACCTGCTCCAATCCGTGTTGGATAAGGTCTGCCTTCGTGCCATGGAGAAGGAGGAATCCTTAACGGAGAAGGGAGCCACTCAGTACCTTGAAGATTTTAATGAAGCCAAGAGAAAGGCTGCATCCCTTTTCCCGGAGGTGGATTTTTCCGGCCTTGACTTGGCTGCTGACTCAAAAGAGTCCGGTGCTGCTGCTTCGGGAGGGGGCACAGAGGATACTACTATATCTGGCATTCAGAAGGGTCCAGGGAGGGAGGCCCAGCCAGCCCCAGAAGGCGAGGCCATGGAGGCAGAAGATGGAGAGGTCAAGGAAGGGGGTGACGACGAGGCCCACGAGATTCCTGCTTCTATAGAATAAACTTATGTTTTTGTACCCGGGGCCGATAGTGCCTAACTTTTGTATTTCTTTCCTACCTTAATGAACTTTTGGAGTTAAAACTTCGTACTTTATTAATCTTTCGCATTTATATTTCATTGATAAAATTTTCAGAGATTCTTCGTGTTCCAAGTGCGTGGGATGGGTTTGCCATCCATATCCTCGAGCTCATAGGTACCGACCCGACACACCCTTCGGATCCAGTACAAGCCTTCCCAATTTGAAACGAGTTTTCTTATGTGGCGAGGATGGGACACTTCGCTCTTTCGAAGAACAAGGTCATGCAGCTTAAAATCCTTGTGTCAAACCCTGGAGTTATAGTATCTAGCTCCCCTCTGCTGGTAGGCAGCCAAGCGAATTTAGGCTTTGTCCTGGGCTTCATCGATTAGGTCTGCATTCATTCGCAATCCTTCTTAGTTGTTACTTGGTTCAAAGCATTGCATACGTACAAATGGAACTCCCATTTCGAGGGGAATGACGGCCTCTGATCCATGCATCATGAAGAATGGGGTTTCTCCTGTCGGTGTTCGTACAGTCATTCAATAAGCCTAGAGGATGTTGGAGAGTTGTTCAATCAACTGTCTATCTGCTTCGTTAATCCTCCTTTTGACTCATTGGAGGAGCATCCTATTAGTCACTTCGGCTTGGCTATTGGCTTGTGGATACCCAACGAATGAGAACCGATGTTCGATGTGGAGATCGTCACAGAATGTTTTGAACCGAAAGCTATCAAATTGCTTCCCATTATCGGTGATCAGTATTCGAGGAATCCCGAATCGGCATACTATTGACTTCTAGAAAAACTTCCAGGTTTGGTGATCCGTGATGCTGGCTAGTGGTTCCGCCTCAACCTACTTAGTGAAGTAATCAACGGCCACGATGAGGTGCTTCTTTTGCCCAGCAGCCGTGGGGAAAGGACCGAGGATATCCATCCCCCACATAGTGAAAGGGGAGGGGACTAGTGATAGAGACAAGAGGGTTTGCAGGTTGGTGCGATATTGGAGAATATTGTTGATAGTTCTTACATTTCTTGACTAAATCAGCTGCATCATCTTTCATTGTGGGCCAGTAATACCCTTGACGGAGAACTTTGAGGGCTAAGGCCTGGGCTTCCAGGTGATTTCCATATATTCCTTCATGGATTTCTCGGAGAGCATAGTCGGCCTCTTGCGTTTCGAGGCACAGTAGGTAAGACAGGGTTAGGGCCCTTTTGTACAATTGCCCTTCAATGAGGGTGAATCGGGAAGCACGGGAGATTAGTTTCCTAGCTTGTTCTTTTTGCTCCGGTACTATGCCCTCCCTCAAATACCAGAGGATTGGGTCCATCCATGTTGCTTCCTTTTCCACTGGTAGGACTGGAGCTTCGTCTATACTTATGAAGGAGAAGGTTTCCTTTTAGACTGCTTGGGTTGGTGCCAGATGTCTGGAGGAGGCCAAGTTGGCCAAAGCATCTGCCTTGGAGTTTTTAGCTCGGGGGATCTGAGTTATCCGGAACGTCTTGAAGTTGGCGGCGAGCTTCTTCACTTCTTAGAGATATCAGGCGAGCTTCTCTCCCCGAGCCTCAAATTCTCCCTTTACCTAACTTATTACCAGTTAAGAGTCACTGAATATATCCAGAACCTCGACGACTAATACCTTGGCCAATCTTAGACCAGCTATGAGGGCTTCGTACTCTGCCTTATTATTGGAGGTCTTAAACTCAAACCTTAATGCGTACTTGATCGTAAATATTTTTGGACTATAAAGAATGAGTCTTGCCCCACTCCCCAGTGAATTAGAGGATCTGTCTACGTGGAGGGTCCACCCTGAAAAGGGTTTATTGGCCACCGATGCTGTGGGCTCATCCAGATCCATGGACAGGGTTGTCTCTTCAATGAAGTCGGCCAATGCCTGGCCTTTGATTACCTGTCAGGGCCGGTAGTGGATGTCGAACTCTCCTAGCTCTACTGCCCACTTCACCATTCTTCCAGAAACATTTGGGTTATGCAAGACCTGCTTTAGGGGCTGATCTGTCAGAAGGATGATGGTATGTGCCTGGAAATAGGGTCGGAGTTTATGTGTAATGATGAGAGTCATAAAATGCATCTTATCAGTACTTAATTGTTAGCATTTTAGGGTTGATCTAGGTTTTAATTGCACTTTTATATATTAACAACTCTAAAGTATCATTCTTGGATCATTGATCTATTTTGGTGCATTTTCAGGTACTTTAAGCTCAAGAGAGGAGGAAAATTTATCATTGCTTAAAGCACAAAGACTCAAGGCATACTAGAGTGAAGGAATGCTTCCGAAAGGACAAGATAGAGGGCTCAAAAGAGCAACAACTACTGCCCGCACTGGAAAGGAGTTTCACTAAATTGCCAGAATTGCCCGTATAGATCAATCATCTTTGAAAATTAAACTGTATTGATACAAGAAGAACCAGGAGATGAGCCATATATGCTTAGAAAGGTCCGGAAGTCTATTTTCTGGAGAATTTTATGGTTTATCAAACGGATTTTTCTAGAGAAAGTTATGGCAGTTTTAGTAGACAAAGGTCAGGCTGTGCGGGCTGTGCGGGATTTCAGCGTGATTTTGGGCTTAAATCCCACATCCCACATCGGCTGGAAAACATATTTCTATATCTCACATCCCACATCGGATGAAAAACACATTGCACTCTTGGTATTTGCTTATATAAGACCCATTCCACTTTAGCTTTGGAAATCGGGGATGAATCCAGAGGGCCTTTAGGAGCAATCCAGAGGGCCTTTAAGAGGAACTCGAAGTTTAAAGTTTGAAGGTCGGGAGAGATGATCGTCGGGAGGCCGGAGGCAACTCGAGGACGCATGAGCCCCATGGCCGGCTAGTCTCCAAGCAAGGCGAAAGGATGAATCCCTAGGTGTAGTTGTTCTTATTTTTCCTTTATTTGATTCGGTTGTAGTTGGAATTATTTTCGTTAAATATTGTTATGTTTTATTCTTTAATTTAATTAGTAGATTTATTATAACTCTGGTGGTTGCATGCTTCTTTTCCATATAAGTTCAGTCAGACTTTTCTTATGTGTACCTGTTTGGGTGTGATTGAGTCCGGTAGATCTCTTTTATAGATTTGTCAATTGCTGCGGTATCGTCGTTTAGATATATCATCGTCTCTTAATAATTTATAAGTTAGGTCATGTGTGCTTGAAAGTAAAGAAGATTTCATAACAATTACATTAGGATTTATAAATGCGCTTTAATTGAATATTTTTCGATTGCCTATTTGGGATGTGAAACTTGCAATCGAGATAAAAACAACTGAATCAAGCTAGGATTAGAGCAACGAACCTAGGGAGGATTTCCGGAACCTTGTCATTTTTATTTTAAAACTTATTTACACAATTACCCTTTTTCTCAAACAACTCAGATTCTTTTAATCTCTTAT
Organism: Bretschneidera sinensis; assembly: GCA_023935145.1. NCBI lineage: Eukaryota > Viridiplantae > Streptophyta > Magnoliopsida > Brassicales > Akaniaceae > Bretschneidera > Bretschneidera sinensis. The sequence goes on from CM043698.1 coordinate 34,001,801, forward strand.
CGTTTGTGTTGAGGTTTACACCTTCTGTTGTACTTAACTTGTTTCCCTGTGGAATCGACACCCCAAAACTATACTACAATAACCGTGTTATGTTTTGGGCGTAATCATGTAGCTACTACTAGGGCTTAGGCCATATTCTCAATAGGAGGATACCTTGTCTCAACTTCGTGGAGAATTCTACTGACATAGTAAATAGGCTTCTAGATGCCTGCTTCTTCTCGGATGAGGACAGATGCCACAGTGCTCTGCTCGGCTGACAAATAAAGGAATAACTCCTCACTTGGGAGTGACTTGGTTAAGAGTGTTGGTGAACTCAGATATTTCTTCAAATCTTCAAAGGCTTCCTGGCAACTCTCGAATCAAGAGAAATCTTTTGCTTTCTTATGACCTTAAAGAAAGGCAAACATCTTTCCGCACATTTAGACATGAATCAATTCAGGGCTGTGACTGTACCGGTAAGCCGCTGGACTTCTTTAACGGACTTAGGGGGTCATATTGAGGATGGCCTTTATCTTTTCCATGTTGACTTTTATTCCTCTTTGGGTGACCATAAACCCTAGGAATTTTCCCCCGGTTACCTCGAACGCACACTTGGAAGGATTCAACCTCATGTAGTGTTTGCGCAGTACTCCGAATGCTTCTTCCAAGTAGAAACAATTGTTTCGTGCTTCTGCGCTTTTAACCAGCATGTCATCCATATAGACCTCCATATTTTGCCCTATCTGCTCCTTGAAGATTTTGTTTACCAACCTCTGATAGGTTGCCTCGACGTTTTTGAGCCCGAAGTGCATGACTTTGTAGCAGTACAATCCTCGATTAATGATGAAGGTGGTCTTGTCGTGGTCTGGTTTATGCATGAAGATTTGATTATAGTCGGAGTATACGTCCATGAAAGAAAGGAGTTCATGCCCTAAGGTGGCGTCTACGATCTGGTCGACTCGAGAGAGAGGGAAGCTGTCCTTTAGGCAGGCCTTGTTTAAATTGATGAAGTCAATACAAATACGCCACTTGCCACTGGCTTTTCGAACCATTACCACATTAGACACCCACTCAGGGTACCTTGCCTCTATGATGAAACTGGCTTCCAGCAGTTTATCTACCTTAGTATTGATAGCCACCTGGCGCTCGGGGGCAAAGGTTCTCTTTTTTTGAATGACTGGCTTGCATTTGGGATCCACATTCAGGCGGTGCTCGATGGTTCCAAGGTTGATCCCCGGTATGTCCGATGCTGACCAAACGAACAGGTCTTTGTTTTTCTGGAGAAGGGAGAAGAGTTCTTTCCTGTGCTCTTCAGAGAGGCTTGCACCTATTTGGATGGTTCTAGTAGGGTCCTCCCCGAGGGGTATTGGGGTTAGCTCCTCCACAGGTCGTCCTCTTGGGGTCTTCTACTTCGAGGGGCAAGGCCTCTGTCTTTTTCCCTTCTTTGACAGTGTTTAGGTAGCAGGCCCAAGAGACTTTTTGGTCTCCTCTGATCACTCCCACACCTTTACTGGTGGGAAATTTAAATTTCAAGTGATAGGTAGAGACAACGGCCTTCAGTTTGTTAAGGGTGGGTCGGCCGATGATCATATTGTAGGAAGAGGGCTACTTGACTACCAGGAAGGTGGTCTATACTGTGGAGATCCTTTGTGCTGTTCTTGCAGTTACTGGGAGGACTGTGCTTCCTTCGGCGAACATTGGAGATCCACTGAAACTATAGAGGGGCACCGAGGCAGGCTCTAAGTGCCCATCCTTCAGCTCCATGCATTGGAAAGCATCATAAAATAATATGTTTGCGGAGCTCCCATTGTTAATCAGGATCCGTCGTATTTCATAGTTGGCTACCATGAGAGAGACCACTACTGCATCGTCGTGAGGGATCTGCACGTCTTCTAAGTCGTCTTCTGTAAAGGAGATTACTAGCTCTGTTCTCTTTCTCTTGTGGGGACCACTAATGGAAGCTATGGCCCTAGTGTATGCTTTACAGCTCTATCCTGAACTACCTCCCACTGCTGGGCCTCCGTAAATTGTTTTGATGATTCGGGTAGCGGTTGCCACTTCCTGCTTTTTTTGACTGGGCCCTTCTTGCTCAGTTCTGAGATTCTTTTGAGGGTCCTGCTGTTGGCGATAGGGACGCCCAACATCTCTCCTTGACGGTGTGGGTTCATCCCTTCTCCGAGGCTTAGTAAACTCTTTCAGGTATCCCCAGTTAATAAGAGCTTCAATCCACTACTTCAAGTCATGGCATTCCTCAGTGTCATGACTATAGTTCTTGTGGAACCGGCACCACCGTCTCTGGTCCCCCTCAAGATGCGGTTTCTTGGGTGGCCATTGGAGAACATACTTATCTTGGAGTTGTATGAGGATGTTGGTCCTGGTTGAATTGAGGGGGGTGAAGCCGTCTACTCGGGGGTGGGGTCGATACCTCTTCTCTTGATGGGGCCTCTTAACTACTCCTTTCTGAGGGTTGGGGTCCTTCCTCTTCTTCTCTGTTTCTCCCTCTCTTTCCCTTCTGAAGGCTTGGTCATTCTTTGCCAGCATGTGCTTCTCAGCTCAGGCCAAAATCTCATTCATGTCTCTGGGTGGGCTCCGAGTGAGTTTGGAGTTGAAGATACCAGACCTTAATCCATTCTTAAATGCCATTACCTGAACATTTGGGTCGAGGTCAGGAATTTCCCATGCTACTGTATTGAACCGGTATATGTAGGCTCAGAGCCTCTCCCCTCGATGTTGAATAATGTTGAAGAGGTTTTCTGAAGTTTTCTTAGGCCCCTTACTACTGAGGAAGTGCGAGGCGAAGGCGTAACTGAGCTCTTGAAAATTGCTAATGCTTCCTGGTTTCAGACATGAGTACCAAGTACCCACTGCCTTCTCGAGAGTTAAAGGGAAGGCACGGCACATGACTGGGTCAGAATGTCGGTGCAACATAATAGTTATTTTGTAGTGCTGTAGGTGGTTCATAGGATCCGTGGAGCCATCGTACATTCTGACTTGAGGCATCTTGAAGTTGGGTGGAAGCAGGGTCTCGAGAATATCCTCCGTAAATGGAGGGTCTTGGATGCAGAGCTTGTCCCTGATACTGGGATTCCTGTGTCTCAGAGCCAAGTCTATCTTCTCTTCTATTTCTTCAAACCGTTTATCTAAGTTGAGGTTGCTTTTTGAAGATGAGTTTTCCTTGAATCGGCTGCAGTGCAGCGAAGGCTTGGTAGGAGGCTGGTTATAGGTTGGGTCATCTCTGCCGGATGACTCTGCTTGCTCCGAAGCTTGGTGAGGAGAGATGGGAGGTTGCTGACCTCCTCCTCGAACCTGGGCCGCTAGGTTGGCTATCATTCTGGAGAGCTCTGGGAACTGGGCTTGAGTTACTGGGGATTGAAGGTGTGCAACTATTTCTTCATAATTAGGAGAGTCGATTCCGTAGAGATGAGGGCGCTGCTCTCTGGCATGGGGCCTCCTGCTTGGTCCAGGGGTGGTATGCTCAGGGATTATGTGGAACCTGGGTCCAGATTGGTGACTGCGGACACTGCCTCGGATAGGGGCCGAACATGCTGTTGGGACTTCCTTGTCTATCCTTCTGGTACTGTTTCTTGGCGGCATCGTGACAAATGAGTTCTTTTTGTATTTCTTCGCTCTCACTGTAGCGAGAGATTGTGGTTTCCCACAAACAGTGCCAATCTGGTGATGCCAAAATGTGATGGATGCTGACGAGGCTTGAATGCTAACGTGGCCTGGACCCTGCACAGGAAGCAAAGGTGAACTGAACACCCTCGGAAGGAGGGGAGGGGGAGACCCCCGAGGGCACTCCAAAGCTTAAGTTAGAATGAAAGCTTAAAGAGGGGGTGAGGAGGCCGAGGGCTAGGGCCAAATGAGCTTGGGCGTAAGTGGATTTTTGTCTGAATGCCCTATGAAATCCATACCTTGGCCTATTTATAGTCGTCTGCCAGCGGGGAGGCATTGATTACATGCTCAGGAGGCTGTGCTTTAGGGTGGCTGTGGCGTGCCATAAGGTGGCTGCAGGGTGGTGTGCTGTAGGGTGACTGTAGGTTTGCGTGTGCGAGCAGCTGTAGGGTGGCACGTCGTAGGGTGGCTGCGTTTGTAGGGTTGATGGATCATTCTCTATTTGGGCCGGAGTACTCATTGGGCCAGATAGTCTCCTGGGCCGGAGTGCTCTTTGGGCTGGAGAGTTTATTGGACCAGGATGCCCTTTGGGCTGGAGAGTTCACTGGGCCTTTCATTGGACCGAAGAGTTTGTTGGGCCCCTTATTAGGCGGCGAGTTTAATGGGCCACTTATTGGGCCGGAGAATTTTGGGCCACATCACTACCATTGACGTACTCTTGATATAAGGATGAGGTTTTTTTTTACTTTTAAATCTTCACTCCAACGAATTCATCAAAGATTTGAGATAATAAAGGTGCGTTTAGTTTTTGAAAATGAAACCATTTTCTATTTTCATTTTCATAGAAAATAAAAAAGCCCACTGAAAATATGTTTTGTCAGTGAAAAAAGAATATAATTTACTTAATAATAATTTTATTTTTAAATTTTTTTCTTAAGAGAAAATACACAAATCCTCACAACGCCCAAAATAAACAATTGCTTAAAAGTACTTTGGTCCTGTCCTGTGTTAGATTAGATCGATTCAAAAAAAATTCTCACAATGCATAGCACACAGTTATTTCTCTTTAAAACCATTGCGGCAAGGTCCCACAAGGGACAATCGAATTCTGTCATTGATCACGTGGACTGCACGTGAACCTGTAACTTCATATCCCTTCCATATCAATATTGGGCCCCACATATAACCCTGCTAAGCCTAAAGAAACTCTCCACATACTGTTTTAGCTGATAATCAAATGGCATCCCACGCACCTATGCCTTCTCCTAGCTCACCAATATCCGCAGCAAGAGAAAGCACTGATTCAATGTTCTATGGGTGGATGGCTGTCATGGTTGGCATTCTTGGGATGGACATTGCTTAATCAATGTAGTGTTAGAAATAAAGTTATTTAATTTATTCTTTTACTGTTTCTTTTTTCCTTGAGTGCTTAATTCACTAGCTGTAATGTTTTGTATAAGGACTTATTGATTTGTAATATTATCTTTTGATCATTATTCAAATTTTGTTATGAAAAAAAGAAAAATTACAAGATATGTGTAAATCCCTAGCACTTAAACCCACACTCAATCCTTTCATGTTTTCTCTCACTTTGAATGAATAGGATCACTTTTTAGCTCAAACTTTTTTTTAAAGGTAGCTCAACCTTAATGTGCTTTAAGTAAAAGAGTTTAATGAAAAGAAAGTGCAAACTCAGTTTATAGTGGTTCGGCAATATCGAATTCCTTCCGACCCTACGTTCACTTTCTTCAAGAAACCTTCTTGAAGTAATCCACTAAAACTTTTAGTCATACAACTTCGCAGGTGTTGTACAAACCTTACAACCAATCCCTTCCTCTCGGAAGCTATCCCCTTCATTGCGGAAGCTAATCCCTTCCTTACAAGAAATAATCCCTTCCTCACGAAAACTAATCCCTTCCTCACGGAAGCTTACAAAGAAGTGTTTAATTTTAAACACTCTAAGAGTTATTACAACTCTTTCCCCTTTACAATAAATGTGATTTACTATAAATTAAATGGTAGAGAGATAGCAATGAATGCTTTTACAAATGAACAATATCTCTTTTTCAAGAATAAGCTTGAAGAATAGCTCAACAATAAATTTTTCAAAGCTTTTGAGAATTAATGAGAAAATTTATGAATTGAATGTGTTATCATCTGCTTTTTAATGCTCATTGAAGTGAGTTTATATGGCCTTGAATCAATATGACCGTTAGACACTGACATGGTAGGTTTGGTGCATTAAATGCTCAACTCTCGCGTCTCAAACGGTCGTATTTTCTAATTACCAGTCGATTGGGTCTTTGTACTAATTGACTGAGTCAAGTGAGAAATCTCACTTTTAAGCTATGGAAGAGTACCAGTCGATTGGGTTCTAAGCACCAGTCGACTGAGAACTTACTGTCCCAGATGCCAATCGACTGGGTGCTCTACATTAGTCGACTCGGGTTATTCTGTCCCATACCCTAGTCGACTGGTACATTTGAGCCAGTCGACTAGGTTGCCCTTCACCCAATTTTTCAGTGATAAAACTATTTTTGACTTGAAAATATTTGAATTAATAGTTTTTGTCAAAATTATTTTGTAAAAAGAGCCATAAGACAAGCTACGTACTTGAACATAAGAGATTTACAGTTGGTTTCAATACCTTAATGCCTATTCTATATCTTTTGTCTTATCTTGGCGTATGATACTGGTTGAGTTCTTGCATCATGTTTATTTGCTGAAAGCTTTTACTATTTAAACACTTAGATAAAACTATTAGCACAATTAGAGTAGTGTTTTGTCATTATTAAAATTAGATAAGGGTCAACAATCTCCTCATTTTTTATGATGGCAAAACTAATGAGAGAAAACAGTTCTAAAAACTAAGTGTTGGGTTTTTAGAAAAAATTGGCCAGAGTTTCCTCTGTTTTTCGGACAAAACCAATATGTAAAGCAGTTCAAACGTAGTTTATAAACAACCCAACTAAGCAAAGTAAAATAGACTTATATTCATCAAGGTTTTTGTTTTTGGAGCAATGCTCCCTATAAATTTATGCTATATTTTAAGTTTACATTGATATTTATCTTTTTCTCATTTTTCTCCCTCGTTTTGATAGCAGCAAAAAAGGGGGTGCAAACGCAAAAAATAAGCAACACGGATAACATAAACAGGAAGATAATGTATAAACAAACTTGTATGCGAAAACTAGGCATTATTCGGAGCTAGGAAGACTTCCCGAGAAGAACCGAAAGTTTTCACACTAGCATAAGTAGTTAAAGCATATTGTGGAGTATAAATTGTTGGAATTTTGGGTTCAGATATGTTATAACATTGTGTATATAGACCCGTTATCTAATAAAGGACCCAATTAAGTGATATAATTTTTATGGGTCTCTAAAGTATCAAGGTTCTTTAGTATGGGCTACCTTATGTGTAGAAGCCCGATGTGGTATGGGTCTTTGTTAATGGGCCAAAGACCCAATGCACATGTGTGAGGTAACTATTAGGGTTATGGTCCCTAAGGCACAGGGAAATAAATAGACATCAGGGGAGGGTGTTTAACGGGTGTTAAATTTTATTGAAATAGACAGTTCTTCTCCCTCCTTTCTAACATTCAATTGATTGGTTCCCACACCAAAGGTGGTTCTCTCTGTAGTCTTAGAAGATCAACCCAAGGATGCTTACTTGCAATGTATTCCGGTTTGTTTCTAACTCATCTTCTCAACATATATATATATATATATATATATATATATATATATATATATATATATATATATATATATATATATATATATATATATATATAGCTTAATATGAAAAGATTTTGGATGTATCATTGATTATTTGTGTATTAGTATCAAGATTAATATAACATAAATGACTTAAACCAAGTAATCATATAGCTTTAAAGTAAAGCAAGTATATGAACCATAAGCTAGATAACTGAAATATAGGCAAATATATATAAACATCCATACATCACAGGCTTCTAGAAGCCAAATATTGAATACAATAACAGAAATGTATGATAAAGTAGTAAATGTTCGTGTTAAGATCATCTAAGAGTTATATATACAAAAAAAGGATAAAACAGGAAGCTCAGCGAGCGGGAGAATCAGAACTATCTCGAATAAGATCCTAAAGCTCAGCCAAGAAGCCCTCTGTGTGCTCTCAGTGCAGCTCGAAGTCATCTCAAAGTGAGTGGAGGTCATGGTGCATGGAATCAACAGAAGAGCTCAAGCTCTGGAACCCGGACTGCATGGATAGTTGGAGGCTCAAAATAGCCTGGAGTAGATCATCGTACCCAGCCTGACCAATACTAGAACCACCATGTTGTGGTGCTCGGTCATCAGTGTCCATAGCAGTGGGAGGGGCTGCATCACCAGGACTTTCGTCGTCCTCCTCACTACTGTCGCTCTCTCCAATCCTTATGTTTTTCCCGGCCTTGGAGTAAATCAATCCATCACGGATGGTGCACCTCATATTCTTCAGAGAAGAGACATTGATGATGTCCTTGTTGGCCGATGTCCTGAGCCTCAGAGGCTAGAAAGGGGAACCCGAAAGTGCTGGAGGATGAGGGTGATGAGCATCCCATAAGGAAGGCACCCAGAGTCACTAGTTTCACCATTGATCATGTTGGCGAACAATAGAGGGTAGATATTGAAGTAGTGTTCAGTTTTAAGACACCAAATCAATACAATGTCTATCTTAATAAGAAGGTAGCAAGTTTTAAGTATAAATCATTTGCTTGAAAATTTGTGCATGATGCAATTACCAAATGTGTACTAATTCAAGTCTGTTTACAGATACTTTCAAGTAAAGGAGATATTGGTGTTTTTCGGAATAGGAAGAGGGAAACCACAGTACCCATGCTAGTCCATCATGATCCTACTTTTTTTTTTTTTTTATGTTCATAGATTGTTTGTTGGAGGAGTTTTCTGAGATAATTGTGTTTCAACTATGATACAGGAGCTTAATTTCATTAAGGAAAGGAGGGTTAAGCAACATCTACCAATAGAACGTTTCAGTGAGGTACAATTTAGTATTAATATGTTGGATTCTGCTGCCAACATCCCCACCCCTTGCTCTCTAATTTTTAATGGCGTCGTCTTATACAAGTTTAACTATTAAATATTTCTTGTGCTTTCGTTGTCATCACTATTTGCTATCGCTCTCATTTTTTCCCTCCATGTTGGATGCTAGCTCTCTTTGACATCCGAGCTTCAGTCAAATAATGGATCTCAGTTGAAATTTTCTCGTCCTACTTGTATATCTATGAAGGTGCACTTGTTCACCTAACTTTCTATGCTTTAGATGAACACAACTTGTATCATTTATTCGAATTTGCATTTTGCCGACTACTATAATGAGTTGATTGTTTTTTGGTATAAGGGCTCAAAAGAAAATAGATTGAATTCTTTCCAAGCAGGAAATCAGGTAAGCTAGGCATATTGTTTGAACAACTAGCTCATATATACTTTATTTTTGCATTAGTATCTGGCATGGATACCCACTGCTATTCTAATGAGATGGTTTTTGAATTTCCTAATTAATTTTTGCAAAAACGTCCTGTAGCAGATAACACATGTAGTGAAAGAAAAGCTGCCTATTTTTGGTGGGAAGCAGATTCAGTGTGGGAAGGATGGGTGCGACTCTGAAGTTGGTACCCATTGGACTGCCAGGAGGTATGCCAACTGAACATGGTATAAGGGCTCAAAAGAAAATACATTGAATTCTCTCCCTCTCTCTCCCCTCAACATTCTGAATGCGTTATTAACTTTGAATATTGATATTGTAACAGGAGCTTGGGCATCCGTTTGTAGAAGAGAACAATGTTCATGAATTGTTTATATATATATATATATATATATATATATATATATATATATATGGAATTTGTTGATGTCTACATATCTAGAAATCAAATTTCACCTCTGAAGAAACTGATCTCATAGGATTATGATTAATTCTCTACAATTTGTAGGTTTTAGTCCATAACCCAATAAATATGTTACAAAGCCGGTATTGTACAGCCATGAAGGTCGTCTCATAGTCATACTATCATCAACTGGTTCCATTTTGTTAGTATTAACACATGTAATGGGGCATCAGTTGAGAAATGTAAATCACAGTTTTCATGTTTCTTGAAAGTTACATGTGCTGAATTGACGTAAAACACTAGCGGAAGAAAGAACTAGGAAGAAGAACTGTGTCTCAATCCTCAATAAACTCTCACGAAGAGAAAATAAACTCTAATTTCATTCAATAATAATAATAATAATCCTTCATAATATTACATGGCCTCCTTATTTATAAGGTAAATACTAAACAGGAAAGATTAAAATTAGAAATCGAAATTGGAAAGCTTCCTAAAAACTGAAAACTGCAAAATTAGAAAGTTTCCTAAAAACTGAAAACTGCAAAATTGGAAAGTTTCCTAAAAACTGTAAAATTGAAGGACTAAACGTTGGATTTTGGCTAAAATCCTGCCACGCTGATTAATCAATTTTTCTCGGTGGCCCGTTTCCAATCAGACTAGGGTCTCCGGGGCCCAATCCGAGCCCGTGGCCCTTAAAACAATGTAAACCGCACCCTTAGACTTGGAGCGATCCAACCGTTCAAGGTAGTCCAGGGCCATCTGTTCTGCTCTGTCTATCTGTTCTGCATCATTCCCCTCTTTCTTCAAAAGAACTCGACCCCAAGTTACTGTCAGGATAAAGGGGTTAGTTCGGCGGGTGGTACTCAAACAAATCTGCCACTTTGAAGGTGTTGGAAATGGCCATGTCATCCGGAAGTTCAATTATATAAGCATTATCATTAATGCACTTCCGTACCCAGAAAGGGCCATACTTTCTGCTTTTTAATTTGTTGTAAGTTCCCGCGGGGAAATGTTTCTTTCGCAGATGTGTCATCACCAAGTCACCTTCCTGAAAAACACATTTACACCGATGCTTATCGGCGGCAGCTTTGTACTTGCTGTTGGCCAGCTCTAGATTCTGGTGAACCTCCTCATGGATACGCTGTACTTGCTCAGTCATGTTCTGAGCCGCCTGACTGTGGTCAGGAGGTTGGGCAAAAGAACATGGTCCAAGGCATGCTGAGGTGCTTTGGTGAACTCCATCTCAGGGACTATGAGAAAGGTCTTTCCCTCTGCCTTAGGGATTTTGACATCTGGCTCACATTCACTTGCAGGAACTAGTATAATTTTCTTGTCAAACCACCAGAAAACATAAGTATTATCCCGACTCTTATGCATAACATCTACATCAAACTGTCATGGCCTCCCCAATAATAAATGACACGCATCCATATCAACAACATCACACACAATCTCATCCTTATAAAATTTGCCAATAGAAAAAGGAACACGACATATATCAGTTACCCGAGTTTCAGCGCCCTTTTTGATCCAGCCAATCTTGTAGGGAGAGGGATGCTTTTATGTTTTCAGGTTCAATGCTACGACAAGGGCCTTCGATACGATATTCTCACTGCTGCCACTGTTAATAATCACCTTGCACACTTTCTGGTTGATAGTGCATCGCGTCCTGAAAATATAGTGTCGTTGGTTGTCATCCTTCTGCCTTGGCGTAAATAACAGATGTTGAACCACACAGTTAACATATACACCCTCATCTGCATCTGCTACTTCACCACCAGTGTAATCATCGACCTTCCCAGAATACCCTTCATCTGCGCCAAAAAGATTCTCCTCCTCCTCTGCTGTTTCAACCATGTTAACCTGCCGACGGTTGGGATATTCATTGGAACGATGTCCAGGTTGACCACATCTGTAACACTTTCCTGGAATGGGATGGGCATATGGATTGCTGGCCATTCCCCTGTTTTGTGCTGGGGCACCAGTTGTGGGGGCTGTTGGCAGGACCAGTACCGAAAACTCTGCTGGTTAATGGCTGTGGTGAAGTCTGCAGTACCGAAGCCTGTGATGGCTGCGATCGATATGGTTGGGGACGTGATGAGTGCCTGGACTGTTGTGACTCCACCTTCATGGCTAGGTTGACTGCCTCAGACAGGGACCACACAGTATGAAGGGATATCTGTTCTTGGATAGACACCCGTAACCCTCCGATATATCTAGCCACTTGTTGTCCTTCTATTTTCTGCAGGTCATTGCGCGAGTTCAACCTATAAAACTCCTCCGTATAATCGCTGATGGTGCGCACCCCTTGCCTACAATTCTGATGTTGCTGGTACAGCATCTGTTCATAGTCAGGAGGAAGGAACTTTGCTCGCAGCAGCTGCTTCATCTTGGACTAGGAGCGAACAGGCTGCTTACCCTGTCGCCTGCGGCTATTCTGCGTTTGCTCCTACCACGTAGAGGCTCCCCCCTTCAGTTTATAGGCTACAAGCTTCACCTGCCTATCTCCTGGGATCTGCATATACTCAAAGAAAGCCTCCACTTTGAAAAGCCAGTCAATAAAGTTTTCGACGTGGAGGTGGCCATTGAAACACGGTAGATCTACCTTAACCCGAAAATCCTGATTGTTCTGTTCGTACCTGTTCTGGTTGTAACGGTTCTGACCAACACGATTCTAATTATGACCATGCTGACCATCATCATTGTTCTTGACGCCCAGCACCTCGAACTCATCATCACTAGATAAAGCGGTATTGGCTTGGGGCCTACGCTGAGGAGCAGGAGCGCGTCCAGCAACCGGTTGGTCGCGAGCAAGGCCTCCGACACGATCCGGGTTGCGTTCTTCACCCCTGTTGCCATTGATTCTCAGACCAGTCATAGTTTGTTGTATCTCCCTCAACATGAGTTCGATACGATCAAACCGTTGATTGTGATCATCAAACTGCTGATTGTGATTATCTATGGCTGCCCATAGGACCTGCACCCAACGATCAACGTCGTCAAGGTGGTTGCTTTCGTTTCCATCACCTGCCATCAGACCAGGGTAGAACAAGGCTCTGATACCAATTGACGTAAAACGTTAGTGGAAGAAAGAACTAGGAAGAAGAACTGTGTCTCAATCCTCAATAAACTCTCACGAAGAGAAAAGAAACCCTAATTTTATTCAATAATAATAATAATGATCCTTCATAATATTACATGGCCTCCTTATTTATAAGGTAAATACTAAACAGGAAAGATTAAAATTATAAATCGAAATTGGAAAGCTTCCTAAAAACTGAAAACTGAAAAATTAGAAAGTTTCCTAAAAACTGAAAACTGCAAAATTGGAAAGTTTCCTAAAAACTGAAAACTGTAAAATTGAAGGCCTAAATGTTGGATTTTGGCTAAAATCCCGCCACACTGATTAATCAATTTTGCTTGGTGGCCCGTTTTCAATCAGACTAGGGTCTCCGGGGCCCAATCCGAGCCCGTGGCTCTTAAAACAATGTAAACCGCACCCTTAGACTTGGAGCGATCCAACCGTTCAAGGTAGTTCAGGGTCATCTGTTCTGCTCTGTCTATCTGTTTTGCATCATGAACTCTTGCAGCTTTTCTCTTATTTATAATTATCATCTACTCATCTAGCATCGTTTCTTGCATCATCCTTTGGGTAAAAGATTCTTAGATGGCTTGCAACAATTGTAAGTGCCTTATTCTTGAAGGAATTTCCCCTATTTTATTTTAAAAAAATGGATTTCTCATGTCTCAAAATTATAACCGTGAGATAAATAATAGGATTATAGCTAAAACTAAAGTCACTATAAAGTTAAAATTCTACAAATCTTCCAAGATTAGTTATCCACTTCATTCTCTCCATCAAAATCCTAGTTTTCTGAGTTGTGCTTTGTTAGAGCTTGTTTTGTCCAGCGCCTTATATCGTAGGCTGTTTTGAAAGGTTTCTTCTCCATGGCATGTCTTCTCTTTGTAATGGCAATTGCAAGATCATTTGGAAACAATGTGTGCCAAAAAAAGGCATGAAGAAGGGAAGACACCAACAAGACAAACACCATTGTCGATGACATAAAGGAAAGAGTCAGTGCAAGACCCTTGCTTAGGACACTAGGTACATGCTCTGCATACTTTATTGTTGCTACTGATGCAGTTGAAATGGGAAAAGTGTAAGACCGCCATATCACTGAAAACTCGCAAGAATTGTTTATGATAAATTTATCAAGAATTTGCTTGAATTGAGTGAAAAAGTTCAATTATGATAAATTGATAAAGAATTTTCTGTACCTGAATCCAATGAAGAAATTGATTCGTACTTCCAATGAGACAGAAAACGATGCTATGAAGAAGCAAGTCCTTGATAACCCATCAAAGTCACCATAGATAGTTTCCGAAGCAATACTTGCAGATGATGGGGCTGCAATGAATAGAGTACACATGGTGCAGTTCCTTGGGCAATACCTTGTTGGCAATCTTTGATACAAAGTCTCAAACACCACAAGATAACGTGCAAACTCAACTGCCCACAAGAACTTAGCAGCTACCAGCCAACCAACCTTGGCAGCTAAAATCGGTCGACAAAATTCCCAACTACAGATACATGGGAAGATGGATTAGCTACTTTACATAGACGCCCCTTTCCCCCTGAATTCCCAACAATGTGTAGCATCTAATTGCACAGAGGCACTGACTACGGGAAATGACGTGATTACACTAGCTACCCCAGGGAGAAAATGGTACATTTGCGGAGTTGGTCAGCTTTGTGAAGTTGGAAAGCAGAAGCTTGTCATTACTGTTTTAGCTGCTGCTGATCAAGTAGAATCTGCGGCGTCTGCTCCTTCTCCTAACTCACCAGTATGAGCAGCAAGACGGGACACTGCTTTAGTGTTCTATGGGACGTTAAGGTTGGCGTTCTAGGAATGACGTTATAATGTTTTTTATAACTATTTCGTTTATTGTGTTTTTTTTTTCAGTGTTGAATTTACTACCCTTAGTATTGTTTTGGATTTGGAATATTATGGGCTTGTAATACCATATCATATACGTGGGGGATTATATATTTTTGGGATGAGTTGTTGGAAATTTTCAATGTATTATAATATTTTTGGGATATGGGCTTTCTCTTTTCAAGAAGATGAATTGGTTTTTATAAGAATCTGTCTCATATTGTTATGGTACGGTGAATCTGAAAAATATAACAAAGATTAAATTAATAATTATGAGTAGTTTTAATTATCAATTTTGATTTGATGATCAGATTTAAAATTCAATAATTTGATTGCATTTTTAAATAATATTTTTAGTTCAAATTATACAGAAACCCATAAAAAAAACATGTGAATTGTTTATTATTATGCAGACGTTGAATAATTAGCGTTTCGTAATATCTTTGAGTGAATTTCTTACCACTAACTGCACATTAAAATTCGTGTGAAAAATATAAACTTAAAGAAAATATAAACTTAAAGAATATAATTAGATCAAGACTCGAAGCTGAAATTATTTCAACAATCTTAAGTCTATAATTTAAAGGGTCAAAATGCTGCATTTTTTAATCTAATTAGTTTACTATGCAAGACAATAAGGTACGCTTAATATAAAAATCCTTTTAAGCACTAATTCAGACATTACAGTAAAATTTCGGCAATTGAATTGATTTATGCTTATGCTTTATAGTGTCAAAATTAAATTAGAAGGTAAAAAATATTAGAGAGTAATTTAATTTTTTAACCAGGATTGATTAACATACAATCTGTCAATAATTGTTTGAATAATCTGTCAATAATTGATGGTAGCCTATATGTACTGATTTTATTATCCTAGTTCATAGGATAATTTTTTTTATTAATTCTCATGTGTAATGAAGAGTCTGTCACATTTTTACTCAACATTTGATATGTTTTATTAAATTTATATTATTAATAAAGTTAATAAAATTTTGATGTCTTTTTTGAAAAAACAAAAAATTTATAAAATAATTATTTATAATTTGTTTTATCAGATTTAAAATCCTAATTCTTACTTTATGAAATGACGAAAATACGGTCGTAAATTTCCAAAATTTACCCGACCTCCCCTCTCCCACTCGCACACCTCATGTCTCCCACGTTCCCAGTCTTCACGATCGCTATACCCTTCCTCCTCCGTTGCACCTCAACTATCCCTCTCACACACCCCAGGTCTCCTGTAACAACACTCTCCCATGTTCTCTCTACCCCTCCTCTGTTCCAATTCAACACTCTCTCCTCTCACAGGACTCCCAAATTCACTTGGTCTCTCCCTCCTTCATGGAGATTCAAATTCAAAAGTACCCACTAACTAAACCATATCAATTTAAAAATCTCCTCCTATACCGATGCTTCATCTCTTCTCTCTCTGATTTCTTCATCATTTTGTTTTATTTGGGGATTCGTGGATTTGCTCTCTGTTTCATCCCTTCCTCAAAAGCGATTTCTTCATTGACCTGTGCCGGTAAGTTCTCTCTCTATTTCATCGCCATAAATAAGTGTATTTGTTGAGGTTTGGGTTTCTGGTTGTTTAGGACTTCAATGGTTGCTCAGAGGATGAAACAAGCATTGCTGTAAATCCAGGAGAGGTATGCTTTTTCCTTTTTCTTTTCTTTTCCAATATCCTAATGAAATAGTATTAATAGTGTTATTCTGCTTCTCATTGTTTTTTCGCGAATTTATGAATCAGCTGCTATTTTTAAGTACACATGAAAAGTTTCCATTTCTTTTTATATTTTAAAATTTTCTAGGACCGTTTGGTTGATGGGAAATTGTTGGAATTCAGATGAAACTGCCGATCTTAGAATTAGGACGTGTTAGGTGTCTTTCTCTTCGAGTTCTGTTCAGGTTCTCTTGAGATATTGGAAAAAAGAGGAATTGAAAATTTTGGAATTGTAGTTTTCATTATCCATCTGTAACTGACCCTTAATGTATGTCAGTTTCTTTGTCAGCTTTATATTTAGTTGTTTTCCTGAATTAAAGTGTAGGAAAAAAAGACGAGGGGTTTACTCTGGTGGAACAACTAATGAAAGTGTAAAACTAGGAGAGAAGAAGATTACTGGGTTTTCAGGGAGGCTTAAATCAATTTGGTGAAGAGGGTTCTCAGTATAAGTAAGTGTATTTGTTGAGGTTTGGGTTTTTAATTTTTTACCTGCTGGTTGTTTAGGACTTCAATGGTTGCTCAGAGGATGAAACAAGCATTGTTGTAAACCCAGGAGACGTATGCTTTTTCCTTTTTCTTTTCTTTTCGAATTACCTAATCAAATAGTATTATTCTGCTTCTCATTGTTTTTCGGTGAATTTATGAATCATGTGCTATTTTTAAGTACACATGTAAAGTTTCCATTTCTTTTTATATTTTAAAATTTTCTTGGACCGTTTGGTTGATGCGAAAATGTGGGAATTCAGATGAAACTGCTGATCTTAGAATTAGTAGGTGTCTTTCTCTTCGACTTCTGTTCAGGTTCTCTTGAGATGTTTGAAAGAAAAAGGAATTGAAATTTTTTGAATTATGGTTTTCATTATCCTTATACATAACAGATCCTTAATGTACGTCAGTTTCTTTGTCAAGGATCCTTAACAGATCCTGAACAGAACTCGAAGAGAAAGACACCTACTAATTCTAAGATCATCAGTTTCATCTGAATTCGCACATTTTCCTATCAACCAAACGGTCCAAGAAAAAGGAATTGAAAATTTTTGAATTATAGTTTTCAGTATCCTTATACATAACAGATCCTTAATGTATGTTAGTTTCTTTGTCAGGTTTATATTTAGTTGTTTTTCTGAATTAAAGTGTAGGAAAAAAGACAAGGGGTTTGCTCTGGTGGAACAACTAATGAAAGTGTAAAACTAGGAGAGAAGAAGATTACTGGGTTTTCAATCAATTCGGTGAAAATGGTTCTCAGTATGTTTTCTCCCTCAACTCCTCCTACTTAGGGTTCTTTTTTTTCCTTAAGAGGTAATAATTGTTTAGATCCTACGTATCTGAATTTATGAAGTTGTTTTATTGTTGTTCTAGGACCGTTTGGTTGATGTGAAAATGTGAGAATTCAGATGAAACTGCTGACCTTGGAACTAGTAGGTAGTTGGTTCTCTTGAGATGTTGGAAAAAAAAAGGAATTGAAAATTTTGAAATTGTAGCTTTCATTATCCTTGTACGTAACAGACCCGTAATCTATGTCAGTTTCTTTGTCAGGTTTATATTAAGTTGTTTTTCTGAATTAAAGTGTAGGAAAAAAGATGAGGGGTTTGCTCTGGTGGAACAACTAATGAAAGTGTAAAACTAGGAAAGAAGAAGATTATTGGGTTTTCAGGGAAGCTTAAATCAATTCAGTGAAGAGCGTTCTCAGAACAAGTGTATGTTTTCTCCCTCAATTCCTCCTACTTTATAGGTAAGCAGAAATTGGGTGGAATCAAGGTTCTTTTTTTTCCTTAAAAGGTAATAATTGTTTAGATCCTACATATCTGAATTTATGAAGTTGTTTTATTGTTGTATCTGTTATACTAATTTGACTTTGTTGTATTTGTTTTAGGTTTCGTGAATCACTAATTTGCTTTTGTTGTGATTGTTTTAGTTCTCATGAAACACTAATTTGGTTAATCAAAAGGTAAGTTACCTTTTTTATTTCTTGCTTCCCAAGTTCCTTTCCAAATTTCTGAATTTATGAGGTAGTCTTTCTTTTTTTGTTATTGTTCAAAAATATTTTATTGGGTATAGTTGATTTTGATGGCCCATAAATTTTATTGGGTATATATGCTGCTTTCCAAAAATTCTTGCAGGTCTAATGGTTCTTTGACTTTTTTTGAACTTTTTCTAGAGTTTGGATGGGTGTCATGCCTTAACAATGGCTATGGATATTGGCATAAGGTCCTGATAGAGATTGTGAGTTATTCTTTGATCTGTATTTTTTTTCTTGGTTACATGCTCTTTTAGCTTTGTTGGAGATCAATTTTAGTCATGGGAAATTAGGAATAATTGATGTGTCCCAAGCCTGTTATTTTGCATGTATAACCATAGTAAATTATATCCACTGGCTTTGCTCTTTGCTAAATTTCTTTTCTGATATGTTGATATGTTTGAGTTCTATATGTAATTTTAAGCAAAAAAAGAAAAGAAAAGAAAAGCAAAGAACTTTTTAAAGGTAGTTCCAGGAACCTTATAATCTCTAACCTTATTGTTTCTTTATGATAATGCATTGCATTCATTTAACTACATTGGCTTTTACACCCTGCTCTGTTACATTGGTTTTCAGTGTTTAGTTTTGTATGTTAATATGTAGAGGATTGAAGCTGTTCTGGTTTTATATTATTAATTTGCACTTTTCCTTAGAAGACTTTAATATGTCTTAACACCTATAGATAGTGCTTTCTTTGTATGTGTAAATGTTCAGTGCAACTAGGTTATTTACACCTTCAGTTCCAAGCTTGAGGAGCAGGATTCAGGCTCCTGTAAGTGTTCCTTGATCTGGGTTTTGCTTCTTTGAGGGAACTTTCAAGAAGGTATTCTGTTCCAGCACCATCGAAGGGGCAGAGGCATGCTTCCCCTTCTGAATCTCAAGTACACAGGTGATATTTCTCTTTGATTCCTTTGATTTCTTGGTGATTGGTAGCATATTTGCTGCATCTCCTGGGTAAACGGGTCTTCAAAGCAAAGGTGTTAGTGTGTGCTAGCTCCTTTTATTTAGAAAAATGGTGTCAAATTAGCTCAGATTCTTAATTGGGCCCTGATTGGAATCTCACTGGTCAAATGAGGGTGTGTTTGTTTAGTTGAATGAAATTGATATTTGTGTTTATGTTCATTGGATGCTGATCTATTCAAAGCCACACATTTTTATATCATATAAAACAAAGCCACTCTCCAGCACTTAAGTTTTCCATTATTGTGAAAGAATCATTTAATTGAATGAAAGAATTGAAGTCTGTTCTACAGGCCCAAACTGGGGAGAAGATAGCACACTAACCCTTGACGCTGCTTTCCACTTAAATTGCGAGTATGATCTCAAGGAAATCGAACCCAGAACCGTGTGCCTACCATTCAGCCCCAAATTCACCTTACCATTGGACTGGTGGGAATGAGTTTCGTAAGTTTTTGTTCATGGAAAATAAGTCTTCTGATTTTGTTCTGGAATGAGGGAGCTCGCAACAATTGCTTGCTTTGGATAGTTGGTGTACCATTAAGAATTCTGGTTAATTTCCTTTTAGAGGGGCTTCTGATGTTCAACTTTACATGAGCATAACATAACTGAACATGTGGGTTCTCTTCAGCAAATAATATTTGCAATCCCGATCATAAGAGTATGTGGGTTGTACATCGTTGTGCAGACGTTGAACAACAAAGTTTCGTTAGTCTATTCACTTGTAACCCACTGTACACCAGAATTCCTGGAAGTGACTTGATTATGTTTTGAAGTTAATTTTTTCATAAATTGTTTCAACGCGGTGAAATTATAAAGATCTTATAAAATAACTACAAGGTCATTAGTTTCGATCTCGTATCTGCAAGTGATCAGTCCATAAGGATTTTTTTTGCTAATTCTCGGGTGTAAATGACCTTACACATAATTTGGCTAGTAATATCACTTTATTGGTAAAAAAAGGCAAATATTAAATCATTTTTGAAGAATATGAACCCATTTATTTCTAGTTTTATATTCTTAAACTTGGTTTTTGTTAACATTAAAAGCATCATCATAGCAAACTCAAAATTACAAAGCGACATACAAATTAAGATCACCTGCAATAACTGAATACTTTTTAACGTAAGTACAGCATATTTGTTTCTATTCATAAATCTATTTTATTGCCTATGAGTTTTATCCTCAATAAGGATGTTAGTTCTTACTATTCATATGTTATGATATGAATATACCGTGTTAATTTGTCATGTATAGATGATGAGATTCCATTGATAGAGAGCCAATACCAATAAACTTATTAGAGGATCCCATTTATGTGCATCCAATAAGAATTGAACCTTTTGAACCGATGAATTTACCAATTATGAAAATTTATCTATTAAATTAAACATTGAAACATTTTAATTAAATATTAACTCAAAATAAACTTTAAACTAACCCATGTTTTTGCACCGGACTGTAACTAGTTTCTAAATATCAGGAATGAGATTAACAAGTAATGATAATATATTATCTTTAGTCTCTATATCTTGAACACCCCATCTCCATGTAGATGGAAGAATTGCATCGTCCTCATTGCATTCGTAGCGAATTCAATGAAAGTCTTAGGGAAGAGAATTTTTTATTCGATCTTTATTCAACTTCTTCCATAATTTGCTGTTCAAATATTTTGTGTGTTCACGAGCTTCTTCCTCGGAGGCTCTAGTTTCGTGCATGTAACATTGGATTACTTTAAGAACATCGTCTCTCTCCAACTCATCCTATATATAAGAAAAATTAAAAATAAAATATATTAGTTCCATACGAGGAGTGTTACCCTTAGTTACGAGTGGAGCAATTGGGTGTTAGCCCGTGGAAACCACGTGCACTCACTCACATATGTGTAATGCACAAACCAACAGTCAATTGTTTCACTCGTGACTAACAGTAACATCTCTCTATATTCGTATAGTACTAATGAAAAAATTACATTTAAGAAAAAGAAAGGATTATCGCGAATGTAGCTTCCATACTCATGATGTATTCTTGTAGGGTCGGTGTGTATCCAATGTTGTACTACTTTGCTTCTAATAAATAAGCTTTGCATAACTCTACCCACCGAAAGATTTACATATTTGAAAAAGAATTAATGGTAAATTTAACTCTAAAACTAAAAAATAAGGGAAAAAATAACTGAGAAAATTTTTTCCCAAGTATTTGAAAATGATCCTAATCCTTAGATAAATGTTTCATTAAAGAACATTAAGTTTATATATATTTGATATAGACGTTAATAATGCAAAGAAAATTGATAGTAAAGTTAACTAGGTATCGAATCATTACCGATATCTTGAAGTAAGGAATTAAGTTTAATCCTAGTTCTTTAAGAAAATGAAAACTCATGTCATTGACGTTGTTATAGAGAACAAGAAAACATAACCTCATATATTCAGGAGATGGTCCAGTTCATTAACATCCTATCTAAAATAAAGTAAATACAATATTAATGTTAGAAAATAGCTAATTAATTTAGAAAAGTGTATTAAGTTTAAGGCTATAATTTATACGAACCTCTCAACGGTATTTGTGAAAAGCTCAAGTTCTTCTAAGGTGCCATAAACATCATAAATATCGTCAATTGTCGATATTAGTTGAATAATCTTAGTGAACATTCTCCTACAATATCCAGATTGAGGCTCGTATGTCAACTCCACAGTCCATAAGAATCTCTCCACTAACCTGTCCCTCGAAAAGCTTAATTGTTCCCCAAGACCAGTACTGCTCCACCACCTTATAAGAAAAAGGAAATTAAGTCTAAAAATTCGTCCGACTTATGGAAAAACGAAAGAGCAAAGATAAAGTACCCCAAATAGCCACCCATATGTAAGACCTCTCTAGTAAACTAGTAAAAAGTGATATTTGAAGATTTTAATTGGTAAATGACCATTTTAACCTTAAAAGACTGTTTAACACTATAACGAGTAAATTTGTGGGTTTTGATTAGCTGTTGAGATGAGTGGCTGAAATTAATGGGTGGCTATTTCGCAGTCCTCCTAGCATGAATTGAAGGGACAACATTATAAGCATACCTTGATGCTTGTTTTAGATCTTCCTGGTCTGTGGCTTTCACCATGTTGAAGTCCAATTTTGCAAGCTCAAGCAAGAGGTGGATCTTGTCCTGTCTCTTTTTGTAAACATCAATAAACCACCGGGCCTCCAATCTCTGCATTCTCCAGTGCAATGGAGGCTCCAATGCATGGCTCACAAGCATTGAAAGATATTCTTTCAGATGTTTGGTCGTGAAGTTTCTTGCTTCTTCCAAGATTGCTTCGCCCTCTGCCAAAAGGTACGATGCTTCATACAAACTCAACATTCCTTTTGCATCCTCACTGAGCTATGTCTTGAACGTTATTCTTTGACCATCCTCCTTAAAACTATTAAAAACCTCTGCAATCAAGAATTAGGACACATTTTATTTGGTAATTCATGCTTAAAATTTAAACATCAATATAAACAAAAATAAATAAAACTACCTTGGGATACATTATACCCATGTTGTCGTAGGAGTCATGTATCTTGTCTTTCTTCCATGCATCATTGTTTTGATCATTTTCTTTTATTCGTTTAAAAATTCTGTTTATTTCATCCTCAAAGTGATAAAATAGTCCAAGTCGTTGCAATGTATCAATCAGCTCAAGTTGATGTAGAGGATCTATGATCAATTTCTCAAGCATCATCCTCACTTGTCCTTTTAGCTTTATGGCTTATTCGGAATAAGATTCTTCCTGCATAAAAAGTATAGACTAATTTAGTTATCTTAATTTAAACACTGATTACTTATGAAGACACAAATCACACAATTAACTCACAAATTAAACAATTAACTCGCTCAATTAAAGTTTACTTGTGATGACACAAATCACACAATTAATTCACAAATTAAACCAATGGTTTGAGTTCATAAGCGTCGGTTGGTAACCCTCTTTAAGAGGGATTAAAACAACTTTTTCTTAATCAACAAAAATGGTGACGTTTGGGTATGACTGATTTAATAAAATTTTAATCAATTACTTAATTTGTCCTTTGATGTGACATGAAAAAATGCTTATTCACTCATCTTTTTAGATAATTACAATCCCTTTGTATCCCATGCATCCTTATCTTTATTAAGTAGCATGGTATTTTTAGTCTTTTCACAACTAAAAACCCCGTTTAATTACAATACCTAAAGAATCAAATCCATTTAATTTTTTTTTATTAAATCATACCCAAAAGTCATCAATATAACTTATTCAGTATAGTAACATCACTTACCCGTCACTCAAAAGTAATAGATAAGATTTTTCTCGTTATTTGTCAATAGGATCTGTGACATTACGAACACAAAATATTCTAATAGTCAACAAAAAGAACCAGAAAAAAAACGTACCACATTTATTTCTCTGTGACTGAACATAGTCATAGTCCCAAATGTTTGGTTTGTAATTTGCAGATCTTCTAAAAATGGTTTCACCGAAAATTTTAGTGGTAGCCAAGCATTGCACTGGACGGACTCCAATAATGGATGGTCCAAGCGAGATGCCGATCTTAGGTGGCTGTCGTCCAGTGAAAGAGAAGGCTGGTACTACTGCAGGAAACATGTAAAGTGCCATCGAGAAATTCAGTGAAGCTGATACTATGATTGTTTGGTTTGCAAAGGAATGGGGGCCTCTATATATAATAATTTTTTTCCGATGATTATCAATGAATATATCTGCGTTCCACTCACTACAGTAATTTCATTAATAACAAAATGATCATTTACATAAGGTACCAGTAGAACCCTCTAGACGATTATCAAAGGACCTACCCAAAGTCAGAAACAGTGTGTATAGTACCACTCAATAATTAAGTGTTTATTTGATACACATGATAAATCCGAGAATAGAATAGAATGAATTATGATAAAAAAAAAAGATGGAATAGGATATTATATATAGGATGATAAGATCATTTTTTTCATCTTATATTATATTTGATAGACATATAATTAAAGAAATAATATGATGTTGGGAGTCAGCAAAAGTAAGATTTTTTTGTTAGATTGGTTTAAAAATATTGGTTTTAAATTTTATTAATAATTTTAATTTTTTTAATAATATTGTTTTTTAATTTTTATATTAATACTGATATTATCAATTAAATTCTTTAAAATTATCAATAAAATTTTAAAATAATCTAAAACATTAATTTTAGATATGATTTAATCAAATATTTTTAAATAAAAATACTCTTTTTCACGAACAGCAATACAACCTAAGTTTTCTGCAAGCCAAATCTTTTGTGGAAATATTTTCCACGTGGCAGCCACTTTTATGAATTCTCTTCGGATTGTGTCGGCAGTTTTTTCACATTCTGGCAGCAGCTATGATTTTGTTCTAGCCGCCCATTTTTCCTTTCACTGATAGCTGCCCATGTTTAAGCTAATATTAAGTGTAGCCGGTGAAGACATCTATGCATAGGATACTTTGGCTCTAGTTTAGAGTGTGCGAACACAAGTTTTGTGTCAAGAGGTGCGAAATAGAAGTGGCAAAGAGTGCCAAAGTGTAGTGTGCCAAACACAACAAGTGTAGCAAATCACACAAAGGTTGTTGGTTGAATAGAAATACACATGTATTTCATACACTTATCAGATCGGATGTACGAGAAGTTTTTGTGTAGTATAAGTCCATGAAAGATACATGGTAAAATAATTCATCTCATCAATAGATGATATGAAAAAAAGAGAGAAAAAGAGACATTTTCTTTTAATCTAATAATAAAATAGAACCTTGGGACCATATATCTTTTATAGACTCAAAATAAACAATTTTTTTTTTACTTATGCACGTCTCCTAATAATATTTAATTCCACTCCAGTGACCAATTTATCAACTTTTGATGGCCCATCTCGTATGGCCACACGCAACAAAGTCAAGTTGCATAATTGTGGCAGATTTTTTTTTGCCTAGCACAGTATTATGAGAAAAATCTTTGGTAGACCAAGCCTAAACATTTGGTTTTAGATCAATTCAAAACTTCACTAATAATTTTGAGAAATTTCATTAGTAATGTTAGTGTAAATGTGGAACTCAAAAAAAAAATATTACTATTGAAGTGTGCGAACACAAGTGTTGTGTCAAGAGGTGCCAAATAGAAGTGGCAAAGAGTGCCAAAGTGTAGTGAGCCAAACAAAGTGTTTTGTATGCCAAGAAATGTAACACGGACAAAACATGTTTGAGTTCAAGTAGAGAGAAACACTTGAATAAAGTATGTGAAGTGTGATGAGTTCTCGTGGTAAAGAGATTTAAAGTGTTAACGCGTATGGTGTGAAAGTTTAGTGTGTGTGAGAGCCCATTGTGTACTAAATTGGTCATTATTCACTAAATTGGTGTGAA
This sequence comes from Bretschneidera sinensis, assembly GCA_023935145.1. NCBI lineage: Eukaryota > Viridiplantae > Streptophyta > Magnoliopsida > Brassicales > Akaniaceae > Bretschneidera > Bretschneidera sinensis. The sequence continues at coordinate 34,027,294 of CM043698.1, forward strand.
TGCAATTCAATTAGAGATATTATCGTAAGTTTAAGTATCAAAACAAAACATGAGTAGTGCTAATAATAATTTTTGGAGTGTCAATAACATAACCAGTATTGAAAGACAAAAACATACAAAAAGATCACACAATGTTTAGAATCAAACTTTGTGACTGCTGATTTAAGTAATAACTTGTTTGTGTGCAGTATTTAAGTATCCACCAGGAGCTCACAATGTCCTGAAAGTGGATGGAACTGCGTTCCAACAATGTGTGGCACCGGGTAGCACAAAGGCCCTGACTACTGGAAATGACGTAATCACCCTTGCTACCCCAAGGAGAAAATGGTACATTTGTGGAGTTGGTCAACATTGTGAAGTGGAAAGCAGAAGCTTGTTACTACTGTTTTAGCTGATAATCAAATGCCATTCCCCGCGCCTGCGCCTTCTCCTAGCTCACCAACATCAGCAGCAAGAGGAAGCACTGCTTCAATGTTCTATGGGTGGATGGCTGTCGTGGCTGGCATTCTTGGGATGGGCATTGCTTAATCAATGTAGTGTTGGAAATAATGTAATTTAATTTATTCTTTTACAGTTTCTTTTATCCTTGAGTGCTTAATTCACTAGCTGTATCGTTTTGTTAAGGACTTATTGATTTGTAATATTTTCTTTCGATCATTATTCAAATTTTATTATGAAAAAAGGAAGATTAAAAGATGTGTTTAAATCCCTAGCACTTAACCAACACTCAATCCTTTCATGTTTTCTCTCACTTATAAGATCACTTTTTAGATCAAACTTTTTTTTAAAAGTAGCTGAACCTTATTTGTACCCCAAGTTAAATGAGCTTACAAATATTAGAGTTGGTGTATACTTCACAAGACCAGATCTGTAGAACCCTGGACGAACACGAGGTCCTGTTTCCTGGTGAGCGAGCGGGGCCCTGCTCCCCGGAGAGCCGGCAGCGCCCCCGAAACTTTTGGGCCATGTACATTAGTTGGGCCTGGTTTTTTGTTTGGCGATTTGGGCTTGGGCCGATGAAGAGCCATAGTTCTGCAGCAGAATGGAAACCTAATTAGACCCTAATTACGACGTCTTAAGTTGCATATAAATACTCTTTATGTACTAAGCATACATTGTAACAGAGAGATTTGTGAGGTTGATAATAAGAAACTTCTGGCAGGACGTATCCCTATTCTTGGCTGAACTTGGGTAAAATTTTGTCTTCTTTTCTTTCTATTTATAATTCGTGTGATTGACAGGTCTTGAATCGTTCAATTGGTATCAAAGTCTTGTGTTCGAGGATTAACGATCAGAGATGTCAATTGGATCACGGATTGAAATCGAGAAGTTCGGAGGGAAGAGCTTCGAGTTATGAAAACTGAAGATGGAGGATCTACTCGTGGATAGGGATCTGTGGACGGTGATAGTCGATGAGATACCGAAGAGTACAATGTCCACGGCAGAGGCGTCGCCGGTGTTGGTTTCGACATCATCTTCAGAGACCATCATGGAGTGGGAGAAGCTCGATCGGAAGGCACAAAGTCTGATTCGGCTATTCTTGGCCGATTCTGTCCTGATAAACGTTTCTGGAGAAAAGACTGTGAAAGAGCTCTGGAAGAAGTTGGAAAGCCTTTATCAGAGTAAATCTCTGGTAAACAAACTATTTCTACGGAACAAGTTGTACAACCTTCGGATAGCTGAGGGCGATTATTTCTCTGTTCATCTACATGAGTTCAACTCTTTGATAAGTTAGTTATTATTTATTAGTATTGATGTGACGGATGATGATAAGGTTATTACACTGCTCTGTCACTGCTTGATTCATGGGATAACTTAGTAGTTGCGATTGATAGTCGTACGACTGATCTGTCTTTTGAGAATATCGTGGCAGCCCTATTGTCTGAGGAGATAAGGCGACATGGTACAAAAAACTCATCAAAGGGTGCCTTATCTGTGAGAGGGCGAACCAATGATAAAGCCTATAAGTGGTTTGGTGATAAACCCAAGTTCAGGGGAAGATCGAAAAGTAGGGATAAATTTTGGTTGAAGTGTTGGAAGTGTAGGAGCTTGGGCATCTAAAGAAGGAGTGCAGAAGTAAGAGTATGAACCCTAAAAAACGAACAGGCGAGATTTCAGCTTCAGGTAACAAGAACCAGTATGATGATGATGCTGGTGACTTAAATATGGCATCCTGTTTGGCTCAATCAGATCAGAGTATTTAGATAATTGACACATGAGCATCCTTTCACATGACACCTTACAGGGACTGGTTTCGTGAGTATGAAACCTTTGATGGGGGAAATGTTTTATTGGAAGATAACTCTCTGGTGAAAATTATTAGTCGTGGGAAGGTAAAGTTGATGATGAATGATAGGACAATCAGAACACTTCCAGGCGTGATACATATTCCGGGTCTCAGCAGGAACCTAATATCAGTCAGCAAGATGGCAGATGGGGGAGTAAATTTCAGCTGTGACAAAAATTCGTGCAAGATGACTCATGGATCATTAGTAATTGCACGAGGTGTTTGGTATGGTACATTGTACAAGTTGTTGGGAAATACAGTAGAAAGTCAGTGCAGTGGGGGTTTTATGTCTGAGAAAGCGACTGATGATGAGGCAATGTCCTTTATGTTGCGGCATCAGAGGCTTGGGCATATCGGTGAAAAAGGGACTATATAATTTATAGTCAAAACAGATGGTGAAAGGAGTCCTAGATTGCTCCATGGGATTCGGTTTATGTGAGCATTGTCTACATGGCAAGCAGAACCGTGTGAATTTTAAGTCCGCTGGCACAAGGGTAAAGAGTATTATGGATTTAATACATAGTGATGTGTTTGGGCTAGTTCCGGTCCAATTTCTTGGAAAATCAAGGTATTATGTCTCTTTCATTGATGATTTTTCAAGTTATGCATGGATTTATTTCATTAAGAGTAAAGCTGAAGCATTTAATAAGTTCCATGAGTTTAAAACATTGGTAGAGAATTAGATGGAAAGAAAGATAAAGGTACTGAGAACAGATAATAGAGGGGAATTTTGCTTAGTCAAGTTTGAGAAATTATGTGTGGCAAACGACATTGCAAGACAGAAAACAACTCCATATACACCTCAACAGAATGGGGTGGCCGAGAGACTTAATCGGTCATTCATGGAGAAATCGAGGAGTATGTTGAGTTGTGTAGGCTTGGAACCAGAGTTTTGGGCAGAGGCTGCAACTACGACATGTTATTTGAAGAACATGTCACGTACATCAGCTTTACAGAATCAGACACCGTTTGAGGCATTATTCGGGAAGAAGCAGAGTTTGGATCATGTTAAGGTGTTTGGGTGTGATGCTTATATGCATGTGCCAAAAGAAAAGATGAACAAACTTGACAGTAAATCAGTGAAGTGCATTTTCATTGGTTATAAGGATGGGGTTAAGGGGTACAAGTTATAGAATCCAGAAAATAAGAGTACAGTTTACAGCAGAGATGTTGTGTTCAGAGAAACACAAAGGCATGTGGTGGCTGTCCAAGATGTTTCAGAACAGCCAAAATAGGTTCAGATTGATCTTAGCCCGAGAGATAAAGAGTGAGAGACTACCCCACAGACTGCACTAGATACTTTAGATACTGAGTCAGATGGGTTTGAGCAAGATATTCATGTTTCTGATGTAGAGGATGAGGATTCAGATGCTAGCTCAGAGGTAGAGACCACGCTTGTCACAAGGAGATCCACACGGGTTAAGAGACCACCCATCAGGTATTCTCCTAGTGCTTGTAGTGCATTATATGCTTTAAATATTACTGGTGATGATCCTAGCATAGTGAAAGAGGCAAGGACCTCGGAGGAGGCAAATCTACGGGAGAATGCTATGAAAGAGGAGATGCTGGCACTGGACAAGAATGAAACATGGAGCCTTGTGAAATTACCTAAAGATAGGATGACAATTGGGTGCAAATGGAATGGTAGAAAAGTTTACATCTATCAGATGTGTCTTATTCATGGCAGCTGCTTATGATCTAGAGGTTGAGCAACTGGATGTGAAGACAACTTTCCTTCATTGGGACTTAGAGGAGGAAATTTATATGAAACAGCCCGAAGGCTTTGTGAGCAAAGGCAATGAAGAGCTGGTTTATAAATTGAAGAAGTCTTTGTACGGACTAAAGCAGTCACCACGGATGTGGTACCAGAAGTTTGATACATATGCCATTCAGCTTGGATTCACTCGCAGCTTACAAATGAACAATATCTTTCTTTCAAGAATAAGCTTGAAGAATTGCTCAACAATAAATTTTTCAAGGCTTTTGAGAATTAATGAGCAAATTTATGAATTGAATGTGTTATCTTCTGCTTTTAAATGCTCATTGAAGTGGGTTTATATAGCCTTGAATCAATATGGCAGTTAGACACTGACTTGGTAGGTTTGGTGCATTAAGTGCTCAAGTCCTGCGTTTCAAACGGTCATATTTTTGAATTACTAGTCGATTAGGTCTTTGTACCAGTCGACTAGGTCAAGTGAGAAATCTCACTTTTAGGCTGTGGGAGAGTACCAGTCGACTGGGTCCTAAGCACCAGTCGACTGGGAACTTACTGTCCCAGATGCCAGTCGACTGAGTGCTCTACACCACTCGACTAGGGACATTCTGTCCCATACCCTAATCGACTGGTATATTTGAGCCAGTCGACTGGATTGCCCTTCAACCCAGTTTTTCAGTGATAAAACTGTTTTTGGCTTGGAAGTATTTGAATTAATAGTTTTGTCAAAATTCATTTTGTAAAAAGAGCCATAAGACAAGCTACATACTTGAACATAAGAGATTTACAGTTGATTTCAATACCTTAATGCCTATTCTATATCTTCTGTCTTGTCTTGGCCTCTGATACTGGTTGAGTTCTTGCATCTTGCTTCTTTGCTGAAAGTTTTTACCGTTTAAACACTTAGATAAAACTGTTAGTACAATTAGAGTAGTGTTTTGTTATTATTAAGATTAGATAAGGGTCAACAAAATCGAATAGAGTTTGGTTCTTCTATGGAACATGATGTTTTTTGTCAAGTGTATGACACTTTGACAGTCACGAAACACTATCACTTTCTTAATAAAGCTTCCTTCATTCCCTCGATGATTGTCATGTACTATACTTTTGTGGTAGGCAAAGTAACTGTGGACTGCAATGTAGCTTTTCAAGATATAATTGTACTTGAGAGGGTGACGACATAACTCAAGGTTAATCTTCTCTTGTCTAAATCCTCGGTTAAAGATGAGTCAACAAATCTGATAACACTACCATTGGAGTTAACAATCATATCTAATCATAGACCAAACCATCATCTGAGGTGCTACTCAATTATTGGAGAATCCGTTTAAGTGCTTTTCAATGTTTGTTCTCCAAATTGGCCATATAACAACTAAACACACTAATAACCTGTGCAATATCCGGACGCATACAAACCATTACATATATCTAGCTACCCATTGCAATGGGATATGAAACTCAAATCCATTTGCTGCTTTTGTTCCTCCAATTGTGATGATAGTTTAGCTTAAAGTTTGAAGTGTGAATCAAGAAGAGTAGTCATAGCTTTGGCTTCCTGTAAAACAAATCGTTCAAATTAACACTTTATTAATGTGGTGCTTTTGTGACAAGCATAACCTGCCTGCTTTACTGTCTTTTTGAATTTTTATACCAAATATCCTCTTCGTGGCATTCAAATCTTTTAACTCAAACTCACCACTCGACTACTTTTTAAATAAAAAAATGGTGACCACATGGATGAATCATGTATCTCATATCCGAACTATATTTTAAGAAGATTGCTATGATATAAATATAAAGTTCGACTCTCACATAAGCTTAAACTTTTGAAATGGAAACTCGCAAAAGGATAATCATTTGAAAATTTAATGACTTAAAACTTTTTTAACATCATTAGCAATCAATTTTTAGCTGAAAGTCCCAACTCACTTAGATGTATTCCATCGGAAGGTTATTAAATAAGGAGTGCTATACATAAAAAGAAAAATGCAAGAAAGGAAGGAGCTTTGGGAGCTCATACCAGGTTGCCTAAAAATGGTTGTTCAGCATAAATTTAATATGTTAAATATCACATTTCGTTCTTAAAATTTGATTATTTATTAAATTTTTGTCTCTAAAGTATTAATTTTTGTTTTTTTTATAATTTTAAAATCATTTCGATTTTGCCGTGGTCATTATCACAATTCCGTCATTAACTTAACACAATTATCAAATCAATAATACACATTATTAAAATAGATGCTGACATGATTAAATTGGAATTTTAGAAGAAAAGTTTTAAATTTTAAATTTTAAATTACACACACCTTCGATATAGAGTTATATTTTCTCTTAGACTCTCAGTCTAATAAGGTCAACTTTTAAATTGGCTAAGTCATAATATAAAGTGGATTTCCGTACTTAACGGAAATATGATGACAGTAGCAAAATTGGTTTTGAATCTATACGAAGATATTGCTTAAATTATAACTTAAGAGACAAAATTAAGTTAATAGTCATATCTCAAGGGTGGAAAGTTTTATTTAATTAGCATGAATTAATCTATGTTATATGCATACATTTTACTTAGTATCCGTAAAATCTGACTTCAATGGAGAGGGTTTGGAGGTCTTTTTCCCCTAGGAGTAGGAGTAGGTGGAAAATTACAATACTTACAGGGTATGGAAACAAACATGAGAAGAGTGGTATCCGACCCGATGGATATCTATATATTATTATATCTTTTTATATATTTTCAACTAAATTTTTGCATTGAATATATATATATATATATATATATATATATATTCTCTTATTTAATTAGAAGGAATGTTGTTTTATTTGTCTTAGTTTAGTTATTTTATATTTTTGGGATGCTAATTGTTGAATAAGTGAAATATACTGACAAATTTTTCTTATTTTATCTATTTTTTTAATGTTGTATTAAATAAAATGGATACAAATTATCCAACAGACACATGTACCTGTGATGAGAGTGGAAATGAAGGATGAATATATATATTCAGCGAGTACGAGTTAAAAAAAATTCTTGAGTACGAATAGTTTAGGAGGGATACAAAGTCCAAATCCGTCTCATTGCCATCCCTACGCTTTATTTCTGACCACCAAACTACAAGATGGTGATAGTTTAGACAACTGCCATTTGTGATTAGTTCTTTGTTGATCTTGTCTACTTCATGTGAAATTTCAAAGATTTTATAAAATAACCATAAGATCATTGGTTTCAATCCCATATCTGCGAGAGACAAGCCCACAAGGATTTTCCTTGCTAATTCCCGGGTGTAAATGTAACGATCCATCCCAGGTTGGCCACCCTTGAGACGGTGTCGTTGCATTTTGAAATCCCAGCAAGACACATATATGCAACAATATAAAAACATCAATTGAAATTATCTACATACATAAATCCTCAACCCTCAATAGGGGAGTTATATTTTTAAGATCTCAGCTTAAACATTATATACAACATATTATGCATGAATATTTATAAATATATTTTTTTAATTTCCATTAGTCTGAGGATGTGGACCTCGTGGCTTACAGATAATGACTCAGTCTGAATCTCAGCTCACCAATCTATCTGTCTTGTCTACTAACTGAAATTATTTAACAATAAGGAGTGAGCTTCATAAGCTCAGTGAATTAAATTTACTAGAAGTATTCAATTGTTCAAATAGTTTTCCAATATTCATTCATCTATATCTCATGTAATTCAATAATAACATTCTATTATCACTACTCATATCATAATCCTCATCATTTATCAATCTCTTCTTCTCATATATTTAATCATTTTGAGACTATCAATTCTACCTCATAATTACCTCGTTATAAGGTTCACAGTATAAAATCAATCACTCAGATAATTATTATCATATCATACTTTCATATTTCTTTCTCATCATATCTGTCTTTCTGTGAGACTTGTTCATCTATCAATAAAATTTACAATCAAGAATAGCATTTTAGCATCTCAAGCAATAATAATCAGTATTTAAAACGAATGCGATGCATGAATTTAAATTATATTATTATTTGAGAATATCTTCCCACATGTCGACATGTTTTAGCTTAGACCTGCTGCCTTCTCGGTTCTTTTATTTCCAGCATATACTAGCTGTCACGGTTTCATTTAGACCGACTGCCTTCTTGGTTATTTTATTTTCAGCATATACCGGCTGTCACGGTTTCATTTAGACTGGTTGTCTTCCCGGTTATTTTATTTCCAGCATATAATGCCTGTCACGGTTCTTTTATTTCATTTAGATCGGCTTCCTTTCCGGTTCTTTTAATTTCATGCATATACTTATGAACAATAATATGAATTATGCATATAAACAATAATATAAAAACAAACATACATTCAGATATTCAATTTAGCTATCAAGCTCTTTTTCAAAATTATTGTTTTTATCATATACGTTAAATTATCCCTTCATATATCATATCAAATTATCAATCATAACTTGTCAAGAATTTCATTTATCCCTTCATTATATATTTAATCAACTCATTATTTCAATAATATTACTTCTCATATAATAAATCTTTAACGTATCAATTATTCCTATCATATCCATCAACCAACTTTCATATATCATCCAATTATAGTTTAATAATTAATTCAAATATCATCACTTTATATTTCATGTTTATCTCGATTACTAAAAGTAAATCTAACTCACCACGTAGCACTTAAAGTTACCCGTGGATCACCTCCTTGCATTTTTGCTCTTTTCAGCAATTTCACTCGATTACTGATCGTCAACACATAACATAATATTTATATTAAAATTTCTAATTTGTTCTTCAATTCTTCCATAATTCATACCCTTTAAATTTTAATATCAAATTCCGAGAAATTTTCATGTATGCTAATTTCAAAAATAAAATTCACATTATTACCTTTTGTTTTTGTTAGAGCTTTCATCGAATCTCTTTAAAATTCTCCTGTAAATCTCTTCAAAATTTTAATCTTTCAACTTTTCTTTGAGTCCCCAGATGTTTAAAAAAAGAGAGAAATTTAAATTGCAGAAAGAACAAAAATAAAATAAAACAAAAATACTAAACTTTTTTTTAAAAACGTCAATAACTTCTTTTTTTTCTTTCTTTCTCCTTTTGTGACAATGTCTTGATTTTTTTTTCTTTGCAACTACACCCTATCACGCTTCCAATTTTTTAAAAATTATTTTATTCAATAATAAATCTTTCATGTATATATTATTTTATTTCCATGTAATATCTATTAAATTATTTCTTTACCCTTACTTAAGAACAAGAGTATTACAATAAATGACCTTACACATAATTTGGCCAGTAATACCACTTTGCTGGTACAAAAAGTAAATATTAAATCATTTTTGAAGAATATGAACCCATCTATTTCTAGTTTTATATTCTTAAACTTGGTTTTTGTAAACATTAAAAGCATCATCATAGCAAACTCAAAATTACAAAACAACATACAAATTAAGACCACCAGCAATAACTAAATACTTTTGTACGTAAATACATCATATTTGATTCCATCTATAAATTTATTTTATTGCCTATGAGTTCTAACCTCAGTACAGATTTTAGTTTTTACTATTCATATGTTATGATATGAATATACCCTACCAATTTGTTATGTATAGATGATGAGATTCCACTTATAGAGAGTCAATACCAATAAACTTATTAGAGGGTCTAATTGACGTGCATCCAATAAGAATTGAATCTACGAATTTACCAATTATGAAAATTCATCTATTAACTTAAACATCGGAACATTGTAATTAAATACTAACTCAAAATAAACTTCAAACAAACCCATGTCTTTGCAGCGGACTGTAACTAGTTTCTAAATATTAGGAATGGGATTAACAAGTAAAGATAATATATTATTTTTAGTCTCGTCATCTTGAACACCCATTCCATCTCCATGTAGATAGAAGAATTGCGCCGTCCTCAGCATATTCGCAGCGAATTCAATGAAAGTCTTAGGGAAGAGAGAATTTTGTATACGATCTTCATTCAACTTTTTCCATAATTCGCTGTTCAAATATTTTGTGTGTTCACAAGCTTCTTCCTCGGAGGCTCCAGTTTCGTGCATGTAACATTGGATTACTTTAGGAACATCGCCTCTCTCTAACTCATCCTATATATAAGAAAAATTAAAAACAAAATATATTAGTTCCATACGAGGAGTGCTACCCTTAGTTACGAGTGGAGCAATTGAGCGTTAGTGGTTTGCTTGTGCATTATATGCGTGGAAACCACGTGCACTCACTCACACGTGCAATGCACAAACCAACCATTAATTGTTTCTCTCGTGACTAACAATAACATCTCTCTATATCTATAGAGTATTTATGAAAAAAATTACATTTAAGAAAAAGAAAGGATTATCGAGAATGTAGCTTCCATACCGATGAAGTTCCCAGATCATCAATAAATCAAAAAATAATTCCCGCCCAACGAACTATATTGTGGTACTCAGCTAAGCAATCTAAAGCATGTTTTGAAATGGGTTTTGAAACAATGCTATAAGCGTGCATTAGCATCACCGGTGATGATATTGATCTCCATCCATTTTCCATGTATTCTTGTAGGGTCGGTGTGTATCCAATGTTGTACCACTTTGCTTCTAATAAATAAGCTTTACATAATTCTACCCACCGAAAGATTTACATATTTGAAAATGAATTAATGGTATACTTACCTCTAAAACTAAAAAAATAAGTGAATCTAATTAGATATAAGGGTTAAGATCATCTACCGTAAATTGGACAAAATTTTCTCCAAATGCACTATTTGATGAATGTCACGTCATCCATAATGTTGACGTGACATTCATCAAATGGTGTACTTGAGAAAAAATTTCCCTAAGTTATTGAAATTGATCATAATCCTTAGATAAATGTTTCATTAAAAAACCATTAAGTTTATCTATATTTGATACAAACATTAATAATGCAAAGAAAATTGATAGTAAAGTTAATTAGGTATCGAATCATTACCGATTTCTTGAAGTAAGGAATTAAGTTTAATCCTTGTTCTTTAAGAATATGAAAACCCATGTCATTGACGTTGTTATAGAGAACAAGGAAACATAACCTCATATATTCAGGGAGATGGTCCAGTTCATTAACATCCCATCTAAAATAAAGTAAATACAATATTAAAGTTAGAAAATAGCTAATTAATTTAGAAAAGTGTATTAAGTTTAAGGCTATAATTTATACGAACCTCTCAACGGCATTTGTGAAAAGCTCAAGTTCTTCTAAGGTGCCATAAACATCGTAAATATCGTCAATTGTCGTTATTAGTTGAATAATCTTAGTGAACATTCTCCTACAATATCCAGATTGAGGCTCGTATGTCAACCCTACAGTCCATAAGAAACTCTCCACTAACCTGTCCCTTGAAAAGCTTAATTGTTCCCCAAGACCAGTACTGCTCCACCACCTTATAAGAAAAGAGGAAATTAAGTCGATAAAAGTTCACCCGACTCATGGAAAAACAAAAAATAGCAAAGATATAGTACCCCAAATAGCCACCCATATGTAAGACCTCTCTAGTAAACTAGTAACAAGTGATATTTGTAAACTTTAATTGGTAAATGACCATTTTAACCTTAAAAGACTCTTTAACACTATAATGAGTAAATTTGTTGGTTTTGATTAGTTGTTGAGATGAGTGGCTGAAATTAATGGGTGGCTATTTCGCAGTCCTCCTAGCATGAATTGAAGGGACAACATTATAAGCATACCTTGATGCTTGTTTTAGATCTTCCTGGTGTGTGGCTTGCACCATGTTGAAGTCCAATTTTGCAAGCTCAAGCAAGAGGTGGTTCTTGTCCTGTTTCTTTTCGTAAATATCAATAAACCACCGGGCCTCCAATCTCTGCATCCTCCAGTGCAATGGAAGCTCCAATGCATGGCTCACCAGCATTGAAAGATACTCATCTTTGCTTTCTTCATTAACATATTCTTTAAGATGTTTGGTCGTGAAGTTTCTTGCTTCTTCCAAGATTGCTTCGCCCTCTACCAAAAGGTATGATGCTTCGTACAGACTCAACATTCCTTTTGTATCCTCACTGAGCCATGTCTTGAATGTTATTCCTTGATCATCCTCCTTGAAACTATTAAAAACCTCTGCAATCAAGAATTATGACACATTTTACTTTTTACTTGGGAATTCATGCTTAAGATTTAAACATCGATGTAAACAAAAATAAATAAAACTACCTTGGGATACATTATAGCCATGTTGTCGTAGGAGTCTGAATTCAAGTGCTGTAAAATATATATTGTCTTTCTTCCATGCATCATTGTTTTGATCATTTTCTTTTATGCACTTCAAAATTTTGTTTATTTCATCCTCAAATTGATAAGATAGTCCAAGTCGTTGCAAGATATCAATCAGCTCAAGTTGATGTAGAGGATCTATAATCAATTTCTCAAGCATCATCCTCACTTGTCCCTTTAGCTTCATGGATTGTTCGGAATAAGATTCTTCCTACATGAAAAGTATTGATTAATTTAGTTATCTTAATTTAAACATTGTTTACTCATGAGGACACAAATCACACAATTAACTCACAAATTAAACAATTAACTCACACAATTAAAGTTTACTCGTGATGACACAAATCACACAATTAATTCACAAATTAAACCAATAGTTTGAGTTCATAGGCATCGTTTGGGTACCTGAGGGATTAAAACAACTTTTTCTTAATCAACCAAAATGGCGACGTTTGGGTATGATTGATTTAATCAAGTTTTAATCAGTCACTTAATTTGTCCTTTAATGTCACATGAAAAAATGCTTATTTACTCATTATCTTTTTAGATAATTACAATCCCTTTATATCCCATGCATCCTTATCTTTATTAAGTAGTATGGTATTTTTAGTCTTTTCACAACTAAAAACCCCGTTTAATCACAATACCTAAATAATCAAATCCATTTAATTTTTTTGATTAAATCATACTCAAAGGTTGTTAATATAACACATTCAGTTAGTGTTTTCAGAGGCGAGGGCGTTGGGCGAGGTGTTTTGCCTCAATGAGGCTTGGCATTGGACCAAAACCAACCAGGCTTCTAGCACAATTTTCTAGCCCAGTTAAAACTTTAAAGGACTGCAGCCCATAATAGTTAAAAAATCTGTCAAAATATATATTTAGTTATTTACAATTTTACATTTTACAGAAGGCAGATACCGCAGATTTTAGAAATTTCAAGAGAGTGAGAGAAAGAGAGGAGGAGGAGAGAGAGAGGGCAGAGAAATATTTTTCTCTGGTTTCCATCCAACAACACTCAATCCCTTCTTTTCCCCAAGAAAAAAGCAAGATGCAGCAAGAGCTCTTTCCTCAGACGTTGAAGAGACCGAGAAATCCTCAAAACGACACAAGCAGATCTACCTCTCTTGTTAGCGCCTATTCCGAAATCCGGAGACAAAACCGGCTGTGGTTGGACTGAAGCGGTGGGACGACGAGGAGGACGACCCTCCAGAGGAGCCAATCGCATATTTGGAATCCAAGGAGTTAATTTCTTATTTTTGGTTGATTTGTGTTTTTTTTTTAGTGTATGCTTAGGTTATTAGATCCATCTATCTTCTGTATCGTTTTGATTTTTTGAAAATTTTTCCAGATCTACCTCACTTGTCTGAAGTTTCCTCTAAATAATTTAGATTTTGTTTTGGTTTCATGGTGTTTTTTGTGAGATTTAGACTCTTGCAAGTCGTAAAGAAGAGTAAGCAAGCTGTAATATTGGGCGTACGCCCAGACGCTCGGGGCGTCAAAGGCGTATGCCTCGGGTCTGGGCGAACGCCTAAACCCAAAAAACGTGCGATACTTTTGCCCCAAGATTCACACCCTGAGGAGGTTTGGCCTGGCACCCCAAAAACGCCTTTGAAAACACTGCATTCAGTATAGTAACATCACTTACCCCTCACTCAAAAGTGATAGATAAGATTTTTCTCGTTATTTGTCAATAGGATCTGTAACATTAAGAACACAAAATATTCTAATAGTCAACTGAAAGAACCAAAAAAAAAAAAAAAAACATACCACATATTTATTTCTCAGTGACTGAACATAGTCATAGTCCCAAATGCTTGATTTGTAATTTGCAGATCTTCTAAAAATGGTTTCAACGGAAATTTTAGCGGTAGTCAAACACTGCACTGGACGGACTCCATTAATGGATGGTCCAAGCGAGATGCCGATCTTAAGTGGCTGTCGTTCAGTGAAAGAGAAGGCAGGTACTACTGCAGGAAACATGTAAAGTGCCATCGAGAAATTCAGTGAACCTAGATACTGTGATTGTTTGGTTTGCAAAGGAGTGGGGGCCTCTATATATAATATAATACAAGGCTATCACTATTTATTATACATGGCCGTTACAAAATGTTTCACATTTTTCAGGTGGAGCTCATAATTAAAACAATGAATTTTGTGTAACGTAACTGCTTTTTCAATGATAGGACAGATTAAATTAACTAAAATAAGGACATTACTTTTTTATTTTTATTTTTTATAACGGACAGTGACAGGATTCGAACCCGAGACCTCACAGGGAAACCGCCATCTCGAAGGCCGAACTTACCATTGCGCCATATGCCCTGGGGCAAAATAAGGACATTACTCTTGGGACCATATTAAACCACCACTTGAATAATTAAGGGCATTTCTCACCAAATCCCCAAAAATGCTTGGTTAGATGAATTTGAAAATGTCTTTTTTTTTTTTTTCATTGGTGAGATGAATTATTTTATCATGCATCTTTCATAGGTTTGTGCTACATAAAAATTTCTTGTGCATCTGATCTCATAAGTGCGTGAAATACAGGTGTCTTGTAACGACCTTTCTCGGGTTGGTCACCCCGAGACGGTGTTGTCACATTTTGAAAATTCCAGCATGACACATAATATGCAATAATAAAAATAATACCAACAAAATTTTTTACATCAATCCTCAACCCTTAACTCTCAACAGGGAGAAACATCATTTTGATTTAGATTTAAACATTATATATAATGTAATATGCATGAATATTTACAAATAAATTTTTATTTTATTTTCTCATTAGTCTAAGGATGTGGACACGTACGTGGCTTATAGAAAATGATTTCGTCTGAACCTCAACTCACCAACTATCTGTCCTGCTTGCCGCCTGAAATCATTTAACATTGAGGGATGAGCTTCACAAACTCAGTGAATAAAATTTACTAGAAGTATTCAATTTGTATCAATAGTCTTTTAATTTAATCATTTATATCTCATATAACTTGATAATGACATTCTTCTATTACTATACATATCATAAATCTCATTCTCTATCAATCTCTTTTTCTTATATATTTGTTCACCTTAAGACCATCAATTATCTCATAATTATTTCGTTATAACGTTCACATCATATAGTCTACCATTTAGATAGTTCTTATCATATCATACTTCCATGTTTCTTTCTTACCATAACTGTCTGTCTGTAAGACTTATTCATCTATAAATAAATTTACAATAATAAAACAACACTTCAGCATTTCAGTAATAAAATCAATATTTAAAACAAATGCAATGCATAAATTATTATTAGGGAACGTCTTCCCACATGTCGATATGTTTTTATCTTAGACCGGTTGCCTTCCCGGTTCTTTTATTTCTTTTAGACTGGTTGCCTTCCCGGTTCTTTTATTTCTTTTAGACTGGCCCCCTCTCGGTTCTTTTTTTTCCAGCATATACTAGCTATCACGATTTTCATTTATTTCCAGCCTATACCGATTATCACGGTTTTTCATTTAGATCAGCCCCCTCTCGGTTCTTTTATTTCATGCATATGCATATGAACAATGATATGAAATATGCATATGAATAATAATATAAAAACAAGCATGTATTCAGACATTAAATTTAGTTATCTTGCCTTTTCTCAAATTATTATTTGATCAATTTCACTAAGCATGTATCCACATATCAATTATACCTATTATACCCATCAAACAACTTTCATCTATTACCAAATCATAGGTTAATAATTTATTCAAATATTATCACTATATATTTCATATTTATCTTGATTATTTAAAGTAAAACTAACTCACCACGTTACACTTAAAGCTACCCGTGGATCACCTCCTTGCCTTTCCTGCCCTCTCAACAATTTTTTTCGGTTGCTGATCGTCAGCACCTGACATAATATTCATATTAAATTCTAATTTATTCTTCAATTCTTCCATAATTTACACCTATGAAAATTCCAACATTGAATTCTGAGAATTTCATGTATGCTAAATTTCAAAAATAAACTTCATATTATTACCTTTTGTTTTTCTTAGAGCTTCCTGTGACTCTCTATAAAATTCTCCCGTAAATTCTTCAAAATTTTACTCTTTCAACCTTTCTTTCGGTCCCCAAGTGTTTAAAGAAAAAGAGTAATTGAATTGTAGTTGAAGGAAAACCAAACAAGATTTGGTAAGTAATAAAATAAACTAAAGTTATAAATATATATACCAAATTTTAAACAAATATTCAGCACCTCTCCCCCCCCCCCCCCCAATGCTTGCCATGTTTTTGTAATGTTGCCTTACATGTAGCATTACACTTCCCTTACATTTTTTTTTGGATGCCAGATTTTTTTTCCTTTTTCTTTCGTTTCTTTTATCATGCTATCCACGATTTTTTTAAAGAATTGTTTTATAAAAATTAAATCTTTCGCATTTATATATATATATATATATATATTATTTTAACTCTATGTCATATTTATTAAAGTACTTCTTTACCCTTACTTTACAATTACGGGTATTACAATTCTACCTACCTTACAAAAATTTCGTTCCCAAAATTTCTTTACCTAATTCATGAAAGAGTTGGGGGTATTCTTTCCTCATTCTTGCTTCATGCTCCCAAGTAACTTCTTTGAAATCTTCGTTCCACCATAATATTTGAATCAAATGAACGATTTTATCGCTCAAGACTTATTCCTTTCTATGTAGAATTCGAGATACTATGGGATTCATCGTGTAAGTACTTTCTCAACAGTGACACATGAAACACATTATGTAATTGCTTTAACTCTGGGGGCAAATCCAATCGATATGCTACTGGTCCGATTCTCTCAATCATCTCATATGGCCCTACAAATCTTGTGGTCAACTTTCCCTTCTTTTTAAACCTCAACACACCCTTCCACAGAGATATCTTCAAAAATACCCAATCACCAACTTGAAACTTAAATGGTCATCTTCTTTTATCAACACATCCCTTCTGTTTGTTCTGTGCTGCTCTAAGGTTCTCCCTAACTAGTTTGATCCTCTCAGTAGTCAAATCTATCATTTCTGGATCAAATATCTTTCTCTCTCTAACTTCTTCCCAGCATACTGGAGTTCTACACCTTCTACCATATAAAGCCTTAAATGGTGCCATCCCAATACTAGTTTGATACTGATTATTGTACGCAAAATCGATCAAAGGAAAATAAGCATCCCAGCTCACTGAGAAACTCAATACACTTGCTCGTAGCATATCTTCTAGTATTCTGATGATTCTCTCCGTCTGCCCATCAGTTTGTGGATGGAAAGCTATACTAAACTGTAATTGTGTACCCATAGCTTCTTGAAAACCTCTCCAAAATCTAGAGGTAAATCTAGAATCTCTATCTGATACAATGCTCAAGGGTACTCCATGTAATTTTACTATCTCCGATACATACAATTCAACCAACTTTTCAGGACTCCAAGTAGTTTTAATAGGAAGGAAATGTGAAAACTTTGAAAGTCTATCCACTATAGCCCACACAATATCATGTCCTCTTTGGGAACGGGGAAAACTAGAGACAAAATTCATCCTCACATTTTCCCATGGCCACTCAGGCACTCGGAAAGGTTGTAATAAACCTGCTAGATGTCTATTCTTAGACTTCATCTGTTGACAAGTCAAACATCTAGAAATATATTCCGCTACATCCTTCTTCATCCCTGATTACCAATAATTCTGTCTCAATCCCTTGTACATCTTATTATTACCCGAGTGCATAGAATATATAGAATCATGAGCCTCCCTTAATATCTCCTTTCTCATCTCCACATTATTGGGAACACAAACTCTATGCCTCAATACCACCATACCATCTTCTTTAATTCTAAACTCAGTTGGCTTCCCACCCAACACTCCCATCTGATCTTCTCTATCCCTTCATCTCTACCCTGGATCTGTAATAAACGATTAATAATAGAAGATTGTACCATCATATTTGCCATCAATACTCCTCTATCATGGACACTCAACTGCATCCTCATTCTTCTTAATTCTATCATCAAGCTAGTATTATAACTCTCAATAGCAGCTAATCTTCCTGTAGCTTTTCTACTCAATGCATTAGCTACTATATTAGCCTTTCCTAGATGATAATGAATTATACAGTCATAATCACAAATCAACTTCCTCCACATCCTCTGCCTCAAATTCAACTCTTTCTGGGTCGGTAAATGCGTTATGCTTTTATGATCAGTAAAAATTTCACAATTGGCTCCATATAGATAATGTCTCCATGGATCGGGTAATTCCTCTCATGGTTCTTCAATTGCCTAAATGCATAAGCTATAACTTTCCCATGTTGCATCAACACACATCCCAACCCCTGATGTGACGCGTCACTATATACCACAAATCCGTCATCACCAGAAAGAAGCACTAATACCGGGGCAGTAGTCAATTTTTCTTTCAACAGCTTTAAACTTCTCTCACATTCCTCTGACCACCTAAATTTTATTTCCATCCTGGTCAATTTAGTCAATGGCCCAACAATCATAGAAATTTTTTGGATAAATCTCCTATAATAACCAGCCAACCCCCAAAAGCTTCTAATTTCAGTTACATTCGTGGGTCTTTCCTAATTCAACATTGTTTCTACTTTTTGTGGGTCAACTACTATTCCCTCTCTTGACACAACATGCCCCAAGAAAGATATTTCACTCAACTAAAACTTACACTTAGAGAACTTTGCATATAATTTCTCTCTCATCAGAATTTTCAACACTATCTCCGAAAGTTGCGTATGCCCCTCATCATTCTTGGAATATACCATAATATCATTAATAAACACAATCACAAATCTATCCAAGAATGGTTTAAACACCCGATTTATTAGATCCATAAATGTTGCAGGAGCATTAGTCAACCCAAATGGCATCACCAGGAACTCATGATGGCCATTACGTGTCCTAAAAGTAGTCTTAGGCACGTCCCCCTCCTTTATCCTCAATTGATGATAACCCGATCTCAGGTCTATCTTAGAAAACACTCTAGCTTCCTGTAACTATTCGAACAAATCATCTATCCTGGGCAAAGGATATCTATTCTTGATGGTGATCTTATTCAACTGTCTATAATCAATACACAATCTCATTGTCTCATCATTCTTCTTGACAAACAACACAGGAGCTCCCCAAGGTGACATGTTGGGTCAAATAAATTGTTTATCTAGTAACTCCTGAAGTTGAACTTTCAGCTTTCTTAATTCAACTGGTGCCATTCTATAAGGTGTTATAGATATGGGTGCTAATATGGAATCACTTCAATAGAAAACTCAATCTCCCTATTAGGAGGAAAATCAGACAACTCTTCAGGGAATACATCAGAAAAATCTTTCACTACCAAGATTTCTTCTAGCTTCCTACTTTCCTTGCTATAATCCACCACATATGCCAAATACCTATCACAACCCTTCTTCAGCTATTTACTAGCAGTTAAGGCAGAAATAAGACAGTTAGCAAGTATCTTACGTTCTCCTTGAAAATTAAACTTCTCTTGTCTGGGTATCTTGAACACCACATTTTTCCTAAAACAATCTATCCAAGCATGATATGTAGATAACCAATTCATCCCCAGAATTAAATCAAAATCTATCATAACTAAAGGCAATAAATCAACTTCAAATTCTCTATCAGTAATATTAATCACACAACCTCGATAAATTATCCTGATAATAACCCTATCTCCAGTAGGAACCTCAACAATAATATCATGTATCAAAGGACTAGCACTAGCATCAATAGATTTCATATAAACACTGGATACGAAAGAATGAATTGCACCAGGATCAATAATAATCTAGCAGGTCTATCAATGATAGATACCATACTCATAACAACATCAGGAGTGGCTTGTGCATCCTGTTGGGTCAATGCAAAGACTCTATTGTCTCTAGACTGTAATTGGCTACCACATCATCTCTCAGCTACTGATTTTCGACCTCTGCCCCGTACACTCCTTGATCCACCACCTCTCTCCACTGGTCTTCTCCCTACACTTCCAACACCTACGTCAGTAGATTTC
Source organism: Bretschneidera sinensis (assembly GCA_023935145.1). Lineage (NCBI taxonomy): Eukaryota > Viridiplantae > Streptophyta > Magnoliopsida > Brassicales > Akaniaceae > Bretschneidera > Bretschneidera sinensis. The sequence continues at coordinate 34,047,623 of CM043698.1, forward strand.
CCCACTAGATAATCTGCAACAACATGTCCTCCCTCACCATATACAAAGCATATCTACGTAGGGCAATTCTGAGACAGATACCCCGTTTGATTATATCTAAAGCAAACCTTTAGCTCTGGATCATACATTAGATTACCATCTCCCCTTAGTGGTATACTTACTCCTCTAAAAGACTAGGGTTTAAACTTAAGAAATCTCACAAAACAATTCCCTTGCATCTCACGTGCAAACAAACCTTCTCCCTCATAAATCTCTCGTTTCACCATATCAGGTTCTACTCTACCCTTTTCCTCTAATATCCTCTATAGATTTTCAGCCATTTCTTCAGCTGCATTCATCCTTTCTATAGTACAATTAAGAGTTTCTCTCAATTTATCCTTCCTAACCTCAGATTCTTTCCCAGCTCTACTAGTACTAGCTGCACTATCAATATGTTCCCTTGCAAGAACCACAAACTCAACTTCCCCTTCTGCTTTAGTTCTTCTAAATATTGGGGGTCTATAACGTTCCCTCTGATTTTGAATTCTACCTCTAGCTCTAGCACATCAACATTTCATCCTCAGACTCTGCATTAAAGTATAGTTTATTTAGATATTCCACTTCTTTAAGTTCTCATGCAGTCTATAGAATCATAAAACCTAATGCTCTGATACCAAAATTGTAACAACCCATCCCGGGTTGGCCACCCCCGACATGGTGTTGTCACATTTTGAAAATCCCAGAAGTTTTTACAATAAAAATAATACCAACAGAAGTTTTTACATCAATCCTCAACCCTCAACAGGGGAGATACATCATTCTAATTTAAACTTAAACATTATATACAACATAATATGCTTTAATATTTACAAATAAATTTTTATTTTATTTTCTCATTAGTCTGGAATGTGGACACATACGTGGCTTACAGAAAATGATTTCGTCTAAACCACAACTCACCAACTATTTGTCCTGCCTGCCGCCTAAAATCATTTAACATTGAGAGATAAGCTTCACAAGCTCAGTGAATTAAATTTACTATAAGTATTCAATTTGTATCAATAGTCTTTTTATATTTAATCATTTATATCTCATATAACTTGATAATAGCATTCTATTATCACTACACATATCATAAGTCTCATTCTCTATCAATCTCTTCTTCTTATATATTTGTTCACTTTAAGACCATCAATTATCTCATAATTACCTCGTTATAAGGTTCACAACATATAGTTTACCATTTAGATAGTTCTTATCATATTATACCTCCCTGTTTCTTTCTCACCATAACTCTCTCTCTCTGTGAAACTCATTCATCCATAAATAAATTTACAATAACAAAACAACACTTCAGCATTTTAGTAATAAAATCAATATTTAAAACATATGCAATGCATTAATTATTATTAAGGAACATCTTCTCACATGTTGATATGTTTTTATCTTAGACCGGTTGCCTTCCCGGTTCTTTTATTTCATTTAGACCGGCCCCCTCCCTTTTTCTTTTATTTCCAGCATATACCGGCTGTCATGGTTTTTCATTTAGACTGACCCCCTCCCGGTTCTTTTATTTCATGCATATGCATTTGAACAATGATATGAAATATGCATATGAACAATAATATAAAAACAAGCATGTATTCAGACATAAAATTTAGCTATCCTACCTTTTCTCAAATTACTATTTGATCAATTTCACTAATTTCTTATCCTCATATATCACATCAATTTATCAACCATAACTCATCAAGAATTTCATTTATCACAAATCGACTCATTATTCCAATAATATTACTTATCATATAATAACTTTCCACATATCAATTATACATATTATACCCATCAAACAACTTTCATCTATTATCAAATCATGGGTTAATAATTTATTCAAATATTATCACTATATATTTTATATTTATCTTGATTACTTAAAGTAAATCTAACTCACCACGTAGCACTTAAAGCTACCTGTAGATCACCTTCCCTGCCTTCTCAGCAATTTCTCTCTGTTGCTGATCGTCAACACCTGATATAATATTCATATTAAATTCTAATTTATTCTTCAATTCTTCCATAATTTACACCCTTTGAAAATTCTCACATTGAATTCCGAGAATTTCATGTATGCTAAATTTCAAAAATAAACTTCACGTTATTACCTTATGTTTTTCTTAGAGCTTCCCGTGACTCTCTATAAAATTCTCACGAAACCTCTTCAAAATTTTACCCTTTCAACCTTTCTTTCGGTCCCCAAATGTTTAAAGAAAGAGAGTAATTGAATCGTAGTTGAAGGAAAACCAAACATGATTTGGCAAGTAATAAAATAAACTAAAGTTATAAATATATATTCCAAATTTTGAACAAATACTCAGCACCTCCCCTCCCCCATGCTTGCCACGTTTTTGTAATATTGCCTTACATGCAGCATTACACTTCTCCACCTGTTGCCACGTTTTTTTTTTCTTTTTTTTTTTGGATGCCAGATTTTTTTTCCTTTTTCTTTCTTTTCCTTTTTCATGCTGTCCATGATTTTTTTAAGAATTGTTTTATAAAAATTAAATCTTTTGCATATATATATATATATATTATTTAACTCTATGTCATATTTATTAAAGTACTTCTTTACCCTTACTTTACAATTACGGGTATTACATGTCTATCTATTCAACCAACAACCGTTGTGTGATTTGGAATGATTTCTTTGTTAGATCGAGTCTAAACATTTGGTTCTAGATCAATTCGAAACTTCACTGATAATTTTGAGAAATTTCATTAGTAATGTTAGTATAAATATGAAACTCAAAAAATAATATTACTATTGAAGTTTTTCAAAATAACTATTAAAGTTTCGAGCTGATCTAAAACTAATGTTTTAAACCCGGCCTAACAAAGAAATCCTCCTAAATCACATAACAATTGTTGGTTGAATAGACAAACACATGAATTTCACGCACTTATGAGATCGGATGCATAAGAAGTTTTTGTGTAGCACAAGTCCATAAAAGATACATAGTAAAATAATTCATCTCATCAATAGATAATATGAAAAGAGAGAGAAAAATATATATTTTCTTTTTATCCAATAATAAAATAGATCATTGTGCCATATATATTTTATGAACTCAAAATAAACAATTTTTTTTACTTATGCACATCTCCTAATAATAATTAATTCCCCTTCAATGGCCAATTTATCAACTTTTGATGGCCCATCTCGTACGGCCACACACAACAAAGTCAAGTTGCATAGTTATGGCAAATTTTTTTTTTCCTAACACAGTGTTATGAGAAAATCTTTGTTAGACCGAGTCTAAACATTTGGTTTTAGATAAATTCAAAACTTCACTAATAATTTTAAGAAATTTCATTAGTAATGTTAGTATAAATGTGGAACTCAAAAAAAAATATTACTAGTGAATTTTTTTCAAAATTACTATTAAAGTTTCGAGCTAATCTAAAACCAATATTTTAAATCCGGTTTAACAAAGAAATCCTCCCAAATCACACAACAGTTGTTGGTTGAATAGACAGACACCTGTATTTCACGCACTTCTAAGATCGGATGCACGAGAAGTTTTTATGTAGCACAAGTCCATGAAAGATATATAGTAAAACGATTCATCTTATCAATAGATGATATGAAAAGAGAGAAAAAAATAGATATTTTCTTTTCATCCAGTAATAAAATAGATCATTGTGCCATATATCTTTTATGGACTCAAAATAAACAATTTTTTTTTTTACTTATGCACATCTCCTAATAATAATTAATTCCACTCCAATGGCCAATTTATCAACTTTTGATGGCTCATCTCGTACGGCCACACGCAACAAAGTCAAGTTGCATGATTATGGCAGAAATTTTTTTGCCTAACATAGTGTTATGTGAAATTTATTGTTAGACCAAGTCTAAACATTTGGTTTTAGATAAATTCAAAACTTCATTGATAATTTTGAGAAATTTCATTAGTAATGTTAGTATAAATGTGGAATTCAAAAAATAATATTACTAGTGATTTTTTTCAAAATTACTATTAAAGTTTCGAGCTAATCTAAAACCAATGTTTTAAATCCGGTCTAACAAAGAAATCCTCCTAAATCACACAACGGTTGTTGGTTGAATATACATACACTTGTATTTCACGCACTTATGAGATCAGATGCACGAGAAGTTTTTGTGTAGCACAAGTTCATGAAAAATACATAGAAAAATGATTCATCTCATCAATAGATGCTATGAAAATAGAGAAAAAAAGACATTTTCTTTTCATCCAATAATAAAATAGATCATTGTGCAATATATCTTTTATGGACTCAAAATAAACAATTTTTTTTACTTATGCACATCTCCGAATAATAATAATTAATTCCAATCCAATGGCCAATTTATCAACTTTTGATGGCCCATCTCGTACGGCCACATGCAACAAAGTCAAGTTGCATAATTGTGGTAGAATATTTTTTGCCTAACACAATGTAATGAGAAAATCTTTGTTTGACTGAGTCTAAACATTTGGTTTTAGATCAATTCAAAACTTCACTGATAATTTTGAGAAATTTCATTAATAATGTTAATGTAAATGTGGAACTCAAAAAATAATATTACTAATGAATTTTTTCAAAATTACTATTAAAATTTCGAGATGATTTAAAACCAATGTTTTAAAACCGATCTAACAAAGAAATCCTCCCAAATCACACAACGATTGTTTGTTGAATAGACAGACACCTGTATTTCACGCACTTATGAGATCGGATGCACGAGAAGTTTTTGTGTAGCAAAAGTCTATGAAAGATACATAGTAAAATGATTCATCTCATCAATAGATGATATGATATGAAAAGATACGTTTTCTTTTCATCCAATAATAAAATAGATGCTTGTGCCATATATCTTTTATAAACTCAAAATAAACAAAACATTTTTTACTTATGCACATCTCCTAATAATAATTAATTCCACTCCAATGGCCAATTTATCAACTTTTGATGGCCCATCTCGTACGACCACATGCAACAAAGTCAAGATGCATAATTGTGGCAGAATTTTTTTTGCCTAACACCATGTTATGAGAAAATATTTGTTAGACTGAGTCTAAACATTTGGTTTTAGTTCAATTCAAAACTTCACTGATAATTTCGAGAAATTTCATTAGTAATGTTAGTATAAATGTGAAACTTAAAAAACAATATTACTAGTGAATTTTTTCAAAATTACTATTAAAGTTTTGAGCTTATCTAAAACCAATGTTTTAAACCTGATCTAATAAAGAAATCCTCCCAAATCACACAACGGTTGTTGGTTGAATAGAAAGACACCTGTGCTTCACGTACAGCCAATTTATCAACTTTTGATGGCCCATCTCGTACGGCCACACGCAACAAAGTCAAGTTGCATAGTTGTGGCATAAATTTTTTTGTTTAATACAGTTTTATGAGAGATGCATAGAACAAAAATCTATCTCACCTTTGAATAAAAATAAAATATTTTTTTTTTTCAAAATTCTCATACTATTTGACGGTGTGTATGCTTAAATTTTCAATCCGAATAAGTTAGTTTGGATCGATTTGATTTTTTAATTTAATATATATATATATATATATTCAATTTAAAAATTAATTTAAATATATTACATATAAAAATTAATTTAATATTACAGTAATTTCAGCCCATAAATAATTCATTTAAATCTTACAAATCTATTAATCACAAAGTTTCAAAATTCTTAAAATCACTTTACATATATTAATTTAATTTAATATAAACCATAGAAAGTAAACAACTACTCCCTCTATCCCATAATTTTTGTCACGTTTACTATTTAGCCAATTAAATGAATAATTTTTTTTATTGTTAAATCATTAAGGAATTTTTTTTTTCATATATACATAAATAGAGTTTAAAAGTTTCTAAAAATATTTTTTTTTATATTTTTAAAATAATATATACATATAAAATAATTAAAGTCAAACTTAAATAAAAAAAAGTGATAAGCGACTAAAATTATGGGATAGAGAAAGTATTAAATTTTGAAAGTGCTTGATAAATCAAATTATAAATATATAAAAAATAATATGTTTTTAACGTTCGATTAGCTGAATTTTAATCGAAACCAATCGACTTTTAATTGGTCAAAAAAATTCGAAATATACTAATAAAGTTGGTCAGATTGAAATAAAATAATTTATACAAAAAATCGATTACTTTTTTTAACCGATCCGTACCATCCAAATCGACTCTTTGAACACCCTAATTGTGAGGTTGGGTAGCAGAAGCTTGTTATTACTGTTTTAGCTGATATTAGAGTGACATCCCCCCGTCCCTGCGCCTTCGCCCAGCACACCAACATCAGTAGCAAGAGGGAGCACTGCTTCAATGTTGTACGGGTGGGATTGTTGTCATGGTTGGCATTCTAGGAATTATGTTGGAATTATGTTTTTGATTTATTCCTTTACGAGTTTTTTTTCCTTGTTGAATTTTGAATTACTTACTACTTATATAATCTGATTTTTATCGTTTCTTCATTTTAGAAAGATAATTTTTTAAAAAATAAAATAATACATCATCATTTGAAAAATTAAAAATTGAGATTTACGTAAATAATAGGATAATTGCACATGATACACTTGATAAGGTTTGAAACTCATTTAAAATAAATTCAAATAAAAGACAAAAGACAAAAGTTGAAATAATACACATGATAATTACACATGATACAAACACACTAAAATCAAAAGTTGATACACATGATAAACCCGAGAATAGAATAGAATGAATTATGATAAAAGAAGATGGAATAGGATATAATATATAGAATGATAATTAAGACCATTTTTTTTCATCTTATATTATATTAATAATATTATATTGGGAGTCAGCAAAAACTAGAATTTTTTGTTAAATCAGTTTTAAAATATTGATTTTAAACTTTATTAATAATTTCAAAATTTTTTACTAGTAACAATATTTTTTTATTTTTATATTAATACTAATATCATTAATTAAAGTTTTTAAAATTATCAATAAAATTTCAAAATAATCTAAAGCATTAATTTTATATTTGATTTAACCAAATATTTTTGAAAAAAAATATCCTTTTTCACGAACAGCAATGCAGCATAAGTTTTCTGCAACCCAAATCTTTTGCGGAAATATTTTCCACGTGGCAGCCACTATTATGAATTCTCTTCGGATTGTGTCGACAGTTTTTTCACATTCTGGTAGCAGCTATGATTTTGTTCTAGCCGCCCACTTTTCCTTTCACTGATAGCTGCCCATGTTTAAGCTAATATTAAGTGTAGCCGGTGAAGACTTCTATGCATAGGATACATTGGCTCTAGTTTAGAGTGTGCGAACACAAGTGTTGTGTCAAGAGGTGCCAAATAGATGTGGCAAAGAGTGCCAAAGTGTAGTGTGCCAAACACAACAAGTGTTTTGTATGCCAAGAAATGTAACGTGGACAAAATATGTTTGAGTTCAGGTAAAGAGAAACATATGAATAAAGTATGTGAGGTGTAATGAGTTCTTGTGGTAGAGAGATTCTAAGTGTTAGTACGTATGGTGTGAGAGTTCAGTGTGTGTGATAGCCCATTGTGTACTAAATTGGTCATTATTTTGTTTATAATACGTACAATTTGTTTTTGTCCACCACTTGATGACAATTTGGTATCAAAGCTCAACATAGGGAGAGCTCAACCGCCACTGTAAGGAAAGCACAATTCAATGAAAAAAAGGGAAAATGAACAGATCCTCTGCCTCAGGAGTCCAGAGACATGGCAGGTACAAATTTGACACCTTACCAACTACTCACTTCCTTCGGGAGCTGAGCAGCAGGTGGATTCTTGCATGCAAGCTGCCATGGCCCAACTCACATAATCCTCCAGAAGAATCAACTGACATAATCCTCCAGAAGTTTGGGCCTTCTTGGCTGAAACCATCTGATAGTGAGTGTATCCATTCATAATTCCGGAGAGAAAATGAGAACGGTTTAACACTTGTTTTGGGCCCAACTACACCAAGTCTGCCTCCTATGGCCATTTCTATTACTTCTCCACCAGCCCATTCTTTATTGGGTGGCCTGCTCGGAGAAGCTCTTGTGGGATTTAGGAATGACAGACAACGGATCGGTTTAGGACTAGGAGTGTCTTCCCTGCCCGCGTTCCGATTTCCCTAAATTATCCATGTCTTATCTCCGTTTTCAGCATAGGTTTTATCTGTTCGTCATCCTCACTCTCGATGGAGATTTTCAAGAACCTAAATCGATGTTCCCGTGCGTGTCCATGCTTATAGAACGGGGCGGTGAGTACTGAGTACCATTCTCGACTCTAAATCTATAAGAGATTTTTTTTTAATCGTTTTCATTCCCAAGTGGGATAGAATTTCCTAGTATGAATGGTGTGGGATTGGTAGCAACTGTAGATAGATAATTGTGTGTTAAGGATGCACGATCCAATTCCTCCAATGCAGAAAAAAAAATTGTTTAAAACTCTTCCAATTCCATTTTATTATCCCATTAAAAACAATAAAATGAAAGATAAAAGTGATATATTGTAACATGAAGAATTTTAAAGGACCTTATAACGTCGGTCAACACAAGAATTACTCCCAATGCAATAAGCAATAAAAGTTTAGCTTAAATGCTGACCCAGTCGTTACAAAATCCCAAGTTAACAGCTCCAGCAGTATAATTTGTAGTTTACCATGGTTTAATTGTGGAAACCTCTGTGTGCTAGTGAAATTAAATTTTGCTTACACTTTTGGTGCAATATCTGCAATCAGAAGGTTCCTTTGCTATTCCTCTACATATTTTATTGATCTTTTCTACTTCCCATAAGATGGCAAAATCTTTATTCCATTCACACATGAGGCAGGCCACAGGTGCATATTGTCTAAGAAAATATGTAAAGATGTCAAATTAAGCCTATAGTTTTGAAGTAGTCATGCAAATTAAAAAGCCTATTTGGACAGATCCAATAAAATTTGATTGGAGACGGTAAAGTTTGGACTATTAACTTTGATTACCAAGCTTGGGCTGCAGGAAAGGAATTTCGGGTGGGAGACGCACTTGGTAATTAGCTAACCACTGTCAATTTATAAATATCAATTACGATGATTAAGGACTTATTGATTTGTAATAATATCTTTTGATCATTATTCAAATTTTATTATGAAAAAAAGGAAGATTACAAGATATGTTTAAATCCCTAGCACTTAACCCACACTCAATTCTTTCATGTTTTCTCTCACTTTGAATGAATAAGATCACTTTTTAGCTTAAACTTTTTTTTAAAGGTAGCTCAACCTTATTCGTACCCAAATAGCTTTAGAGCTTAAAGAAAGAATAAAGTGCATGGACCCAAATATGAGTCATAACCCAACGATTTTGCATCTTGACTCAAATTTTTTGAGCCAACACATGCACAAGGCAAAACTGAAACTCCTTGTCACTCCATTCGTCTTGTAGGGCTCTTACTAAGCTCGAATTCCTATCCAGCTCAAGCAATTTTTGAACGGACTCCACTAACCTGTTTAATTAATATATGTTTGGGGTTTTTCTCAGTATACACTTTTCAACCAGAACTTCACACTTGGACAGAACAACTTGAGTAAAAAGAAATCGAATAAAGTTTGGTTCTTCTATGGAACGTGATGTTTTTCGCGTCAAGTGTATAACACTTTGACTGTCATGAAACACTATCACTTTCTTTTGTTCAACCCTGAGATCTGAAACCAAGCCCCTTACGTTGAGCAATAAAGCTTCTTTCTTTCCCTCGATGATTGTCATGTACTCTACTTTTTTTTTTTTTATCTGTAAAGGTAATCTATAAATCAATCATATACAAAAACTCTGAGCATACCCAAGAGATATAGCTTTGAAAGCATATACAAAATTACAAAAAAATTGTTACAAAGTAAACCTTAGCTTAGGAAAACTTGCATATACTATTCTATACACATGAATTTTTATTTCCTGGCTATACCTTGGGGGTGAATAGAGGTTCCTTCAAATTGCTTTGCGTTCCTAGCCATCCAAATGTGATACACGGTGCTTGCTAATGCAGCTCTTTTAGCTATTGCATGGGGGGCCCTTACCTTTAACTTCTTTGAGTAACCATTTGACAGCACTTTTAAGGGTATTCATGCCTCTCCTGCACCCTAACCAGGCCTTGATGGATGCCCAAACAGCCTTACTGATGCGACAGGAGAAGAAGAGGTGGTCGATGGACTCCTTACAATCCCTGCACAATGGGCAAAAACTGTCCACACCCATATCTTGCAGTTTGTCCTTAGTGAGCATCTTTCCTTTTAAAGCCAACCAAAGGATGAATGAGTGTTTTGGAGTACAGCAGCTGTTCCAAACAATAGAAGCCCATATCACTCTGCTGCCCCTAGGCCTAATGCTGTTATAAACCCTCTTTATGTTGATGTGGTCCTGCTCCTCCCACTCCCTCATCTTAGCTTGAGCATTCTGGATAGATTGTTCAGAAGCTACCGGCCTATTTTTAATTTCCAGTATCTTCTTCCAAAGGGTAGAATCTTCATGCTTAGGATTGGCATTCCATATGGAGCTCCCCTGAAGATAATAGTGGTGAACCCACCTAACCCATAATGAATCCTTCTTATGATGAATATTCCATAATGCTCTAGACAGCAGGGCTGTGTTCCAGCTTTTCAGATCAATAAGCCCAAGGCCACCTTCATCTTTGGGTTTACAGATCTCATTCCAAACCACAAGAGCCTTTCTAGACCCATGGATGTTGCCATTCCATAAAAAGGATCTACATAATCTAGTTATTTTCTCAATAATATTAGCAGGAATGGGGAATATTGCCAACCAAAAACATTCAATACCTTGTAGAACAGATTTGATCAACTCAGTTCTTCCAACATATGAGAGAGAGCTACCAACTCAAGCATTAGTGTAAGAAGAAATTTTATCAATAAGGGGAAAGTAGTGGGCTGCATTAAGTCTTGAAGAAGCTAGGGGGACCCCCAAGTATCTAAAAGGAATGCAACCTTCATCCATACCTGTCAGTCTCCTAATTTTCAGAAGCTCAAACAATGGGACACCAGCTTGGAATATGCTTGATTTTGACATACTAGCTTTAAGCCCAAAGTAATCACTGAATCTCTTCACACTATCCATAAGCATACCAACAGACCAGGCTTCACCTCTAGCAAACAAGATGAGGTCATCAGCAAAAGCAAGATGGTTAATTTTCAATTTTTCACACTTATGATGATATTTAAAGCCATCCTCTACTTTAAGTCTTCCCAGAAGTCTTGAGAGGTATTCAAGGGATATCAAAAATAGGTAAGAGGATAGAGGATTCCTTTACCTTAGCCCTCTCTGGCCCTCAAAGAAGCCATGCAGGCTACCATTGATGGATAAGGAAAATGAAGCAGAACAGACACATTCCATAACCCATTCTCTAAACCTGTCCGGGAAACCAAGGCCCACCAACATGCTGTCCAAGAACCCCCAATTGATAGTATCGTAGGCTTTCCTGATGTCTATCTTGATCATACATCTTGGGGATATCCTCTTCCTACTATACTTCCTTAGCAGCTCTTGCACCAAGTAGATATTTTCTGTCATGCTCTTGGATTTGATGAAAGCTGCCTGTGCAGGGTTAACAATGCTTCCCAGAATAGGAGAAAGCCTAGAAGCAAGAATCTTTGAAATAATCTTGTAGATCACATTACAGCAAGCAATAGGTCTGTAGTCTTCCAACTTTGAAGCTAAGTTACTCTTAGGGATCATAGCAAGGGCAGTGTGGTTGATATGTTTTAAGATTCTCCCCTTTCTAAAAAATTCCAGCACTGCTCCCACTACATTCAGTTTTATACTCTCCCAAGCTTTCTTAAAAAAAACAAGAGGAATAGCCATCCGGGCCAGGGGACTTGTCATCCCCAATACTGAGAAGAGCATTTTTGATCTCCTCTTCAGTAACATCCCTCACCAAATTGGCAGCTTGGTCAATAGAAACTCTAGGCCCATCCATCAACATTTCAAGATTAATAGAACAACAAGAGTTGGAAGACCCTAAGAGGTCCTTGTAGAATTTCATAAATTCTTTAACAACCTCATCCTCTGACTTTGATTGGGAACCATCAGAGGTTTCAACAGCTGCAATATGATTCCTGCAAGACCTTCTCCTCATCATGGCATGAAAATACTTAGACCCCCTATCACTGTTCAAAAGGTATCTACACTTGGTCTGCTGGGAAAAGAAACTTCTCTCAGCCTCTGTCATTTTAAAAGCTTTCAGCTTCATGTCTGCCATCTTAACTTGAAGATCTCTATCAGTGTAGTTCTCATGCATCATGCAGCTCCCCTTGGAGTCTGGCCAGCTCTCTAGAAGCTTCTGAAGCCCTTACAGAAATATGACTAAAATGTCTCTCGTTAAGCTCCTTGAGATGACCTTTTAGCATTTTCATATTTCTGCAAAGCTTAAACATTTTGGTCCTCACCAGATTCCTACTCCAATTTTCCCTAACAGTCTCATCAAACTTTTAATGCTCAGCCCACATGTTAAAGAACTTGAAGGATCTTTTCCCACCCCTTTCGTCTTCAAACAGATAGACTAAACAAGGAGAGTGATCTGACAGGCATCCAACAGGAGGAAATCTTGCGTTAGCCTTGAACCCCTTCTAATACCAAGCACTGTTTACCATAGCCCTGTCCAGTTTACTCCAAATGTGATTGTTGGACCAGGTGAACATACAGCCAGAGTAAGTGATATCAGTTAAACCAGTTTCAGTACAACATTCCAAAGGATCTCTAAGCTCATAGTCTGAGACAGGCACACCATTTGCCTTTTCCTCAACTGTAAAAACATTGTTAAAATCCCCCAACACAAGCCAAAGACCATTGCACTTAATGCCAAAATTACAAAGGTTTTCCCAAAGGGGTCTTCTAGATACAATAGAATTTAAACCATAGACAAAACTTACAACGAAGCTATTAGAAGAAACTAAACAAATAACATTACAGTGTAAAAATTGAGAGCTAGAATCTATTATAGAAAAGCTGACCTTTGAGGGGTCCCAAAGGACCATAATTCTGCCTGCTCCATGAGATTGAAAGTTGTTGGCATGCTTCCACAGCTTGAACTTAGAGCCCATAATCCTATCCAACTTCACCTCATTTAGTTTAGTTTCCAAAATACCCATTATGTCAATCCTATTGTTCTTTATGAAGCTAAGGACCCCATTGTGCTTAAGGGGTTTATGAAAACCCCTGATGTTCCAACTTGCTATTCTCATTGTTAAGGGAGGCATCCCCTCCCTTCCCTTCTTTCTGACCTTCAGTCACTGAGCTTTTACTTTTCTTCTTCTTTGTGGTAGACTAAGCTCCCACCACTCCAGGAATCTCTTTCTCTTTCACTCTAGAAGGTAGACTCCCTTTCTGAAAATGATTGGGACCTTCAATTCTATGAATAGTCACAGACTTTTCAAACTGATCAGCACTGCATTCTGCCCCAACCCTTTTACTAGAAACTTGCTGGATCTCTTTGGAAGAAGGAGGGTTTTTGGATCCCTTAGACAACCCTTGGATTGCGTTACTAGGCTCTGCACAATGCCCCACTGTAGGAGGGGCTCCCTTTAGGGGAATACACTCTACACTCTGAGCTTCAAAGCCAGAATTATCCATAAGATTCACAGGTTCCTTCTTCTCAGAATCAATCTTTGTACTGAATTTATAAGAGTTCACTGAGTGCTCTAGCACTTTGCATTTGTTACAGAACCTTTGCAGGTTCTCATAGGACACTTTTTGCTCAAAAGATTTACCTCCAGGGAGGTTGATAGTAACAGAAAACTGTATTTCTTTGGCAACATCTATCTCCATTAGCAGTCTTGCAAAAGTGATCCTCTTTTTAGTTAGCGTTAACTTGTCAGCATAAAGGGGCTTACCAAGTTGGGACCCTATCTTACTTAGGATATTGACTGGCCAAAGTTCAAGGGGGAGACTCTGCAACTGAATCCAAACTAGGAGAGTACTAATCTCCTCATTGTCAAATTGGAAGAACTTGGGCATAGTTTTAAGTAATAAGGATCTACCATAGACTATGTAAGGTCCCTCTTGCATTACTTTCATGATAGTATCAGCATTATCAAACTTAAAAACAATCCAACCACTACCATGGAATTGAGATTGGACATTTATCTTCCAAGAATCGGTGATAGACTTCAAGGCTGCTTTGCCCGGGAATCGCCCTGCAAAGTATCCTACCAAAGAGTGGAGAAAGTCTACAAACACTTCATCCAACTCTTCCTCAGAGATATAGACTTCACCATTCACATTATCCATAACTGTGAGTTGTATGCCATTGCATGGCTTCCTGTTATCCGCAAATAGGCTAACCCAGGGGGCTTTTTTTCCTTCACCATCCTGGTTCACTTTAATGTTCTCTCTTGGTGCCATACGGACTGAACCCCTGAGGGGAAGGTGAGAACCAACATCCCTCTGCCTTGCCTCATTGTCTGAAGCTAACCCATCCGAGATCATCTTGTTGTTTGCTGTCTTCTTACTCACCAAGTCACTGTTCACCACTGAAGCCTTGTGAACAAGGCTTTGTGGCCGAAAGTTTTCCTTTTTCACTGTTCATTGAATCATTATCTGACCCCAACACCTCATTAATCACACCCTTTGCACTTTGAGGACCAGCCCTCAAGGCAGGAGGAATCTCCTTCAAGCTCTCCCTTGTCTTTTTACGAACTCTACTACTATTCACTACTATTTCAGAAAGAGAGCATTTTTCACTTTCAGAACAGCACTCTTCTATCTCCTATCTTAGGGAGTAGGAATCCTCATCCCCTAATGTGCAAGATAAGCTATCTGATTCTATGCAGACATCCCTAGCTTCAATCTTGCTCCCATCTACTGAAACCTTCTTTCGCGATTCCAACACTGTAGCATTTTTGTTTTTGAAATGATTCTGAACAAACTCAAAGTCTTTCAATTCTTGAACAGTTAGACAAGCTTTCTTGCTGTGTTTTTTCTTACCCATGACCCACGGTGGAAGAGAATAGAAGTGGAAAAAGAAGGAATGAGAGAGAAAGAGACGGACATCAAAGATAAGCTGCAATCTCCATTGCCGAGAGCTTCTCTCTCTAGACTTGCCCGACTGACTATGTACTCTACTTTTGTGGTAGGCAAAGTAAATGTGGACTGCAATGTAGCTTTTCAAGATATAATTGTACTTGAGAGAGTGATGACATAACTCAAGGTCAGTCTCCTCTTGTCTAAATCCTCGGTAAAATATGAGTCAACAAATCCGATAACACTGCCATTGGAGTTAACAATTATATCTAATCATAAACCAAACCATCATCTGAGCTGTTACTCAATTATTGAAGAATCCATTTAACTGTTTGTCAATGTTTGTTATCCAAATGGGCCATATAACGACTAAACGCACTAGTGACCTGTGCAATAACACGGAGGCATACAAACCACGACATATATCTAGCTACCCATTGCAATGGGATATGAAACTCGATCCATTTGCTCTTTTTGTTTCTCCAATTGTGTAATACACGTATTTGTAAAGTAAAGGTAAAAAAGTAATTTAATAAATATGACATGGAATTGAAATAAAATATATGTGAAAGGTTTATTAGTATTTGAATAAAGTAATTTAAAAAAAATATTCGTGAACAATATATAAGAAAAGGAAAGAGAAAAAAAAAAGAGTTTTCTTAAAAAAAAAAAAGGGACACATGGCAGCATGTGTTGCCAAGTGTAAATTTGAAGGCTTGAATGCATTCCAGCAAGCCAAAAACATGAAGGCTGCCAAAGATTTTTTAAAAATCTTGCCCTTATATATACCAAGTATAGGTAAATGTTAATTTATACATACCGCATTTTGTTTAGTTTTCTTTCAAATCATCTGTTTTCTTTAAACACTTAGGGACCCAAATAAATGTTGAAAAAGCAAAATTTTGAAGGGAGAATTTTATAGAGAGTCACGAGAAGCTATCCGAAAAACAAAAGGTAATAACGTAGTGTTTATTTTTGAAGTTTTAGCATTCATGAAATTTCCTGAAAGTCAAAGTGATAATTTTCAAAGGGTGTGGTTTATGAAGAATTGAAGAGTAAATTAGAAATTTAATATAAATATTATGTCAGGTGTTGACGATCAGCAACTGGGGAAAATTGTTGAGAGGAACGGGAACGGGAAAGGTAAAGAGGTGATCCACGGGTAGCTTTAAGTGTTACGTGGTAAGTTAGATTTACTTTAAGTAATCTAAGTAAAAATCAAATATCTAGTAATAATATTAAAATGAATTATTAGCTTTTGCTTGGTGGTAGATAAAAATTAAGTTGATATGTATGATATGAATATATAGATTTGTCTAACATTGAAACAGAAACTAAATTGCGTCTAAAGCATGGACCGTAAAAAGAATTTTCCAAAACAATTTTATCATTATAAAGAGCTAAGTCAATGTACATAATTCCCAGAGTAAAGTAGATATCTTGTTTCCATTTCTTATAATTTAATTAAGTCAGGATCTCAATTATGACATTACTATTGCTAGCAGCAAATGAAACTGATCAAGGAAAAATATAAGGCAATCATGTTAATGAATTTGGGTAGTAAAAACAACAGAATCCCAAGCTTATCATTACAAACTCCCATTTGTTTAAAGAATGTAATACACATTTAGGATTTTCTGTATGAAATTAACAACTGAATGCATACTAATTTTCGAAATGTCTAATACCTTTGGGTTGATAAGACACTCTAGACTAGTGTACTTTCAAACAACAGTTTCATGCTTTTCAATTATTAACACACCCAATACCCCATTTGGGTAGGCGATTGAATGTATTAATCTAGCCTTAAACAATATGAAATAATATTAAAAATTTAACGAACAAACCATAGTCAAATAATAGTTAATGCTTATCAATTATTAACACACACAATAACCCCCTTTGGGAAGGCAATTGAATATATTAATCTAGCCCCAAATGGTATGAAATAATATTAAAAATTTAACGAGCAGACTACTTTGGTGGCAACCATCCATTTCAACCCTTAAAATTATTTCAAACCAAGACTGTAATAACATATGCATGATTTAAATCATTACTTAAATTTAACGTTTATTGTTCTTATACAAGAATTTTGTTGATAATTAATTATGTTATAAAAAAGAACATATAACGGTAACATTATCAATAAATGTAACATATAACAGCAGCAAGTTTGAAATTTTATAAGAGAAACATTAACAACACTTAATGTGGGCTTGTTAAAAAAGGAGAGCATTAATACTTCATAACTTATTCCTTCTATTGTTACAACATTTAAGCTACTATTGTTACAACATTAGGAAAAAAACATTAATTGTTGCTCAATTATTTCAAGAAATAATAATAATAATAATAATAATAATAATAATAATAATATTATGAAACAGTAAAAATAAACCCATTAAATAGTTATATGATCTACTAATAGAGCATGTAAATGTAATAAGTAGTATAATGTCAACTCCTTTTCATAATCAAGTTACAATTTACTACCTCTAGTAGTTACCATTAATAATGAAAAAGCTGTTTGAGCTATGCTATAATCACGGGACAAACATGATCATTAATATCAGACTATTTGTAGGTCGGCCCCAGAAACTAGGAGGTCCTCCACACAACTGTTTTTTTAGGGCGGTCCTAAGGACAGTCGCCAACGCACATTTTTGTTACACGTGGACTTTATTAGTTTGAACAGAATAAAAAACTTATCATAACCGGTAACTTCATTTGAGAAAGAAATTGAAAAAAAAAAAATTAGAGATAGAAAAAAAAGCTGAAAGGTTAACCCTGTTATTCTCCTTATCCGAAATTTTTTTTTTTAAAAAAATAAGTTACTTCTCATTCCCCCGTCATCTCTTTCTCATAGATTCATAGTGCTGGGATGCTCACAAACAATCTCTTTCTCATAGATTCATAGTGCTGGGATGCTCACAAACAAAATGGACTCAATTCCTCTCTTTCTCATGAGATTTCTTCCATTACAATCTTTGACTTAGGTAAAAGATGCTTACAGTGATGAAGTAAATCACCACTATTCGCTTTTGGAATTTCGTTCCCACTGTGTGCCAAAAAGTTTAGATCTAAAGTTGTTATGCCGAGCCTTGATTTCTTGAGTGATAATTTTATTTTATTTTTTATATAATGGAAAGATGTAATTTTGATTGAATAATGCATGATTCAAATATTACTCTACAGTGGTTTAAATAAAAACAAATATTATGCAAATAATAGATTTAAACACATGTAAAGATTAGCTCTGATATCAATTGTTAATAATTCTAAGAATTTATTACATGCATTGTATTACTAATTTAATCTATTTAACATCACACACTTGATGTTTACGACATGTTGTTATTCCAGTTACACCACAGAGATCTCAACACACCAATATGTGCATGATCATCTAGCTAGGGTTCTTCTTCTCCTTACTCTCTTTGTTTAATACGACAGTTTTATGATGGAGAAAACTCACATAGGGTTAAGATAGGAGAGGGGACCTAGCTCATATTTATAATAAACTCAATGGCCCGCCCACCATAGCTCATTAAGTTTGTTAAGCCCACACCACTACCCAACCGCATTAAAATCAAATAGGTGTATCTGACCCACCCACAAGATCAAGTAGATATTAGGCCCACAAAGTCCATCTCAAGAACTCAAGCCAGTCTGTTTTATAAATACAAAGCCCTACAAACTAATGGAAGCTTATCAGTAATATTAGAACATTTTATATGTTCTAACATCTTAAGCAGCTCAAATTCCTATCAAACCCAAGCAATTTTTTAACTGACTCCACTAATCTGTTTAATT
The DNA here is from genome assembly GCA_023935145.1 of Bretschneidera sinensis. Lineage (NCBI taxonomy): Eukaryota > Viridiplantae > Streptophyta > Magnoliopsida > Brassicales > Akaniaceae > Bretschneidera > Bretschneidera sinensis. The sequence continues at coordinate 34,066,468 of CM043698.1, forward strand.
AACATATGCTTGGGATTTTTCTCAGTACACACCTTTCAACCAGAACTTCACATTTAGACGGAACAACTAGAATAAAATGAAATCGAATAGAGTTTGGTTATTTTATACAACCTGATGTTTTTCGTCAAGTGTATGACACTTTGACTGTCATGAAACACAATCACATTCTTTTGCTTAATCCCGAGATCTGAAACTAAATTCCTTACTCTGAGCCATAAAGCTTACTTTAGTCACTCGATGATTGTCATGTACTATACCTCTGTGATAGGCAAGGTAATTGTGGATTGTAATGTAGTTTTTCAAGATATAATTGTACTTGAGAGGGTGATGACATAATTCAAGGTCAATCTCCTTGTCTAAATCCTCATTAAAAGATGAGTCAACAAATTTGATAACACTTCCATTGGAGTTAACAATCCAATCATAGACCAAACCAATATCTGAAGTGCCACTTAAGTATTGAAGAATCCATTTAACCGCTTGTCAATGTTTGTTGTCCAATGGGTCATATAACGACTAAACACACTAACAATTTGTGCAATATTCATACGAATACAAACTACGACGTATATATCTAGCTACTCATTGCAATGGGATACGAAACTCGCTCCATTTGCTCTTTTTATTCTTCCGATTGTGATGATAGTTTAGCTTAAAGTTTGAGGTGTGATTCAAGAGGAGTAGCCATAACTTTGGCTTCTTGTAAATCAAATCGTTGAAATTAACATTTTATTAATGCAGTGCTTTTGTGACAAGCACAACCCGCCTACTTTATGATCTTTTTGAATTTTCATATCTCAAGGGTGAAAAGTTTTATTTAATTAGCATGAATTAATCTATGTTATAGGCATATGTTTGTTTAGGGATGGCAATTTTATCAGTAATTTTTTGGGCATTTGTAAAATCTAATTTTAATGGAGAGGGTTTGGAGATTATTTTTTTTCAATAGATCAAGAGAAGGTGAAAAATTAAAATACCTACAGGGTATGAAAACAAATACGAGAAGAATGGTATCCAATCAAATATTAGGATATTTTATATCCTAAATTCGTTTAATTTTGATGTAGATAAAATTCTGTTAAATGATTAACAAGTTTGTTTACTGAGCAGATTAAATAAATTGTTTATTTTGCAAGGAGGAACATACCAAACGGAGTCTTAAAATAAAGAATAAAGGTGTTATTGACAAACAAGCCTTAAGCAGCACATGGGATCAATCAAATCATAATTGTCTGACGTATTGCACAATTGATGGTGGCTAGGATCCATACACATGCATGTTTATTATGTAAAGTACAAAACCATCATAGAAACAAATGAAAGAAATTGATTATAATGTAAACAAGTGCAATTATGCTGGTAGTTAAAATGCACAGCCAGATGATGCAAGCAACGATAACTTGGGATGATGCAAGATATAAGTCTGCAATTAAAAAATGCGGCCAGTGAAGCTTTAAAGAAACAACGATCAAATCTGAAGCTTTAATGATGAACCAGAGGAGAAGACGTGGCATTGCAGAGGAGAATCAGAGGCAGGAGTGAAGTAGTGCATTAGTTGACTAGGTGGTCGATCAGCAGTGTACCAGTCGATTGAGTCCACTATCAAGGAAAACTAGTCGAGTAGTGAGTTGACTATCAAGAAGAAGTAGTCGATTAGTGAGTCGACTATCAGAAGAGAAGTAGTCAATCGGTGAATCGACCGGTAGTGGAACTAGTCGATCGGTGAGTCGACCAGTAAAAGTTTCAGTGTTTTATAAAGACCAGTCAGAAGATCCGATCTACTGAGGAGAACACCAGTCAGTCGACTGAAAATTATCGTTGGAGATCAGAAGATCTACAATAAATGAGATATCAGTCTGAAAAAGAAGATTTCATAGTTGCAATTTTTGGAGAGCTTGGCAGAAGCTATAAATCAGAGTTTGCTGAAAGGAGTTCAATATAAGAGCAAGAAGAAAGAATTCAGTCTCATTTTTACACAGAGTTTAAAGATTTAGTATTTACTACTTTAGTAGTGTTTAAATCAGTAGAGTGTAAAGGTGAGAGTTTGAGAGAGATTTCTTTTGTAAGGTTTTCTTACTACCCGTAAAGCAAGGCAATGTGTAAAGAGGTGCCTAGTACTCGAAAATCCAAGTTAGGTGTAATCGTTGAGATTAGTGGAACTCAATAGACTGAGAAGAAGGCCTATTGAAGAAGTGGACGCAAGTTCATCGCCGAACCACTATAAATCTCTGTGTCATTCTTTCTCTCTTTTTGTTAAATTTTTAATTGCTTAATTTTTGTGCAAATCATATTTTTTCAATCATCATATTTCCTAACAATTGGTATCAGAGCAGGTCTCCACAACAATTGACTAACTGTCAATGAGTTCCTAAAAAGATGTAGGCATACAGCTCAACGGGGTCCAATGATATTGATCAAGTCGTTAAGTTTAACTCTCCCATATTTGATGGGTCGAACTACCCCTTTTGGAAGAAAAGATGGATGGTATATATCAAGAGTGGACTAAAACTGCTGGAGAGTCATTAGCAAAGGACTATACAGACACACCAAGAAGATCAGTGAAGTAGAAATTGAGAAAGATAGAGATGAGTACACTGAGGCTGAGAAGAATCAAAGAGAAATCAACAACAAAGCCATGCACCTCATGTACTACGGGATTTACATGAACCAGTTCAACAGGATCAAATCCTACGAGACAACCCAAGAAATTTGGCTCAAGCTGGAAGTAGCTTTTGAATGTACAAATAATGTCAAATTAACTAAAATTACTATTATGATGTTTGCTTTTAATGGTTTCAGGATGAATCCAGGTGAAAGCATCCAAAAATTAACCTCTCGGTTCATCGAAATATTAAACGATCTGAGGGAGCTATTAAAGGAGATCCCTCGGTCTGATCAGGTGATCAAGATGATTAGATCTTTACCAAGGGAATGGCTAACCAAAGTTTTATCCATTAAAGAGCCGAAAAAATATACAATAATGACCCTGGAAGATCTCGTTGGCATCTTAATGACTCATGAGATCAACTTGAAGGTGCTGAAGAATGATGAAGACAAGCAAAGAAAAACAATAGCATTAAAAACTGTCAAGGATGAAGATAAAGAAATGTCTGACTTAGATGATCAAATAGAAATGCTCACAAGAAGGTTCAAAAGAAACCTAGAGCGACACAAAAGAGATTCAAAAGGTTAGTCATCAAGAAAAAAGAGAACGAATTTGCTATGAATGCGACCAGCCAGGTCACAAAAGATCGTATTGTCTAAAGCTGAAAAGATCAAATAGAAAAGGACTAGTAACAACCTGGAGTAATGGTGAGTCTGATGATTCAGATCTCGAAAGGCAAGTCGTAAACCTCTACCTTTTTGTCTTAGATGACAACAACTGTTTACCAAACGAGGGATATGAGACAATTAAATCGGGTAAAGGTTGAGTGTTCAAATTTTTAATCAATTTAATTGAACATTTAATTTTTGTTTTGTCTGCATATTTTTATGCCCCACGAGTTTAGAGGAGTTTGATTTAATCATTTATCATTCTTATTATTGCATTCGTTTAGGGGGAGTTTCAAAGACCAACCTTTTTGATTTTAGACAAAAAGGGAGAGAAATTTAATGATTTGTTTAAAGGTTTTGTCAACATAAAAAAAAGGAGAGATTGTTAGGATATTTTATATCATAAAATCGTTTAATTTTGATGTAGATAAAACCTATGTTAAATTATTACCAAATTTTTTTACTGTGCAAGATTAAAGGAGGAACAAACCAAACAAAGTCTTAAAATAAAGAATAAAGGTGTTATTGCTAAACAAGCCTTAACCAGTACATGGGATCAATCAAATCATAATTGTTTGATGTATTGCACAATTGCAACAATTGATGGTGGCTGGGATCCATACACATGTTTATTATGAAAAATACAAAACCATCATGGAAACAAATGAAAGAAATTGTTTATTATGTAAACAAATGCAATTATGCTAGTGGTTTAAATGCACAACCAGATGATGCAAAAAACCATGACTTGGGATGGTGCAAGATATAAGTCTGCAATTAAAAAACATGGCTAGTGAAGCTTTAAAGAAGAAATGATCAAATCTGAAGCTTTAATGATAAACCAGAGGAGAAGACGTGGCATTGCAGAGGAGAATCAGAGGCATGAGTGAAGTAGTGCACTTGTTGTAAATATTCATACATAATATGTTGTATATATTATTTTAGTTGGGATTTTAATAATGTAACTCCCCTGTTGAGGGTTGAGAATTTATGTATGTATATATTTTCAATCGATGTATGTTTTTATATTGTTGCATAAATGTGTCATGCTGGGATTTCAAAACGTGACGACACCTTCTCGGTGGTGGCCAACCTGGGATGGGTCGTTACAATTTTGGTATTAGAGCATTAGGTTTTATGATTCTGTAGACTGCATAAAAATTTAAAAAAGTGGAAGATTTAAATAAACTACATGTTAATGCAAAGTTTGAGGATGACACGTGGACGTGCTAGAGCTAGAGGTAGAGTTCTGAATCAGAGAGGACATGGTAGACACCCAAAATTTAGAAGAGCTAAATCAGAGGGGGAGGTCAAGTCTATGGTTCATGCAAGGAAACAGGTTGCTAATACAGCTGGTACTAGTAGAGGTGGGAAAGAATCTGATATTAAGAGGGATGAGTTGAGAGAAGTTCTTGATCGTGCTATAGATAATGAATGCAGCAGAAGAAATGGCTGATAATTTACAGAGGAGATTAAAGGAAAGGGATAGAATAGAACCTGATGTGGTAAGACAAAAAGCTTATGAGGGAGAGAGTGTGTTTGCACAAGAGATGCAAGGGGATTGTTTTGTGAGATTTATTAAATTTAAACCCCAGTGTTTTAGAGGATATGTAAATCCTATTGAAGCTGAGTAGTGGATTAAAAATGTTGAGAAATATTTTGAAATTTTACTACTGACAAATAAGCTGAAGCTTGTTTTTCCTTCATTTAAGCTGGAATGTGAGGCTTCTCAATAGTGGGAGAATATTCTGCTTAGATTGAGTACACAGGTAGATCAACCCTTAACTTGGAGTATGTTTAAGGATGTGTTCTTTGCGAAGTATTTTTCGGATATGTTTCGAGCACAACAGGAGAGAGATTTTATTCATTTAAGGTAGAATACTTTATATATGGCTGAGTATGATAGTAGATTTATAGCCCTGTCGAGGTTTTTACCTAAATTAATAAATACGGAGGAGAGGAAATGTAAGATATTTTTAGACGGGTTATAATATGAAATTCGAACTAAACTCTTTTAATGGGTATTAGGAATTATGCTATAATGGTGGATAAAGTATTACAGATTGAGAAGGATATGATGGAGTTTAGAGGTAGGAAGGATTAGCTGAAGAGGTCTAGATTTGAAGGACCTAGAGGTGGTAGTAGTATGAGTGTGCAGGGTGGGAGACCACCTTAGAGGGGGTATTCCTTATCACAAGGAATTGTAATACAGAGTTAGAGGCAAACAGGATCTATTGCTTCTGTAGCTCAGAATAATATTTGTGGGACCCCTAAATTTAGGAGACAGACTATGAGAACTAGAAGTTATGGTAGAGGAGTAAGTATGCCACCAAAGGGAAGTTGTAATCTGATATATGATCGAGAGACAAGAGTTTGTTATAGATATAATCAGACAAGGCATTTATCTCGGAATTGTCCTACTCTAATATGCTTTGTATGTGGTGAGGGATGACATATTAGTGTAGATTATCCAGTGGAGAAATCTGTTGAGATAAGTGCTAAAGGTGTTGGGAGAAAATAGGTGGAGAGATGTGGTGGATCAGAGAGTATGCGGGGCAAAGACAGAGGTTCAGTAGCTAAGAGTTGACATAGTGGTTAGTTACAGCCTAGGGATAGCAGAGTCTATGCATTGGCCCAACAGGATTCACAAGCCACTCCTAATATTGTTATGGGTATGGTATATATTCTTGATAGACCTGCTAGATTATTGATTGATCCTAGTACAAGACATTCTTTTGCATCTAGTGTGTATATGAAATCTATTGATGCTTGTGTTAGGCTTTTGATGCATACTGTTATTGTTGAGGTTCCTACTGGGGATAGGGTTATTATCAGGACAATTTATCAAGGTTGTGTGATTAGTATGGCTAATAGAGAATTTGAAGTTGATTTGTTGCCTTTAGATATGATAGATTTTGATTTAATTATGGAGATGAATTGGTTATCTGCATATCATGCTTGGGTAGATTGTTTCAGGAAGAATGTGATTTTCAGGATACCGAGACAAGAGGAGTTTAATTTTCAGAGAGAACGTAAGATACTTGCCAACTGTCTTATTTCTGCCATGACTGCTACTAGATGGTTGAAGAAGGGTTGTGAGGGGTATTTGGCGTATGTTGTGGATTCTAGAAAAGAGATTAGGAAGTTAGAAGAAATCTTAGTAGTGAAAGATTTTTCTGATGTGTTTATTAAGAAGTTGTCTGGGTTGCCTCCCAACAGAGAGATTGAGTTTTCTATTGAGGTGATTCTGGGATCAGCATTCATATCTATAGCACCTTATAGAATGGCACCAGCTGAGTTAAGAGAATTGAAAGTTCAACTTCAAGAGTTGCTAGATAAAAAATTTATTCAACCTAGTATATCACATTGGAGAGCCCCTATGTTGTTTGTAAAGAAGATGGAACGATGATGTTATATATTGATAGACAGTTGAATAAGATCACCATCAAGAATAAATATCATTTGCCTATGATAGATGATTTATTCGAGCAGTTACATGGGGCTAGGGTGTTTTCTAAAGTAGACCTAAGATTGGGTTATCATCAGTTGAGGATAAAGGAGGGGGACATACTTAAGACTGTTTTTAGGACACGTTATAGCCATCATGAGTTCCTTGTGATGCCATTTGGGTTAACTAATTCTCCTGCAACATTTATGGATCTAATGAATCAAGTGTTTAAACCATTTTTGGATAGATTTGTGATTGTATTTATTAATGATATTCTGGTAAATTCCAAGAATGAAGAGGAGCATGGTCAACATTTAGAGATAGTGTTAGAAATTCTAAGGAGAGAGAAATTGTATGGAAAGCTCTTTAAGTGTGAGTTTTAGTTGAGTGAAATATCTTTCTTAGGGCATGTTGTGTTAAGAGATGGTATAACAGTTGACCCAAAAAAAGTAGAGGCAGTTTTGAATTGGGAAAGACCCACTAGTGTGACTGAATTTAGAAGTTTTTTGGGGTTGGCTGGTTATTATAGGAGGTTTATTCAGGATTTTTCTATTATTGCTGGACCATTGACCAGATTGAATAGGAAGAAAGTGAAGTTTATGTGGTCAGAAAAATGTAAGAATAGTTTCCAACTATTGAAAGAAAAATTGACTACTGCTCCGGTATTAGTGATTCCTTCTGATGATGAAAGATTTGTGGTACATAATGATACATCGCATCAGGGGTTGGGATGTGTGTTGATGCAACATGGGAGAGTTATAGCCTATGCTTCTAGGCAATTGAAGAACCATGAGAGAAATTACCTGACCCATGATTTAGAATTGTCTGCCATAGTTTTTGCTTTGAAGATTTAGAAACATCATCTGTATGGAGCCACTTGTGAAATTTTTACTGATAATAAAGTTTGACGCATTTACTTACCCAGAAATAGTTGAATTTGAGGTAGAGGAGATGGATAGAATTGATTAGTGACTATGACTGTACAACTTATTATCATCAAGGAAAGGTTAATATAGTAGCTGATGCATTGGGTAGAAGGTCTACAGGGAGATTAGCTACTATTGAGAGTCATGATATTAGCTTGATGATAGAATTAAAAAAAAATGAGAATGCAATTAAGTATCAATGATAGAGGAGTATTGATGGCAAATATGGTGGTACAATATTCTATTATTGATCGTTTGTTACAGATGCAGAGTAGAGATGAAGAGATAGAGAAGATCAAATAGGAAGTATTGAGTGGGAAGCCGACTGAGTTTAGAATTAGAGAAGATGGTATGATGGTATTGGGACATAGAGTTTGTGTTCCCAATGATGTTGAAATAATAAATGAGATACTAAGAGAGGCTCATGATTCTGTGTATTCTATGCACCCAGGTAATAGTAAGACGTACAGGGGGTTAAGACAAAATTATTGGTGGTCAGGGATGAAGAAGAATGTAGCTGAGTACATTTCTAGATATTTGATTTGTCAACAAGTGAAATATGATAATAGACATCCGGTAGGTTTATTACAATTGCTTCTAGTACCTGAATGGCCATGGGAGAATGTGAGCATGGATTTTGTTTCTGGTTTTCCCCGTACCCAAAGAGGTCATGATGTTGTATGGATTATAGTAGATATACTTTCTAAGTCTTCGCATTTTCTTCCTATTAAAACTACCTGGAGTCCTGAAAAGTTGGCTAATTTGTATATAACGGAAATTATGAGATTACATGGAGTACCTTTAAGCATTGTATCAGATAAGGATTCTAGATTCACTTCTAGATTTTGGAGGGGTTTTCAAAAAGATATGGTACGTAATTGTAGTTTAGTATATCTTTTCATCCTCAAACTGATGGGCAGACATAAAGAATCATCAAAATACTAGAAGATATGCTGAGGGCAAGTGTATTGAGTTTTTCAGTGAGCTAGGATGCTTATTTACCTTTGATCGAGTTTGCATACAATAATCAGTATCAAACTAGTATTAGGATGACACCATTTGAGGCTTTATATGGTAGAAGGTGCAGAACTCCAGTATATTGGGAAGAAGTTAGAGAAAGAAAGGTACTTGGTCCATAATGATAGATTTGACTACTGAGAGGATCAAGCTGATTAGAGAGAACCTTAGAGCAACACAGAACAGACAGAAGGGATATGCTGATAATAAAAGAGGAAAGACAACCTCTTGAGTTTCAGGTTGGTAATTGGGTGTTTTTGAAGATATCTGCGTGGAAGAGTGTATTGAGATTTAAAAATAAATAAAAGTTGAGTCCGAGATTTGTGGGGCCATATGAGGTAATTGAAAGAGTTGGATCAGTAGCATATATATTGGATTTATCTCCATATTTAAAGCAATTTCACAATGTGTTTCATGTTTCACTATTGAGAAAGTGTTTATATGATGAATCCCATAGTATTCCGAGTCAGGCTGTAGAACTTTAGGAAGATTTGACCTTTATACAAGTACCAGTCATAATTCTAGACAGAAAGGAACAAGTCTTGCATAATAAAGTTATTCCTTTAGTTCAAGTATAATGGCAAAACAAAGATGTTGAATAAATTACTTGGGAGTATGAGGCAAGAATGATAAAAGAGTACCCCCAGCTTTTTCATGAGTTAGGTAAGAAAATTCCGGGGATGAAATTTTTATAAAGTGGATAGAATTATAATACTCGTGTTCTTAAAGTAAGGGTAAAGAAGTAATTTGATAGATATTATATGGAATTAAATAATACACACATGAAAGATTTACTATTGATTTGGGAATTTTATTAGAAAGAGTTGGAAGAACTGAAATTATTAAATTGGAAGTTTGAAATTAAATAATATTGAACAAAAAAATTATGAAATAGAGTTAAGAAAAATATTTGAATTTTTTTTTTGGAAGAAAATATAATTTTCTATAATTTTTGGAAGAAAGAAAATGTGAAAATTCGAATTTTTAAGAAGAAATGAAAGAATCGTAATTAAGCAGTGGCAAATTCATAAAATTTAAATGAATAGGCAGGGTAGCAAAAATGTAAATAAGCTGTCACATAAAAAAAGATAGACACCTGGACGCTTAGTGGACAGATGTAGTCTACACAATATGAGATGTCATGGTAAGTATGCATGTAAGACAACTAAGTAAAAATGTGAAGATTAATCACAAGTTATGGGCCGGTTTGTTGTATAAAAATGAAGTTTTGTTTTTGTTTTGTTATGTTAAAAAATTAGTTTACAAATTTCTTTCTCACTCTAAAATTATATTCTCTTTTAAATTACTCTCTTTTTTTAAACACATGGGAATTGAAAGAAATATTGAAATATCGAATTTTTGAAAAAGTTTATAGGAAAATTTTAAAGAAATTCGAGGGAAGCTTTAAGAAAAAAAAAAAGTTATGATGTGAATTTTATTTTTTGAAATTATGCATAAGTGAAATTACCCGGAATTTGATGTAGAGATTTAAAGGTATGAATTATGGAAGAATTGAAGAATAAATTAAATTTTTTAATATAAATATTATGTTAAGTGTTGACGATCAACAATTGGGTGAAATTACTGAAAGGAGCAAGAAAGGCAAGGAGGTGATCCACGGGTAGCTTTAAGTGCTACGTGGTGAGTTAGATTTATTTGTACTAATCAAGACCAATAAAAATATGAATTTATGACATTTGAATAAATGGTTGAATTATAATGATTTAATAACTTATTTTCCGTTAAGTATGATAATTGATTGAATTATTGATATGAATTAAATAGTATGTTGAATATTAATTATATAAGAATTTATATTTTAAAAATGATGGATTGATGAAAAATATGTTGAGAAGTTATATGAAATTTCTGAAAATATTATTGAAAAATTGAGATGATATATAAGGGAACAATTTAATAAATATAATAAAAATAAAAATTTTGAGAAAGAGCTAGATAGATGAATTGAATGCTTTGATGTATGCTTGCCTACATATTATTGCTCATATGCATAAAAGGAAAGATTAGGAATGCAACTGGTCTAGCTGAGAAGACCAGGAACGTAGCTGGTCTGGCTGAAACATATCGACATGTGGATAATATGAAATGATCTGATGAGAAAGAAAGAAAGAAAATTTAAATTCATGTATCATATTTCTTTTCAATATTTATTATTAATGCCTAAATACTAAAGAATCAGTTTTGAGTATTAAATGATTGATAGATAAGTCTTATAATGAGACAATTTTAATGATAGATAACTAGAAATGATGACATAATAAAGAATTATATTATTGATTGTTTATATGATGTGAACTTTATGATGATATTAAATTAAAAATATTAAATTGATAAAATATATGAGATATATGTATTGAAAGATGACAGTCTGATAATTTATTTATTAAGAGAAATTGATAAATGATTGAATTAGAATGTGAGAAGAGATAGATAGTTAATTATGCTGATTTAACTATGAATGTATATAACTAGAAGTATACAAATTGAGTACTTCTAGTAAATTTAATCCACTGAGCTTGTGAAGCTTACTCCTCATTGTTAAATAATTTCAGGTAGCGGACATGACAGATAGATTTGTGAGCTGAGATTCAGATTGAATTATTATCTGTAAGTCTCGTGGTCCACATTCTCAGAAAAATGAAATTTTTTTTGTAAATATTTATGCATAATATGTTGTATATATTGTTTTAGTTGAGATTTTAATAATGTAACTCCCTTATTGAGGATTAAGGATTTATGTATGTATATATTTTCAATCGATGTATGTTTTATATTGTTGCATATATGTGTTGTGCAGGGATTTCAAAACGTGACGACTTCGTCTCAGGGGTGGCCAACTCGGGATGGGTCGTTACGCTAGTCGATCAGTAGTGTACAAGTCGATTGAGTCGACTACCAAGGAGAACTAGTCGACTAGTGAGTCGACTACCAAGAATAATGTAATATCCGTATTTTAAAAAGTTGGGTAAGTGTATATTTTTATCAATATGACAAAGAGTTAAATCCCAGAAGGCTGAATGAGATTGGAAGGAGACAAAGGTTGAAAAGTAAAAAAAAAAAAAAAAAATCAAAAGTCAAATGTGAACAGTGAATTCGTGGGCTGCCAACCGAGTGAGTGTTTTCAAAAGACAATTATTGTGTTTTTTTTATTATTTCATTTTGTAGCTTAGTGTGGAAGTGGAGAGAAAGTGTAATTATTATGTTTCTTCGTCATCATTCTTTTTTGGCAATTATCATGCCACCTCCCACTCTCCCAATCATGGAAATCAATATGAGAGGGACTACTGAAGTTTTCAGCCCCAAGCTCTCCTCTATAAATATGTACAATAGGTTCAAGCAGAGTACGCGAAGAATTTTGGTTAGCTTCATGTAATTATTCAGTCTTTCTCAAAACGCTTGGGAATTTAAAGAAAAGTAGAAGGAACAAGATTTTGAGAGTATTTTCGAAAATATTTCGGGAAGCTATCAAAATAGTAGAAGGTAATAAGGTAATGTTATTTTATCATTTATGAAAGTTTCAGGAGGTTAAAATAGAAAATTTTCAAACTGTGTAGTTTATGGAGAAAAGAAGAAATAATAAGAAATTTAAATTCCAATATTATGTCAGGTGTTGGTAGTCAACAATCAGGAGAAAATTCGAGGAAGATCGGGAAAGGCAAAGAGGTGGCCCACGAGTAGCTTTAAAGTGCTACGTGGTGAGTTGGATTTACTCTTAGTAGTCTAAATGAAAAATCAATTATTTCGTGACAATATTAAGTTTAATTATTTAAGTATGCTTGGGTGATCGATGAAAAAGTGATTTATGTGAATGATAGAAAATTTGGCCTTGTAGAAATATTTCTTGGTGAGAAGTAATATTTTTGAAAATTATAAGTTTATTTGAGGATAAAAAGCAATTAATAAATTATTGATGAGACATACCGATATTTTAACACGAATTAGGACGAGATGAATTTTAGTGGATCTTGCTAAATTTTTATGGATGATTTAAGATAAATTTTAGTGGAATTTGACAATTTGGATGGACAATTTAAGATGAAATTTAGAGGATCTGGTCAGACTTTAATGGATTATTTGATGTGATTTAGGGGGAGAAGAATCTTGTGGAAATTTTATAATTTGATAAAAATCTGGATGATTGGAAGTTAAATTTTAAAGAAACTTTGTTAGATAAAATTTGTGGATAATTAGGATAGTCAAATTAAGTGGTTGAAATCTTTATATTGTTTTTATATTTCTGTTTGTATTACTGTTTCATATCATTGTTCATGCACATATGCATTAAATAATATAACCAAAAGAACCGGGAAGGCAACCGGTCTAATGAAATAACCGTGACAGCCGGTATATGCTGGGATGAAAAATAAAAACCGTGACAGCCGGTATATGCTGGGATAAAAAGTGAAAACCGTGACAGTCGGTATATGCTGGGATGAAAAGTGAAAACCGTGACAGCCGGTATATGCTGGAATTAACCGGGAAAGCAGCCGGTCTGATGAGAATAAAAGAACCGGGAGGGCAGCCGGTCTAAGATAATAATAACCTGTCGACAGGTGGGAAGACGTTCCCATCATAATTATTCATGAATTTGCATCTGTTTTAATTATCGTTGCATTATTTGAAATGCTGAGATGTGGTATATTATTTGTGAATTAAATTATAGATGGCTGGGTCTCATAAAAAAAAAAGGGCAGTTGTAATGATGAGATTTTCGAGATGCTGAGATGTGATACTTTTTGTGAATTTAATTATAGAAGGTTGAGTTTCATATAAAAAGACAGTGATAAGACTTATCTAAATGATGGACTTTTTGATATGAACCTCATTACGAGGTAATTAGGAAATAATTGATAGTGTTAAGGTGAACCAATGATTGAGAAGAAGAAATTGATAGTAGAAAGTTGTCATCAGGTTATGCGAAAAATAATTTTTAATATTATAGGATTATTGATGGAATTTGGAATACTTTTAGTAAATTTAATTCGCTGAGCTTGTGAAGCTCACTCCTCACTGTTCAATAATTTCAGGTAGCAGTCAAGATAAATAGTCTGGTGGGTTGAGAATCAGTCGAGATCTTTTCTGTAAGCCAAGTACGTGTTAATATCCTCAGATAATCGAGTTAAAGACTTGTAAAAATTTTATTGTAAATATTTATGCATTTATGTATTTTATGTTTAAGTGAATATCAGACTTGTTTACCTCTCCTGTTAAAAAAAAAAAAAAATCTGGTAGTACTATATTTATTGTTGCATATATGTGTCGCGCTTGGATTTTCAAAATGTGATGACACCGTCCAGGGGTGGCCAACCTGGGATGGGTCATTACAATTTTGGTATCAGAGCATTAGGTTTTAAGATTCTGTAGACTGCATGAGAACCTAAAAAGTGGAAGATCTAAATAAATAATATTCTTAAATGCAGAGTCTGAGGATGACACGTGGTCGTGCGAGAACTAGAGGTAGAGTTCAAAATCAGAGGGGACGTGGTAGACCCCCAATTTTTAGGAGGACTGAAGTAGAGGAAGAAGTTGAGTCGGTGGTTTCCGCAAGGGAACATGGTGATAGTGCAGCTGGTACGAGTAGAGCTGGTGAAGTATCTAAAAGTAGAAATGATGAATTGTAAGATGCTCTTAACCGTGCTTTAGAGAGAATAAATGCAGCCGAAGAACGGGCTGCTAATTTGCAAAGAATATTAGAGGAAAGGAATGGAAGAGAACCAGAGGTAGTGAGGCAAGAGGTTCCTGATGGAGGGGTATTTGTAAATGAAATGCAAAGGGATTGTTTTGTGAGCTTTCTTAAGTTTAAACCTCAGTCATTTAAAGGATCTGTAAATCCGGTGGAAGCTGAACAGTGGATTGAGCATGTGGAAAAATATTTTGAGGTCTTACCGGTGTCTGATAAACAGAAGGTTGCCTTTGCTTCGTTTATGTTGGAGGGTGAGGCTTCTCAATGGTGGAAGGATATTTTGCCCAGAATGAGTACACGAATAGATCAACCTTTGACTTGGAATAAATTTAAGGATGAATTCTTTGCAAAGTATTTTCCAGATTCTTTTCGGGCACAACAAGAAAGAGAATTTATCCACCTAAAACAGGGAAATTTATCGGTGGTTGAATATGATAGTAAATTTGTAGCCCTATCAAGATTTGTACCCGAGTTCGTGAATACGGAGGAAAGAAAATGCAAGAGATTTTTAGGCGGATTACACTATGAAATTCGTTTTAAACTCTCTTACATGGGCATAGGAAATTATGCTGTACTGGTAGATAAAGCATTGCAGATTGAGAGAGATTTAATAGAGTTTAAAGGTAGGAGGGATTGGTTGAAGAGAACTAGATTTGAGGGATCTAGAGGTGGTAGCAGTATGGCTGTACAGGGTGGGAGACCACCCCAGAGGGGGCGTTTTTTGTCACAAGGAACGGTAGGGCAGACTCAGAGGCAAGCAAGATCTGTTACTTCAGTAGCTCAGAGTAATACCAGTGGGACCCCTCGATTTGGGAGACAGGCTATGGGGATTGGGAGTTATGGTAGAGGAATGAATATGCCACCAAGGGGAAGTGAAAATCTGATTTATGATCAGGAGTCAAGGGTTTGCTTTAAATGTAATCAGATGGGGCATTTATCTCGGAACTGCCCTACACAGATATGCTTTGTATGTGGTGAGGGAGGACATGTTGCTGCAGATTGTCCAGCGGGGAAGTCAGTTGAAGCAAGCATTGGAAGTGTCGGGAGAAGACCGATGGAGAGAGGCAGCGGATCAGGAAGTGTTCGGGGTAGAGGTCGAGGATCTGTAGCAGAGCGAGGACGTGGCAGTCAGATTTATTCCAGAGATGGCAGAGTCTGTGCATTGACCCAGCAGGATGCACAAGCCACTCCTGATGTTGTTATGGGTATGATATCTATCCTTGGTAGGGCTGCTAGATTATTGATTGATCCTGGTGCAACCCATTCTTTTGCGTCTAGTAGTTATATGAAGTCTATTGATGTCAGTGCTAGTCCTTTGATGCATGCCATTATTGTTGAGGTTCCTACTGGAGATAGGGTTATTATCAGAACAATTTATCAAAGTTGTGTGATTAATATTGCTGACCGAGAATTTGAGGTTGATTTATTGCCTTTAGATATGACAGATTTTGATGTGATTCTAGGGATGAATTAGCTATCTGCATGTCATGCATGGGTAGATTGTTTTAAGAAAAATGTGGTGTTCAGGATACCCGGGCAGGAGGAGTTTAATTTTCAGGGAGAACGTAAAATACTTGTTAACTGTCTGATTTCTGCCTTAACTGCTAGTAAATGGTTGAGGAAGGGTTGTGAGGGGTATTTAGCATATGTGGTGGATTCTAGCAAAGAGGGTAGACAGTTAGAAGAAATCTCTGTGGTAAAAGATTTTTCTGATGTATTCCCTGAAGAGTTGTCTGGATTGCCTTCCAATAGGGAGATCGAATTTTCTATTGAAGTGATTCCAGGATCAGCATCTATATCCATAGCACCCTATAGAATGGCACCAGCTGAATTGAGAGAGTTGAAAGTTCAGCTTCAGGAGTTGCTAGATAAACAGTTTATCCAACCTAATACATCACCCTGGGGAGCCCCTGTGTTATTTGTCAAGAAGAAGGATGGGACATTGAGGTTGTGTATTGATTATAGACAAATAAATAAGATCACAATAAAAAATAGATATCCTTTACCCATGATAGATGACCTATTCGAGCAATTACAAGGAGCTAGAGTGTTCTCTAAGATAGACTTGAGGTCGGGATATCATCAATTGAGGATAAAAGAGGGGGACGTACCTAAAACTGCTTTTAGGACACGTTATGGTCATTATGAGTTCTTAGTGATGCCTTTTGGGTTGACCAATGCTCCTGTGGCATTTATGGATCTTATGAACCGGGTGTTTAAACCATTCTTGGACAGATTTGTAATTGTGTTTATTGATGATATTTTAATATATTCTAAGAATGAAGATGAGCATATGCGACATTTGGAGATAGTGTTGGAGATTCTGAGGAAGGAGAAATTATATGCGAAATTTTCTAAATGTGAGTTTTGGTTGAATGAAATATCCTTCTTGGGGCATGTTGTGTCGGGAAAGGGAATAGCAGTTGACCCACAATAAGTAGAAGCAGTGTTGACTTGGGAGAGACCCACGAATGTAACTGAAATTAGAAGCTTTTTGGGATTGGCTGGTTATTATAGGAGATTTATTCAAAATTTTTCTATGATTGCTAGACCTTTGACTAAATTGACCAGGAAAGATGAAAAGTTTAAGTGGTCAGAGGAGTGTGAGAGAAGTTTTCAACTGTTGAAAGAAAAACTGACTACTGCCCCAGTATTAGTGCTTCCATCTGGTGATGAAGGATTTGTGGTCTATAGTGATGCGTCGCATCAGGGGTTGGGATGTGTGTTGATGCAACATGGGAAAGTTATAGCTTATGCATCTAGGCAACTGAAGAATCATGAGAGAAATTACCCGACCCATGATTTAGAATTGGCTGCCATAGTCTTTGCTTTGAAGATTTGGAGACACCATTTATATGGAGCCAAGTGTGAAATTTTTACTGATCATAAAAGTTTGACGCATTTACCAACCCAGAAGGAGTTGAATTTAAGGCAGAGGAGGTGGATGAAATTAATTTGTGATTATGATTGTACAATTCATTATCATCCAGGAAAGGCTAATGTAGTAGCAGATGCATTGAGTAGAAAAGCTACAGGGAGATTAGCTGCTTTTGGGAGTCATGATACTAGCTTGATGATAGAATTAAGAGAAATGAGGATGCAATTGAGTGTCAATGATAAAGGAGCATTGATGGCAAATATGGTAGTTCAATCTCCTATTACTGATCGTTTATTACAGCTACAGAGTAAAGATGAGGGAATAGAGAAAATCAGGCAGGAAGTGTTGAGCGGGAGGCCGATCGAGTTCAGAATCAGAGATGATGGTATGGTAGTATCGGGACAAAGAATTTGTGTACCCAATGATGAAGAGACGAGAAAAGAAATACTAAAGGAGGCTCATGATTCGATATATTCCATGCACCCGGGAAATAATAAGATGTACAGGGGACTAAAACAGAATTATTGGTGGTCAGGGATGAAGAGGGATGTAGCAGAATACATTGCTAAATGTTTGACTTGTCAACAGGTAAAATCTGAGAATAGGCATCCAGCAGGTTTATTACAACCTCTTCCGATACCTGAGTGGCCATGAGAAAATGTAAGTATGGATTTTGTCTCTGGTTTTCCCCGTACCCAGAGAGGGTATGATGCTGTGTGGGTTATAGTGGATAGACTTTCTAAATCTTCACATTTTCTTCCTATTAAAACTACCTGGAGTCCAGAAAAGTTGGCTGAGTTGTATGTGGCAGAGATAGTGAAATTACATGGAGTGCCCTTGACTATTGTGTCTGATAGAGATTCTAGATTTACTTCTAGATTTTGGAAGGGTTTTCAAGAAGCTATGGGTACGCAATTACAGTTTAGTACAGCTTTTCACCCACAAACAGATGGACAGACAGAGAGAATCATCAGAATACTAGAAGATATGCTGAGGGCAAGTGTATTGAGCTTCTCAGTAAGCTGGGATGCTTACTTGCCTTTGATAGAGTTTGCATATAATAATCAGTATCAAACTAGTATTGGGATGGCACCCTTTGAAGCTTTGTATGGAAGGAGGTGTAGAACTCCAGTATGCTGGGAAGAAGTTGGAGAGAGAAAGATATATGGCCCAGAAATGATAGACTTGACTACTGAAAGAATCAAACTGGTTAGGGAGAATCTCAAAGCAGCTCAGAGCAGACAGAAAGGATATGCTGACAAAAGAAGACGACCTCTTGAATTCCAAGTTGGTGATTGGGTATTCTTGAA
The DNA here is from genome assembly GCA_023935145.1 of Bretschneidera sinensis. NCBI lineage: Eukaryota > Viridiplantae > Streptophyta > Magnoliopsida > Brassicales > Akaniaceae > Bretschneidera > Bretschneidera sinensis. The sequence goes on from CM043698.1 coordinate 34,085,024, forward strand.
GATATCTCCGTGGAAGGGAGTGTTGAGATTTAAGAAGAAGGGAAAGTTGAGCCCGAGATTTATGGGGCCCTATAAGGTGATCGAAAGAATTGGACCCGTAGCATATCGTTTGAATTTGCCTCTGGAATTAAGACAATTACATAATGTTTTTCATGTGTCACTACTGAGGAAGTACTTGCACGATGAGTCCCATGATATCACGAATCAAGCGATAGAAATTCAGAAGGACTTGACTATTATGCTAGCCCCAGTCAGAATCCTAGACAGAAAAGAGCAAGTCTTACGCAATAAAGTTATTCCTTTTATTCAAGTATTATGGCGCAATAAATATGTTGAAGAAGTCACGTGGGAACATGAAGCAATAATGAGGAAGGATTATCCCCAACTCTTTACTTGATTTCAACAAGGAAATTTCGGGGACGAAATTTTTTTAAGGTGGGTAGAATTGTAATATCCGTATTTTAAAAAGTTGGGTAAGTGTATATTTTTATCAATATGACAAAGAATTAAATCCCAGAAGGCTTAATGAGATTGGAAGGAGACAAAGGTTGAAAAGTAAAAAAAAAAAAAAAAAAATCAAAAGTCAAATGTGAACAGTGAATTTGTGGGCTGCCAACCGAGTGAGTGTTTTCAAAAGACAATTATTGTGTTTTTTTTTATTATTTCATTTTGTAGCTTAGTGTGGAAGTGGAGAGAAAGTGTAATTATTATGTTTCTTAGTCATCATTCTTTTTTGGCAATTATCATGCCACCTCCCACTCTCCCAATCATAGAAATCAATATGAGAGGGGCTGCTGAAGTTTTCAGCCCCAAGCTCTCCTCTATAAATATGTACAATAGGTTCAAGCAGAGTACGCGAAGAATTTTGGTTAGCTTCATGTAATTATTCAGTCTTTCTCAAAACACTTGGGAATTTAAAGAAAAGTGGAAGGAACAAGATTTTGAGAGTATTTTCGAAAATATTTCGGGAAGCTATCAAAATAGTAGAAGGTAATAAGGTAATGTTATTTTATCATTTATGAAAGTTTCAGGAGGTTAAAATAGAAAATTTTCAAACTGTGTAGTTTATGGAGAAAAGAAGAAGTAATAAGAAATTTAAATTCCAATATTATGTCAGGTGTTGGTAGTCAACAATCAGGAGAAAATTCGAGGAAGATCGGGAAAGGCAAAGAGGTGGCCCACGAGTAGCTTTAAAGTGCTACGTGGTGAGTTGGATTTACTCTTAGTGGTCTAAATGAAAAATCAATTATTTCGTGACAATATTAAGTTTAATTATTTAAGTATGCTTGGGTGATCGATGAAAAAGTGATTTATGGGAATGATAGAAAATTTGGCCTTGTAGAAATATTTCTCGGTGAGAAGTAATATTTTTGAAAATTATAAGTTTATTTGAGGATAAAAAGCAATTAATAAATTATTGATGAGACATACCGATATTTTAACACGAATTAGGACGAGATGAATTTTAGTGGATCTTGCTAAATTTTTATGGATGATTTAAGATAAATTTTAGTGGAATTTGACAATTTGGATGGACAATTTAAGATGAAATTTAGTGGATCTGGTCAGACTTTAATGGATTATTTGATGTGATTTAGGGGGAGAAGAATCTTGTGGAAATTTTATAATTTGATAAAAATCTGGATGATTGGATGTTAAATTTTAAAGAAACTTTGTTAGATAAAATTTGCGGATAATTAGGATAGTCAAATTAAGTGGTTGGAATCTTTATATTGTTTTTATATTTCTGTTTGTATTACTGTTTCATATCATTGTTCATGCACATATGCATTAAATAATATAACCGAAAGAACCGGGAAGGCAGCCGGTCTAATGAAATAACCGTGACAGCCGGTATATGCTGGGATGAAAAATAAAAACCGTGAAAGCCGGTATATGCTGGGATGAAAAGTGAAAACCGTGACAGCCGGTATATACTGGGATGAAAAGTGAAAACCGTGACAGTCGGTATATGCTGGAATTAACCGGGAAGGCAGCCGGTCTGATGAGAATAAAAGAACCGGGAGGGCAGCCGGTCTAAGATAATAATAACCTGTCGACAGGTGGGAAGACGTTCCCATCATTATCATTCATGCATTTGCATCTGTTTTAATTATCGTTGCATTATTTGAAATGCTGAGATGTGGTATATTATTTGTGAATTAAATTATAGATGGCTGGGTCTCATAAAAAAAAAAAAGGGCAGTTGTAATGATGAGATTTTCGAGATGCTGAGATGTGATACTTTTTGTGAATTTAATTATAGAATGTTGAGTTTCATATAAAAAGACAGTGATAAGACTTATCTAAATGATGGACTTTTTGATATGAACCTCATTACGAGGTAATTAGGAAATAATTGATAGTGTTAAGGTGAACCAATGATTGAGAAGAAGAAATTGATAGTAGAAAGTTGTCATCAGGTTATGCGAAAAATAATTTTTAATATTATAGGATTATTGATGGAATTTGGAATACTTTTAGTAAATTTAATTCGCTGAGCTTGTGAAGCTCACTCCTCACTGTTCAATAATTTCAGGTAGCAGTTAAGATAAATAGTCTGGTGGGTTGAGAATCAGTTGAGATCTTTTCTGTAAGCCAAGTACGTGTTAATATCCTTAGATAATCGAGTTAAAGACTTGTAAAAATTTTATTGTAAATATTTATGCATTTATGTATTTTATGTTTAAGTGAATATCAGACTTGTTTACCTCTCCTGTTAAAAAAAAAAAAATCTGGTAGTATTATATTTATTGTTGCATATATGTGTCGTGCTTGGATTTTCAAAATGTGATGACACCGTCCAGGGGTGGCCAACCTGGGATGGGTCGTTACAAATAACTACTCAACTAGTTAGTCGACTACTAAGAAGAACTAGTCGACTACTAGGAGAGAAGTAGTTGATCGATGAGTCGATCGATGGTGGAACTAGTCGACCTGTAAAAGTATCAGTGTTTTATAAAGACCAGTCAGAAGATTTGGTCTACTGAAGAGAAGACCAGTCGACTGGAAGTGACCGTTGGAGATCAGATGATCTACAATAAATGTGATATCAGTCTGAAAAGGAAGTTTTCAGAATTACCATTTTTGGAGAGCTTGGCGGAAGCTATAAATCAGAGTTTGCTAAAGAGAGTTCAATACAAGAGTAAGAAGAAAGAATTCAGTTTCAGTTTTACACAAAGCTTAAAGATTTTGTGTTTGCTACTTCAGTAGTGTTTAAATCAGTAGAGTGTAAAGGTAAGAATTTGAGAGAGATTTCTTTTGTAAGGTTTTCTTGCTACCCGTAAAGCAAGACAAGGTATAAAGGTGTGCTTGGTACCCGGAAATCCAAGCCACATGTAATTGTTGATATTAGTGGAACTTAGTAAACCAGAAGGAAGGCCTATTGAAAAAGTGGACATAGGCTCATTGCCGAACCACTATAAATCTTTGTGTCCTTTTTTCTCTCTGTTAAATTTTTAATTGCTTAATTTTTGTGCAAATCATACTTTTTCAATCATCATATTTTCTAACACCATATATTATTATATCATATTTTTATATATTTTCAACTAAATTTTTGCATTGAACATATATATTCTTTTATCTAATTAGGGGGAATGTTATTCTATTTTTCTTAGTTTAGTTATTTTATAATTTTTGGGATGCTAATTGTTGAACAGGTGAAATATACTAATAAATTTTTTTTTTATTTTGTACTAAAAAAATGGATACAAATTATCCAATAGACACATGTACTCGTGATGAGAGTAAAGATGAAGGAGAAATATGTATAATCGGCGAGTACAAGTAAAAAAATTAAAATTCGCTAGTGCAAATAGCGGGAGAAGGATACTACAAGATGGTGATCGTTTAGACAACTACCATTTGTGATTAGTTCTTTATTGATCTTGTCTGCTTCACATGAGATGGCGACCTCTTTATTCCATTGGCAGAATGGACAGGCCGGAGGCGCATAATGTCAAAGTAAAAAATTCTTAACAACAGTTTTGAACTAGTCATACAAATTAAAACCCTATATCCACCGCTCCAAAACAAAAATTATCCCGTGCTGGTGTTTTCAAGTGTTTGCACATATATACATGTACGACCTCTTTCGTTTTTTGGCAGGATCTTTTTCTGTCACTGGGTATGGCCGACCTCAGCCGGAGCAAATACATGCATGCAAGATTTCACTTTCTTAGCGCCTGCGCCTTCTCCTGGCACACCAACATCAGCAGCAAGAGGGAGCACTGCGTCAACGTTCTATTGGTGGATGGTTGTCATGGTTGGCATTCTTGGGATGATCATTGCCTAATTAATTTAGTGTTGAAAATAATGTTATTTCACTTATTCTTTTACTGCTTTTTTTTTCCCTTTAGTGTTTAATTTAGTAGCTTTTGTATTTGGAATTACTGATCCTTAAGACTTATATTTTGAATATTGATTCAAATTTTATTATGCAAAAAAGGAAGATTACAAGTTATATTTAAATCCCTAACACCCAATCTAAGTCCCCATACACTTCTTCTCACCCATTGCGTTTTCTCTTACTCAAGAATGAATAAGAACCCTTATTCGTACCCCAAGTTAAATGGGCTTATTTTAGGTTTTAGGCTGATTGAAAGAATAAAGTGCATGGATCAATATGTAAGCTACAATTCAACAAATCTCCATCTTATCTTAAATTTATTGAGTCAACACATGCCAAAGCAAAACTGGAACTCCTCCATGCCGCTCCATTCGTCTAAGGTTCTTAATCACCTCTAATTCTTATGAAACCCATGCAGTGATTGAAATTAACTCCAATATAAATTGAGTCAACAAATTCCATAACACTGCCAATATTAGAGTCAACACTCTAATTATAGACCAAACCAATGCTTGAGGTGTCACTCAAATACTAAATGGAGAGTCTATTTTACTGCTTTCCAATGTCTTTTATTCAGAGCGATCATATAATTACTACGCACCATAACAATTTGTGCAATATCTAAGTGAGTACAAACCGTGACATATATCTAGGGTATCCACTGGCATATGACACTTGGTCCATGTACTTTTTTTGTTCATTCAAATGTGGTGATAATTTAAGTAAAAGTTTGAAGTGTGATCCAAGTTATACTCTCTTTCCATAAACCAAGTCGTTGGAGCACTTTATTAATGTAGTGTTGTTTTCTTTTTATTTTTCTTTATGCAACGCTTCCTTGAGGTGGAATGTAGCATTTTTGGGACAAGCATAACCTTGTTACTTTACAATTTTTATGAATTTTCAAATCAAGTACACACTACAAGAAAATTGAGTATAGAACATATGCATGCATTTAGTTTAGCTAGAATATCAGCTCAAATGCTTAATTAATCAAATTGGCTGCATCACGTTGGGGCTTTATGCAGTCTTATTCTCTCCTATTTCAAGCTCCATCAGATTGAGCCTCTCCTATTGTACATTTTTCAGACACATAATTTGTACAATGGGTAATAATGAAAAATATTATCATTATGGAAATATGCTACTATAGAAAACAATTTACAGAGTTCAAAGATTTGAAGTTGACCATTTGATATTGATTCTATGGCAATATATAAAAAAAATAAAAAAAAAATTATAATATATACCACCAAAAGGATGTTCATGGCATCGTACTAGAGATAGACGACAAACTCTAATAACTTTAGCTTAAATTTTGCTGACCCAGTCATGATTTGTACTTTACCATGATTTTATTATTAAGTCTGAGAACCTACATCCATAAATGAAAACAACTTCAGCTTCTTTAAGTATGCAATTCTAATTAAGCCATCTTATGTGAGCAATTAGAAAGGGAATCATGGGTAAGGTTCCTAACGGCCTCAATCATTTTAAAAGGTTGCACTGATTATCTTCGTTTCTTCAATCTCCGATTTAAAAAATTATGTTATACCATAATAAAAGTGTACTTCTGCACGAAGTTACTGTATTTATAAAGATGACAAATTCTTGAAAGTCAAGTATCATCTTCCCTAGGACAAGTGTTTGAATTTAAGTACAGGAGTATATATCATCTGCATTGATTTAAATGTCGTACGTCACTTATGCCCGACCAGCAACATACCCATTCATGAGAAAATGACAAATTCTTCAATGATCTAATAATCATGTCTTTTGAACTGCAGTTTTAAATAGAAAGAGGGAGCCTACAAAGTCTTACAAAATGACTCGCACCACTGGCAAACGGGCAAATCAGAAAAGAAGTGGTACATTTGTGGAGTTGGCGAGCATTGTTAAAAGTATCTTTAGGAGGAAGAATCTTATTATACACCAAGATTATAGAGATTGATGTGGCATTCTTTTCTTGTAATCTCTTGTTCATAAAAAAAAAATAAAAAAAAAATTATAAAGAAGAAAAAGAATGATATGAGATGGGTTTGTGTTGTGGAGAATCAGAGTACATAATTCTTAAACAAGCAGATCCAGCCAGCTAGCTAATGTATATCTGATTTCATCCGAGAAGATCAAGTCCTGAGAACATAAAATGCTTGACTAATCCTAATAAGATCTTCAACATTGGTGTAGCCATGCTTATATGTACTATCACTTGGCTTGGCTTATCTCACTAGCTCAACAAATCCAACATTCACAAGTAGTAACTTACCCTCTAACTAACACAATAAATCTAAAGCTAGCTAAGCTGATAATGAAGTTTCAACAACCACAACATCTTAAAGCAATTGTGAGTCTTAGTGTCCCTCCCAATTTATACTGAAAGTAGCACATTGCCAGAAACTCCCACAAGAAAAGTGACCAAATCCATTACAGCAAAGCGTAGATATGTGACTATTGTGATTGACAACAAGCCACCTGAACTAGGGTTTGGAACTCTCAGGCAGCTACTGCATAGGAAGCATGTTGCTTTCATGCTAAATTGCGTATTTAAAGCTAAAGAATACCAACAGGCAGCTTGTGGATATTTAAGATATAAATGGTTACTTGATCAATCATTCTGACTACTAAGACCCTAAGTAGACATAGTTACCGAATAGGACAAAGATTTCCATGAATGGCATGATGTATATGAGCCTGATTCAAATTTCAGAAAGTTCAAATCATGAACTGCCAACAAATATGGCAAAAGAAATGAAAAAAAAAAAATTTCACAAACATATCAAGTATCATATTGAGTACGTTCACCTTAGATTCCACATTCAGATGGAAAAAAGGATCCCTCTGCAGCAATTCCCATTGAAACAAACAAAATAAGAATACTAATTAGTAAAATAAAATGAGTAAAAACCATCCTTCACCCCATTTGAAGCCTGTGAATTCATTACTTGTAGACGAGTAATAAGTTTATTTGTTATGCGTAGTGGAAGTTTCAAATTCTTCAATCAAAGAACAAACCTGATGAGGTGCTCATGAACAGAACAGTTTGGCATCTTCTCTCCAATTCTTTCAATGAAAGAAGCTTATCATTGACTTCAAACTGTCATGAAATTCTTCCTAGATTTGACCTCGAAGTTAATTAATCTAACAAAACTGAATATTTTCAAAACTTTTCTACTCCAGTTAATGATGTGGTCTTATGTCCCTACAAACTAAATGGAAATCCATTAAAAGAACCTCCTTAGTAGAAATTTAAGTCAAAATATGATTAGCTTCCATGAAATCAAACGAGTACAAACTGCCCCCTCTATCTGTATTTTTCTGCTTTCTTTTAAAAACAGGTAGGGATCCGCCTTAACCCCCATCATAACAGGTGACGTTTGCAAAAAAAAAAAAAAAAAAAAAAAGAGTACAAACTGATTAAACTGATAACTTATTCCAACAAAAACTGAGACCAAAACCAAAAGTTAGAAGAACAAACACATTTGGGAAGCAGATGCACATGAAAATATATACTAGCATAGTGGTTATATTAAACAGTCGCCAGCTGGGTTCAATTATTTCATTCATGCTTAGCTCAGTTTCTAAGAAAAGGAATTTGAAATCTTACAACTAATCGAGGTTGAAATGGTCATTGTGAAAAATTCTAAAGTTCTTTCCTTCGTTTTCGATGGCCACCAAATAGATCATTGATGACCTTAATGCTTATCAAGAAAATGGTAGGGTCATTAAAATGTTCATAATGTCTCCTTTGAGTTTCACTTAAAACAGATCCAATTGCAAGTGGTACAGAAAACGAAAGCTATAATGTGAATTAAAAGCAAAAACAGACTGATGCCAATTGACTGATTCCTAAATGGTCACATTTTAAATGACAAAGATGAACCTTCAAATGTAACGTACATTAACATAAACCTACTCGACTCGCTAAAGATATATAGAAGTGTATCAAAATTCCATTCATACAGTCTTCTACCAACTAGAAATTGGTTCATTCCAAGGTAATTATCGGAGAAGGAAAGCAGGATTAGTAAACATTGAAAAGTAATCAAGCATGTTCAGATCTTCTACAGCTAAAAATGAATAGAAAGAATGGAAACATTCGGTATTCATCTGTTGCAAAAATAACAAGAGTACATTATGATAAAATATGTAAATATAAACAACAGGAGTTGGAGAGCTTTTTCTCCTCAATAAAACACATCAAAAATATTATCTGACTCAGTTTCTGTGTTTTCAAATTGAATTAAAACAACATTATAAGGTTACAAGAACAGGGGAAAGCGAAAAAGATAATCTTATGCTCTTCCACTACCACCCATAATTGCAACAGCAAATAAACCCTTTTTTACCAATCATGCTATACAACCCAAATCACGTTTTCCTTTAATCCAAATTTCTTATTCTTTCTTCCCTTCCAATTAAATCTAATCGAGAATCAACGACAAAAAAGCGATAAATTTAAAGTAAAAAGGAAAAAAGAAAAAGAACCGCACCCGAGTTTTGTGGCAAATCAAAATGAACCAATCATCCAAATTTATCGTCAATGCGTTGTGACTTTAGATCTCTTCTTAGCCTCGCTGTAAAGGACAACACCCATTATTGTAACGGCGAATCCGGTAATACCCATAACGGTCACCGGATTCCTAAATATCAGAACCGACACACCGGCCGCCACCGCAGCCTTAGCATTGCCGAGGACCTGAAGAGTCAACGCGCTCGTGTGCTTAGTCACCAAAAAATTCGTCAAATTCACCAAATACGCCACCGTTGCGTTCCCAGCCAACAGGAAAACAATAAAAGGATCACTCCTCGCTTTATCAATCGTGATTCTCGCTACGTTCCCTTCGACGTAAAGCGTAACCGGGAGCAGAATACAAGCCGCCATGGGCGCCATGTACAACAACAGATTCATCGAATGCAGCTTCTCGGCTTCCGATGTCAACAGAATCCCTTGAACCACGGATTTCAAGGCCCGCCCCGCGGTGGACCCCACACAAACCAAGAACCCAAACAGGTGGAACAACGGCTCACTGTTGCTAGCCAAAACGATCCCGAAAACCACGGGCAAAAGCGCGATGTAAACCTCAACGGATTCTTTTTTGCACATTATCAAGAAAGCGAAGATGGCAGTGAAAAAGGGCGTCGTTGCGCCAATCGCTTGGTTAAACGACACCGGGATGTACCTCAGGGAAGTGTTCCCGCACACGACGGAGAAGCAGAAGATGGCGCTGAGTGCGAAGATCTTGAGGAACTGCCTCCGAGATAGGATGTGCTGACGTGGCACGATCTCGAGGAAGTTGATGGCGACGTAGCTGTAGGCGGCGCAGGAGATCATGTGGTTCATGGTAAGGAAGATAGGGTAACGGTAACCGTAGAAGCTGAGAAGGTATTTGTTGAGGAGGAGCACGCCGATGTTGGACGCGAACCACGAGGCGATGATCAGTGCAGTCAGAACATTGGGCGCGAAGTACGACCCGATGGCGGCGGAGAACGAACCATTGTTGTTCCGTACGTCACCCGTTGGGGTCGCCGGCATGTCCATGATTTGGTGGTGGTGGTGGTCGGTGGCGGTATCCAACCTCGGGTTGCTCATTCTCCTCGTCGTCCATGTCTGTGCCTCCACCATTGGCGCCAAACACAGGGGACAAAACCGGAATTTAAGATCTGAACTTTCTCTCTCTTAAAACAAAAAGATTGATTATAGAGAGAGAAAGTGGTTCAAGTTTATGCTTGTGTTTGTATGTTGTAATGCACAGATCTGAACCGGAGTGAGGAGAGATGAGGAGATGACGATGCGTTTTGTGTTAAAAGACTGGAGAATGCGGATGTGGATCTAATCGGACGGTGAAGATACAGATTTGGAATCATTGTATGGAGCTTTTTAACCGTTGGATTTGGGAACAGAGTAGTGGAGGGAATGAAACATTATATATAACTAGATTCCTCGTGAAGCTAGCTTAAATATTCAGAGTCAGAGTGTCGGTAATGGGTCTCCTCCTTGTGTGACTCTGGTCTGACTATATATTTTTACTTTCTTCGTTTTTACTGTGTGTCTTGTATGGTAAAAACTGTACACGTGCGAATATTTTTATGACCCAAGTGGCCGATAGGAAGCAAATTTTAAACTATCCGTTGTTTCTTTCATCGTGGATAATCGATTTAATTGTCTTTTGATCACCTGTAGGGGACGGCGTCGTTTCGCACAGTAATTGTGCTGGGTGTTCATACAAATTTGTGATTTGTTTCTATCTTGCTTTGCAAAACAACACTATTTGATTATGCATTATCCATGAATATTTGGGAAATATTTTAATTCCAGCAGATTCTTTCTCAAATAAAATCTGCAAAGTTTTGCCTTTTTTTTTTTTTGGCAATTTTCCACCACCGGCTTCAATTTTATAGGTTGGAAGTTATAAGGGTGCACTAAAGAATAACACGAGACTATAATCACAATGCAACATAAAGGTTAAATTAAATAGTTTGGGTATAACTTAATTGATAATTATATTATTTTATTTATTTTTTAAGTTAGTTGTGAATAATTTACTTTTGATTCATTTGTGATAATAATTATATTTTTTTTTCTTGAAGACAATATTCAAACTTCAAATCATTTTTTCTCAAATTTTGAAAAAAAAAGCACAAATTAAATAAAATTAAAAAGTGAAAAAAGTTGGTTAAAAAACACTCTCTTTTGAACCTTTTAGATAGTGGCCCCGTTACATCTCTTCCCAGTCCACTCACAAGCCCATATTCTAGTCTCTTACAAATATGAAATGACGAGATTTTATGAAGTAAGTCTCAATTTCTATATTCGCAGTCGTTAACTCATAGAATTTTTTTTATCAATTTTTTAGATTGAATGTAATAATTTGTTTTTGATTCATTCGAAAAAAATATACTTACTGCGATGTACACAAACTAACTCCCTAGACCATTTTAAAGTTAAAAAAAAATCAAAAAATATAGTAAAATATTATAAGTACTGTATGGTCAATAGAGGTAGTAAAATTTGAACCGATTTGACTCATCTGAATTCGAAAATGTAGTAAAATATTATAATCTGATACCCGAACAACTTAAAACCGAAATGACCCGTGACCTAATTGACCCGAGATCCAACAGACTCAAAACCCGACCGACTTGAAACCTTAGCGACCTATGACTCGAGAGACCCAAAACCTGAGCAATCTGTGACCTGAGCGGCCCATGATCCGAACGACTCGAATGACCCGAAACCCGAACGACTTGTGACTCGAAACTCGAAATGACCTGATGTTTCTAAAAGAGTAAGTAATTGCTTGTAATTTGTATAAAGTAATGGTATCAAGTAATAAAAATATAAGTGGTCAAGTACTAAAGTCAAACGATCAAAATTGAATATAATGTCTACTTAAATCAAAGTTAAAATGGTGAACTATATTTTAACATAATTTTTCTTTGCAGAAAAAAAAAATAAAGTTGACATGAACAATTGAACATGATAGATCAACCCCAATCCACTTAAAGTTGATCTGATCCGAATTGATCCGAGACACATATGATCCAAAACTCAAACAACCTACGACTCGAGACCCACATTACTTAAAACCAGATTGCACTGAAACCCGGATGAATCAAGCCTAATTCCCATTTTGCAGATTTTTGTTAATGCTTCCTCAGATCAAAAAGGATTTGGTAATTAGACAGACAAAAATCGGGAGAATGATATAAGAACGGTGTGTTGATGATTATAAATCTATTGCTAACAAATGACATTTTCTTTTTAACCGTTTAACACAAGGCTCCATTTGAAAAAGTAACATGAATAATAAGAACAAATTCAAATCTATAAGCAAGCTACAAACATGTCCTGCTTCAAAACTAAAGTTGATACATAAGTCTGAGGCCTCCCATTCACCAAACAAAATGTTTCTCCTGTTTCAGACATGACTCATTACCACCAACTCGTCCCAAAAACCCCTTTGTTCAAGCATCAAAAGCCACAATTTTAAGTAGCCACAAAATATTTTCGAATTCACAAAGAGGGTTCAGTTTTTTGAGTACTACATCCATGAAGACTACTCTTTGCAGAGAAACCAAAGCTTGGAGAGAGAATATTATTGCTGCTACTATTAACAGAGAGTGAAACAGAGAGGTTACTAGCACTCTTACTAGTTCTAGCAGCTGTTGCGTTGATTCCTTGAGAGGCCTCCACAAGCTTTCTTGAACGCTGGCGACCTCTGTGAATGTGCCTCTGACAGTACTTGTGATCTGGGACTGCTTCTTTGCTACACCTCCATTTCTTCCCATCCGTCCTTCTACATCTCCCTGGCTCTGGATCCATTCCATTCCTGTACTCCAAATGCAAGGATCCACACCCAAAAACTGGACCCGATTAAAAATGTTAAATCTCTCGTACTGGATTAAGAAAATTTCAAAAAATTCGAAATTTTTAGACCCATAAGAAAATAAAATTAGTTCAAAGAAATGAAACCCCCTTGTGGAATTAGGTCATGGATGTGATTGATATGAGATGCTTTTTCTGATATTAATAGCAGAGATGGACTTGAAAGAGACAATATATAATAGTGTGAAAAGAAAAGAAAACCCAAGTAAAATCTCTCATATAAATCAAGAAAATTTAAGAAAAGGGAGAAATTTGAGATTTAAAAAAATTAAATTAGTTTAAGAGAGATGTTTTAGGGGGTACTTACAGGTAGGGTAGAGTTGACAAAGGGCACCATTGAGACCAGAAAGAGAGCTAGCAACACTCTTCCATATAGGAAGAACAAGGTGATGTGGCACAGGAAGACCAGCTTCCATGTACTTGTAGATAAGAGATTGGAGCTGTAGCTCCTGCAACTGAGAAATGGTGAACTCACAATTCTTTGTGTGGCTATTCAGTCTATTTGTACCAGACCCACATCCAAGCTCAAGCCCTAGCCCAATTGGTGGTGACCCTTCTCCTCTATTGGACCCATTACTGGTATTCTCCATCTCCCAAGAATCACCAAAACTTGTTAGTCCAATCCCTGTAAAAATCAGCAATAAATATAATATGGCAAGTTAAATAAATAATGAAGAGAGAGAAATTGGAGTAAGGTGGAGAAAGTGAGTACTAGAATCTGCAAAACGGGCAATCTTGAGACGTGGGTATTGGGGCTCCATTTCTTAGTTATGGGCATCAAAAAGGGTAAAAGAACAGAACAAAACAGAGTAAGACTAAAGACTATGAATCAATCCCTCTGCAGCCTGCAGTTTGCAGCAACGATAGAATTAGATTTGAAGTCAGATTTAAAATGGAGCATTTTAGCGAACAAACAGATTTAAATTGGCAATGCTTCATTAATGACACCACAGGCACCCAGTTGTCTTCTATGCATTAGAATCCAACACAGAGATAGAGATTAGTGAGAGCCTGCAAGTCTTCTGACATGTCAGAATTCTCTGCAGGTACTGAGTGGCAGAAACAAACGCGTTGTCAGGTGGCGAGTGGTGACAAGTTTGACGTGGGACTCTCAACTTGACTGCCGAAAACAAAATGGCTTAGGGAAATAAGGGGGAAATTAAAAAAATTAGAAGGGTATGGCATCGCCCGGGTTCGAACCGGAGACCTTCAGTGTGTTAGACTGACGTGATAACCAGCTACACCACGACACCAGTTGACAGATGAAAACAAATATTTTATATTTATTGATGCTTTTGTACGATTTACTTTACATGGGTGTATCAATTTTCAACAAATTATATTGACGTATATGCTTCAAGTGCAGCGAAAGCTACGAACATCGCTGACAGTCAGGTTAGTCTCGCTTCAAATGGTAAACAATTCTAGTTTCCCATGTAACCTCCCAGTTATGATGACATTATCCTAATATGTGTCCCTTCATTTTTCTTTTTTCCTTTTTTGTCTTTTGCTGTTCTTGCATTTTTTTTTACTTTATGAATTTCTTCTCTTTTTATTTTTTTGGTGATTTTCGAAATGATTTATGCATGCCCTTTTGCTAGTCTAAAGCCATATGCTGATAAAATTCTGTGAAAGAATTGCAAAAATCATGAGAAAAAACAAAGCACACTGAAAGAAAAAACCCATCTTTTACTTTCCATGCTACATTCTATGCACACAAAAAGTGAATCATCCTTATATTTTTAGTTAATAAATACCAATATACTAACTCGCGATCAATATGCTTCAGTATTGTATGATTTGTATAATAATTTAACCTTATCATAACCTCTGTTGATTATAGCTAGACTGCTGGTTACATCAGATTTGGAACTTGCAGTTTTATGTATCTGGTTTGCACATATACTTTTGTGCAATAATATTTGTTATATAGTTCAAGAGAGAGACAATTTACAATAAAATTCAAGCAATTTACCAATCATATAACCTTTGAGATATATATTTATTTTGGCACTTTGGGGAGGGAGGATCATCTCCTATATGCAGCACCCGGAGGTGATCCCTAGGCCAAAAGGCCCGGGTTCTATTGCTTTGAGATATTGGAAGTTTTTGGAATTGAGGTTTGATAAAGGAACTTTTATGTTATCATCAAATGGCTTTTGATTTTGAACATTTACATAATATTAGGATTGACTTTTTTCGTCCAAGTACTACCAAACTTGATGAAGTTTCCCCTCGTTTATTTGCCGGGTCTTGCAAGTAAATTTCATTGTTGCTTTCACAAAATATATCCCCGCACTATTATACAGGTAAGTAACTTTGTTTGCTAGGTATTCATAGTATGTCAACTGCAAAATTACTGATCTCAGTGTTATATGTTGATTAATTTTTCTTGCTTGTTTGCGAGATACTTTATCGAAACTTATTTTTTATGGCATGCATTATAAAAAATTCAAGTGGAAGATATTTGCATTGGTGAAAAAAATGCATCACAGGTGCCCTGTATAAGTAGAATCAGATTTGTGGTACATGATAGTGATGTAGTAAAGGCCCTAACTTCTGGGGCTCATACATTTCAATCAAGATGTAAGGTCCTACCATTGAGAAGTTGTTTACATTGAAATTTATTTATTGAACCCTCTTGGTAGATCTTAGAGTTTGGTTTTGAGGATCTGGTGTATCATCCTCTCTGATGAATGCTGACAAATTCCTAGAGTCAGAACATCCTATGAAGTGTGATAATATATATAGTTTACAGACTTGCATTCTTACTCTAGTGTGTCACAAGCTGCAACTAAATCTGTACTTATTTTACTGTATTTAGTCTCTCGAAGGGAAAATGAACCATGCCATTCCGAAACTGGGTCTGCTTCATAGACGGAAAACTAACGTTGAGCTATTCAGAAACTGTCTGCTGCGTAACATGAAGTAAACAGAAAACTATAAGTTGACCTGTTGTCTTAGTTTCCTCCTCTTATGATATTCTAAATGCCTAGGATTCGAAGATTAGTTCAGCATATTTTGGGATCTTAAATTTTGTTTTATCTGTAGGAGCTACTTTGTTATCTTCGTAAGAAAGGGTCTATTAAAGAAGACTCTAAGCAGAAGCTTCATTTTGTCTCTGGTTACATCAAACGTAAAATTGAGTACCTTAAAGAATCATTTCCCTTTTGTTTGTTTTGCTTTAAATATTTCAGATGCCGATCAATTTTTCATTATGTAGAATTTATTGGGGTTAAATGGGTATTTGTGCCTTTCTTCCTGTGAATAAGTCCTCAATGATGTTAAGTAGCAGGTATTACTAAGTCTTATAAAATGGAGATGGATTCTATCTATTTGCCATGTACTGGTGGTGGTTACAATTATTGCAGCTCAGATAGTGAAAACTGAAAGAGAAAAGAGAGACAGAGGGACTTAGAGAGAATGGATTTGCTGAGCTTACTGTGTCTTCTTCTGTTAATGTGGACTATTATTTGCTCCCTTCTCTCAGTTGTAAGATACAGAAAATCAAGTCATGGCAGACTTCTGCCTGGACCTGTCCCCCTTCCAGTTGTTGGGAACCTCTTCAAGCTTGGCAGCATTCCCCACAATTGCTTGCTGAGCTTGCCAATTCTTATGGTCCTATAATGAATCTGAAACTTGGTTGTTTAACAACAGTGGTAATTTCTTCAGCATTGCTGGACAAAGAAGTTCTCCAAAGAAAGGATATTTCCTTTTCAAACAGGAGCATCAAGGATGCTATTCGTGCACACAAACACAATGAAGTTTCAATGGTGTGGTTACCTGTTTCGACTCGGTGGAGAAACCTCAGGAAAATTTGCAATTCTGAGATTTTACTAGTCAGAAACTTGATATGATGCAGGATCTTCGGCACCTGAAAGTGAGAGAGCTCCTTGCCTACATTCAAGAAAGCTGCCAAGCTGGTGCTGCAGTAGATATTGGCCAAGCAGCCTTCAGTACTACCCTTAATTTGATCTCAAACACTATATTTTCTGTTGATTTGGCTAACCTCTGCTCTGATGTGGCACAAGAATTTAAGGAGCTTGCATGGGGTATCATGGAAGAAGCAGGAAAATCAAATATATCAGATTTTTTCCCGGTTCTTAGAAAGATAGATCCACAAGGTATACTGATAAGAGTTCATAATATCCATATGTTTGTTATATTTCCTCATGTTTTAATAGTTATAATTGCTTAAATCTTGGATTTTGATTATGTTTCGTATTTTGTGGAGTAGATTGAGGAGTTGAATCAAATTGAAGTCAAAAGCAAGATTTTATGAAGAGTGGACAGCAACTTGGCGCTGCAGCCCCAGGAAGTTGGCGCTGCAGCGCTGGAATGGCAAGATTTTATGAAGAGTGGACAAAAACCTAGCACTGCAGCCCCAGGAAGTTGGCGCTGCAGCCCCAGACCGCGGGTTTTGAAAGTTATAAATACTAACCCTAGCTGAAAGAAAAAGAGAGCTCGGACAGAAGAGGCGACCGTTGAATAGAAAATCCCTCTTCTCTTTTCTTTAGGATTTCTTTTAATTATGAGTAGTTAAATACTCTTCTTCTAATTAAAGGATAATTGAAGTCTTGGTTCTTCAAGAATTGTGAGATCTAAATAATTTTCATTGCTTTTTTATTTCTTCTCTATTTATATATCTTCTGTGTTTATTATCAATTATTGTCTTGGTTGGTTGATGCAAAGGGCCCGTTGTTCAATTATCAGGTCAATAAATTGCCATTTAGAACTTTAAATCCGTAATTGTTTAAACGTTCTAATATTAGTGGTAAAATAACAAAGTTGATTATAACCAGATTTTCGATTTATGTTATGGAGATATATAACCTAGTCTAAATGAATCGAGTTTGTGTATTTGTTGGCTAGAATTGGTAGTCTCTCTAATTATTAATGTTGTCGATAGATTAAATCCTAAGAGCTTATTTAGGGTTGTTTATTAACAAGGGAAGTAATCAAAGAGCTTGTTTTGGTTATTGAGAAAGTAAGGAGAGATAGGTTGTTAGAGCTTGTTAGCAACCATAACTAATTTGCTGAAGAATAGAAGATTTTATCCTTGTATATGTGATCAATTCTCTGAACCAATTCTGAAATTATACCTTCGGTTGGATATTTGCCCGATATTGATTTCTCCTTAGTTTTTAGTTGATTATAATTGCTTTCTCTTTTATTTCACTCCGAAATTTCAAACCCCCCTTTTCTCCGCTTTAATTTTCAATAAAATAAATCTACCCAATCCTTGTGGATTCGACCTTGCTCATCACTGTTACAATTTGTATTTTTGAGAGTGAGAATTTTATTATTTGTTGGATTTGACACCCACCAAATTTTTGGCACCGTTGCCGGGGATTGGTGTTAATTAGATTTATTTTAATGCTTTGATCTTCTCGTGCAGGTGAACTCCAATACGATCCTGAGATTGAGAAGACAGCTCGGGAGTTAAGGAAGGAAGCTAAATTGCGTGACGAACAAGCATCTTCATCCTCACCCCTCGGATTTAATTCAGTACCTGACTTAGTTGATTCATCTAGCGATTCTGAAACAGAAGAAGCAATGGCCAATCAAAAGAGAACTTTAAGGGAATTGGCTGCACCAAATTTAAATCAACAGCCACTCTGCATTACATATCCAGCTTTGGAAGTGGGTTTTGAGTTAGAATCTGGATTGATCCATTTGCTCCCAACTTTTCATGGTCTTGAGAATGAAGATCCTCACAAGCATCTGAAGGAATTCCACGTGGTGTGTTCAAGCATGAGACCACAAGGAGTGACCGAAGAACAAATCAAATTACGTGCTTTCCCATTCTCGCTGACTGAAAAAGCAAAGGACTGGTTATTTTATTTGCCCCCTGGCTCTATAACCACATGGATGGAGATGGTGAGATTATTTCTTGATAAATTTTTTCCTGCATCACGAGCTGCTGGCATTAAAAGGGAGATATGTGGAATAAAACAGAAAGATACAGAGACCCTTCACGAGTATTGGGAAAGATTTAAGCAACTCTGTGCAAGCTGCCCACAACATGGAATTTCTGAACAGCTCCTCATTCAATATTTCTACGAAGGGCTCCTACCCATGGAAAGGAAGATGATGGATGCAGCGAGTGGAGGTGCCATAGTGAACAAAACTCCTCATGACGCTAGAGAATTGAACTCCATCATGGCCGCTAACTCACAACAATTTGGATTTAGGTAGGACACATCTCCAATAAGGGTGAATGAGGTAAGTATATCTTCCATTGCAAATCAAATATCCAATCTAACTTCTGTTGTCCAACAGTTAGCTGTAGGAAATATGCAACAAGTGAAAGCTTGTGGGATTTGTGCCACCATCGGTCATCCAACTGGCATGTGCCCTACACTTCGAGATGATTCCTATGAGCATGTCAATGCAGCTGGAGGATTTCCAGGCCCACCACAAAGGAAATACGATCCCTACTCAAATACTTACAACCCAGGATGGAGGGATCATCCCAATTTCAGCTATGGAGCAAGACCACCATTCCAACACTTTCAGCATAGACCACATGTTCCACCACCACAACAAAACTCCACAAGTTCAGGTATGTCTCTAGAAGAAATTGTTAAATCACTTGCAACTAACACGCAACAATTTCAACAGGAGACAAGAACAAGCATTCAATAATTGGAGAACCAAATGAGTCAACTGGCATCTTCTGTGAACCGATTGGAATCTCAAGGTAAATTTCCCTCCCAAACTATTGTTAACCCAAAACAAAATGCTAATACAGTTACCTTGAGAAGTGGGAAGGAGTTTAAGGAACCCAGTAAGGCAGCACGTGGAGAAGAAATTGAAAAAGAAGTAGTTGCTTCTCAACCTCAAACTGACCAGCCTAGAGGACTCGATAGTGAACAACCAAAGGCATTGGTGACAAACCCTCCCTTTCCTACTAGATTGACTAAATCCAAGAAAGAAGATAAAGAGAAGGGAATTCTTGAAACTTTTCGCAAGGTTGAGGTAAATATTCCCTTACTTGATGCAATTAAACAAGTGTCTCGATATGCTAAAATTTTCAAGGAGTTGTGCACCAACAAGAGGAAGTTGAAAGGTAATGAAATGATAAATATGGGGGAAAATGTTTCAGCCATCCTCCGGAAAAAATTACCTCCAAAATGCAAGGACCCAGGTATGTTTACTATCCCTTGCAAGCTAGGTGATGTTAGGATTGAGAGAGCAATGCTAGATCTAGGAGCTTTAATAAATGTCATGCCTCTCTCTATTTATTCAACTTTGAATATTGGTCCATTAAAAGAAACAGGTGTGATTATTCAACTTGCTGATAGATCTAATGTATATCCTGAAGGAGTTTTGGAGGATGTCTTAGTACAAGTTAATGGGTTGGTCTTTCCTGCTGGTTTTTATGTTCTTGACATGGAAGAAGATGACTCTTCTAATTCAACATTAATGTTATTAGGAAGGCCATTTCTAAAAACATCTAGGACAAAAATTGATGTGCATGATGGTACACTCACAATGGAATTTGACGGTGAAATTATTAAATTCAATATTTATGACGCCATGTGGTACCCTAATGATGTGTCTTCTATTTTTGTTATGGATGTTATTGACCCGTTGGCGCAGGAAATCTTTGATCTAGTTAATGATGATAAACTAAAAGTTACACTTAGCAGGCTTCTCACTCTTGAAGGGCTACGAAAGATCATGAAGAAGTTTGTGTTGGAGTCCGACCTACAGGATGCAATCTACGAATTGGAATCACTTAAACCTGTAAGGTATGATGTGTCTTACATTGAGTTGCCTCTTTCTCACACAAAACTTCTTCCTTCTATTGTGCAGGCACCAAAATTGGAATTGAAACCCTTAACAGATCATCTGAAATATGCATTACCCATGGCTTCACAAGAGCATATATCAAGCCAGAATTTGCGGATGTTACTGATGACATCCTTGAGGCCTCTCCAAAGCATACAAGCACCGAATTTGGCAATGAAGCAGTGGCTGGTGCATTCAACCTATGTTTGTCTAGGAGGGAATAAGAGTGTCTGGCTGAAGACGTAAAACTTAGCGCTTTTGGGAGACAACCCAACTTTTTGTCTTACTTTTCTTGTTTTCTTTTTTTTATTCCTTTTTCTTTTATTTAGATTATTTTTATTTTATTTTATTTTTATCATTTTTTGAAGTGCACTTGATTTTCTTTCCAATTTTTTTTGGCAGAAGATGATTTTCGTAACTCATAGGCACGCCTTATGGAAAATCTTGATTCATGAAATTAGGGAACAAACCAGAAAAAATTGTTAAATCAGCTTGCGAGACTCGAAGACCAAGTTGCCAGATTGGACAGGAACATGATAGCTTTCTTTGCTTACATAGGATTCACACAACGTTCGCCTCCAAGCACGTGACTGATATCTTGGTTGATGCTCAACATTTTCAGGGGAGTTTTCTACTTACTCTTGTTCTTTTATAGCTTTTGAGCATATATTTTTGATACATTGAGGACAATGTATGGATTAAGTGTGGGGGACAGTCTCCAACATATGAATTTGAATTTGATTTTACTTTGAACTTCACTTTTCAAGAAAATTTTCAAAATCCAAGTGATACTTTAGTTCTTGTTTGTGATCATTCTCTTATGAATTCTTGATTCTGTCGATGCTTGTCTTAAATGATCTGGATTATTGTGAATTATTGAGACAAATTGAAGCGTAATAAGGGATTAGCATGAATGGTTGAATTCTTATTTACTACACAGTGATTAATTGCTCATGATGATTGATTGAATGAAAAATATGTTGGATCTAATGCACATAACCCTTTTTGTGCGCTTTTGAGCCAATGAGCATTCAGATTATATTATGCTCCATTTTCTTAATTGAGTGATTGTCACACATAATTGATTTTTCTAGAACTTGCTTTGTTATGCATGTCACGAAACTACATTGTTGAATTGGATGCATTGAATTAATAAGGGCATTTAGGTGGAACCATTTAGCTTTCTTAAAAAGCCTACTTTGATTTTTACCTTAGAAAGCCAATTTTGAACCTTGGCTCTTTTTTTGGAAGTTAACCATGGTATAAGCAATGTCAACCCATTCTTTTGTCGATTTCCCTCTTTTGAACCTCTAATTGAAGGATTGTACTAGCTTGTTCACATGAAGCTTCAAATTATCTCTGAAAGGATTGAAAGATGCTGGGAATAAAGTGATTCAAGTTACAAGTGCCTTGAATTGCAAAAAGAAAGAAAAGAAAAAGAAAATAGGCGGCCAGAGAAAAAGAAAAAAAAAATCAAAGAAAGAAAAAAAAATATAGCCGGCCAAAAAGAGAGAAAAGTTGTGCAATTTTAATTGTTTGGAAGTGAATTGATTGAAGAAAACATTTGACATTATTGAGTTGTGCTTTGTGTGGAGAAGTTGGTATAATTCCTCTGATAAAAGTACCTAAAAATTCATTCTCACCACACCTTACCTAAGCCCCGTTACAACCCATTTAAGACCCTTAGATTCTTTGCATTCAATTCAATCCATTGATGTGATATATTAGCAAGCTTATGGTTAAGATCTTCTATGTTTTGACTTGAGAGTTTATCGATACCCTAAACACTTTGAGCGTATTGAGTGAATCCAATGAGAGGGTGTTAAATCCTATTGCATTTTGATTTCGAGAAGATCATTAAGGTGATTGTTCATGGTGTGATTTATAAGAATTTACACTACGAAATTGTTCGTTTCTTATTTGTCTTTAGATTTAAATCTTTAAATCATGATAATTTGGATTATAGAGGATGACTAAAGGTAGAAGAAGGAATGAGGATAAGAAAAGGTGATGAACTTGAGCTATTGTATGCTTGAGGACAAACATTGTTTAAGTGTGGGGGAATTTGATAAGAGTTCATAATATCCATATGTTTGTTATATTTCCTCATGTTTTAATAGTTATAATTGCTTCAATCTTGGATTTTGATTATGTTTCGTATTTTGTGGAGTAGATTGAGGAGTTGAATCAAATTGAAGTCAAAAGCAAGATTTTATGAAGAGTGGACAGCAACTTGGCACTGCAGCCCCAGGAAGTTGGCGCTGCAGCGCTGGAATGGCAAGATTTTATGAAGAGTGGACAAAAACCTGGCGCTGCAGCCCCAGGAAGTTGGCGCTGCAGCCCCAGATCGTGGGTTTTGAAAGTTATAAATACTAACCCTAGCTGAAAGAAAAAGAGAGCTCGAACAGAAGAGGTGGTCGTTGAATAGAAAATCCCTCTTCTATTTTCTTTAGGATTTCTTTTAATTATGAGTTGCTAAATACTCTTATTCCAATTGAAGGATAATTGAAGTCTTGGTTCTTCAAGAATTGTGAGATCTAAATAATTTTCATTGCTCTTTTATTTCTTCTCTGTTTATATATCTTCTGTGTTTATTATCAATTATTGTCTTGGTTGATTGATGCAAAGGGCCCGTTGTTCAATTATCAAGTCAATAAATTTCCATTTAGAACTTTAAATCCGTAATTGTTTAAACGTTCTAATATTAGTGGTAAAATAACAAAGTTGATTATAACCAGATTTTCGATTTATGTTATGGAGATATATAACATAGTCTAAATGAATCGAGCTTGTGTATTTGTTGCATAGAATTGGTAGTCTCTCTAATTATTAATGCTGTCGATAGATTAAATCCTAAGAGCTTATTTAGGGTTGTTTATTAACAAGGGAAGTAATCAAAGAGCTTGTTTTGGTTATCGAGAAAGTAAGGAGAGATAGGTTGTTAGAGCTTGTTAGCAACCATAACCAATTTGGTGAAGAATAGAAGATTTTATCCTTGTATCCGTGATCAATTCTCTGAACCAATTCTGAAATTATACTTTCGGTTGGATATTTGCCCGATATTGATTTCTCCTTAGTTTTTAGTTGATTATAATTGCTTTCTCTTTTATTTCACTCCGAAATTTCAAACCCCCATTTTCTCCGCTTTAATTTTCATTAAAATAAATCTACTCAATCCCTGTGGATTCGACCTTGCTCATCACTGTTACAATTTGTATTTTTTAAAGTGAGAATTTTATTATTTGTTGGATTCGACACTCACCATATACGGTGACGCATGACCAGTTATTTTCGAAAGATGATAGAGATTCTTGATAGTATGAGAGGTATAATTAGAGACCAGGGTAGGACTTCATTCTCCCTCGGGAAATGATGTTTTGGATACACTTCTCAACATCATGGAACAGAAAAGTTATGAGATTGACCGAACGGACATTCAACATTTGCTATTGGTTTGTATTCTATCCATTTGCTCATAATTCTCTTTTTAGTGATCAGATTCTCCTTAAACTTTGGACTGATTAAAACAACCTTATATGGTTTGTGGTCTTACCATTGTAGATCACATGCATATCTGCTAATGTTCTTAGCCTTGTAAACCTTTTGTAGTTAAAGGATTAAGAGACTCCTGAACAGGAGCTGCGTGGTTAGTATCGTTATCTTTAAAAGGTGATGAATTTTTGGAGTCGAATTCGGTCACTCCAAACACCTAAAGTCACTGGAATTTTACTACAATGACACTCTCTTCATAAGTTACGTAGGCCTTAACCTTGAAAGCATGTTACAAAACATATTTTTCGCTGGGACTAATACAACTTCAATAAAGTTTGAATGGGCAATGTCGGAGTTACTCCACAACCCAACCGTCCTATCAAAAGCTCGACAAGAGATTGAGCAAACCATTAGCAAAGGCAACCTGATAGAAGAATCAGATATTGCTCGGCTCCCAGCACCTGGCTGCTCCACTCTTGGTTCCCCACAGAACAGAAGTAGATGTCCAAATCTATAGTTATATTGTCCCAAAGAATTCACAAGTTTTGGTAAATGCATGGGCTATTGGCTGAGATCCAAGCACATGGGTAAACCCTGACTCTTTCATACCTGAGAGATTTATGGGGTCAGAGACTGATATCAGGGGCCATGATTTTGAATTGATTCCATTTGGAGCAGGCCGGCCCTTCAGATTATTCATGTGATGCTGGCTTCTCTCATTCACTCCTTTGATTGGAAGCATGAAGATGGGATGAAACCAGATGACATGGACATGGAAGAGAGCTTTGGTTTCACTTTAAGGGAGGCTCAGCCCCTGCGTGCTCTCCCTGTGTGTTTGCAAACTGCTTTGTTTTGAGTCAATAAGAAAATAGATTTATGCAATAAACTGGCCATGGGCATCATGTGTGATTACTAGTGAGTAGATCTATTTTCCTTTAATTCTAGTTCAGGTCTTTTATTGTACTGCCTTACCATTGTAAATGAGAAGTTAAGTTTTGGACCTTAATATGATCAGCACACTTATCTTATGTAATGTAATTATGGTTGCTTGTTCAGGGAATTAATTCAACTTTTAGAAGCTCATTGCTGGTCCCCGTTTGATTTACATGGGTGTGGTTCAAAACCAAGATCGCTTCATTATTCAGTCCTTCAATTCCTCACGGCAGTAACATAAGTAAGTCCTCTTAGTACTTCTTTTTGGCACATCTGACAAAAAATATGAAGGTATGAATGATGAATTTATATATTTTTTTCTTGTTTTTTGGATGAATTGCAGAAGTTTCTATAGTGTTCTGACTATCGGAAGATTAGAATCAGAATTCAGTCCTGCCAGTGTCACTTGGTGTCCACTTCCAATTTTTTGAGGCAATTTATTACCATCTTAGATGTGGGCCTTTTTGTGAAGACCCACTATACCGTCTTAGATTTTCTTTGTGAAAGTCAATTTCCGGTTGGTTCTTTATTTAGAGGATAGATATCCTGCAAGATGGAGGAAAGCTCCATTAACTTTGTTTATTACACGTGCAAAATTTATATTCCTTAGCGTGTAAAGAAATCTTCATTGATGCAGATTATTAGAAATTACATAGTTTAGGTACAGGCACCTTTAATTCTCACTTGAGGGCGGAAAATACAATCATTAACTTGAAATCGAAACAATTGTTTTTGTTTTAAAATTTCCTAGTGAATTGATTTCTTTGGCCTTGATGTTGAAAAGTTAAAATAATGTGTAGTAGTTTACGTTTCCATAAAAAAAAATGGAGAAGGTAGAAGAAAAGATTCCAAGCCAAAACTTTTTGTCTTTCTATCTTTTTCAATGTGGACTTTGCATCGGTTACTTTGTTCAATAACAGGAATAAGCAAATTAAGTCCTAGCAAAATTGCAGCAGGAGCTATCAATATTCCAGTATTCTGAAACCTCTTTGAACTCGTCAACAATCACTGCAATTCATTTGGCTACCTTACTTAGACTCAGAGTTCATGATTAATAAACCTATCTATCCGGTTTATTCTTTCAGTTTCTACATAAGAGAAAAGAAAATTAAGGAAAGATAAATAATCAATGATAAATGAAAGACACAAAAAAAGACCAGAAAAGGAAAACTTTCTGCATCTTCTTGCTGCCTCATTTGTCTATGTGGAAAAAGAGAGACAAAGATTTTGCTTCTTTTCTTTTCTCTAGTGTTAGAACCAAAAGATTGTGTCGAGCTCAACCAGTAATATTTTCTGCTACCATAGCCAAAGAACCTGCTAAAAACTACAATTCTCTCTTTTTTTTTTCCAGCATAATGTCTCAGTTGGTTTCAGCCATTGATCGAAGAGGTGGCATACTATTTAATCATGAAATTGTTTCTCTTTTTGCTATTGTAGTGGCCTACCTATTCTGATATGACCAGATAGTCTAAGGAATCTATGAATTTGAACAAAAGACAGCAAATTGAATAATTTTTCTCTGTATTATTCGCTATTAAATGGTTTACACAGATTTTCTTTATATAAGAGAACACAAGTACAAAATAAGGAAACTAACTAAAATGACTAGCTGTCCTAATTAATTACAGAGTTGACTAAAGAGCTATTTATAGAAATAAGAATACAACTAATAAAACTCATAATATTTAGTAATATTATGACCGAATCTTCACTTTTCAACACTCCCCTTCAAGCTGGTTTAAAGATATCTTCCATAGCCAGCTTGCCAATGATTTTATCGAACTATCTTATAGGAAGTCCCTTTGTGAACACATTTGCAATTTGTTCGGTAGTAGGAATGTATGGCATGCAGATCACACCGTTTTCTATCTTTTCCTTGATGAAATGTTTGTCAACCTCCACATGCTTTGTTCTGTCATGAAGTACTGGATTATGAGCTATTGAAATAACAGTTTTATTGTCACAGTATAACTTCATAGGTAACGTGCTAGAGATCTTCAGTTCTTCTAACAGTCTATTTATCCACAACTCTTCACAAATTCCATTAGCAATTGATCTAAACTCAGCCTCTGCACTACTTCTTGCTACCATATTCTACTTTTTACTTCGCCAAGTAACAAGGTTGTCTCCAACAAACGTGCAGTAGCCAGAAGTTGATCTTCTATCAATGGCACTCCCAGCCCAATCTGCATCAGTATAGGCTTCAACTTGCAAATGCCCACGGTTCTTGAATATTAAACCTTTCCCTGGAGTTCCTTTCAGGTATCTGAGAATTCTATAGATGCATCAAAGTGTTCTTGTCCTGGTGAATGCATGAACTGGCTAACTATACTAACTGCGAATGCGATATCTGGACGTGTATGTGACAAGTAGATTAGTCTCCCAACAAGCCTTTGATACCGCTTTCTCTTCACAATTTCTTCTTCAGTTTTAGAAGGCTGTAGCTTAAGATTGGGTTCAATCGGTGTCTCGACTGGTCTACATCCTAGTAGACCTATTTCTTCAAGTAGATCGAGAACATATTTACGTCGATTCACAAATATACCTTCTTTGGATCTAGCAAACTCCATCCCAAGAAAGTATTTCAAAGCACTCAAATCCTTGATCTCGAAGTCAACTGCAGGTCTCTTTTTTAATCTCTCCAATTCTTCATTGTCATCACCTGTCAAGACTATATCATCCACATAGACAATTAAGATTGCAATTTTGCCTTCTTTACTGTGTTTGTAAAACATAGTATGGTCAGCTTGGCTTTGACAGTAGCCACAACTCTTTACAGCTTTCCCAAATCTCTCAAACCAGGCTCTAGGGGATTGTTTGAGACCATATAACAACTTCTTTAGTTTACAAACTTTGTTTGGTCCTAACTCTCCCTCAAACCCGGGTGGTAGGCTCATAAAGAGCTCTTCCTAAAGATCTCTATTTAAAAAAGTATTTTTAACATCTAACTGGTGTAAGGGCCTGTTGAAATTCACAGCCAAAGATAACAAGAATCTGATAGAGTTTATCTTGGCTACAAGGGCAAAAGTTTCCTGATAATCAATCTCATATGTCTGACTGAACCCTTTTGCAACTAGTCTAGCCTTGTATCTCTCTATGCTACCATCAGCTTTACACTTCACTGTAAAGACCCGCTTGCAGCCAAATATTTTCTTCTCCTTAGGTAAATTAACTATCTCCCAAGTACCACTTCGTCTAAGAGCATTCATCTCTTCTATTACTGCTAATTTCCAATTCAGATCATCTAGAGCTTCCTGAATGTTTCTCGGAACAAACAAGTGTGAGATTTTGGAAGTAAATGCCCTATGAGTATGAGAAAGTTTTGCATAGGAAAGATATTCGGTAACGGGATATTTAGGATTTTTTTTGCAAGTTCGGATTCCTTTCCTAATGGCTATTGGAAAATCAAGATCTGATGGTTCTTTGCTAGGAGTGGTAACAAGAACTGAAGATGAGTTAGGGAAAGACTTACTGTGATATTTGGAGGTCCGGTTCCCGAAGGTTGAGATTGATCATTTCTATAAGGAATAGGCTGACTTTGACTCCTTTTATGAATCATTTTCCGAGTATAAACCATAAGCTCAGGATTTTGTTGTAGTGATTCTCCCCCTGGTTTAGATACAATAATGCTTGGCACTATATGACTAGGACTCCCTTCATTGTTTTCATTGATTTTATCACTTTGTTCCTCAGGTTCAGATTGTTCCTTATTTTGAGTTTTTAGAATGGCAGTGGGAAGATAGGAATGTGATTTTATAGTCAAAATCACATTTGGTAAAGGAGTAGGGAATAAATCCCAAAAATTTTCTTCCTTCACCTCATTCTCCCCCTGAAGACAGTTTTTGTGAAAGTATGGTTTATTTTCAAAGAACGAGACATCCATACTCACATAAATTTTTCTTGTTTGGGGATTATAGCATTTATATTCCTTTTTATTGGCTGCATACCCAATGAAAACACATTTTTCAACTCGAGGATCAACTTTTGACCGAGTATTATTAGGTATATGAACAAACACAGTGCAGCCAAACACTTTTACAGGCAAATTCGAGTACATTCTTGATAAGATAAAGCATTTTTTGAAACATTCTAATGGTGTGCTGAATTTTAAAACCCTTGTAGGCATTCTGTTAATCAAGAAAGATACTGTTAAAACCATTTTCCCCAAAAAATATTTTGGAGCATTCATTGAAAACATTATAGCACGAGCTACTTCAAGCAAATACCTATTTTTTCTTTCTGCAATCTCATTCTATTGAGGAGTATCCACACAAGTTGATTGATGATGTATACCTTTTTCTTTTAAAAAATTTCCCAAAAGTCCTTTAAAATACTCGGTTCTGTTATCAGTGTGAAGAATGCTAATTTTTGTTTGAAATTGTGTTTCAACCATTGTGTAAAAATCCTTAAAAAAAATTTCAACCTCAGATTTTTCATTCATCAAATAAACCCAACATAAACGGGTATGATCATCTATAAAAGTAACAAACCATTTTTTTTCTAGAGATAGTAGTAATTCTTGAAGATCCCCAAACATCACTATGTATTAAATAAAAAGGTTTTGGTAAATAAGTATTACGATGAATCTTTGATAAGCAACAACTTTCACAGTAAAATGATGAACAATCCAAACCCTTAAATAAAGTGGGAAACAAATGTTGGAGATATGAGAAGCTAGAATGTCATAGTCTTAAATGCCAAAGCATTATTTGTTCATAAACAAAATTAGAACTAGCACTGCTAAGGCCCTCAGCCCTTTTATTATCAGAGAAATCATCATTAAAGTAGTAAAGCCCACCTTCCATCTTAGCACTGCCAATCTTCTTCCCCGAGTTCTGGTCTTAAAATTCACAATAAGTATCATAGAAAACAACACGACAATTAGATTCTTTGGCTAGTTTATTCATAGACAAAAGGTTACAGGCTAGTTTAGGAACATGAAGAACAGATTTAAGATCTATATTCTTAGATAATTTAATCAACCCTTTCCTGGCAATAGGTGAAAAACTCTCATCTGCAATTCTAATTTTTTCAAGGCCAGAACATGGTGAATAAGTGCTAAAAATATTTGAAAGGCTAGTCATATGATCAGAGGCTCCAGAATCGATTATCCATGGAGCAAAATTTGAACAAAAATGGGCATTAAAAGCACTACCTGTTTGTGCAAGAGAGACACTAGGAATACCACATGAGGAATTGAATTTTAGTAGTTTCAGAATATGATTCATCTGTTCCTTGCTGAAGGGACTTGACTTAGCTTCATTGGCAGTGAGAATCACACGTTTATTTTTGTCACCAGGCTTGCTGCTTTTCCAATTTGCTGGTTTTCCATGAATTTTCCAGCAAGTATCTCGAGTATGGCGTGGTTTGTTACAATAATCGCACCAGACCCAATGCTTCTCTTCAGTTTTGTGCTGAAAATTAGCTGCCTTATTAGCAGTAGATTCGATAACAAGGGTAGAACCTTCAATAGCCCCGCTGGTGATCTTCTTCCCCAACATTACGTGTCTGCGGCTTTTTTCTCTTCGAACTTCAGCAAACACTTCACCGAGTGGAGGAAGTGGAGTCCTGCCAATGAACCTTCCCCTAACTTCATCAAACTCCATGTTTAGTCCGACAAGGAGTTTGTTAATGCGATGACTCTCCACAGTTTGTTTGTAATAACTAGTATCTTCAGTGGATTTTCATTCATAATCATTGAACAAATCCAAGTCCTACCACAACTGCTTCAATGAATTGAAATACTTGGTGACCGAGTCTTCGCCTTGTCGAATCTCGCCAAGTTTCAGAGTCAATTCATAAATTTGAGATTGATTTCCCAAATCAGAATACATCTGATTAACGTTGTCCCAGAGTTCTTTGGCCGTAGAATAGCACATATAATTGGAACTAATGTCCTCATCCATCGAATTCACGAGCCAGGTCATTACCATTGAATTTTCTGCATCCCAGGTCGCATAAGCTGGATCCTCCGGGGCTGGTTCCTTTTTTTCTCCTGTTAAATACCTAATTTTTCCCTGTCCTCTGATGTACATCCGAACTGATTGGGACCATCGTAAGAAGTTGTTCCCATTAAGACGGATTGTAGTGATTTGGACAGAGTGAGAATAGGTACTGGGGTTTTGAATTGTAGGGTGGGTTGCAGGATTTGTGAGGGGTGGAGTTGACTCAGAGGAGATGTCAGACATGGCTGGATTGAGCAGGAAAAAAAAATTCTAGGGCTTTAGGGTGGTGTTGGAAATCACCTTGACAAGATGCCCAGGTGGTGATCTTCCAAACACCCAAGTCTTGAATGACTTGTAGAAAGAATTTCAGCAATCGAACACAAGAACAGAAAATCAAGGAAAGAAAGAAGACAAGTAATTTGTTGTCGAGGTTCGAAAATGTGCCTACATCCCCATGAGTTCCTCCGAACTCTCTGCACTATCTCAATGGTTCTTACAAAGTTACAGCAATCCCCTTCAAGAATCCAAGTTCTTGAAGAACCAAGAAGAGAAAGAAGAATATGAGAACTCAACAATGTTCTCTAATCTAATCTAGACTCTCTCTATCTAATTACAACCAGCCTCACTACAAGAGTCCCTCTTGTGTTTATGTCTCTCTACACAATTCTCTCTTAGTGTTTAAAATGATCTCACAATGTCACAAAACTCTCTTGTATGTGTGTTTTTGTATCTTGTATTATCTTCTGAAATGAGGCCTTGAGAACCCCTTTTATAGCCTCTTAATTCTTGGACATTCTTGTGAGTCATTATCCTCCCTTTGATCATGTTCTTCCTTTAATCTCAGCCCTTAATCACTCTCCAAGTGATGCTGTGCGTTTTGGTGTGGTGCTGTGTGCTGCGGCGTGACCTGATGCTGCAGCCTCCTAATGTTGTGCGAACACCTCCTGCCTGTGGGCAGAAACTTCCACAGCAGTGTGCCTGACCTTCCCATGCTCAAAATTGAAGCACACACATGTGTGCAACCTTTTAACTTGCTGAACCTTTATATACCATAATTGGTTTGGACATTAACCAAACTTGAACCATGTTTGGACCTGTTCAAACCTTGACCATGTTTGAACCATGTTTAAACCTTAGACAAAAAACCAACAATCTCTACCTTTGTCTAAGCGTTTAAACCGGAACCATTTGTGCAAAGACCTTTGGGATCCAAACTCATCTTGAGTCATCAATCAACCGACTCCAATCCTAAGTAATTCAAGGCAATGATTGAACTTACTTAGAGGTAGAAACTTGGTGCCTAAATCTGCAGGAATTTTCTTCGTGGTCTTCTTGTCAACATGAATGCTTCCTTCTGTACCATTTTCCAGAATGTAATGATACCGAACATCCATATGCTTCATCCCCTCATGGAACACCAGATACCTCCACAAGTGCCCTGCACTTTGGCTATCAAAAGATACCACCACCTGCTCTTTTAGGACCTCCCACTCGTCCAACAACCCTTTGCACCCCATAGCCTTCTTTATGGCTTACGTAGCCACTATGCATTCTGCCCTGGTTGTTATGAGTGCTACCACTGGTTGCCACTGAGCCTCCATGTACCTCAGCAACCACTTCATCCCAAGACAACGCTCTTTTCCGGGATTACTCACACATTTGCTGAAAACATCCATTGCCCAAGAAACACTTGATATGTTTCTCTTCCTTTCCCGGATGATTCTCCTCATCCCAAGGATCTTTTGTGCAAGGATGAGATCCTTCCTCTTGAACTCCTCACTAAGTTAATATGTAAACCTTTCCATCCTCTTCCTGCTGTTCCAAACTAACAGCCCATCAATGACATAGGTGAGGATACTCACCATCTTCTCCACCTTGTGTCCAGGTGAGAAAGTTTCTGTGAAACCTATGTCTTCTCTTCTTGTGAACCCATTCGCCACCAGCTTAGCCTTGTTCCGGACTTCATCTCTTGGAGGGCACCCTTCTTTGATCTTGTAAGTGCACTTACATTCCACAACTTTCTGATTTCCTGGAATTTTCACCAATTCCTAGAAGTTGTTCTTCCTCAAAGAATCAATTTTTTCCTTCATAGCTAGCTGCCACTTTGACGAATCCTTACACTCCATGGCATCCGTGTAAGTTTCTTGTTCACTCATCTCTCCTTCTATCCAAGGAGCTACTGCATCTGCAGCATCCGCAAACCCATATCTTGAAGGTGGTCCGACCAGCCTTCTTTCCCGGTCTCTTATGAGCTGAAAGTCCTTCTGACTTGCTGCAGCATCCTCTTCTTGTTCAGCCTCTTCTTGAATTTCTTGAGCTTGGCAATCATCCGAGGGCTCTACCTGGTCCGAACCCTCTTGCCTTATTTGCTCTACCTGAACAGAATCTCCCTTGATGCTATGCTCAACAATTTCTGAATTGGTTTGCTCACTAGCCCCTGCAGGGTTAGTTTTCTACGAGTAGGGAAATAACAATTCATTAAAATTAACATCCCTACTTATTATGAGTTTTAATCCTTCTTTTTCTAAGGACCACAACCTATATCCCTTAGCCCCTTTCCCATATCCTAGAAACACATATTTTCTAGATCCTGGGCTAAGTCTATCATCCTTTTGTTGTGCATACGCAGCACACCCAAAAGTCCTAAGGTTGTCGAACTTAGGGGGTTTTCCACTCCACATCTCCATGGGAGTCTTTTGGAACACAATCCTAGAGGGTGATCTATTAATCAAATATGCAGCTGTAGACACCGCTTCCCCCCCCAAAAATAATTGGGTAATCCGGATTTATTTAACATGCACCTAACCTTTTCCATAAGGGTCTTATTTATCAACTCAGCAACTCCACTTTGCTGAGGAGTTTCCACAACCGTCCTATGTCTTAGAATGCCATTTAACCTACAGAATCGATCAAGTTCTTGGTTAAAAATATCTAAGCCATTATCGGTTCTTATCTCCTTAACTACTCTACCCATTTGAGTCTCAACCAGCCCTTTCCACACCACTAACTTATTCAAGGCATCTAATTTATTTTTCACCAAATAAACCCACACTTTTCTTGAATAATCATCAATTAAAGACAGAAAGTAAATGTTACCTCCCTGTGTTGGTGTCCTTGCTGGTCCCCAAAGGTCCCCATGAATGTAGTCAAGAATACCCTTAGACTTGTGCACTCCGGTGTTGAAGCTGACCCGATGTTGCTGCCCAAGAACACAGCTCTTACAGGAATCCATTTTTTCTACTTTGTCACCACCAAGTAGACCTTCCTTGCTAAGTACTTGCAGGCCCTTTTCGCTCATGTGTACCAAGCGAGTGTGCCAAAGGGCTGCCTTGTCCAGCTCAGCCATCAAGCTTGCTGCTTGATCATTGGTTTCTGTTTCTTCGATCATCTCATAGAGTCCATCGTTTCTTGCTGCCTTGATCATTACCAAAGATCCCTTGGCCACCTTGATCTTTTCTCCCTCTATCTTGCATGTATAGCCCATGGAATCCAGCCGCCCCAATGAGATCAAGTTCCTCTTCAAATCTGGAACATACCTCACATTTTCCAGCAGCCTTGTGACTCCATCAAACATCCTCACTTGGATGTCTCCCATGCCCTTCACTTGGTAAGATATATCATTACCCAAGAAGACCCTTCCATCATTGATCTTCTTAAAATTCTTGAACCAACTCCGGTGAGGGCACATGTGATGAGTGCACCCGGAATCCAAGATCCATTTCCCGCTGCCTTCTTGCCCCTTGCTCACATCCGAGCACACAACAAGAACATCATCATCTTGCTGTTCTGTTTTGGCAACCAAAGCCTCTCCATTCTTGGTATGGCTTCCTCCTCTATCCCTTGTCATTTTCTTGCAATCTTTCTTGACATGACCCTTCTTATGGCAATAGTAGCAGCTTTTCCCTCCAAATCTCAGTTTGGAATGCATTCTCCCATGGCTTTCTCCTCTACCTCTGTCCCGGTAGTAGCCATGCATGCTTCTGTGCACTCTCCCATGGCTCTCTCCTCTACCTCTGTCCCGGAAGTAGCCATGCATGCTGCCATACCAAGTTGCTGGCCTTCTTTTAAAGAACTACCCTTTTACCACTTGATGCACTCTTTATCTTGGCATCAAGATCATCTTGCAACTCTTTCTTAATATCAAATTTAAAAGCAAAGATTCGTTTATGAAGATACCTCTTATTAGGGAGAGTCTTGGCAAGAAACAACTCATCTAGTTTCTTCCATAATGCAGCTGGATCTTCCGAGTCTCCGCACTCCCTTGTGACATTGTCCGATATGTGCAAGAAAATGGTGCTGTAAGCCATCTTCTTCATCTCGGTCCGCTGGTCCTCCGTGACACTTGCTGGAAAAGCATCATCTTCTCCAATAGCCAAGTCCACTTTCTGCTGCATTAGAACCGCCTTGATCTTCCGCTTCCATAGGGTAAAGTCCCCCTTTCCATCAAACTTCTCCACACAGAAATTTGAAGCCATCTTTTGCGGACAAGATCCCAGATTTGTGCACTAACCACAACTACTTTCTTTAACCTCAAGAACATAGACGAAGATGGATCTTTAACACCGTTCTTGAATCAACTTTCAAGAACACGACCGGTTCTTGATCTTTACACTGTTCTTGAATCACCCAAGAAGTTTGATCTTTGATTCTTGGAGTCTTGGCTCTGTACCTTCTACTTCTTGCTCCGATAACCAGCTGCTTAGCTCTGATACCACTGTTGGAAATCACCTTGACAAGATGCCCAGGTGGTGATCTTCCAAACACCCAAGTCTTGAATGACTTGTAGAAAGAATTTCAGCAATCGAACACAAGAACAGAAAATCAAAGAAAGAAAGAAGACAAGTAATTTGTTGTCGAGGTTCGGCAATGTGCCTACGTCCCCGTGAGTTCCTCCGAACTCTCTGCACTATCTCAATGGTTCTTACAAAGTTACAGCAATCCCCTTCAAGAATCCAAGTTCTTGAAGAACAAAAAAGAGAAAGAAGAAGATGAGAACTCAACAATGTTCTCTTATCTAATCTAGACTTTCTCTATCTAATTACAACCAGCCTCACTACAAGAGTCCCTCTTGTGTTTATGTCTCTCTACACAATTCTCTCTTAGTGTTTACAATGATCTCACAGTGTCACAAAACTCTCTTGTATGTGTGTTTTTGTATCTTGTATTATCTTCTGAAATGAGGCCTTGAGAACCCCTTTTATAATCTCTTAATTCTTGGACATTCTTGTGAGTCATTATCCTCCCTTTGATCATGTTCTTCCTTTAATCTCAGCCCTTAATCACTCTCCAAGTGATGCTGTGCGTTTTGGTGTGGTGCTGTGTGCTGCAGCGTGACCTGATGCTGTGCGCACACCTCCTGCCTGTGGGCAGAAACTTCCA
Source organism: Bretschneidera sinensis (assembly GCA_023935145.1). Classification (NCBI taxonomy): domain Eukaryota; kingdom Viridiplantae; phylum Streptophyta; class Magnoliopsida; order Brassicales; family Akaniaceae; genus Bretschneidera; species Bretschneidera sinensis. The sequence goes on from CM043698.1 coordinate 34,121,304, forward strand.
CAGCAGTGTGCCTGACCTTTCCATGCTCAAAATTGAAGCACACACATGTGTACAACCTTTTAACTTGCTGAACTTTGATATCCCACAATTGGTTTGGACATTAACTAACCTTGAACCATGTTTGGACCTGTTCAAACCTTGACCATGTTTGAACCATGTTTAAACCTTAGACAAAAAACCAACAGGTGGCTCTGATACCATGTGAATTTGAATGAAAGACAGAAAATGAAATAATTTTTCTCTGTATTATTCGTTATTAAATGGTTTACACAGATTTTCTTTATATAAGAGAATACAAGTACAAAATAAGGAAACTAATTAAAATGGTTAGCTGTCCTAATTAATTATAGAGTTGACTAAAGAGCTATTTACAGAAATAAGAATATAGTTAATAAAACTCATAATATTTGGTAATATTATGACCGAATCTTCCATTTTCAACAGAATCAATATTGGTAATTATGATCAGGAAAACTCAATGTTGCAGAGGTTGGAAATATAGAGATGACAGGGCTTTCTGATGTTAGGATATTGAAGTAACGAGCTTGATTTTGTTAGTACTATATTTTCATTGCATTTATTTCTGAAATTATGTCTCGTATAATATGCCATGAAATTTCAAGGAATTAAGAACTATTTGTTTGATTTACTGATATGTGGATGGCAATGATCTGATATCTTCTTCTATTAACTTGTATAATATTCATGTTCTCTCTCTTTTTTATTTTTTATTTTCTAAAATCCTTCCTAAAATTATCATGCTCCATTGATGATTGTTCTATAGAGCAAATCCATGGGTAACTTTGATGTGGTTTGAAGGATTTCAAGCCGAATTCATGGGGATTTTGTGGGTTTTTCAAAAGAGAGAGTAGCGAGAAAAGGGGGGTGGTTGGTTCTAGAGGAAGTGAGGGAAAATGGAAGGAAAATTCTTTGATTGGTGCTTGAGTTGGGCTGGGAGCCAAGGACTTGGCAGTTCTGAACTTCTGATGGAGAGTGATCGGAAGTTTTAAGGTGGTCTGTTTGGCATATAGAGGAATTTTAATTTGCCTGGTGGTTTACGATATTATTGAACTTTTAAATTTGATGAAACACTAAGATATAATTGTCATTTTGCATATCATTTCAGTTGGAATTCATGCTCACGTCCTTGGCAAATAGGCATTTTAACGTCATTGTATTTAAGTGATAAAGGAGTCATCCTCAGGTACTTAAGTGAGAATTTTTAAAAGACAGGGACCTATCTTTACATGGGCTTAACCATGGGGTATATATTGATATTTAACCTTGAGTAATGAGATTATTTAAAGTAAACAGTCTCAGGTTGAAATTCTCTCTAAGTAGTACTGAATTCGATGGATTCAGAATATGTTTTTCTCTTTTCTGCAAGGCACACTCCTGCTATTCTCGCTCCAAATCATCTTCTCCTTTCCAAATGCTGCAACTATAGCAGCTTGTTACATTTGATCTGCGATTGGAAAGAGCTTGCATTCTCAGTATTTTTGACGGAACGAGGATATTTTCCAGATTGTCTGATATTATACATTGAGATTCAAGTTGAATGAAAAATCTAGCAAGTTTTAAACTACTTATACTTGCCAATATTTGAAAAATATAGAGCAATGGGGAAAAGGCACACAGAAAACAAATTACTTTTGCATAAATCTTTGTTCAGCCTCTTTTACTACATCAAAATTTGGAACTTCATTCATTCTAAGTCAACATCTAGATAAGTGGATTTAGAAAAATGGATATCAACTTTTTATCCCAAATGCACCCACCTACCAGATTGGTACATCATACAAAATTGCCTGTTGAAGCTTCAAACGATCAGTATCATTATAAACAGGCAAATAAAAGTAGATCTTCCAGATATTATGACCATTTATCTCTAAGTCTCCAAAAACTCTTTACATAATGAGAGAGATGGATTTCCTCAGCAATACTGGCCAAAGAAGTTTCGCAACTAAATCTGCTTCATAACATGAAATAGATGGAAAACTGTTAGTTGAGAAATTGTATAAGTTTTCTCCTCTCATGATCTTATATATGCCTAGGATTCTACGATTTACTTCAGCATATTTTGTTTTATCTGTAGAAGCTACTTTGTTATCATCGTAAGAAAGGGTCTCTCAAAGAAGACCCTGAGCAGAAGTTTCAGTTTGTCTCAAGTTACATAAAAATTATTTAGTTCTCTTTTGTTTGTTTTGTTTTAAACATTCCCCAGGCCAATAAAGATTGTCCATTTTGTAGAATTATTGGGGTCGAATGGGTATTTGTGTCATCCCAGCTTCTGTTTTTTCCTGTGAATAAGTCCTCAATGATGTCAAGTAGCAGTTAAAGTTCTATAAAGTCGGGATGGACTCCACCTGTTTGTCATGTGGCTACAATTTTGCAGCTTAGATAGTGAAAACTGAAACCCAACTCTTAGAGAGAGAAAAAGAGAGAGAGGGATTCAGATAAAATGGATTTCCTGAGCTTACTGTGTCTTCTGTTTGTGTGGACTCTTATTTGCTTCCTTCTCTCAGTTGTAAGATGCCACAAATCAAGTCATGGAAAACTTCCACCAGGACCTCTCCCCCTTCCAGTTGTTGGGAACCTCTTCAAGCTCGGTAGCATTCCGCACAAGTCACTTGCTGAGCTTGCCAAGTCTTACGGTCCTATAATGAGTCTGAAACTTGGTTGTTCAACAACAGTGGTAATTTCTTCTGCAGAGATGGCCAAAGAAGTCCTCCAGAGGAAAGATATTTCCTTTTTCAACAGGAGCATCAAGGACGCTGTTCGTGCTCACCAACACAATGAAGTTTCAATGGTGTGGTTACCTGTTTCAACTCGGTGGAGAAACCTCAGAAAAATTTGCAACTCTGATATTTTTACTAGTCAGAAACTCGATATGATGCAGGATCTTCGACGCTTGAAAGTGCGAGAGCTCCTGGCCTACATTCAAGAAAGCTGTCAAGCTGGTTCTGCAGTAGATATTGGCCAAGCAGCCTTCAGTACTAGCCTGAATTTGATCTCAAACACCATATTTTCGGTCGATTTGGCTGACCCCTGTTCTGATGTGGCAAAAAAATTTAAAGAGCTCGTCTGGTGTATAATGGAAGAAGCAGGGAAATCAAATATAGCAGATTTTTTTCCCGTGCTTAGGAAGGTAGATCCACAAGGTATACGACAACGCATGATAAATTATTTCGGAAAGATAATAGAGTTTCTTGATAGTATGATTGAGGCACGATTAGAGTCAAGGAAAGAACTTGATTCTACCTCAGGCAATGATGTTCAGGATACACTTCTCAACATCATGGAACAGAAAAGTTATGAGATTGACCGAACTGACATTCAACATTTGTTATTGGTTAGTACTGTATCCATTTGCTATTAATTATCTTTTTAGTTTATGGCTTCACCACTAGTGATCAAATTCTCCTTAAAACTGAGAACTGATTAATATAACCTTGTATGATTTGTCGTCTTACCATAAGTGATCACATGCATATGCGCTAATTTTCTTAGCCTTGTAAACCTTTTATAGTTCAAAGATTTAAGTGACTCTAAACAAGAGCTGTCTGATATCTAATTATCTTTAAAAAGTGATGAATTTTTTAATTTGGTCACTCACTGACTGTTACATACGGTATATTACTACTGTAACACTCTATGCATAAGTTACTTCTTGAAATCATGTTACAGGATCTATTTGCTGCTGGGACTGATACAACTTCGATCACATTGGAATGGGCAATGTCGGAGTTACTCCACAACCCAACCATCCTATCAAAAGCTCAACAAGAGATCGAGCAAACGATTGGCAAAGGCAACATGGTTGAAGAATCAGATATTGCTCGGCTTCCATACTTGCAGGCAATTGTCAAAGAGACCTTCCGGTTGAACCCGGCTGCTCCCCTCTTAGTTCCTCGCAGAACAGAAGCAGATGTCGAAATCTGTGGTTATGTAGTCCCAAAGAATGCACGAGTTTTGGTAAATGCATGGGCTATTGGCAGAGATCGAAGCACATGGGTAAACTCCGACTCTTTCATACCTGAGAGATTTTTGGGGTCAGAGACTGATTTCAGGGGCCATCATTTTGAGTTGATTCCATTTGGAGCAGGCAGGCGAATCTGCCCAGGATTGCCCTTGGCCTTTCGGATGATTCATGTGATGCTAGCTTCTCTCATTCACTTTTTTAATTGGAAGCTTGAGGATGGGATGAAACCTGATGACCTTGACATGGAGGAGAGCTATGGGTTCAATTTAAGGAAGGCTCAGCCCCTTCGTGCAATCCCTATGTGTTTGTAAACTGTTTGTTGCGAGTCAATAAGCAAACAGGCTTATGCACTAGCCGTGGGTATCATGTGTGATTACTAGTTAGTAGGGTTGTATTTCTATTATCATCTAATGCTTGTTCAGGTCCTTTATTGTGTGAACAAACTTACCCTTGTAAATGAGAAGTTTAAGATTTTGGCACTTTCTATGAACAAATTTATCTTATGAATTGTAATCATGGTTGCTTGTTCAGGGAATCAATCCAACTTGTTGAAGTTCATTGCTGGTCTCTATTTGATTTACATGGGTGTGTTTCTAAACCATGATTGCTTCATCATTCAGATTAGGATCCTTCAGTGCCTCGGGGCAATAAGATACATCCTCTTCGTATTTCAGTATTTCTTATCAACGCATTTGACAAAAAATATGAAGGGGTGAATGATGAATTGTAGAATTTCTCTCTATATGTTTTCTAAATGAATTGCAGAAGTTGCTAGAGTTATAAACGTTTGGAAAATTAGAATCAGAACTAAGTTCATCCAGCGTCACTTGGAGAATCAGAATTCAGTTCAGCCAGAGTAACTTTTTAAAGAAAACATATTGCAGATCGGTTTTCAAGTGCATCAACTGTTAATATGTGTTTTTTTAGCTAAACAGATCCGCTTCAATGTTGTTATGTATAGTTTAAAAGGGTGGAGGGGAAAATACTAAAAGGATAGAAAAGTGAAGATATATAAGGGGGAAAAAAACTAGAGAGGTAGAAGGATAGAAAACTAAAAGGACTAATAGCTAGTTGGAACTTGGAAAAGCCAAAAGAAAAAAAGGTAAATAATATTTAGTTTACTATTATACCCTTTATAATATTAATTAGATGAATTTCATGAGAATAAACTAATAAAAATGATAAATTTCATATATATATATATTTGAAATTTTTATTTTTCATCATTTTCATTTTAAAAAGATTATGATTTGTACACATAAAAGGAAAACACAAATATTGCATTCATTCAAATTCTTGAATTTTTAGCTAGACAAGAAGGCATAGATTTGTCAAGTAAACTCTTTAACATATTTACTCCAACTTTTGTTTTCAGTTAATCCTCTTAAATGCATTGATCATCTTAATTTGTAGTTATCCCTTTAAAGAAGGTGAAGATCGAGTAATCTTGACTGGGCTGGTAGAAGACATGGAAAATATTGTCAAAAACGTAATTGAAGAGCAAAGTCCTAAACAGTAAGTTTGTTCTCATCAATACTTTTTAAAAACAAATTTACTTCTCACAAAAAATATTCAAGACTAGAAAATCAGAAATTATATAAACCTTTTATTCGATTAATTGAGGGATATTAAAAAAATAAAGAAAATCAGCTATAAGAATGGAAAAAATTTTGTGGAGACTTTTGGCTAATATTATTCATGATTAGGTCAATCGGACCATGGATTAATTACTCACTCACATATTTGAGGTGTTTTCTCATGTTGAACTGGCTTCAGACTGATGTGTTAGACTTTTATTACTCAAAATTTCTGTGAAAGATAACTGTCATTCTAAGTGAGTTAGTCTTAAGACAAATTTGTGTATTTAACTACATAAAATTTCAATTTCATGACCATCTAATTGGCAATTGGTGGTTTAATGGCTGAGTGGATAGAACTTACAACCTCTTGAACCTAGCAAAGTGAAAATAAAATCCATAGGTGCGTTTTAGGATAGAAATGTTCAAATTATTGAAAAAGGTGTTGAGAAAAATAAAGATAAAAATTTTCAGCACTGAACACATCATGAACTCTTCACGATTTGAATTTCATCATTTATAATTTTGGAGTTGCAAGATGGGACTCTTAGAATTGTGTAGTTCCCTAAGATTTCGTTTTATATTTCTTCACAGGCTATCTGTATCCGTGGAAAACTCTAAAATCTCTTAGAACATGATGTACCTCCAGAATTTATTTTCAAGGTAAGAAAATACCTACTTCCCTTTGTACATAATGTTTTGATTTTGTTCTAGTATATGTCACGTTGAGCTGTAAATCAAATAATCTTAATTAAACTTTCCCAGTCTCTGGTTGAACAACTTAAAAAGCATTTGGATGAGCAGTTGGAACTCCAAATTGATAACCTATATGAGGAGTACTATGTATGCATACCAATTCCCCTTTTTATTTTTTCTTATCAATTCAGTCAATGTGGTTAATTTCTTATTCTGGCGTCTGTTCTCTTCTATCCAGGGGGATGATGGAAGTAAGTTTGACAGCGAGAAACCACTGGTATTTGCACGTAGTCCACTTGATGAAACGAGCACGAGAAAAAATGTTAAGCATTTCGAGAGGATTGAAGGTAAAATATATATGTTGTTTCCTCCGCAGAGTTTATAGTAAAATTCATGAGCTGTGATGGAGCCCACAACACCCTCGGCCAATGGATTGTCAACACGTGGAGTTGCTAGTCACCAATAAGCCGTTGACACGTGTTCGGCTTCTGTCTCACGGCAAAATACACGTAGAATGAACAAATCACGCAATCATCACGTCAAAATGCAATTAGCGGACCAAACCATGCCTGAACACGCGATCGTCTGAGCACGTGACTGAGACTTCACTGTAGAAACGAGGGATCACAAGGATGGAGCCATCCTTCCCATGTGGCCGACCTCCCCTCAGAAGGCTATAAATGGCCAAAGGTACGTAGGTTCAAGACAGACTCTTCATTACTCACAAATTCATTACACAAATTAGCTCCCCTCCTCCTTTTTTTTTCTTGAGCTCACGTCCTGACTAGAGCGTCTGAGTGTCCTCGGAGGCCTCCCCCTCCTCTCCTTCCGTGGGCTCTCTAGTTCACCTATTCTACTTGTGCATATCCCAAGGAGTTGACCCCGAGTCAACAACGATCCCTCGGCATCAACAGATTGGCGCCGTCCATAGGAAACCACCATCTCTCGCTAAACAGTAAAAATGAAGAAATATAAAGAACTCATCTGTTGTCATGCCACCCAGAAACAATACAAAAAAAGCTAGCAAGGAAACCCCTATGGCATGTTCCGCCCCCATCCAGAGTCATACCCAATGCCAACAATCCAGGTCGAGATTCCCCATGATATCCGAGCATGCCACCCCTGGGTCGAGTAGACGGCCTCCTATCAGAGAACAACACCCTCACCACTAGGGGACCGACTCCCCCAACCCCGGAAGAGCAGCCACGAACCGCCTGACTGCCTCGGTGACCCAGGCCCAGTTCCAAGAACTTTCCCGATTGATAGCCGACCTAGTTGCCGAAGTCCAAAATGGGGGACGACAAGCCTCTCCTCCTCCTCACCAAATCCGCAGACGAATGGAATCCTCCGACAGTGAGGATCCGACCGGTAGCCGTTCCACCACCGAGCCTTCGCTACCCTACGGTCGGTCTAAAGAAAGTTTCTCCTCCAAAAGTAACCCTAACCTAGACAGGCGAATCGAAGAAATGGAAGAAAAAATTGACAGAGCTCTCAAGCACCGAAGCCACAGTATCTTGGATGAGCTTAATGTCCAGGACCCCCGTTCACGCAGGATTTCCTCGAGACCCCACTTCCACCCAACTTTAGAATGTCGCAAATCAAAATGTATGACGGTTCGGCAGACCCACTGGACCACCTATAACATTACAAGACCACTATGACACTACATCGACATTCTGATCCTATTATGTGTCGCGCCTTCCCCTTAACACTTAAGAAAGCTGCGGGCACGTGGTATTCACGTTTAAAACCGGAAAGTATCGGCAACTTCAGAGAACTCAGTTACGCCTTAACCTCTCACTTTCTCAGTAGTAAGGAGCCGAAGAAGATCTCGGAGAGCCTATTCAATATTGTCCAGCATCGGGGAGAGAAGCTTCGAGCCTACATATCCAGGTTCAACACAGCTGCATGGGAAATTCCAGACCTCGACCCCAATGTCCAAATGCTAGCATTCAAAAACGGGTTGAGGTCCAGAATTTTTAGTTCTAAACTCACAAGGCATCCACCAAAAGATATGAACGAGGTCCTGACCCGAGCCGAGAAGTATATGTTGGCGGAAGACAATCAGGCTTTTCGAAGAGAAAGAGAATGAGAGATAGAGAAAAAGAGGAAAGACCTCGACCCCCAGAGAGGAGCGACCAAGAGGCCTTATCATGAAAGCAGATATAAGCCTTCTTCCCCTTTTGATAGATTCACCCCTCTCAATGCATCCAGAACCAACGTCCTAATGCAGCTCCAGGACAGATCAGTCCTCCAATGGCCACCTAAGCCACAGTACCTTAGCGGAGACCAAAGGAAATGGTGCCGATTCCACAAAAACCACAGGCATAACACCAAAGAATGTCATAGTTTGAAGATGCAAATTGAAGCCCTCATCAGCCGGGGGCACTTGAAGGAGTTCACCGAGTCCCGGGGAAGAGAGGAGCCCGTCCAGCTAAGGAGGGACTCTGGGCACCCTTGGTTTTTGCAACAGGAATGGTGGGACCCTCGAAAAAACCCTAGGCCCAGGCTGAAAGGACCCAGTCAAAGAAACCAAAAGGTGGCAGTAACCAGGATTATCAAAAAAATCTGCAGAGGCCCGGCCACCAGAGGAAGCTTGGGACAAAGCAGCAAAGCATACGCCAGAACCGTGGCCTTCGTTAGCGGTCCTCACAAACGGAAGAAGTCAAGCCTGGTAATCTCCTTCACGAAAGATGATTTAGAGGGAGTGCAGACCCCACATGACGACGCAGTGGTAGTCTCTCTCCTAGTGGCCAACCACGAAGTAAAGTGTATCCTGGTAGATAATGAAAGTTCAGCGGACATTCTATTCTACGATGCTTTTCAGCATATGCAACTGAAGGACGAACGGTTAGAGCCGGCTCGTACCCCTCTCAACGGTTTTGGTGGAACCCCAGTGTTCACAGAAGGGAGCATAGTCCTCATTGTCACCGCAGGAACAACACCGCGAACAACCACATTCCAAACCAATTTCTTGGTAGTCAAGCAACCGTCGTCTTATAAATCTTTGGCCGGTCTACCCTCAACAAGTTGAAAGCAGTTGTCTCTACCTACCATCTGAAGGTCAAGTTCTCCACTGAAGAGGGAGAAAGAGTGGTCAGAGGAGACCAGCAGGCCTCTCGGTCTTACTACCTGAATGTCATCAAATAAGGAAAGAAGACCGAAGCCTTACCCCTCGAGGTGAAAGATCTCCGAGATGAGGTAAAGACTCCCAGAAGACGACCCGTGGAGGAGCTGACTTCTGTTCCCCTCGGTGAGGATCCTTCCCGAACGGTTCAGATTGGGTTAAGTCTTTCGAAACTCCACAGGAATGCACTTCTCTCCCTTCTTAGGAAAACAAGACTTATTTACTTGGTCCCCGTTAGACATGCCCGGGATCAACCCCAAAACTATCGAACATCGTCTGAATATAAACCCAAAGCATAAGCCCGTCATTTAAAAGAAAATGACATTTGCCCTGGAGCGGCAGATCGCCATTAAGACAGAGGTGGACAAGTTGCTTGAGGTTGGTTTCATCCGAAAAACAAAATACCTCGACTGAGAGTCCAATGTGATGATGGTCCGAAAGGTTAATAGCAAGTGGCGGATCTGCATCGACTTTACCAATCTGAACAAGGCCAGCTCAAATGACAGTTTTTCCCTACCACGGATCGATCAGCTGGTGGATGTTACCTCGGGACACGAGCTCCTCACCTTCATGCATGCATATTTTGGATACAATCATATCCTCATGCACGAGCCCGACCAAGACAAGACCGTCTTCGTCACCAGCCAAGGACTGTACTGCTACAAGGTCATGTCCTTTGGGCTCAAAAATATCAGAGCTACTTATCAAAGGCTAGTAAACAAGATCTTCAAAGAGTAGATTGGGCAGAATATGGAAGTCTACGTGGACAACATGTTAATCAAGAGCACCGAGGTATAAAATCACGACTCTGACTTGGAAGAAGAATTCGGAGTGTTGTGCAAACACAAGATGAGGTTAAACCCGACAAAGTTCGCATTCGGAGTAACAAGAGAAAAATTCTTGGGCTTTATAGTCACTCAGAGATAGATAGAAGCTAGCTAAGAGAAAATAAAGGCCATCCTTGATATGGCCCCTCTTAAGACCGTGAAGGAAGTGCAACAGCTCACCGGATGAATAGCAGCCCTAAACTACTTCATGTCCAAATCCATGGAAAGGTTCCTCCCTTTCTTTAAAGCCATCATGAAGGCAAGGGATTTTACCTGGACAGAAGACTAGCAGCAAGTGTTTGAAGAGCTAAAAAAGTACTTGAGCTCACCCCCCGCTCTTAACCAAACCTCTCCCGGGTGAAGAACTGTTCTTGTACCTATCTGCTGGGCAAAACGCCATAGCTTTCGTCATGATCTGAGAAGATGCAAGCATCCAAAACCTATTTACTACGTTAGCAAGATCCTCCACGAGGTAGAAACAAGGTACCCTCCAATAGAGAAAGTAGCCTACGCCCTCATAGTTGTGGCACGAAAACTCAAGCCTTATTTTCAAGCACACACTATCGTCGCCCTGACAAGCCAGCCCCTGAGGTAGGTCTTGCACAATCCAGACGTCTCCGAGAGAATTGTCAAGTGGTTAGTAGAGCTTAGGGAGTTTGATATCCGGTATCACCCTCATAAGGCAGTCAAAACCAAGTTCTCGTCGACTTCATCGTCGAAACGACCCTCCTAATAAACCCGAACGAAGAGGCAAGTTTGGGGCCAGAGGGGCAACCTCCAAAGTGGATCCTTCACATGGATGGATCCTCGAACAACATTGGGAGTGAGGCAGGACTTATCCTCTACAGCCTAGATAGATTCATCGTCGAATATGCCTTGAGGTTCGAATTCAAAGCTTCCAACAATAAAGCGGAGTATGAAGCCCTACTCGCAGGTCTAAAACTGGCAAAGGCACTTACCGTCGAGATCTTGGACGTATACAGTGACTTGCGACTAGTGGTAAGTCAAATGACGGGGGAATTCGAGGCCTGAAGAGAATAAACCGCCCGTCATCTTGAAAAGGTGAGGGAACTCACCACCAGGTTCAAAACGTTCTGAATAACTAACGTCCCACTGGTTGAAAATTCTAAAGCGGACATCTTGGCTCGACTGGCCTCCTCTCGATATCTCGAACCAACTCAAATCGTATACCTCGAGACCTTCATCACCCCCAGCATTGATGGACCCGATCCTCCGGTACATGAAAAATGGGGAAGTCCCCTAGAAAAATACCGAAGTAAAGAAGCTAACCTCCCGCGTGTCCCGATACACCGTCATGGATGGACAACTGTATAAAAGGGCCCTAACCATGCCTTACCTAAGGTGTCTGAATCCAATCGAAGCTAACTACGCCCTTCGGAAAGTCCACGAGGGGATATGTGGAATTCACCTCGGGGGACGAGCCCTCGCCTTCAAGGTGCTCCGATAGGGATACCACTAGCCCGGAATAAAGAAAAACATTGTAGAACCGATAGGGATACCACTAGCCCAGAATAAAGAAAAACATTGTAGATTTGGTCCGAAAGTGCAAAAGCTGCAAACATTACTCTCCTGTGCCCCACTAGCCGGCCAACACTCTCACCTCAATCACGAGTCCTCTCCTCTTCGCCATATGGGGAATGGACATACTCGGCCCTTTCTCTGAAACCTCCGAACAAAGAAAGCATCTTATTGTAGCCATAGATTATTTCACCAAGTGGGTCGAAACGGAACCATCGGCTAGCATAACAAATCATCAAACTCGAAACTTCTTATGGAAGTCCATCGCGTGCCAGTTCAACATACCCCGGGTACTAATCACCAATAATGGCAAGCAATTTGATAGCATCCGATTCAAGACGTTCTGCAAAGACCTCCACATCTAACATAAATTCTCATCCGTTGGATACCCATAGGCTAATGGCCAAGCCGAGGTAACCAATAGGATGCTTCTACAAGTCATTAAGAGAAGACTTGTCGAGGCGGATAAACGATGGGCTGACCAGATTCCCAATGTCCTCTGGGTGTATCGAACGATTGCTTGAGCTCCCACAGGGGAAACCCCATTTTTCATGGTATATGACTCAGAATCAGTCATCCCCGTTGAAATCGGGGTACCCTCGATGCGCGTACAACAATTCGAGCAAAGTAATTACGATGAAGGCTTGTGAATGAACGTCGACTTGATTGAAAAAGCCCGAGACAAAGCCTAAATCTGCTTGGCCGCATACCAATAGAGGACAGCCTGGTACTACAACTCCCGAGTTCAAAACAGAAACTTCAAGCTACACGACCTCATCATCCGGAAGAGCGAAGTATCTCATCCTTGGGAAACGGGGAAGCTCGTTCCAAACTGGGAAGGTCCGTACAGGATCAGAAAAGTATTCTGAGCAGGCACCTTCGAACTAGAGAAATTAAGTGTTAAGTTTATCCCGCATACTTGGAACACAAAAAATGTAATCCTACCCCGGGCTAGACCCGTGTCGGCTCGTTAATGTAAAATGTAAAAACGTAAAGAAAAGTAAAAAAGCTCGGGTTCATAAAATTCGAAGTTTTATTACAAAAATAGGCGCTATCGGCCCTAACATACAAAAAAAAAAAAAGTTATCATACTTCTCCCGATGAGGCTCGACCTCGGGTGCCTCTCCAGAGCCACCTCCGACCATCTCCTCAGCATCCTCGGCCCCCATCTTTTCCCCCGAGGACTACAACTCAAGGCGGGAAAAATCAATCTCCGGGAAGAGGGCCTGATGAGAGTCATAAAATATCTCTCAACAGTGGTTAATTGTTAGCATTTTAGGATTGATCTCGGTCTTTATTGTGCTTTTATATGTTAATAACTCTAAAGTAATATTATTGGACCGCTGACTTATTTCAGTGTAATTTTCAGGTACTTTAAGTTTAAAAGAGAAAAAGAAGTGATCGTTGCTTAAAAGACCAAAATCCCATTCTTCTGGAAGGCAAAGATGGACTGCTGCCTGAATTGCGATCGAGCGCACATCCCACATCGAGCAAGGTACTCTGCAGCGCATACGCGATCGAGCACACAAGCCGCGATCGAGTGCATTTGTGATCGATTGCACTCGGGCTGCGATCGAGCGCACCCGGACAGTATCCCACATCGGCTAGATAACACATAGCATTCCGAGAGTTTTCCTATATAAAGACCCACTCTGCTTAGCTGAAATCATCAACCAATCGGAGCTCTTCTAAGATCATCTTCTGAGATCATTAGAGAGTGACTCTAGAGGGCCTTTAGGAGTAAATCCATAGGGCCTTTAAGAGGAATCTGAAGTATAAAATTTGGAGGGCAAGTTGAGGATGATCGTTGAGAGGCCGAAGGCAACTCAATAAGGTATAAGCTGTATGGCCAGCTAATCTCTAAGAAAGGCGAAAGGATGAATCTCTAGGTGTAGTTGTTCTTATTTTCCTTTATTTGGTTCAGTTGTAGTTGGATATTATTTTCGTTAAACATTGTTATGTTTTATTCTTAATTTAATTAGTAGATTTATTATAACTCCGATGATTGCATGCTTCTTTTCCATATAAGTTCAGTCATGCTTTTCTTATGTGTATCTGTTTGGATGTGATTGAGTCCGGTAGACCTCTTTTATAGATTTGTCCATTGCTGCGGTATTGTCGTTAGATATATCGTCGTCTTTTGATAATTTATAAGTTGGGTCATGTGTGCTTAAAAGTATAGAATAATTCATAACAATTACATTAGGATTTATAATTGCACTTTAATTGAATATATGTTGATTGTCTGTTTGGGATGTGAAACTAGCAATCGAGATAAAAACAATTGAATCAAGTTAGGATTAGAGCAACAAGCCTAGGGAGGATTTCTGGAACCTTGTCATTCTTAATTATATTTCCAACCCTATTTACACAATTACTCTTTTTTTCAAACAAACTCAGATTCATTTGATCTTTTATCATTTGTGTTAAGGTTCACACATTCCTTTATAATTAATTTGTTTCCCTATGGAATCGACACCCCAAAACTATACTACAACTACCGCGTTATGTTTTGGGCGTAATCAAATTTTGGCGCCGTTGTCGGGGAAACGCGCTTAAGTACAAGGAAGTTTGTCAACTTTTGACATAACAGTAGAAGAATTGTAAATAGTTTCTTTCAGCATTTTATTTGATATTTTGTGATCTTGCATGCCCAGATATAGGGACACTTTAGGTAGATTCGCCTGTAGGCCTATGCTAGAGATAGAAGGAACCTTTTTAAACCCTTTGTTTAATAATCCATCTAGTCCTGAGGAAATGAGTGAACACGATGATCAACCTACTAGGACCCTTGAGGATTACCTCCACCCTACACGCACAACCACACCATCTTGCATCTTGTTTCTAGCCAACATTCCCCAATTAGATCTTAGGACAGGGATGATATAGTTACTCCCTACATTTTATAGCATGGAAAATGAGAACCCATATATGCACATTAGGGAGTTTGAGGAAGTAGTCGCAACTTTCCATGATCAAGGTGCAACTGCTGACATTGTGCGACTTAAGTTCTTTCCTTTTGCTTTGAAGGATAGAGCTAAGAGTTGGCTATACTTACTTAGATCACAATCTATTGGGTCGTGGACTGAGATGACTCGGGCCTTCTTTAACAAGTACTTCCCTCAACATAAGACTAATGTGTTGAAAAGACAAATCTCCACCTTTGCACAAAAGGAAAACAAGACTTTATATCAGTCTTGGGAGAAATTTAAAGAGCTATTGAGTATGTACCCACACCATGGGTATGAAAATTGGCGTTTAGTGAGCTATTTCTATGAGGGTCTTACCTATAGAGAACGCTAATTTGTAGAGATGATGTGCAATGGGGAATTTCTGAAAAAAGACCCCGATGAGGCTATTGAATACCTCAATGAGCTTGCTGAGAAAGCTCATGCATGGACTGGACCTAGTGCTACTGAAAGCACGAATAGGTCATGACCTATAATAAATCCCAATGGTGGAGGGATATACTATCTTAGGGAAGAAGACAACCTGAAAGCTAAGGTTGAAATGCTCACTAGAGCGTTAGAAGCATTGAAAATGAAGGGCTCAAAGCAAACACATGTGGCTAATCATGTCGAGTCTTTAGAGCTATGTTTTGTGTGTGGCGGGGTAGATCACCTCCTCCAAGAATGCCCCACATTTGCTTATATGAGAGGGCTGTATGAGAAACAATGTAATGCCTTAGGCATGTACAAGAAGTCTCTTGCACCTTTCTCTAACACTCATAACCCGGGGTGGCGAAATCACCCCAACTTCAGCTGAAAATCTAAAAACCAGCATGTGCAGCCCCCTAGATCATCCCCTGCACCTTATCATGCACCCTCAGCCTCTAGAAACTCACTAGAAGACACCTTACAGGCCTTTATAGAGGCACAAAGTAAGACAAACCAAAGGTTCGAGGCATTATTTACACAGGTGATGGAAAAGAATAGAGAAACTAGGAGCCAAGTGTCTAAGTTAATAAGCTCCTCAAGTATAACTGAGCGAGGTAAGTTCCCTTCCCAAACTCAGTCCATACCTCACGATCAACATATGGCACAAGAAAACCTTAAGGATGTAAATGCCATTATGACCCGAAGTGGTAAGTCACTACACATCCCACCAGTGAATGTATCCGAGGATGTGGAAAAAGGTCAAACTAGTAGTAATACTGAACTGACCAAAGACTCTAAAGTGACTAAAAGTCCTGTTAAGGCACCATACCCTCAAGCCTTAAAGTCAGACAAGAAAAATCTGGACTTAAACAATGAAATCCTCGAGAACTTAAGGCAAATAAAACTCAATCTTCCTCTTTTGCATGTGATTAAACAAGTGCCTACCTATGCAAAAGTTCTCAAGGATTTATGCACAATTAAGAGGAGACACCATGTCAAGATAACTGCATTCCTGACTGAGCAAGTTAGTGCTTTAATTGAGGAAAGAATTCCCCCAAAATACAAGGATCCAGGCTGTCATACCATTGCTTGCAGCATTGGAAATCATGAGGTTGGACAAGCCTTACTAGATCTAGGAGCTAGTGTGAATCTGATGCCATTTTCCATTTATGTACAGCTAGGTTTAGGGGAAATCAAACCAACCTGTGTGGTGTTATAGTTGGCTGACCGTTCAGTCAAAGTACCCCAGGGTGTGGTAGAGGATGTATTGATTCAGATTGACAAATTTTATTATCCTGTTGATTTCCTAATCCTTGCACAACTTCTGCTGTTGACACTAACTGGAAAATTCCTTTGATTTTGGGTAGACCTTTCCTTGCTACTGCAAATGCTCTGATTAATTGCAGGAATGGACTCATGAAGCTGTCTTTTGGAAACATAACCTTAGAAGTGAACATTTTCAATGTTGCAAAACAGCCCGAAGATGAGGATGAAAATCACCAGTTATATATGCTCGAGTCACTCATCGATGAGGGAGTTTCCATGGCTCATGATTTTGATCCTTTTAAGAGTTTTCTTGTTAATTCTGAGATTGATTTATTTGATGATAAAAATGATGTAATCGATATTTGTGTTGTTTTTGACAAATCTCAGGATTATGACACCCGCCCATGGCAACCAAGGTTTGAAGAGTTGCCTGAAAGAAGTGAAAAACAAACCCTCTCAACTGTGGCAGCACCTAAAGTCGACTTGAAGCCACTACCTAAGGGTTTAAAGCATGCATTTCTCGGTCCAGATGATACCTTTCCTGTTATTATTTCATCTGAATTATCTGAGACCCAATATAAGAAACTAATTCAGACCTTAATTGCACATAAATCAGCCTTAGGATGGAGCATGGCTATTTGAAGGGAATTAGTCCCCTGATCTGCTCCCATAAAATAAATTTAGATGAAGGAACCAGTCCTCGTAGAGACCCTCAACGTAGACTTAACCCCACTATGAAAGAAGTAGTGAAAAATGAAGTGTTGAAACTGTTAGATGCGGGTGTTATATATCCCATAGCTGATAGTAAATGGGTAAGTCCTACACAAGTCATTCCCAAAAAGTCTGGAGTCACTGTGGTAATGAATGACCTAGGAGAGTTAGTCCCTACCAAACTTGTGACCGGGTGGCGTATATGCATTGATTACAGCAAATTAAATACTGCCACCCGGAAAGACCATTTCCCACTCCCTTTTATTGATCAAATTCTTGAGCATGTAGCTAGTCATCCTTTTTACTGTTTCTTAGATGGTTATTCTGGCTATTATCAGATAGAAATTGCATTAGAAGACCAGGATAAAACCACTTTTACTTGTCCCTTTGGCACTTATGCTTTTCGTAGAATGCCATTTGGATTATGTAATGCCCCTGCCACTTTTCAACGTTGCATGATGAGTGTTTTTAGTGACATGGTTGAAAATTGCATGGAGGTTTTTATGGATGACCTGACTGTTTTTGGATCTTCATTTGATACATGCTTAATGAATTTGGAAAGAGTATTAATTCTATGTGAGGAACAAGAATTGGTTTTAAACTGGGAAAAATGTCATTTCATGGTCCCATCCAGTATTGTCTTAGGGCATATTGTCTATTCTAAAGGAATAGAGGTTGATCAATCTAAGATTGAATTAATCTCTAAATTGCCTACACCTAAGACAATAAAGGATATGAGATCTTTCCTTGGTCATGCTGGCTTTTATAGAAGGTTTATACAAAATTTTTCCAACATATCTAGACCATTATGTGAGACGCCCCATTTGAGTGGACTCCAGCTTGTCAAGAGGCCTTTAAAACGCTGATTGGCAAGCTTACTTCAGCACCTATAATGCAGTCACCTGATTTGAATTTACCCTTTGAAATCATGTGTGATGCTAGTGACTACGTTGTAGGGGCTGTTCTTGGACAGTGAAGAGAGGGAAAACCATTTGTAATTTACTATGCTAGTAAGACTTTAAATAGTGCTCAAATGAATTACTCCACAACTGAAAAAGAATTACTAGCTGTACTAATTGCTTTGGATAAATTTCGTGCATATTTAATTGGTTCTCCTATCTTTATTTTTACAGATCATGCAGCCCTTAAGTACCTTCTTACAAAGAAGGATGCTAAGGCACGCCTAATCCGATGGATCCTACTCCTACAAGAATTCGACATCACTATCAAAGACGAGAGAGGAGTAGAGAATGTAGTAGCTAACCATCTTTCAAGGCTCACACACATTTGAGGACACATCTAATAACATGCCGATCAAAGATGACTTTCCCGATGAGCATTTACTTGCTATTACTGCCTTACCATGGTTTGCTCACATTGTGAATTACTTGGTTACAGATGAGATGCCTGTGGATTGGAGCGCTCAAGACAAGAGGAAATTTTTATATGAGGTACGTAAGTTTTATTGGGATGACCCCTATCTTTTCAAGTACTACCTAGACCAAATTCTAAGGCGTTGCATCTCTAATGAAGAGATTGCACGTGTCTTAGAATTTTGTCATTCTCTAACTTTGTGGAGGCCACTTTTCAATAAAAAAAACCACTGTAAAAATTTTGCAGTGTGGATTTTATTAGCCTACCTTGTTTAAGGATACAAACACCTATTGTCACTCATGTGAAAGGTGTCAAAAGTTAGGAGCTATGTCTCGGCGAAATATGATACCCTTAAACTCCATTTTAATAATTGAAATCTTTGATTGTTGGGGCATCGATTTTATGGGACCCTTTCCTCCTTCTTTTGGATACCTATATATCATTGTGGAAATAGACTATGTATCTAAGTGGGTAGAGGCAGCAGCTTGCCGAAACAATGATAATAGAACGGTACTTAAATTTCTTAAAGAAAATGCGTTATCTCGATTTGGTACACCACGTGCTATAATTAGTGATCAATGTATACATTTTTGTAACCGTTCTTTTGAAGCTTTGATGCAAAAATACAGGGTGTTACATAAAATTTCTACTGCTTATCATCCTCAGACCAATGGACAAGTAGAGCTTGCTAATAGGGAGATTAAACAAATTCTAGAAAAAATGGTTAACCCGGATCGCAAGGATTGGTCTTTGAGACTAATTGATGCGCTTTGAGCCTACCGTACAGCTTTTAAAACTCCCTTAGGTATGTCACCTTATCAGCTTTTTTATGGAAAGCCTTACCACTTACCTATAGAGCTCGAGCATCAAGCATATTGGGCAATCAAATCTTTTAATTTTGACATAAAAGAAGCAGGTAAGCTTCGAAAATATCAATTAACCGAGTTGGAGGAATTAAGAAACGATGCTTATGAGAGCTCTATAATCTATAAGTCTAAAATGAAAATATTCCATGATAAAAATATTTTGAGAAAAACATTTAAACCTAATGATCGGGTGTTCTTATACAAATCTAGACTCCATAAGCATCCTGAAAAACTTCGGTTGAGGTAGACCAGCCTTTTTGTAGTGAAAACTGTTTTTGAAAATGGGGCGATAGAAATTGAAGATACTAGGGATGGTCGAATTTTCAAAGTCAATAGTCAATGACTTAAGATCTTAGTCGATAGACAAGATTCAGAAGTGGAAGACATTCCGCTTATGGATCAGGTCTACGCATCTTGACCACACAACACAGGTACGTATTTACTTTTATTTTTCTTTCTTTTGTTTTGTTTGTTTTATTTTTATTTTATTTTATTATTGAGTCCATTTTAAATTTTTAGTGTGCTAACACACGGTGGTACACCGCAGTTGCTTTCTTTTTTGTTTGTTCTATGTTGTAGATTGGACTTTCAACAAGAAGTTGAACATGAGGTTCAATTGGTCGTGCATGATTTTTAGCTCCACACACCTTTGGTTAAAAATGGAGTTTCCTTAATTTTTGCTTTTACATTGAGGACAATGTTTATCTTCAGTTGGGGGTGGAGGAAACACATTTCTTATTACATACCATACCATTGAACTGCTTGGTGTCATTTTTGTTTGTTTTTAGCATGTTTGGTGTTAGCCTTAGAGTCAATTTACATGTCAATGATATAAACTTAATTGAGATAGCATATAGCATTCAGAAGTAGTTAAATCTTGCTTCGGTTTGAAATTAATTTAAGTATCAATCTTGATCTGGTTTGAGACTCTAGTTTGTGGTAAGATTGTATAATTAGTCTTAGACATTTAGAAAAGTTTTATGTGTGATTATTTTGTGAATATTTTTACGGTCTCGACAAGCTCTAGAACTTACTTGATAACCACTTGAGGCGAATTCCTAGAATGCACATTACTTAGGATATGATATAGGCCATTTTTGAACTGTTTGAGCCTTTCAACCCTACCATTGCTATATTTATCACTAGTCACCTATTTGAGCCTTTTTCTTGAAAAAGAATTTGAGCCTTGTTTCTTTCAATAGCCAATTTACTTACTTTTATGAGCCTAAAAATATTTTATCCTTACCTTTCTCTTAAAAGAACTTAGTTATACACATGTTGTGAGAAGCACTTAAAAGGAGTAAATGGTGGAAATATGAAAAAATATCACTACCGCAACCCAAGTACATTAAAGGAGATAAGTTGGGGGTTGTGGAAAAGAAAAAAAAAAGAAGTGAATTATGGCAAAGAAAGAAGAAAAGAAAAGAAAAATGGTGATTTATTGAGAGATATACTCTTATAAAAAAATGTTGAAAGAGTTGGATGTTGAAGTAAAGTTATCCAGTGCTTAAAGAGTTGTGTTCAAAACTAAAAGATTAAGTTCTTTTACTTGTTGAATCCTTCCCGTTCCTTCTTAACCTTTACCTTAGCCTAATGTTACAAGCTTATTAAAGACCTATTGATCCAATGTAGTGTGACTTTTCTACAATAGTGGAGAGTGGTTTGAAATGTAAGCATATGGAGCTTGTTTTTGTGATTAACATCACACTATTTATTATGTTTTTATAGACCAAGATTTGTATTCATGAATGTTATGCATAAAATCATCTAGATGTTTGGATTAATGGATTGTGGTAAGATGGATGTTAAGAGTCAATAAAGATTTTAAGATTGATGTTTGAATTACTTTTGGATTTGGGTGAAATTAAATGATTCTTTGTGCCGTGTGTTATGTTCAAATTTTGAGACAAAATGTGAATTACTCTTGGTTAACACTAATATTGCTTTTCATTTACTTTGATTCCCACCATAGAATTCATTTCTTAGTTTCGCTTGAATTGCTAGGGACTAGCAATAAGCTAGTTGGGGGTTGTGATGAGAGTCATAAAATGCCTCTCAACAGTGGTTAATTGTTAGCATTTTAGGATTAATCTCGGTCTTTATTGTGCTTTTATATGTTAATAACTCTAAAGTAATATTATTGGACCACTGACTTATTTCAGTGTAATTTTCAGGTACTTTAAGTTTAAAAGAGAAAAAGAAGCGATCGTTGCTTAAAAGACCAAAATCCCATGCTTCTGGAAAAACAAGATGGATTGCTGCTTGAATTGCGATCGAGCGCACAAGCAGTGCGATCGAGCGCACATCCCACATCGAGCATGGTACTCTGTAGCGCATACGCGATCGAGCGCACATGCGATCGAGCGCACCCGGACAGTATCCCACATCGGCTAAATAACACATAGCATTCCGGGAGTTTGCCTATATAAAGACCCACTCTGCTCAGCTAAAATCATTAACCAATCGGAGCTCTTCTAAGATCATCTTCTGAGATCATTAGAGAGTGACTCTAGAGGGCCTTTTGGAGTAAATCCAGAGGGCCTTTAAGAGGAATCCGAAGTATAAAATTTGGAGGGCAAGCTGAGGATGATCGTTGAGAGGCCGAAGGCAACTCAAGGAGGCATGAGCTCTATGGCCAGCTAATCTCCAAGCAGGGCGAAGGGATGAATCCCTAGGTGTAGTTGTTTTTATTTTCCTTTATTTGGTTCAGTTGTAGTTGGATATTATTTTCGTTAAACATTGTTATGTTTTATTCTTAATTTAATTAGTAAATTTATTATAAGTCTGGTAATTGCATGCTTCTTTTCCATATAAGTTCAGTCATGCTTTTCTTATGTGTATCTGTTTGGATGTGATTGAGTCCGGTAGACCTCTTTTATAGATTTGTCCATTGCTGCGGTATTGTCCTTAGATATATCGTCGTCTTTTGATAATTTATAAGTTGGGTCATGTGTGCTTAAAAGTATAGAGTAATTCATAACAATTACATTAGGATTTATAATTGCGCTTTAATTGAATATATGTCGATTGTCTGTTTGGGATGTGAAACTAACAATCGAGATAAAAACAACTGAATCAAGTTAGGATTAGAGCAACAAGCCTAGGGAGAATTTTCGGAACCTTGTCATTCTTAATTATATTTCCAACCCTATTTACACAATTACCCTTTTTCTCAAACAAACTTAGATTCATTTGATCTTTTATCGTTTGTGTTAAGGTTCACACTTTCCTTTATAATTAACTTGTTTCCCTGTGGAATCGACACCCCAAAACTATACTACAACTACCGCGTTATGTTTTGGGCGTAATCAGGGCCTCAGCCTTCCTCTTGGCTTCATAGAAACCTTCGAGGAACTGCCTCCTTACTTTCTCCACCAGAGCCTTCTTGGAGGAGTCAGAGTCTCTGAAAGAGGCCAGGGCCTCTTCCGCAGCCTTCAGAGCGGCCTTAGCTGCCTTCTTCCCTCGCCTGCCACTCAGAAGTAAGGGTTGCGTCTCTTTCAGCTCTAAGAAACTCCTCGGCCAGGCGCCGGAGGTTTCTCTCTCTGATAGCCTCCTCCCTAGCCCTCTCGACCGCGCCCAAGAAGGTCTGGAGTGCCCGGATGATCTCCTGGCTCTCGTTTAGCTTCTGCTAGCATTTCTCTAGCTTCCCCCCGATGTCTAAGCAGTGGCGAAAGAGTACATTAACGAGCACGCTGGTCTGAAACAAGCATAGAATGACGTCAGAAAAAATAGTTAGAGAAAAAACTGAAATCGAGAAAGGAAAGCGAAGAGTTTACCTGAGAGGTCATGGCCTTAACTATGAAGTATATCCCCTCTAGGGGCTTCCGAGAGACCTCTAGCATATTACAGGGAGGGATTCTTATAATAAGGTGCTCTTAGGCTACCTTAGGGTGGGTGAAGACCGAGTCGTCAACCTTTAACGCCTACTGTGGTATGAAGGGAGTAGCTACTGCACAAGCCCCCTTGACGAAGACGAGCCCTAAGATGGCTCAGCTGGGGGGCCCACCGGTGAAGCCCTCGGTTAGGGAGGAGGCCTCGAAGGGCTTTCCACTGCGAGAGGGATGGGAGAGGATGCCCGAGCCCTCTTCTTCTGTACTTGGGCCGGGGCTGCATCCTTCCCCTCGGAGGCCCTCTTCCTGGCCGTCTCCTGGGCTTTGGCAGCCAACTCCATCTCTGTATAAAGAAAAAACATTAGTAAATCAAAATATAGGAAAAGCAAATAAAAGATAATTAAAAGAAAAAATGAGATTACCATCCTCCATATTTTCCACAGGGCAGACCGGGCAGAGGCCACGCCTTGCAAGCTCTTCGTTGTCGTAAAGAACTTCTATGTCCAGGGGTGCGACCAAAATTGCTTTCAATATCTCCTGCTCTCGGTGCAGCTTCTTGCACTTGCTTGCACAGTCAAGGCTCCAGCAGAGGGGGATATTGAAGCTCTCGGCACACTAAACGTAGAAAAACAACTTATTCTATTTTTTGATGGAGGATGGATTCTTCTTTAGCACCTTTCTCTTGGCCCTCAAGCTAACCCCACCACCCACCCGGTCTCCCCGTGCTTGCTTATCTAGAAGTAGGCCTTGAAGACGTTGATGTTCATCACGCCACCCACTTTTGTACAAACTACTATGAAAGCCATAATGAGTCGAACTGAGTTGGGCACCAATTAGCACAGTGCTATACCGAAGTATCTTAGCACCATGCAGAAGAAAAGGTGGAGGGGAAACCTGAGCCCGACCTTCATGTGCTATTCGTAAACGCACAGCTCATAAGGCACACAGCTCGGGAGAGCATCACATGCCCTCTCTCCACCTTCTAGTGCCCTTAGGGCATATTCTACCAAGATACAGTAGACCTTCCTTATTACTTGAAGCTGCCCCTCTCCCACCACACTAGGCATGAAGTTGGCCATGAATGACCATTCCTCTTTCTCTTCTAAGGCCATGTCCCCCCTAATCTCTGTTAGGGTATAGTCAGCCTCATCCTCCTCTTCAAAAGAGGTCGCCTCCTCACTTTCCTCATCCTCCTCCTCAGGGATGAAGGGGACCATAGCTAGCTGACCTTATCGAGGAATGACCTCCAATAAGGATTTATACTCACTAGAGGAGACATTTATGGCCTCATCCAGCTGATAACGCTCAAACTAACATGCGATTATTGTGTATAGCTGAGGTGTCGATCCCACGAGGAAAACGAACTACAAGAGAAAGTGTAAACCTTAACACTAAACGATAAAGTTCAAATAAGAAAATTTGAGTTTTACGAATGAAATTATATAAGAAAGTTGTGAAAATATGATGAAGAATTCAATAAAGAAATAACAAGGTTCCAGGAATCCTTCATAAGTTCGTTGCCTTATTCCTATCTTGACTTAAATGTTTTATCTCAATTACTAGTTTCACATCCTAAATAAGTAATTGGTAAATATTCAATCAAAGCACATAAATACCCTAATGTAATTGCCGTAAATTAGTCCTTAATTCCGATTCAAACACACAATATCTATCTTATAAATTATCAAGAAGTGACAATATATTTCAATAATAATATTGCAGTAATGGACAAACCTATAAGATAGATCTACCGAAATCAATTGCATCTAACAACTTTGGCATAAGAAAAACTTGACTAGACTTATATGGAGAAGAAGAATGCGATCACTGGATTAATAAAATCTAAGTGAAGAAGAACATAAATTGCAGTTGTCACATGAATTCAAATTCTTCTTATTTAATCAAAGAGTAAGTCATAAACAATGTTTAACAATCAATCCATATTAAGGGTGAGCATGGAACCCGGTTGACCCATGAACCCAACCCAAACCGATATAATGGGTTGGGTCTTTTTATAGATTGGGTTGGGTTGGGTTGGGTTGAAAATATTTTGAACCCGATGGATTGGGTTGGGTCATGGGTTCAAAATTTTTGACTTGACCCAAACCGGTAACCCGATCAAATATATAATTATATATTTTATATTTATTGAATATTAAATAGTGTATAAATACTTACAGTATAATTGTAAAATATATACTCATAAAATGTTCATTCTAATTACTACTAGTGTGTAAAATTATACATAGCAAATACTCCAATGTCCAAACAAGTCTTATATTTTCCAATTACCCAGAGTTTAGTTTCAAATATTTACACTAGAAACAAATACTGATTTCAAGTCATGAAATATTTTTCATAATTATTCTTAAGCATAACTTCAATCAGAATAAATTGATGCACAATTAACTTATGCTAACAAGATTTTGATTTCTTGTATCGTTGTAACTATAAAATAAACATAGAAATTAACACTAACCTACAAGATTCCAGTCGGGATCAATGTATGGAGATAAACTTAAATTCCAAAAAGATGTACCATGATGTTAATGGAAAAAATTCTAAATGTATGATAAAGATTATTAATACCAACTTGTTGGAAGCCTTTCATGCAAACATTATTGAACCATTCAATTTGCCTCTTTGTGACCTTTTAAGAGCCCTCATGTCACTTCCAAGTGCATTAAAGCATAGTCCAAAGATTAGATTGATTAGTGAGAAAGCACTAGCACGGCCAACAAATGTTGAGTTACTAATATATATTATTAGCAATTGTCCAAAAATCCAAATTTCCTTCGTAATTGAACAGTTTTCTAAAGTAAGTTAAATTCATATCAACTAAAGTAGTTTCTAGCGCAACATTCAAATGAAGATTGTGTTTTTCAATATAACAATGAATCCATATTCTAACATCAAGGGCTCCAGGTTGTGAGCATGGAGATAAGCAATTGACCATAGTCACTTCATCAGACTCTATATTACCTGCTTGCATTTCATGAAACAATGCCAAAACATCCTTACCAAGTTTGGCTTCAATGTAGCCTCCAATTATGGCATTCCATGGCACAACATCCTTCTCTTGCATGTCATCAAAAAACTTCTTAGCAGTATCCAAAAAACCAAATTTAGCATAGCCTACAATTATTGTAGTCCATGAGATAATTTTTCTCTTTTCCATGTTATCAAATATTCTTTGTGTTGTCAGGCACACATATTTTACTTGTAATATGAATAGATTTAGTTTTGGATTTAATAGAATATTTTTTTTGTTATGTAATATGTATGGTTTAATTATTTAGTAAAAAAAATGTATTAACCCGGTGACCCAAATCTATCCAAACCGATTAGAATGGGTTGGGTTAGGTTGAGATTTTTCTAACCCGGTATGAATGAGTTGAGTTAAAATTTTAGGATAACCCGACCCAAACCAACCCATGCTCACCCTTAATCCATACAACTGAATCAAAGATAGAAATAAGAATAACTACACCTAGAAACTCATCCTTTCGCCTTGCTTGGATTTTAGTTAGACATGGAGTTTATCCTTGATCACCTTGAGGAAGAAGAAGATGGAAGCTCTCTTCAAAAACTCTCCTCCCTCTATTCTTTGAGTCTAAATTCCTATATATAGCTGTATGGAGATGGCTTTATAGATAGAAAAGTCATCCTAGGGTTTCTATTCAGGCTGTGTGCTTCTGCTACTGTCCAGGCCCGGTTTTACATGACATTTATCTACTAAAACTGTCATAACTTTCTCTAGAAAAATCATATTTACGAGCTATAAAATTCTCCAGAAAATAGACATCCAGATATTTCCAAGTATATATGGCTCATCTCTTAGTTCTTCCTGAATCAATATAGTTTAATCCGCAAAAATGACTGATCTGTCGCACTGAAATCACGCACAACCTGACCTTTGTCTACTAAAACTGCCATAACTTTCTCTAGAAAAATCATATTTATAAGCCATAAAATTATCCAGAAAATAGTCATCCAGATCTTTCCAAACATATATGGCTCTTCTTCTGGTTCTTCTTGAATTAATACAATTTAATCTGCAAAAATTATTGATCTGTACAGGCAATTCTGGAAATTTAGTGAAACTTCTTTCCAAATTATTGTGAACATGCATATAATCTTCGTGCTTTAATCAACGTTAGCTTTTCCATCTCTTTTAAACCTAAAATACCTGAAAATGCATCGAAATAAATCAATATACCAAGAATGACACTTAAGAATTATTAAGACATAAATGTGTAATCCAGCCCTAAATCAACCCTAAATGCTAACAAATAAACACTATTAAGATGCATTTTCTAACTCTCATCACCAGCTCCCGTGACAGGTCCCCACTGTCCTCACTACCACTACTAACTCTAGGCTGAGACATGGTAAAAAGGACATGAAGACTCACCAAAGGGATTATCGTAGTACGCGCCTCGATCTTTTCATAGAAAACTCCTTTTCAACAGTCACCGCCCGACCTCAAGCTCTCCCAGCAGCCTTAACCGACTCCGAGCACCTTCTTCCAAACTTAAAAGTAACTCAGAGTGATCTACCAAGACCCCCAAATCTTCAAGCTGACTCCGTGCACTCTCAAGATTTCTTTCTCTCTCAAAAACTCAACTATAAAGCAAAAAGTGAAGTGAGTAGAAGAGATGAAGAAACCACCCTTATATAGGGATAAAGGCACCAAGAACGAGGGACAATAACTTCCCTACAGCTGAAGAGACGTGACCCTTGATATCACCAAGGCATTGTTTAGTCTTCCCAAAGCTCCAACTGCCAAAAAGGTATGACGCCTCCTATACCCAAGGCATTGTTTACTCTTCCCAAAGCTCCAACTACCAAAAAGATATGACACCTCCTATACCCAAAGCACCATTCGTTCTCCCCTAGGCAAAAAATATGTGAACAAATAAATGCACACTGCCACTCAAAAGCAGCCCCCCCATTTAAGGTAACCTGGCACCATAAAAAGAAGAAACCCTAAAGGGCCTAGAAATGAAAAAGGCCCTTGGAGGCCCAGAAAGAAGAAGCTCATATGGCCCAAAGAAAAAGCCCAAGAATAAAAGTCCAGAGGAACCCAAGGATAAAAGGACCAAGAAAAGAGAAACCCAAAAGTCTCCTAAAAAATCTCCAAGTCTGAGCGTGTGAGCTGCTTGTCAGACACTCGGTCTAAAATCTCTAAGTCTGAGTGTGTGAGCTGTTTGTCACATACTCGACCCAGAATCTACATGTCTGAGCATGTAAGCTGCTTGTCACACGCTCGGTCTAAAATCTTCAAGCCTGAGCGTGTGAGCTGCTTGTCACACGCTCAGTCTAAAATCTCCAAGTCCTAGCGTATGAGTTGTTGGTCACATGCTCGGTCTAAAATCTCCAAGTCAGAGCGTGTGAGCTGCTTGTCACACACTCGGTCTAAAAGTCTCCAAATCCGAGCATGTGAGCTGCTTGTCACATGCTTGGTCTAAAAATCTCCAAGTCCAAGTGTGTGAGCTGCTTGTCACATGCTCGGTCTAAAATCTCCAAGTCCGAGCGTGTGAGCTACTTATCACATGCTCGGTCTAAAAATCTCCAAGCCCGAGCGTGTGAGTTGATTGTCACATGCTCGGTCTAAAATCTCCAAGTCCGAGTGTGTGAGCTGCTGGTCACACTCTCGGTCTAAAATCTCCAAGTTCGAACATGTGAGCTGCTTGTCACATGTTCAGCCCAGAGTCTCCAAGTCCGAGCATGTGAGCTGCTTGTCACACGCTCGGTCTAAAATCTTCAAGTCTGAGTGTGAGCTACTTATCACATGCTCGGCCCAGAATCTCCAAGTCTGAGCGTGTGAGCTGCTTGTCACATGCTCAGTCTAAAATTTTCAAGACCGAGCATGTGAGCTGCTTGTCACACGCTCGGACCATAACCTTCAAAGCTAAGCATAAGAATTACACTCGCCCTAAGCTCTCTCAGCCCGAGGACATAGATCGTCTGTTTCTCGATATACTCATGAGCAACCACTCCTCACACCTAAGTACAAGCAAACGGCCAAGGCACAAAAATCACACCATACTTCCTCGAAGCACACGAGTGCTTGAAGAAGTTGGGGGCCTGTGATGGAGCCCACAACACCCTCAGCCAATGGATCGTCAACATGCGAAGTCGCCCGTCACCAATAAGCCATTTACACGTGTCCAGCTTCTGTTTCATGGTAAAATACACATGGAATGAACAAATCATGCAATCGCTACATTAAAGCGCAATTAGCGGACCAAACCACGCCTAAACACGTGATCGTCTGAGCATGCGACTGAGACTTCATTGCAATAGCACAGGATCACAAGGATGGAGCCATCCCTCCCACGTGGCCGACCTCCCCTCAGAATGCTATAAATGGCCAAAGATACGTAGGTTCAAGACAAACTCTTTATTACTCATAAATTCATTACACAAATGAGCTCCCCCATTTTTTCTTGAGCTCTCGTCCTGACTAGAGTGTCTTTGGAGGCCTCCTCCTCCTCTCCCTCCGTAGACTCTCTAGTTCACCTATTCTACTTGTGCAGATCCCAAAGAGTTGACCCTTAGACAACAATGATCCCTCGGCACCAACAAGCTGTAACAGTAATCAGTCACGAAAATCAAATATGGGCAACATAACACAGCACCAA
Organism: Bretschneidera sinensis; assembly: GCA_023935145.1. Taxonomy (NCBI): domain Eukaryota; kingdom Viridiplantae; phylum Streptophyta; class Magnoliopsida; order Brassicales; family Akaniaceae; genus Bretschneidera; species Bretschneidera sinensis. The sequence continues at coordinate 34,151,123 of CM043698.1, forward strand.
AAAGGGATAGCTCAATGAAAAATTTTCAATATGCATTATACATATTTTGAATTGTTGTATCTCAACGATAGACTGTTTTGTCTACCAAACTTAACAATCATGCTTATACATTTTATTGAAGAAATAAAATTTGTGATTTTTTTTTTATTGAAATGATAAGTTGAATCAAAACCAAAACATTACTCTTATTTAGAGAGAGATGAAATCACCAAAATGTAAAGCCCACAGCACTGTCCTAGATTTTTTCCATGAAAATCAAATTTCATTTGGTTCTTTATTTGGTGGATTGAATCTAATCTACCCTATTCTCACCCAATCTCTTATTTTCACCTCTGTTTTGGTTAAAATCCTTCATTCAATTGCTAGAAAAAGAAGCAAATCAAGCTCCAGCAAGCTTCCACCTGGTCCGAAACCAGTTCCAATAACCGGTAACCTACTAGAACTTGGTGACAAACCCCATAAGTCACTAGCTAAGCTACCCAAAACTCATGTTCTCTTAATGAGTTTGAAACTAGGCCAAGTAACCATAATAGTCATTTCCTCTGCAACATTGGCCAAAGTAGTCTTACAGCAGTATGACCTTACCTTCTCTAATTGATTCATCCCTGATGCGGTCAGAGCCCACCAATACCATGAAGTTGGATTGGCTTTGTTGCCCGTTTCAACACCATGGAGAAACCTTCGAAAAATTTGTAATTCATATTTGTTCACTAACCAAAACTTGATGCCAACTAGGGTCTTAAATTTGTTTTATCTGTAGGAGCTACTTTGTTATCATCGGTCTATTAGAAAAGACTGTAAGCAGAAGCTTCAGGCTATGTTTGGAAACAGTTTTTGAAAACTGTTTTCAGTTGTCGAAAATTGAAAACAGTTTTTAAAAACTCTTTTTTATGTTTGGCAAAGTTTTCAAAAGCACTTTTCTAAAATAGTTTTCAAAAAATCAATTTTCAAAAATTGTTTTCTAAAAACTCCAAAATTGTGTTTTCTGACATAATTTTCGAAAAATAGCTCTAAAATCAGTGTTCACTTCTCTGTTTCATTCTTCCTCCATGGTATATAAAAAATATTAAAATTTTGAAAATAAAATAATATTAATTATTTTTAAATATTAAGTAAATATGATAAATAAAATTAATATAGATTTTAAATTTAAACTCAAAACTAAAAATAACTACAAGGTGTATCAAAACAGTTTTCAAAATAAGATTATCCACATAACATTTCATTGTTTTCTGTTTTAGAAACAATTTTTGAGTTATAGTTATCCAAACATGTTTTCTTCAGAAAACATCGGAAAATTGTTTTTCAGTTTTCGTTTTTGAAAACAGTTTTCGAAAACTGAAAATAGAAAATTGTTACCCAAACATGCCCTCAGTTTGTCTCGGATTACATCAAAATTACAATTGAGTACCTTAAATTCTTTATTTCCCTCTTGTTTGTTTTGTTTTAAATATTCCACAAGCTAATAATTGTTCATTATGTAAAATTTATCGGGGTTAAATGGGTATTTGTGTCATATAAGCTTATGTTTTTTTTTCCTCTTCCTGTGAATAAGTCCTCAATGATGTCAAGTAGCAGGTATTAGTAAGTTTATAAAGTTGAGATAGACTGCATCTATTTGTCATGTACTAGGGATATTGCAGATCAAATAGTGAAATCTGAAACAATGAAACCCATTGGTGATCACATGCATATGTGAGTTCTTAGTCTTTCAAATCTTTTCTAGTATTTAAGAGACTCCGAAAAGGAGCTGTCTGGTTAATATATTTATCTTTAAAGAGTGATGAATTTTCAGAGTCGAATTTGGTCACTCTAAACACCTAAACTCACTGGCTGTTACATATGGAATATTAAGACTATGACACACTCTTCATAAGTTACTTAGGCCTAACCCATAAAAGCATGTTACAGGATCTATTTGTCGCTGGGACTGATACAACTTCAATCATGCTTTAATGGGCAACGTCGGAGGTACTCCACAACCCAACCACCCTATAAAAAGCTCAACAAGAGATCAAGCTAACCATTGGCAAAGGAAACCTGGTTGAAGAATCAGATATTGCTCGGTGTAATACCCGTATTCGTTAAGTAAGGGTAAAGAAGTAATTTATTAAATATTTCATAAAATTTAAATAATATATTTACGCGAATGATTAGTATTGAATAAAATAATTCTTTTAAAGAAAAAAAATTGGGATGTGGATGTTATTAAAAGAAAAGAAAAAAATCTGGACGTCCAGAATGTCCAGAAGAAAAAGAAAAAGAAAAGTAAAAAGTTGTGGGCAGCAGGTGTAATACCTGCTGCAAATTTTAGAAGACGTTTATAGTCAACAAACATGGGTAGCAAGTGTAATACCTACTACCAATTTAAGAAGGCATTTGAGAATGCCGTACACATCTCCCCAAGATGGAAACTGTGGAGATCTTTGGAGGGGGAGCTGCTGAAGTTTTCAGCCCAAGATTTCATATATATATATATATATATATATATGTGTGTGTGTGTGTGTGTGTGTGTGTGTGTGTGTGTATAAAATAGGTTCAGGCAAGTTACACGAAGGAAGTTCGTTTAGTTTCATGTAATTCATCTGTTATCTTAAAACATTTGGGAGCTCAAAGAAATGCTAAAAGAGCAAAATTTTGAAGGAATTTTCTGCGAGATTTTATAGAGAATCAAGAATAGCTATCAGGAAAGCATAAGGTAATATCATAGTGTTTATTTTTGAATTTCTGACATTTATGAAGTTTCTTTAAATTCAAGTGGGAATTTTCAAAGTGTGTGATTTATATCGAATTGAAGAATAAATTAGAAAATTTATATAAATATGATGTCACATGTTGACGATCTACAACCGGGAGAATTTTTGAGAGAAATAGGAAAGGTAAGGAGGTGATCCACGGGTAGTTTTTAGAGCTACGTGGTGAGTTGGATTTACTTTAAGTAATCCAAATAAAAATGAAAAAAAATCTAGAGATGATATTAAAATAAATTATTAGCTTATGTTTTAGTAATAGATAAAGATTTGGGTTGATAGATATGATATGAATATTAGACATATAGAAAAATTATTATGTGAGAAGAAATATTATTAGAATAATGAGTTGATTTAAATAATGATTGTGATAAATAAAATTATTTATGAGCTATGGTTGATGTTTTAATACGAATTATGAGGAGATGAATATTAGTGGATATTAACAAGTTTTGGTGGATGAAATTTAGTGGATCTAGAAAAACTTTGATGGATAATTTGATATGATTTGGGATGAAATTTAGTGGATTTTGACGAGTTTTAATGGATGATTTTATGTGATTTGGGATGAGCGGATTTTAGTAGAATTTTTACATAATTTGAGAAAAATCAGGATAGTCAATTTAAATATTTTGATTTCATGTGATTTTTATATTACTGTTTATATGCATATTTCACATCATTATTCATATGCATATGCATTAAATGAAAACAAAATAACCAGGAAAGTAGCCGGTCTAATTGAAAAAAAAAAACAGTGACAACCAGTATGTGCTGGAAATAAAAGGGACATCGTGCCAATCGGTATATGCTGAGAAAATTCTGTGGCAGCCGGGACAAGCTGCAAAGAAAAGAACCAGGAGGAGGCCGGTCTAAGATAATAACAACATGTTGACAGGTGGGAAGACGTTCACATCATAAGTGATGAGTGCTAAATATTACATGTTTTAGCCCTTTAGTTTACATTTGTTGAGTTCTTAGTTATGTTATTTCGTGTTATTTTATCTATTTTCTATGTTTTTTGTGTTTTTATAGGTTTTAGAATAAAATGAAGCAATGTGGAAACTACAGGGCTTAAAGAGCAAAAGCTGAGGATGCCTAGTGCGATCGAGCGCACAAGACATGCGATCGATTGCACCTGCGATCGTGCGCACAAGGCATAAGATCAATTGCACCTGCGCTCGAGCGCACCAGACTTGCGATTGATCGCAAGTGACTTGCACATCCCACATTGGAGAGGAAACATTTGCAGTATCATATATACTGCAGCGCACTGTGATGCACTTGAGCGCAACAGAGCTGCGATCGATCGTAGTTGACCAGCCATCCCGCATCGGATTGGAAGTACTTACAGTGCGCCAGACATATTGCATCGCACCATGCTGCGATCGATCGCAAGGAGCAGTATCTCACATTGAATTCACAGCTCATTGTACTCCGGGAATTCCCTTATATAAACACTACCTCACTTCATTATTCAGTGGGCAGTCTAGTGGATTTCTATTAGCATTCTAATATATCTCCTAAGGGTTTTTGCCACCACCGGGGGAAGTTCTGCCCAACAGCGTGTGGAATTTCTCCCAATGTACAGTAATTTTTAATTCTTTTCAAGTTTTTAATGCTTAGCGCTTTTTATTGTGAAATTTAGTTTCATGATCATGAGTGGCTAAAATCTTCAGCTGAGGTTGAAGATGAAGCCTCGCCATTGTTTAGCATTATATTTTCAGATATGTTTATATTAGTGTTTTGAAAGGCAGTTTGGAGGCGCGTCTGGGGCGCGCCTAGAGGCGAGGCGGCATAAAAATGCCTCGAGGCGTTGAAAGTTAGGTGTATGTTTTCCTGGGCGTGCGTTTTTTGGGTTTGGGCGAACGCCCCGACCAAAGGCGTGCGTTTTTTACGCCCCATACGTCTAGGCATACAGCCAATGAATGTTTTTTTAAAACAACAAAAATAGTTAGGACTGATTTTTTGCCCTGATTTTTAGAGAGAGAAACAAGGGAAAAGAGAGAGGAAAAAAAGTAAAAGGAAGAAAGAAGAGCTTTACCTCCTCCAAATAGCGACTGTCGCCGGATATATGCATGGGTGGTTGGATTTATTTTTGGTTTTTCGAAGAGAGAGTGAGTCTCCTGTTTTTTGAGAGAGAAAAAAAACCATACCCATGAATCAATCTTACCGCTTTAGATAAAAGAGATAGAAAATTGCAAAAAAAATGAAAGAAGCGAGAGAAGGTAAAATGAGAGAGATGAGTGAAAGGAAGTCTACAAAATGAAAATTATTGGGATGCCTTAACAGTAGCAAAGTTCAACTTTGAACCTTTACAGCTATTTCCACCAGGGCAAGTAATGATGGGTCTGACGAGATAAAGAAGAGTTGTGACACCTAGTGCCTATAGGAAAAGACAGAAGGGAAGAGTTGTCATGATTTTAAGTTGAAGAACAAACAAGTCTTGTTTGGGTGTTGGAAAATTGCATTAGAGAAAAAAACAAGTTTTCATCATTTTTACTAAACTTAAAAAAATAAAAGTTTTGTTTGGATGTTTGTAATTCATATTAAGAGGAAAATAGTTATTTTTTTTGCTTTTAACAAACATTTCGCCTTATTTGGATGTTTGTAATTAATTAATTTATATTTTGTAATATTTTAAAAAAATTATCATTTAATTTATTTTATTAATATTATTTTATTCAAAACACCCCAACATTTTAAAAGGCTTACGGCCCAATGCCTCGGGGCTTACACCTCGCCTCATTGAAGCAAAACACCTTACCCAACGCCCTCGCCTCTGAAAACACTGGCTCATACAATTCTGATATGTTTAGTTTAAATGTTCTATTTCAATTGTTTGAGTAAATTCTTATGATTGATAGTTTTTTAATTGTTCTATTGGATATTCTGTGTATTTTATCCGATGGATACATCGAATCCTTTTCGATTAAATTGGATTTCCTTTGTGATTTGTCAAAAGCGGATACATTGGATGCTTTTGGTTTAATTGGGATATTCGTTGTTTTTTGTTTAAAGTTGGATTCATGGAATGTTTTGATAGATTATTTTTATATAGAACATAAAGATATATGCTTTACTTTGGTTGGGTGGATTCAGAAACCTTAGTGTTTTCATCATTAGTTATTAAATCAATTTAGTTTAGTTTATATTTGTTTTGCAAAATATAATTCACAACTCGGAACTAGGTTAAAATAAGGTTAGTTTAGATAAAAAGCTATTTTCACAACGCATTCCCTGTGGATTTGACCTCGCACTTGCACAACACTATATTGCAAACGACTCGTGCACTTGCGAGTAATTTAAAACTCACAACAAGTTTTTGGCGCCGTTGCTGGGGAATTGTTTTTGTTTGTGAATTTTTTGTCTAAATTGATTTTATTTTTCTACTAGTTTAGTTAGCATTTTTGTTTTATTTTTCTTTTTGTTTTATTTTATTTTGCTGCTTCTGCTAGTTAGTTTGTTTTACTGTTTTCTGTTTGGTGTATGCTTGGTCGGAGATCCTTGAATTTAGAATTGACACCTTTAGATCTCGATTTAGAAAGAACTCTTAGGAGACAGAAGAAGTCACTTACTGAACAAGAGACAATTGAGATGGGAGAAAACTTGAGGAACTAAGAGCAACCTGGAGCGTGGAACGTGGACTCCACCACGTCCCTGAGAGATTTGTTCGCACCAGTTGCGACTAACTCATCTTCCTGCATCGTGTTGCCACCCACCAATGCTACCCATTTTGATTTAAAGCCACATATCATCCAAATCCTACCCTCATTTCATGGCTTAGATCTTGAAAATCATTACAGCCATGTAAAGAAGTTCAAAGATATTTGTGCCACATTCAAGTTCCAGAACTTCTCTGAGGAGTCAATCCATCTTAGACTTTTCCCTTTTTCTCTTCATGATAGAGCTAGGGCATGGTTGGATTCCAACACGTCCGGGTCTATTACATCTTGGGAAAATCTGCTGAGTAAATTCTATAATAAATTTTTCCCAATGTCTAGAGTGAATAAGTACCGAAAGGAGATTAGTTCTTTCACTCAGGAGGAGGATGAGAAGTTTTCTGAGAGTTGGGAGCATTTTAAAGAGTTACTGATTAGATGCCCTCCACATGGATATGAGAAGTGGAGACTTGTTCAGTTCTTCTACCAAGGGTTGACTCAACCCATCCGTAGCATGATCGAGTCTATGAATAGGGGGCATTCTTAAGTCTGACAGGGGATGAAGCATACAAGGCATTGGACAAACTGTCCGACAACTCACAGCAGTGGGATTTTTCAAGCTGTCGGGATAAGTCCATTCGTGCTCCTAGGAAAGGAGGCATCTATGAGATTAAGGAGGAGACTGACTTGAAGATAAAGATAGATGCTCTCACCAAGAAAATTGACACTCTCACTATGGGCAAGTCCATCAATGCTGCCAATACAATTAATGACGATTGTTGTTCCATCTGTGCTAGTCCTATGCATTTAGCACAGAATTTGCCATCTATGTCGGCTTTTACCGAGTGTCCCACGGAACATGTAAACGCTTTCAATGACTATCAGAGGCAATTAAGTGGATCCTACTCTGAGACTTACAATCCAGGGTGGCGGAACAACCCTAATTTTTCATGGAAGCAGAACCAATCACTGAATCAGGGAGGAGCCCCTCATCATACTCACAATCAATGCCCTCCCGAATTTGCCCCACAAATTCCTAGTCATGGTTGCTCTGCCCATCCAGCACCATCACCTGCTTACTAAGCTCCCACTCAAGTGCCAACGTCGGTTTCACAGTCATTGGAGGACACCTTCAAGGAGTTCATGAAGATGATTGTCCAATCCATCAGCGAAGTGAGGAGTGTGACAATAGTAAACACCCAAGTGATTACCAATCTAGAGAGTCAAATGGGGCAAATCGCAAGTCACTTGGGTGAAAGAGAAAAGAGAAAGTTCCCCAGTCAGCCCGTGCCCAACCCGAAGAGACAATTTATGGTTGGAAATTCATCAACTTCTATGCACAAGGAGGAACAAGTGCAATCAATTATCATATTAAGGTCTGGGAGACAAGTGGACAATCGAGTGGAAGAGAGCTCTGCTATGCAGCAAGGGCAAGAAAGTGGCAACAAGAAGAAGAGAGATACTGAGCCATCTACAACCACTCCTACTGTGAATGACCCTCCTAGGTCATTTGTACCTAAAGCACCTTACCCTGAGAGATTACAAGCGCCCAAGGAAGGAGGGAAGTTTAAAGAAATTCTGGAGGTGTTCAAGTGAGTCCAAATCAATATTCCACTTTTGGATGCCATCGAGCAAGTGCCATCATATGCCAAGTTCTTAAAGGACGTGATCACTATCAAGAGGAGGACGAATGTCCTGAAGAAGGCATTTTTTACCGAGCAGGTTAGCTCAATCCTTCAATGCAAGCTACCGATCAAGTATAAGGACCCAGGGTGTCCTGCCATCTCTTGCATGATAAGAGTCAGCCAGATTGAGAGGGCTCTCTTGGATTTAAGAGCCAGTGTGAATCTTCTACCCTATTCAGTCTATTTGCAATTGGGGTTAGGAGAATTGAAGCCCACATCCACAACACTTCAATTGGCTGACAGGTCAGTGAAAATACCACTGGGAGTAGTTGAGGACGTTTTGATAAAGGTAGATCAATTTTATTTCCCTGTGGATTTTATTGTGCTAGATACAGAACCAGTCCAGAATATAGGGATTCAGATACCAGTGATTCTAGGGCGACCATTCTTAGCCACGACTAACGCCCTAATCAATTATATGACAGGGGTGATGAAGATTTCCTTCGGAAATACGACAGTGGAGTTGAATATTTTTGATATCACTAAGCAACCACTGGAATTTTCTGAAGTGAGAAATATATGCTTAATAGAGGGGATTATTGAAGAGACAGTGGATGAATCAAACATGGAAGACCCCCTGGAGGCATGCTTTGCTCAGTTTAGAGAGGATCTGGATTTGGATAAGTTACTTGAGCAAGTAAATGCCAGTTTAGAGTCTGCTCCTACAGAGAGTAGTGAGAAGGAAGAGACTGAAGAACTTGAGCCTCCTAAAAAGGAACTTAAACCTTTACCGGACAATCTTCAGTATAAGTTCCTAGGTCCAGCAGAGTCTTTGCCTGTGATTATAGCTTCAGATTTGGTTGAGGCTCAAGAGGAGAAATTATTAGACGTTTTGAGAGAGTACAAGGAAGCTATAGGCTGGACTATTGAGGATATCAGGGAAATCAGCTCTTCGTTGGTAATACACAAGATACATTTGGAGGAGAATGCCAAGCCATCGAGGGAGCCACAAAGAAGGCTCAACCCAGCTACGCAAGAGGTTGTGAGGGCAGAAGTAATTAAGCTGTTAGATGCAAGGATCATTTATCCTATCTCTGATAGCAAGTGGGTGAGCCCGATTCATGTCGTGCCCAAGCAAGCTGGATTAATGGTAGTGAAGAATAAGGACGACGAGTTGGTGTTAACTCATGTTCAGTCAGGGTGGAGAGTGTGTATAGACTACTGTAAACTGAACGCTGCGACAAAGAATGATCATTTTCTACTCCCATTTATTGATCAGATGGTGGAGCGTTTGGTTGGGCACGAGTATTATTATTTTTTGGATGGTTACTATGGATATAACCAGGTCCCCATGGACCCCGAAGATCAGGAGAAGACAACATTTACCTGTCCTTTTGGGACATTTGCCTACCGTCACATGCCCTTTGGGTTATGCAATGCACCTGCTACTTTTCAGTGGTGCATGGTCAGCATATTCTCTGACATGGTGGAGCGTTCTTTAGGGATTTTCATGGATGATTTCTCCGTCTTTGGTTCATCATTTGAGGAGTGTCTGCACTATCTCACTTTGGTTTTAGTGCGGTGCAAGGAGAAGAACCTGGTGCTTAATTGGGAGAAGTGCCATTTTATGGTTAAGCAAAGTATTATACTGGGGCACGTCATATCCCATTGGGGGATTGAGGTCGATAAAGCGAAGGTGGACCTGATTTCCAACCTTCCACCCCCACGTACAGTGAAGAAGGTTCGTTCTTTTCTGGGCCATGCAGGATTCTACAGACGATTTATCCATAATTTCAGCAAGATCACCTGACCCTTGTGCAAGTTATTAATGAAGGATGCCCCATTTGTATTTGATGAAGATTGTAAGAAAGTATTTGGGGATCTGAAGAAGATTCTGACGTCCACACCCATTATTCAGCCACTCAACTGGGGTGTGCCTTTTGAAATTATGTGTGACGCATCAGATTATGCTGTTGGAGTTGTTTTGGGGCAGCATGTTGATAAACTTCCCCATGTTATCTATTATGCAAGTTGAACTCTAAACGACGCACAACTCAATTACTCTACCATTGAGAAGGAGTTGCTAGCAGTTGTTTTTGCATTAGACAAGTTCAGATCCTACTTGTTAGGATCTAAAGTCATTATCTACTCGAACCATGCAACATTAAAGTATCTTTTCTCTAAAAAAGATGCTAAATCTCATCTTATCCGATTAATCTTGCTACTTCAAGAGTTCGATATAGAGATTCGGGATAAGAAAGGTTCCAAAAATGTGGTGGCGGACCATTTGTCTAAGTTGATAGTGGATTTCACTGAGGCCGCCACTCTCATTTCTGAGACCTTTCCTGATGAGCAATTGATGCACACTGCTCACAATCCCGCGCCATGGTTTGCTGATATAGTGAACTATCTTGTCATCGGTCAAATGCTTTTACATTGGGGGCAACAAGATAAATCAAAGTTTTTTGCCATGGTAAAACATTTTTTCTGGGATGATCCTTATCTGTTCAAGTATTATCCTGATCAGATCATCAGAAGGTGTATTCCTGAGCACGACCAATCTAATGTCATCACCTTTTGTCATGATCATGCTTGTGTAGGCCATTTTAGTGCTAAAAAGACCGCTGCGAAGATTTTATAGTGCGAATTCTTTTGGCCTACCTTGTTCCGAGACTCTCACACTTACTGTGTATCTTGTGAGTGTTGCCAAAAGCTAGGGAGTATTTCTAGGAGGAATATGATGCCCCTCAACCCCATTCTGATTGTTGAGATTTTTGACATGTGGGGCATTAATTTTATAGGACTTTTCCTAAACTCCTTTGACTATCTGTACATTCTAGTTGTTGTGGACTATCTGTCCAAATGGGTGGAAGCAGTTGCATGCAAGACCAATGACCATAGAATTGTGGTCCAGTTTTTGAAGAACAATATCTTTGCTCGTTTTGGTACGCCTCGAGCAAATTATAAGTGATGGAGGTAAGCACTTTTGCAACAGGATTTTTGAGCAGTTGATGAAGAAGTATTTCATCACACACAAAGTTGCCACTCCGTATCACCCACAGACGAGTGGACAAGTGGAAATTTCCAATCGCAAGATTAAGCACATTTTGGAGAAAACTGTGAACCTTAATAGAAAGGACTGGTCTCTGCGATTGACTGATGCACTGTGGGCATATCGAACAGCATTCAAGACGCCAATTGAAATGTCTCCATATCGTATTGTGTACGGAAAAGCCTGTCACCTTCCAGTCGAATTAGAGCATAAAGCCTATTGGGCTATCAAACAGCTGAACTTTAATCTTTTGAAGGCTGGCTCCCAAATGAAGCTCCAATTCAATGAATTAGAGGAGCTGCGAAATGATGCATATGAGTGTGCATGGTCATACAAAGCACAAATGAAGAAGACTCATGACCAAAACGTTTGAGATGAGCTTTTGAGCCGGGTCGAAAAGTTCTTCTTTACAACTCACGCCTGCATCTTTTCCCAGGCAAGCTCAAGTCTCGATGGACCGGCCCCTTTATTATTCGGTCAGTTTTTCCTCATGGGGCCATCGAGATTGAGGATCCAAAGAATGGTAGTACTTTCAAGGTAAATAGACAGAGGCTAAAACCATTCTTGGAGTTGAGGAGTCCGGAAATTGAGACGATATTGTTGACGGATCCTATTTACTCTGATTGAGGGTCATCTACTAAGGAGAGTCTGGCTGAAGACTTTAAACTTAGCGCTCATGGGAGGCACCCCACAACTTATCCTTTTTGTTTGTTTATTATTTTACATATTTATGATTAATGTTTGTTTCCAGTATTTTTTGTTTTCCAGTCTTTATTTTTCAGGGACAAAACGTACTTCAGATTAAGTTTAGGGGTATGCTATGAGCCATACCAGTCCAGATAGTTCTCCATATCCCAGGTAAATTCTTTCCATATTATTCACACATAGGGGTCAATGTGTAATTTAAGTTTGGGGGTATAGGAGACACATTACACACACTTTGTCCTAATTTGTTGTTGTTTTTTTTTTTAATGCATGCTCATGTTATTTTGAAATTTTGGTTGATCTAAACAATTTATGTGATGTGATTCATTGGTGTGCTTAAATTTTGGAACACATTATCTGTTGATAAAGTTTTAAAATTTAGTTACTTACTTGAGGCATTTGAGAATTCACATGTTTGATCTCTAATCTAACACGAGCGCATTAGTACGCATTATTTGAGGTATGACATGTGATTTTAATGTGTACATTTCTGTCTTAACTGAAACTGGATGACTTATTGGATTAACACTTTGGCATATATATAAAAAAAATGAAAATGAAAATGATGATCATAAATAAACTTTCCACTGAGTAAGTGGACCTATTGCCTCAATAAGCAGTGAGTGTTCATGTCAAAAGGTTGGAATTTTGTTTAATAGTATTAAGGTCAGTTTAATTTCATAGCTTTTTTACTCGAATTAGTAAGTCCTAAGGGGTGTCTATACACTTAATGCCCTAAAACCATCTGGTTTGGGAGTCATTGACTCAACACTCGCTACATGGGTCAATTAGAAAGCTTAAGGAAACTAAACATAACAGAGCCTTACAATACAAAAAAAAAATAAAAAAAAATAAAAACTATGCCATTTTCGTTCATTCTGATGGGAAATGCAGTGAATCTTGAGACTTAGAGACCTTATACATTGGACTCATTCGGAAGCTTCATTTTTATTTGCTAATTCACTTTACACTGAGTCAGACTTATGATGCATTAACCTGCCTTTTGTAAGTAATTAGATTTTAACATTTCTATTCATTGCGAAGATGGGTTTATCTTTTTAAGGTTGCTCATGAATCATTATCATGGTGGTGTGTGCTCCTAAAATCTTTGGATACCATGAGTTATGAACTTATCTTTATATTCTTTGTTTTTCATTTAGTTTTTAGTTTCGTATTGCTATGGGACTAGCAATATGTAAGTTTGGGGGTATTTGATAAGTGCTAAATATTACATGTTTTAGCCCTTTAATTTACATTTGTTAAGTTCTTAGTTATGTTATTTCGTGCTATTTTATCTATTTTCTGTGTTTTTATAGGTTTTGGAATAAAATGAAGCAATGTGGAAACTACAGGGCTTAAAGAGCAAAAGCTGAGGATGCCTAGTGCGATCGAGCGCACAGGACATGCGATCGATCATACCTACGATCGTGCGCACAAGGCATGAGATCAATCGCACCTGCACTCGAGCACACCAGACTTGCGATCGATCGCAAGTGACTCGCACATCCCACATTGGAGAGGAAACATTTGCAGTATCATATATATTGCAGCGCACTGTGATGTACTCGAGCGCAACAGGGTTGCGATCGATCGCAGTTGACCAGCCATCCCACATCGGATTGGAAGCACTTACAGCGCGCCAGACACATTGCATCTCACCATGCTGCGATCGATCGCACCATGTTGCGATCGATCGCAAGGGGCAGTATCCCACATCGAATTTACAGCTCATTGTACTCCGGGAATTCCCTTATATAAACACTACCTCACTTCATTATTCAGTGGGCAGTCTAGTAGATTTCTACTAGCATTCTAGTAGATCTCCTAAGGGTTTTTGCCACCACCAGGGGAAGTGCTGCCCAACAGCGTGTGGAATTTCTCTCAATTTACAGTTAGTTTTAATTCTTTTCAAGTTTTTAATGCTTAGCACTTTTTATTGTGAAATTTAGTTTCATGATCATGAGTGGCAAAAATCTTCAGCTGAGGTTGAAGATGAAGCCTCGCCATTGTTTAGCATTATATTTTCAGATATGTTCATACAATTATGATATGTTTAGTTTAAATGTTCTATTTCAATTGTTTGAGTAAATTCTTACGATTGATAGTTTTTTAATTGTTCTGTTGGATATTCTGTGTGTTTCATCCGATGGATACATCGAATCCTTTTCGATTAAATTGGATTTCCTTTGTGATTTGTTAAAAGCGGATACATTGGATGCTTTTGGTTTAATTGGGATATTCGTTGTTTTTTGTTTAAAGTTGGATTCATGGAATGTTTTGATAGATTATTTTTATATAGAACATAAAGATATATGCTTTACTTTGGTTGTGTGGATTCAGAAACCTTAGTATTTTCATCATTAGTTATTAAATCAATTTAGTTTAGTTCATATTTGTTTTGCAAAATATAATTCACAACTCGGAACTAGGTTAAAATAAGGTTAGTTTAGATAAAAAGCTATTTTCACAACGCATTCCCTGTGGATTTGACCTCGCACTTGCACAACACTATATTGCAAATGACTCATGCACTTGCGAGTAATTTAAAACTCACAACAATAAGCATTCATTGAATTGCATCTGTTTTAATTATTGCTTGCATTATTGAAATACTTATGTGTGATGTATAAATTGTGAATTTAATTATAGATGGTTGAGTCTCACAGAAAAAGATATTTATGGTTATAAGATTATTGAAATGTTGAGGTGTGGTGTATTATTATGAATATAATTAATGATGGTTGAGTCTCACTGAAAGAGACAGTTATAGTGATAAGATTATTGAAATGCTGAGGTGTGGTGTATTATTGTGAATATAATTAATGATGGTTAAGTCTCACTGAAAGAGACAGTTATGGTGATAAGATTATTGAAATGCTGAGGTGTGGTGAATTATTATGAATATAATTATAGATGGATGAGTCTCACAGAGAAACAATTATGGTGATAAGAACAATCTAGATGGTAGACTTTAGATGTGAATCTCATTACGAGGTAATTACGAGATTGTTGGTGGTCTTAAGGTGATCCAATAAATAAGAGAAAGAGATTGATAGAGAATGGATATGATGACATATGTAGTGATAGTAGAGTGCTAGTATCAAGTGTAGGAGATATAAATTGATTTAAATATTAAAAGACTGTTTATATAAATGAATAATTTTAGTAAATTTAATTCACCAAGCTTGTGAAACTTACTTCTCATTGTACAATGATTTTCAGGTAGCAGGCTTGGCAAATAGTTGGTGAATTGAGGTTCAGAAGAAATCATTTTCTGTAAGCCACGTACGTGTCAATATCCTCAGACTAATGAGAATAGAAAATAAAAAATTTATTTGTAAATATTCATGCATTTTATGTCATATAGAATGTTTAAAGATCGGATTGATGTGAAAATTTCTTTTGGTGTTATTAATTTTTATTGTTGCATATATGTGTCATGCTGGGATTCTCAAAATGTGATGACACCGTTTTGGGGGTGGCCAACTCTGGATGGGTCGTTACAATTTTGGTATCAGAGCATTAGGTTTTATGATTCTATAGACTGCATAAAAAGTAAGCAAGTGGAAGATTAAAATAAATTATATTTTAGTGAACAGTCTGAGGATGACACGTGGATGTGCTAGAGCTAGAGTTAGAGTTGTTGATTTGAGAGGTTCTAGTAGACCCCAATATTTTGACAAGTCGAGATTGAGTTTGAATCTTTGGTTCCTAGAAGGGAACGTGTTAACGGTACAATTGATATTAGTAAAGATGTGAGAAAAATCTGAAATTTAAAGAGATGAGCTAAGATAAGCTCTTACATATGCTCTTAAGAAAATGAATGTAATAGACGATAGAGTTGATAGTTTATAGTATAGACTTGATGAACATACTAGGGCAGTGTTTGAGGTTGTTAATCCAGTAATGATGAACGTTTAAAAAGGGAGAAAAGTGAGTTTATGCATAAGATGCAGGGAGATTGTTAAGTTGAATGCGGTGTTTTTTAAAAAGATCTATAAATTCTTTTAAGCTTAAGTTTTGGGAGAAACATGTAGAAAGATTATTTGGTACCTTACCAGTGACTGATAAGCAGATGGTCACTTTTGTTTCATTTGAGTTAGAATGAGAAGTTTTAGAATGATGAAAGGATATTCTTCCCAGTGTAAGTGCAGATGTTGTTAGACTCTTAGCCTGGAATAGGTTTAAGGAGGTTTTCCTTGATAGATACTTTCCTTAGACCTTTAGAGCCCAACAAGATAGAGATTTTATTTATTTGGGGTAAGTGTGTTGATGGTGGCTCATTAGGATAGGAGATTTGTGGCTTTATCGAGGTTTGAACTGAAAATGGTATACCCAAAGGAGAAGAAGTGTAAGAAGTTCATAGATGAACTTTGTTTTAAAGTTTGATCAATACTATCATGCATGAGGTATATGAATTATGTCAGATTAGTGGATATACCATTTCAGATTGAGAGAGATGTGATGGAGTTTAAGAACAAAAAATAATAATAAAAAAAATAAAAAAATGGTTAAAGAGGCTTAAATATAAAGGTTATAGAGGTAGTGGTAGTATGGTGAGAGACCACCTCAAATGAAGCATTCTTTGTCACAGGGAACTGAAATACATAGTCAGAGGAAAGCAGGATCTATATATTACTTCTGTAGCTCATAATACTATTGGTGGGACCTTTAGATTTGGGAGATAGGCTATGGTAATTGGAAGTCCTGACAGAGGAAGTAATTAGGCCACCAAGGGGAAGTGGTAATCTGACGTAGGATTGAAAGACATAAGTTTATTATAGATATATTCAAACGAGATATCTATTCCAGAATTGTTAAAATTTGAAATGTTTCATGTGTAGAGAATGTGGACATGTCAATGTTTGTTGATCTTGATGCAACCCATTCGTTTGCATCCAGTATTCGTATAAAGTTTTTTGAAGTATGCATTAGTCCGTTGATGCAAAATAATTCTTGTTGAAGTTCTCACTAGAGATAGAGTTATAATCATAAATGTTTACAAGGGTTATATGATTTGTATCAGTGATAGAAAATCCGAAGTTGATTTATATCTTTTGAATATGGTTGATTGTTCCAAAAAGAAGGTAGTGTTCACGATATGGACATGAGGAGTGTAACTTTAAGAGAGAACATAAAACACTCCCAACCTATATTATTTTGCTTTGACGACTAGTAGATGGTTGAAAAAAGGATATGATGAATATTTAGCATGCACAATGGATTCTAGAAAAGAAAATAGAAAGTTAGAATAAATCTTAGTGGTGAAAGATTATTCTAATGTAATCTGTGATGAGTTGTCTAGATTGCCTCCAAGTATGGACATTAAATTTTCTATTGATGTGATACCAGGATTATCACATATATTTAATAGCACCCTAAAGAGTGACAACCACTGGGTTAAGAGAGTTGAAAGTTCAAAAGTTGTTAGATAAACAATTTATTTGATTTAAGGTGCTGCTAGGAGGAGCCCATGTAATGGTTGTGAAGAAAGGAAGATGGAACGATGAGATTGGGTATAGACTATAAATAGTTGAAAAAGAATAAATACATTTTTCCCAGGATAGATAAATTGTTTGAGTAGTGCAAGGAGTGAAAGTATTTTCTAAGATATACTTGAGATCATGTTATCACCTATTTAATAATAAAAGAATGAGACGTATCTGAGACTGCTTTAATGACACGTTATGGTCATAAGTTTCTGGTGATACCATTTGGGTTGACTAATGTTTCAGAAACATTCATGAACTTGATGAATGGAGTGTTTAAACCATATCTTAACAAGTTTATGGTTGTATTTGATTTCCTGATATATTCTAAGGAGGAAGAACAACATGTGAAACATTAGACAGGGTGTTGGAGATTCGGAGGAGAGAGAAATTATATGCAAGGGTTTTCTAAGTGTGAGTGTTGGCTGAATGAAATAACTTTCTTGGAACATGTAATATTGGGAAATGGATAACAACTAATTTACAAAAGGTAGAGACGATGTTAAGTTGGGAGAGACCAACTAATGTGACTAAAATTAGAACCTTCTTGGGCTTAGCTGGTTATTATAAAAGATTATTTCAGAATTTGTCTATTATTAAATTACTGTTGAATAGACTGACCAGTAAAGATGTGAAATTTGTATGGTGAAGGAAGTGTGAGAAAAATTTCCAATTACTAAAGGAGAAATTGACTACAGTTCCAGTATTGGTGTTTCCTTCTGGTGATGAAGGATTTGTGGTGTATAACGATACGTCATATCAATGATTGAGATATGTGTAACATAGGAAAGTTGTGGGCCATACTTATAGGCAATTGAAAATTCATGATAGAAATCTCCCTACTCATGACTTAGAGTTGGCTGCTATAGTGTTTACTTTAAATATTGAATACATCATCTGTATGGAGCCACTTGTGAGATAGTCATGGGTTATAAAAGTTAGACATACTTACCTACCCAGAGGGAGTTGAATTGGAGGCAGAGATGGTAGATGAAGTTGATTAGTAACGATGATTATACAATTCACTATTATCTAGAAAATGTAAAGGTGATAGTTGATACATTGAGTAGAAAGTCTACAAGAAAGTTAACTGCTAGTGGGAGTCCTGATGTGAAATTGACGATAGATTTAGAGAAATAAGAATGAAGCTGAATATCAGTGATAGAGGAGCATGGTAAACGAATATGGGTGTACAGTGATCTATAGTAAAATGCTTCAGAGATGCAATGAAGAGATGAAGATATAGAAAATATTAAGCATTTAGTGCTTACTAGAAAGCAATATAAGTTCAAAATTTGAAATTATGGTATCCTGGTCATGGAACATAGAAATAGTATTCCCAATAATGCGGAGTTGAGAAAAGAGATAAGGAGGGTGACACATAATGATGTAGATTGATGCAATCAAGTAACAATGAGATGTATAGAGGATAAAGACATAAATTCTGGTGGTTAAGATTGAAAAAGATTGTAGCTGAAATTGCGATGTGGTATGGAATACTATTGAGAATAGTGTCGTTTAGAGATGCTAGATTTTACACCCTGGTTTTTGGAGAAGCTTTCAAAAAGCCACGGGTACACAGTTAAAATTTAATATAATTTTTCATGCTCAAATAGGAAGGATTTTAGAGTACTAGAAGATATATTAAGGACAAAGGTGATGAGTTTCTCAGTAAGTTAGGATACTTACATGCCATCAATTGAAATTACTGATAATAATTAGTAACAAACTAATATTGGGATGGCATCGATTAAGGCATTGTATGGTCGGAGGGGTAGAATTCCTTTATGTTGGAAAGAAATGGAAGAGAAAAATATATCTGGTCTATCAATTATTGAGCTAACAATTGAGAGCATCAAATTTGGTAGAGAGAACCATAAAACAGCCTAGAGTAGACCTCTTGAGTCTCAAGTAGGTGATTGGGTGTATTGAAGATATCTCTATGAAAAGGTATATTGAGATTTAAACAATAAAGAAAAGTTGAATCCGAGGTATGTGGGACCCCATGAGGTTGTTGAGAAAGTTGGACTAGTTGTGAGTAACCTGGATTTGCCTCCAGAATTAAAATATTTATATAATGTATTTCATGTTTCACTTTTAAGAAAGTGTTTACATGATATTTCGAGTTAAGCTATAGAAATTCAGAAAGATTGGGTGCACATACAAATATCAATAAGGATGTTGAAGAGATTTCGTGAAAGCGTGAGACAAGTATAAAGAAGTATTATTTATATTTGTTTCTGGAGTAAAGTAAAGAAATTTCGATGACGAAATTTTTGTAAGGTGGGTAGAATTGTAATACCCGCATTCGTGAAGTAAGGGTAAAGAAGTAATTTAATAAATATGTCATGAAATTTAAATAATATATTTTCGTGAAGGATTACTATTAAATAAAATAATTCTTTTGAAAAAAAAATTGGGATATGGATGTCATTAAAAGAAAAGAAAAAAAAAATCTAGACGTCCAAAATGTCCAAAAGAAAAAAAAAGTCAAAAGTTATGGGCAGCAGGTGTAATACCTGCTGCCAATTTAAGAATGCATTTGAGAAGGCTTTACACGTCTCCCCAACGTGGAGACTGTGGAGACCTTTGGAGGGGGGTTGCTGAAGTTTTCAGCCCAAGTTTCCTATATATATATATATATATATATATAATAGGTTCAGGCAAGTTACGCGAAAGAAGTTCGTTTAGTTTCATGTAATTCATCTATATTCTTAAAATATTTGAGAGCTCAAAGAAATGCTGAAAGAGCAAAATTTTGAAGGGATTTTCTGCGGAATTTTATAGAGAATCAAGATTAGCTATCAAAAAAGCAGAAGGTAATATCATAGTGTTTATTTTTGAATTTCTGACATTTATGAAGTTTCCCTAAATTCAAGTGGGAATTTTCAAAGTGTGTGGTTTATATCGAATTGAAGAATAAATTAGAAAATTTATATAAATATGATGTCAAGTATTAACGATATACAACTGGGAGAATTTATGAGAAAAATGGAAAAGGTAATGAGGTGATCCACAGGTAGTATTAAGAGCTACGTGGTAAGTTGGATTTACTTTAAGTAATCCAAATAAAAATGAAAAAAATCTAGGGATGATATTAAAATAAATTATTAGCTTATGTTTTAGTGATAGATAAAGATTTGGGTTGATAGATATGAAATGAATATTAGACACGTAGAAAAATTATTATATGAGAAGAAATATTATTAGAATAACGAGTTGATTTAAATAATGATTGTGATAAATAAAATTATTTATGAGCTATGGTTGATGTTTTAACACGAATTATGAGGAGATGAATATTAGTGGATATTGACAAGTTTTGGTGGATGATTTGATGTGATTAGGGATGAAATTTAGTGGATCTGGATAAACTTTGATGGATAATTTGATATGATTTGGGATGAAATTTAGTGGATTTTGACAAGCTTTAATGGATGATTTGATGTGATTTGGAATGAGTAGATTTTAGTAGAATTTTTATATAATTTGAGAAAAATCAGGATAGTCAATTTAAATATTTTGATTTCATGTGATTTTTATATTACTGTTTATATGCATAATTCACTTCATTGTTCATATGCATATGCATTAAATGAAAAGAAAAGAACTGGGAAGGCGACCTGTCTAATTGAAAAAAGAAACAGTGACAACTAGTATGTGCTGGAAATAAAAAGGACACCGTATCAGTCGGTATATGTTGAGAAAATTTAGTGGCAGCCGGGACAAGCTGCAAAGAAAAGAACTGGGAGGGGGCCGGTCTAAGATAATAACAACATGTTGACATTTGGGAAGATGTTCCCATCATAAGCATTCATTGCATTGCATCTGTTTTAATTATTGTTTGCATTATTGAAATACTGATGTGTGATGTATAAATTGTGAATTTAATTATAGACGGTTAAGTCTCACAGAAAGAGACAGTTATGGTTATAAGATTATTGAAATGCTGAGGTGTGGTGTATTATTATGAATATAATTAATAATGGTTGAGTCTCACTGAAAGAGACAGTTATGGTGATAACATTATTGAAATGCTGAGGTGTGGTGTATTATTGTGAATATAATTAATGATGGTTTAGTCTCACTGAAAGAGATAGTTATGGTGATAAGATTATTGAAATGCTGAGGTGTGGTGAATTATTGTGAATATAATTATAGATGGATGAGTCTCACAGAGAAAAAATTATGGTGATAAGAACAATCTAGATGGTAGACTTTATGATGTGAATCTCATTACGAGGTAATTACAAGATTGTTGGTGGTCTTAAGGTGATCCAATAAATAAGAGAAAAAGATTGATAGAGAATGGATATGATGACATATGTAGTGATAGTAGAGTGCTAGTATTAAGTGTAGGAGATATAAATTGATTTAAATATTAAAACATTGTTTATACAAATGAATACTTTTAGTAAATTTAATTCACTGAACTTGTGAAGCTCACTCCTCATTGTACAATGATTTTCAGGTAGCAGGCTTGGCAAATAGTTGGTGAATTGAGGTTCAGAAGAAACCATTTTTTGTAAACCACGTACGTGTCAACATCCTCAGACTAATGAGAAAAGAAAATAAAAATTTTATTTGTAAATATTCATACATTTTACGTCATATAGAATGTTTAAAGATCGGATTGATGTGAAAATTTCTTTTGGTGTTATTGATTTTTATTGTTGCATATATGTGTCGTGCTGGGATTCTCAAAATGTGATGATACCATTTTGAGGGTGACCAACCTGGGATGGATCGTTATACTCGGCTCCCATACTTGCAGGCAATTGTCAAAGAGATCTTCCAGTTACAGCCAGCTGCCCCACTCTTAGTTCCCCACATAATAGAATTATAGACGTCAAAATCTATGGCTAATTATATAGTCCCAAAGAATGCACAAGTTTTTGTAAATGCATGGGCTATTGGCCGAGATCCAAGCACATTGATGAAACCTGACTCTTTTATATCTGAGAGATTTCTGGGTCAGGGGCCATCGTTTTAAGTTGACTCCATTTAGAGCAGGCCGACGAATCAGCCCAGGTTGCCCTTGGCCATCCGGATGGTTCTTGTGATGCTGGCTTCTCTAATTCACTCCTGTTGTAAAGTCTTTATAGTGGGGTCAGTTTTGTGACTTTCTTCATGCTGGAATAGTGGCCTAGTAAGAGACACAAGCGCAATGCTTTGTTTTTTTATTGGTCTCTAAGCCAGCTCTTGTGGCCGAATAGGCAAAGCAAATGAATGGGTCTATTTTCGGTGGAAAGCATTCCTAGTTGTTGATGCCAAAAATGAGTGTTGCTGAGCTGGATGTTTAGCCTGTAGAAGTACCTGCACAGAGAAAGGGAGATTAGCTATTGGGGTCGACGGAGGGGATGCCTCCGAGGATGCTCCGATGCTTAAGTTAGCAAAAGCTCAAGGTTGTATGTGTTTAAAGCTGAAAAGCTTAGTCCCCCTCTTTGGACCGCTTACCAAGTCCTTTTATAGAGTTTCGGAGGCGGTGATATTCGGAGGCGGTAGTGGGCCGGGGCAGCTGTGACAGGATACCCCAACTGGGTTGGGTAATGATGCCTATGAGGCCCAGCTAGGAGGTTGAGAACCGTTCAGTAGGGCTTTTGCCTTGTTGGCTTACTCCAGAGCCGTCTATGTGTAAGACGGTATTTAGACCTGACGTCCCAACTTGGTTGGGTAATGATGGTTCGGTGGGCGGTGGTGACGTGGAGGCCCAGCTGGGGCCAAGATGCCCCTGAGGGCGGTCATGACCTGGAGGCCCAGCTGTCTGGGCCTGAATTGTCCGCGTGTCTCTTTGAACTCTGGGATCACGATGATCCACGTGTCCTCCTCCTATTGGAGAGTCATATTTTGGTAGTATCAGAGGCCCCCCACTTCCTTAAGTGCGGCACTGTGGTTAAGGAAGTAGCAGAACTAGGTTGGCGTTAGATCCTCTACGGAGGCATGAAGTCTGGTCAACATTTGCCCCAAGGCAAGAGAGAATAGACCAAGGGCTTGTGGAACGACTCCTCCTTTCGGCCAAGAACACCAGGGGTCCAAGGACAAGTGGGGCGAACCATCTTTAGAAAATAAGGGGCCGAGGACCAGTGGAGCAATCCATTTCCTCGGCCTTGAAGAGAGTGGGCTGAGGACCAGTGGAGCAATCCATCTCCTCGGCCAAGAAGACCATGGGTCTGAGGACTAGTGGAGCAATCCATCTCCTCAGACCTTGAAGAGAGTGGGTCGAGGACCCGTGGAGCAATCCATCTCCTCGGCCAAGAAGACCATGGGTCCGAGGACTAGTGGAGCAATCTATCTCCTCGGACCTTGAAGAGAGTGGGCCGAGGACCCGTGGAGCAATCCATCTCCTCGGCCAAGAAGACCATGGGTCCGAGGACTAGTGGAGCAATCCATCTCCTCGGACCTTGAAAAGAATGGGCCGAGGACCCATGGAGCAATCCATCTCCTCGGCCAAGAAGACCATGGGTCCGAGGACTAGTGGAGCAATCCATCTCCTCGGATCTTGAAGAGAATGGGCTGAGGACCAGTGGAGCAATCCATCTCCTCGGCCAAGAAGACCATGGGTCCGAGGACTAGTGGAGCAATCCATCTCCTCGCACCTTGAAGAGAGTGGGCCGAGGACCCGTGGAGCAATCCATCTCCTCGGCCAAGAAGACCATGGGTCCGAGGACTAGTGGAGCAATCCATCTCCTCGGACCTTGAAGAGAATGGGCCGAGGACCAGTGGAGCAATCCATCTCCTCGGCCAAGAAGACCATGGGTCCGAGGACTAGTGGAGCAATCCATCTCTTCGGACCTTGAAGAGAGTGGGCCGAGGACCCGTGGAGCAATCCATCTCCTCGGCTAAGAAGACCATGGGTCCGAGGACTAGTGGAGCAATCCATCTCCTCGGACCTTGAAGAGAATGGGCCGAGGACCAGTGGAGCAATCCATCTCCTCGGACCTTGAAAAGAGTGGGCCGAGGACCCGTGGAGCAATCCATCTCCTCGGCCAAGAAGACCATGGATCCGAGGACTAGTGGAGCAATCCATCTCCTCGGACCTTGAAGAGAGTGGGCCGAGGACCCGTGGAGCAATCCATCTCCTCGGCCAAGAAGACCATGGGTCCGAGGACTAGTGGAGCAATCCATCTCCTCGGACCTTGAAGAGAATGGGCCGAGGACCCGTGGAGCAATCCATCTCCTCGGCCAAGAAGACCATGGGTCCGAGGACTAGTGGAGCAGTCCATTTCCTCGGACCTTGAAGTGAATGGGCCGAGGACCAGTGGAGCAATCCATCTCCTCGCACCTTGAAGAGAGTGGGCCGAGGACCCGTGGAGCAATCCATCTCCTCGGCCAAGAAGACCATGGGTCCGAGGACTAGTGGAGCAATCCATCTCCTCGGACCTTGAAGAGAATGGGCCGAGGACCAGTGGAGCAATCCATCTCCTCGGCCAAGAAGACCATGGGTCCGAGGACTAGTGGAGCAATCCATCTTCTCGGACCTTGAAGAGAGTGGGCCGAGGACCCGTGGAGCAATCCATATCCTTGGCCAAGAAGACCATGGGTCCGAGGACTAGTGGAGCAATCCATCTCCTCGGACCTTGAAGAGAATGGGCCGAGGACTAGTGGAGCAATCCATCTCCTCGGCCAAGAAGACCATGGGTCCGAGGACTAGTGGAGCAATCCATCTCCTCGGACCTTGAAGAGAATGGGCCGAGGACCAGTGGAGCAATCTATCTCCTCGGCCAAGAAGACCATGGGTCCGAGGACTAGTGGAGCAATCCATCTTCTCGGACCTTGAAGAGAGTGGGCTGAGGACCCGTGGAGCAATCCATCTCCTTGGCCAAGAAGACCATGGGTCCGAGGACTAGTGGAGCAATCCATCTCCTCAGACCTTGAAGAGAATGGGCCGAGGACTAGTGGAGCAATCCATCTCCTCGGCCAAGAAGACCATGGGTCCGAGGACTAGTGGAGCAATCCATCTCCTCGGACCTTGAAGAGAATGGGCCGAGGACCAGTGGAGCAATCCATCTCCTCGGACCTTGAAGAGAATGGGCCGAGGACCAGTGGAGCTACGGGAAAGTTTCTCGTGTCTAGGACGGCGGCTGTGGAGACACGTGGTCTCACCTGGGTGGATGCCGCGTCATGTTACCTTGGAAATTTAAACAGCCGTTTTTAGGGAAAACGGCGGCCACCTCGAGGGATGTAACGTCCCCTGGGAAAGTGTGTGGGTCGTTTGGGAGTTCTAAATTGTCCCCTAGATTCCTGCGACTGCATTAAATGCTCCTCGTTGGCCGTGACACTCCCCTATATAAGGGGTTTTGGTTTCTTCTTCTTCCACACACATTCCATAATCTCCTTCTGTTTTTAGAGAGTAGCTTTCCTGAGAGCCCTCGGCCTCGTCCAAAGAAGCTTGTGAGTCCTTGTCCTCGTCCCTTCAGTGAGAAGTTTGGTGTGATCGTTGCATTCGCGAGACCTTGGGAGGAAAGCTCTAGGAGGAATTCAAATCCGAATCCTTCGGACGTTGGTGAGTTCGTGTTTTCTTTAATTTTCATATCATGTCTTCTTCGTTTGATACATACCGCGATAGGCCTAGTAGTAGTAATGGTAGGAGTAGTGTAGATGGTGCGAGTGGTAGCAGCTCCGAAGAAGTAGAGACGTCCTCGTCTTCTTCTAGAGGGAATGCCCCCGTAACGGGTACGCCGGGGACAGGCCCCATGGCGCTAGTGCCCTACGTCCCTTTGGAGGTGGAGAGAGAATATCAGGACGGGTCCTCGTCTGGTGAGGACACACTTAGGGCGTTGACCGATATTAGGGAGACCTCGGCTGGAGAGGAGAGAGAGGAATGGAACTATACAGCCAACGAGATCCTTAGTCAACTGAGGGAGGAGGATTTGGAAGTGATAAGGAAGACGTACCGCATTCTGGGCGAGTATGAGCTTCGGCTGGCCAGGGTGGGGGAGAGGGCCTGTGATGTCCTCCTTGACCGGGCCCCGTTCGAGCTTTGCGTGTACGAGCATCACATGTAGGCCGGGCTCCGGTTTCCCCTTCACCCCTACTTTTGTACAATCCTTAGGTACTTTGATATAGCGCTGTGTCAGCTGGTACCGAATTCGGTACGGTTGATCATGGCCTTTATCTGCGTTTGCTTAGAAGTGGACCGACCAATGACGATGGATATTTTTAAGGCCCACTTCTTGATCAGCCGGCATGGTCACACAGGGTGGGCGGTCTTTAGTACTCGACGGAAGAGGAGGTTGCTGAAGAAGACCCCTTCATCTATCAAAAGGTGGAAGAAGAATTTCTTTTTCATCCGATCTGCCGAGGACTTCGGCTTGCCTCGTGCGTGGAGTATGGACCGCACCGGGAAATGCAAAAAGGCGGGCCTTCTTCCGTATGAGCAAGAGACGGTGAACGCCATGGTGGCCTCGCCTTTGGACATCGGGGTCCTATACGACAATGAAGAACTGGCCTGGCGAGGTCTTTGTTCTTTGTGCCCCGAGCCTTCGCTTGAGAGCGGTAAAGGCTTTGGTTTACCCTCTACTTTCTTTATTATTATTTTGCATCGTTATCCTGCGATTTGCACTTACGTTATTTCCTTCTTTCTTTTGTTTCTTTTGTTTGCTTGTGTTTTGATCAGAGATGGAAGCGGCTGCTCGTGCCCGAGAGCATGCCAAGAAGTTGGCATTGGAGCAGAGGAGGTCGACTCAGTCCGGGAAACAAACAGGCTCGACTTCGTGGCCTAAGAAGAGGGCCCGAGCCCCATCTCCGGCTCCGATCGACTTGGGGACTCCTCCACGGCCGTCGACCCAGTCAGAGACACCTCCGGTAAGCAGTGCCCCTATCCCCGGCCCTAGCCAGGGGCCAGCTTCGGAGGCCTCGATCTTCATGCCCAACTGGGCCATCCGGATAGATGACTCTGTCTTCGCACATCCTTGGGTGGCGAGGGAACATCTGTTTAAGGGCACCCCCCCTCATGACATTGCCGAGTTGGGTCGAAAGACCACGGACTCTCTCTGTGCGGCGATCGAGGCTTTGGCTTTTCAGGTTAGATTCCGTTTTTGCTTTGTCATATATTGTTTTCGCCGAATAGTGTTTCACGCATGGCTTCGGGTATCAGATGGGCGTTCTGGTGGGCGCGGCCACACGTCGATGCATGGAGACAGCGGAGCTTCTTGGGCATACCCAGCGCCAGTTGGAGGAGAGGACAGAGGCTGTTTGCCAGCTGCAGGCTTCCTTGGAGTCTGCTATCCTGGCTAAAGCCGAAGCAGAAGCCACTGCTCGGGCCGCTATCGAGGAGGTCGAGGCCCGTCTTAGAGCCGCAGCTGAGAAGGCTGAGGCCCGCACTAGGGCGGCCGTGGAGGAAGCCCTGGCTTCTTTCCAGAGTTCGGAGGCCTATCGCCAGGCCGTCGTTTCCGAGGGTGGCCAGCAGTACCTTACGGGGTTCATGGAGGCCAAGGGGAAGGCTGAGAGCATGTACCCGGAGCTCGATTTCTCCGCATTGGACCTACTGGGGCCCGAGGATGAGGAGCCGCTAGCTTCGGATGATGAGCCCGCTGATGGGCAGGATCGTGGCGGGCGATCGGGCACGGGGTCTCCTGACCTTGGAGATCAGTAGGGCTTAGGTCGAGGGCACTCTGTCGTAGTCCCCCCCTTTTTGTTGTTTTATTGTTTTGGCCCAGCCATTCTTGTGTTGTCTTTTGGGGCTGTTGGTGCACCTTTTTGCCTTGGTTTGGGTATTTGGTTTAGTTAACAGGACAAATGTAAGTAAAGTCTTTAATATATATAAAACAAGACTGTTTACATGCACGCAACGCTATTTATTGATAAAAACGTCGAAGATGTTCCGCATTCCAAGTACGAGGAATGGCATTTCCGTTCAATTCTTCGAGTTCAAACGTGCCAGGATGGCATACTTTTTTGATGCGATACGGCCCTTCCCAAGTAGGGACTAGTTTGCCTGATTCTTGGGGCCTAGATACTGCATTCTTTCGCAAGACGAGGTCATGAAGACAGAAACGTCTTACTTTTACTCTTGAGTTGAAGTACCTGGTGGCTCGCTGCTGGTAAACGGCAAGTCGAATTTAGGCTTTGTCCCGGGCTTCGTCGAAAAGATCGGCGTTCGTGCGAAGGGCTTCCTCATTACTTCGTTCCTCGAAATTCTGAACTCGTAAGGAAGGTATTCCTATTTCCAAGGGGATGACTGCCTCAGACCCATAAGTCATGAAGAAAAGGGTTTCCCCGGTAGGTGCTCGAGTCGTGGTTCGATATGCCCAAAGTATGTTGGGCAAATGGTCTGTCCACTGCTTCTCTGCTTCATCTATTCGCCTTTTAATGCCTTGCGAGATCGTTCGGTTGGTAACTTCAGCTTGTCCATTTGCTTGCGGGTATCCAACCGAAGAGAAACGATGGTCAATGTGTAATTCATCGCAAAATGTTTTGAACCGAACGCTGTCAAACTGTTTGCCGTTGTCTGTTACTAACACTTGTGGTACTCCAAACCGACACACGATTGATTTCCATACGAAGGCTCGGGCTTGAAAGTCCGTGATGCTGGCCAAGGGTTCGGCTTCTACCCATTTTGTAAAATAATCTATTGCAACTATGAGGTATCTTCGCTGGCCGGTCGCTCCGGGAAAGGGCCCGAGAAGGTCCATTCCCCACATAGCGAAAGGAAGTGGACTGACTATTGGTGTCAAAAGGTTCGCTGGTTGTCGTGGCACAGTGGCATACCGTTGACAGCTTTGACATTTGGTCACCAACTCCATGGCTGCTTCCCTCATCTTCGGCCAATAGTATCCTTGACGAAGGATTTTGAACGCCAAGGCACGTCCTTCGAGGTGATTTCCACATATACCTTCGTGGACTTCTCGAAGGGCGTAATTTGCTTCGGTCGGGTCAAGACACTTTAAGAAGGGCGTTGTCAACCCCCGCTTATACATGTGATCATCCAGAATTACATATCGGGCGGCTCGAGACACAATCTTTCGAGCTTCGCCCTTATCATCGGGAAGAATACCGTCACGTAGATATTCCAGGATAGGACTCATCCATGTTCTCTCACCAACCACGGGTAAGACCATTATTTCGTCGATACTCGGCACGGCTAGGGTTTCGAGGTAAACTGCTCGCCTGGACTCGAGCTGGCAAGACGAAGCAAGCCGGGCCAATGAGTCGGCCTTCGTATTTTCTGCCCGCGGAATCTGGTTTAGAGAAAAGACTTCAAACTACCCGGCTAATGCCTTTGCTGCTGCTAGGTAGCGAGCAATTTTTTCTCCTCGGGCCTCGAATTCGCCATTCACTTGGTTCACCACTAGTTGGGAATCGCTATATACATGTAAATTTTGTACAGATATCACCTTGGCTAGTTTCATGCCTGCGAGTAGAGCTTCATACTCGGCTTCATTGTTCGACGCTGGAAACCCGAATCTCAGGGCGTACTCAATGGCGAAGTTATCGGGACCGCTCAGAATGAGCCCTGCTCCGCTTCCAGAGTCGGTAGAGGATCCGTCCACATGAAGGGTCCATCGTAAAGGCAGGTTCGTTCGACTAACATCCTGCGGAGATTCTGCTTCTATTAAGGGCAAAGTAGTTTCCATGACAAAATCAGCTAGGGCTTGCGCTTTGATAGCTGTCCGAGGCCGATAACGGATGTCGAACTCTCCCAACTCTATGGACCATTTGACTACTCTACCGGCGACATCTGGCTTGTGGAGTATTTGTCGAAGAGGCTGGTTGGTGAGGACCGTGATGGTATGAGATTGAAAATAAGGTCGAAGCTTCCAGGCCGAAATCAACAGAGCATACGCCATCTTTTCCGTTGGAAGATATCTTGTTTCGGCATCATGAAGCACCTTGCTGACATAATACACTGGCTTCTGTGTGCCTCCTTCTTCTCGTATTAAGACGGAGGCCACTACTTCGGGACCAGCTGAAAGATATAAGAAAAGGTTTTCGCCGGCTATTGGTTTGGTAAGCACGGGAGGTGTCCCCAAATATATTTTCAGCGCCCTGAAGGCTTCTTGACAAGCTTCATCCCATACGAAGTTCAAAAAAAATGTATGCACTTTTTTCGATGTTACGAGTGTAAGGAGATGGGGCATTTCAAAAAAAAATTCCCGAAACTCAAGAGAAAAGATGTAAAGAAAGAGAAGACATACGACTCTAGAGCTGCTAATATTTCCAATGGTAGCAGTGAAGAGAGTGATGATGATGCGGATAAAGTTCTATCTATTTCCACTTGTACCTTAGGTGACGAGTGGATCTTCGATTCCAGTTGTTCATTCCATGTGTGCCCTAGTCACGAGTGGTTTAAAACCTACAGACTATATAGTGGTACGGTTCTCTTGGGAGATGACAAGCCTTTAGCGATTGTTGGAATTGGAACAATCCAGATCAAGATGCATGTTGGGATAGTCAGAACATTTGAAGTTCAGCATATACTAAATATGAAAAAGAATCTTATTTCCTTGAGCGAACTCAAAATCAAAGGTTACCGGTGAAGGTGGAGTTTTGAAGGTATCCAGAGGGGTATTCACAATATTGAAGGAAAAAAGAATAGCTTAGACTGTATCATCTACTGGGAAGCACTGTGGAGTGTACTTGTGTAGTTTCAACATCGGGTGAATTAGAGGACGATGCAACTCGACTATGGCATATGCATCTCGGGGATATAAGTGAGAGGGGGATAATGGAGTTTTCTAAGCGGGATCTTCTGTGCAGTTAAAAGATGGGCAACCTAAACTTTTGTGAGCAGTGTGTCTACAAGAAATAATGTTGGGTTCGGTTTAGCAAAGGAGTTCATTGGACGAAAGGCACTATTGACTACATCCACTTGAATATATGAGGTCCTTCTCAAGTTGTATCAAAGGGTAGTTCATCCTACATGATGACATTCATCGATGATTTTTCAATAAATGTGTGGGTATACATCTTGAAGCACAAGAGTGATGCATTCCTCACATTCAAAAGGTGGTAGACACTAACTGAGAAGCGGATAAAGAAGAAGATCAAGCGCCTTCAGACAGACAACGGTCTTGAATTCTGCAATAATAAGTTTGATTCTTTCTGCAATGATGAAGGTATTGTTAGACATCGCACTGTCAAAAAGACACCACAACATAATGGCGTTGTAGAGAGGATGAATAGAACACTCTTGAAGAGGGCACGCTGTATGCTTTCAAATGCTGGGGTTTCTAAATACTTCTGGGCCGAGGCTATTAATCATACTTTCTATCTTGTAAATCAAAGTCCATCAACTGCTATTGATCTCAAAACTCCAAATGAAGTATGGTTAGGTAATCCTATTGATTATTCACCGTTAAGGGTATTTCGTTGCTCTGCGTATGCTCATGTTCAAGATGGAAAAATTTAGTTGAGAGTAATGAAATGCATATTTATCGGATATACAACCGGGGTGAAAGGACACCGGTTGTGCTGTGTTGGCTAATCACCTCGATTCCTCATGAGTAGAGATGTTACTTTTGACGAGTCTACCATGCTCCGAAAAGAACAAGTTCATGAGTCTTCTAGTGCTGCTGGTCAAGACCATGGTGTCGGCGAGCAGGTGGAGTTCGAGGTAAGAACTCCATATCAGACAGTGCTTCATAGGGACACTAATACGGTACATGATCTAGTAGAAGAAGCTTGTTGACCCTTATTTGATTTTAATAATGACAAAACAGTACTTTAACTGTGCTAACAGTTCTATCTAAGTGTTTTTCTTTAAGCTTAAGCATCCAACTCAACGACAAGATATAAGTCAAGCACAAAGAGGAAGAGATTGCACTTGGGTGACACTCAAAAGAAGATCGAAAACTAAATTTAGATTCTAAGGTGTTTACATTCACATGTAAATCTCAGAAGTTGTTGGGTGCAAATGGATTTTTAGACGAAATAAAGGAATCCCAGAAGTTGAGGCAATGAGGTTTAAGGCAAGGCTAGTCACTAAAGGTTTTACACAGAGAGAATGTCTTGACTACCATTAGGTCTTCTCTTTTGTTTTAAAACACAACTCTATCCGTGTTCTTCTTGCCATGGTTGCTCTTTATTATCTTGAGTTGGAGCTACTTGATGTCAAGACTATTTTTCTGCATAATGATTTGGAGGAGCGGATATACATGTCTCAGCCAGAAAGGATCGTGGTTCCAGGCAAAGAAAATCATGTTTACTTACTCAAAAAATCCTTATATGGGTTGAAACAGTGTCAAGAGGCTCCAAGATGGTTCGATGGTCTACTTGCTATTGTATGTTGATGACATACTTATTGTTGCTAAAAATATGTCCACCATTGATGATTTGAAAAGGCAACTGAATGGTGAGTTTGAGACGAAAGATCTGGGTGCAGCGAGGAAGATTCTTGGTATGGAAATTCATAGGAACCGTAAGGCAAGCAGACAGGCTACATTTGTTGCAGAAGAACTATATTATGAAAATTCTTGAGCGTTTTGGTTTAAACGAAGCCAAGGTTGTGTCTACTCCTCTCGGATCTCACTTTAAGCTTTCAGCT
The DNA here is from genome assembly GCA_023935145.1 of Bretschneidera sinensis. NCBI lineage: Eukaryota > Viridiplantae > Streptophyta > Magnoliopsida > Brassicales > Akaniaceae > Bretschneidera > Bretschneidera sinensis. Next base: position 34,183,890 of record CM043698.1, read on the forward strand.
AAATAGTCACCATAATCGGAAGAAGAGGAAGAGTACATGGATCGAGTTCCATATGCCAATGCAGTGGGTAGCTTAATGTATGCTATGGTTTGTACTCGTCCTGATATTGCACAAGCTGTCAGTGTGGTTAGTCTTTACATGGCTTATCCGAGCAAAGGACATTGACAAGCAGTAAAATGGATTCTCCGATACTTGAGTGGCACCTCAAATGTTGGTTTGATCTATGATTAGAATATTGATTCCAGCAGCAGTGTTACTAGGTTTGTTGATTCAGATTATGCCAGAGATTTGGACAAAAGAAGATCGACCACAGGTTATGATTTTACTCTCTCAGGTTCAGCCATATCTTAGAGGGCTACTTTGCAGTTCACAGTTGCTTTGTCTACCACAAAAGCAGAGTATATGGTAGCTACTAGGGCAGTAAAAGAAGCCTTTTAGCTCAGACGTTTGGCTTCAGAACTCGAGGTTAGGCAAAAGATGGTGATGGTGTTTTGTTACAATCAAAGTGCCATACACTTGACAAAGAATACCATGTTCCACGAGAGAACCAAAAACATTCATGTTCGGTTTCATTTTGTCCGAGATGTTGTATCCGATGATGAGGTTTTGGTTGAAAAAGTTTCTACAGATGAGAACGCAACAGATATAATGACTAAACTAACTAGTGGAATCAAGTTCAAGCGTTGTTTGGGTTTGATTGGAGTTCGAGTTGTCTAAAGGACCTACGGGGCTGTTGACATGCGCAATAGAGAAATTTCTAAAATACTTAGGGCATGTTTGGGTAATAGCTTTCAGCTTTCAGTGTTCGAAAACCGTTTTCGAAAATAAAAACTAAAAATAGTTTTCTGAAGAAAAAAAAAACATGTTTGGATAACTATAACTCGAAAACTGTTTCCAAAACAGAAAACAGTGAAATGTTGTTTGGATAATTTGATTTTGAAAATAGAAAATTGTTTGGATACACCTTGTAATTATTTTCAGTTTTCAGTTTTCAGTTTAAATTTGAAATCTATATTAATTTTATTTCTCATATTTACTAAATAATTTTTTTAACACACACTAAACACTTGAAAAAAATTAATATTATTTTATTTTAAAATTTTATTATTTTTTATATACCATGGATCAAACATGATCAAACTTTTCCCAATCGCCATGTATGCTTTTTATATACCACGTTTTTTTGTTTATTTTCTTTTTATCATATATAAACAATTAAATGAAATTATCTCATTTTATCCTCACTCCTCTTAACCATTGTACCAATCAGGCACTATCAGAAGGTTCTAGCAAGTCACCCTTCAACCCGTTCTTCTAGCAACTGGAGAGATCATTCGAACCAAAGACACTGGCCTATAAGCCACCCTAAGGTAAGAGAACATGTAATTCTAGCATAACATCAAGAGAGAATTTATATACTAACAATAAATAATTCATAATGCATAGAATTCCAATAACCACTTAAAGCATTGAAATACATGAGTCTTCTTGCTTTCACTAGTCTCAACTTTAACCTGTGTTACAAATTGAATTTTTTTTCTTTTCCCGTAAGTATTATTCAGCTCTCATGTCTATAGAAGGGGCAAAAGAAAATGCAAACCTTATTTGATATAGTATGTCTTCTCAGAATCCATAGCTAACATGAAAAAATGAACACAGAAAATACACATCTATAAAAAGGCACAAGACATTAGTTTGCCAGTCTTTCTGCCTAGTAGGTATAGCCCTTAACAAACATTCTTTTCTTAGCTTCGTTGCTTTCACCGTCAACAGAGTACTTTCCAAGCTAAGCAACAGAGTTTGCCTTTGCACGCATCAAAAGTTACTTCTTTGCAGCTTCAACATTGTCAGGATGTCCTTGTCATTTCTTGAGCATAGTGTTTTGCAATGCACGTGCATATGAAAAGGAAACATGCCATGGGTTGGGGCTTTGGTTCGTTGCATTAAGGTTCAATGTGGCTTCCATTTCAGATTGTCCTCCAGACAGAAACTGAGAAGTAAACAGAACACAACCATTATCCTACATATTAATTCAAATTAATAAAATGTTGGATCATAAAAAAAAAAAAAAAAAAAGTGGAGCATAATATTTCATTCCCTGCAAGAACAAAATTTTCCAAGAAAGAGTTAGTCTCTTCACATTTCATTAAGTACTTAGCGTGAAGAGTGTACACTTCTCCTACAAACCTGATTTAAACAATAGTGAATGGAGGAAGTTTCTAAAATCCATTTCAAGTAGGTTGATATGATAGTTAAGTGGTAGTAGAGAATAACTCTTGCTGTCCCAAGAGAACCAATTTAAAAGAAAGAAGGAAAAAATGAAAAAGATAAGGCCTGGGAAAGGGTCCTTAGAAGTGAAGGAATACCTAAGAAATGGCAGCATAACATGCAAGTCCCCATGTAGCTTCCTTAACAGCCAGAGCTGAAGGACCACAAAGGATGCTGACAATTATCCTCCTGGTTAAAAGAAATAGAATGAACAAATTAATTGGATTAACCAACTAGAAAGTTTCAGGTCAATATCATGATGCACAAGTTTGCAAAGAGTACAAAATGACTTACCACTTAGCAAAACATGCACCTTGCTTGTAGTATTCAGCAGACCTTGAAGCCAATATATAATATAACTACTACAATTTTTTTCATGTGATAACTACTACAATTGGTTGAACTGAAGTTATCATTAATTTGATAAACTAAAACACATGCACACAAAAGATGCTGAAAGCTCAATATCTTCATGATTAGTCCTAGCAAGAATAAATCCCAATAACCAACGCATAGCTTGCAAACTAGCAAGCACATAAATCTCATCATAAATTCATAATATCAACCAAATCTAAGGTCAATTTTAGCCAACAGTAAGCTTGCACTTACCCAGTCCAAACAACATATGATCACCCAAATAAATAAAGGAAAAAAGTATCATCACAATCACTCTCCAGCTACAAACATATCCTACTAAAGGCACAACATAGGATTCAATTAATTCTTGCTTACCATAAAATGACATATGAATACTAGTGCTCAAAGTACTTGTCATTGGTAATCAATCACAAAGCAAAAGAAAATCGTTCAAACTTCAAAGTATCCTGAGTATCATCATAAACCAGAAGAATATTAACAAAACTGAAATTTTTTTTATAGGAACAGAACTGATAAATAAGTAAAGATCTCCAACACCATATGGTGGGAGCATTCCTGAATGGTCTAATCTCTCCTAAACGTTTTCTTGCACAATAATTTTGAATTGTTAATAAACAAAAAATGAACTTATCAGCATTCACTGCTGTGAACAATGCACAACCATTTAAGAACTAACACCTATCTACCGTATAGTTTATGTAGCAAGGTCTCAATATTGGTCCGTAAACAAGCAGACCAATTAAACATATAACCTTACCTCTAAGCCATGAATCAGAAGAAAATAGTTTTTTTTTTTTTGTGGATAAACATTTATTTTATTTATTCAGAAAAACAATACATAAAGCAGGGGGCTGCTACAACAAAACAAGTCTACCTATCAGCTGCCAAGGCATTCAAAACCTAATTCTCAACAATTCTAAAACTAACCGAGTCCCTATCAAAGTTCACAACCCCCAAAATTGATCCATCAATAGAAATTTTTTTAGGTAGTGCATCAAATCATGGTGAAAGAATTAACTTAAGGAAGAGAAATAGGACTAATTTTCAGCCTAAAGAAGACAATCTCTGTTGACTACTATGACTGATTTTCCTCACAAATAGATCTCAACCACAAACCCACACAGATTTAACCCAACCCTCACAAACATGCAAAAAACCAGAATTGGTTCGTTCTAAGCTTCAAATATTAGACAAAGAAAAACAAAAAATAAACATTAATCAAACCAGCAAATCAATCAACCATGTTTCTCTTTGATACGCAGGCCCTTTCTCTAATTCATCAGCTATTCAAATAAACATTATTTTGCTTAAACTTGAAAATTTATGATTTTGTCTTTGTTGAGAAGTCGCATAGAGATGATAAAATAAAGGGAGCAGAGATTAGAAACTATGCCTATAAGAAGCTAAATCATACCCATTAGTGTGGCTGAGCTATGAAGAGCAGCAGTATCCACACCGCGAAATACCAACGACGATGGAAAATGACAAAGCGAGGATGAGATTAAATGGTTTCTGTTGAATAATTATGTCTTGAATTAGTGGTGGACCAAAAATTGTCTAAAGTTGAGTCCACTTCTTGCATAATTTGTGGCTTTTGTTTGTGGGTCAAAAGCATCTTCTACTTTAGGCCATGGTGGAAGACAAAGTGGAAGACAAAGTTCACTTTGGTATAATTGGAGAACAAAATGATGAGCATTCATTGTTGTTTATCCTTTGGAACTTTTGTGAGCCTATAAAAGGCATTCTAATTTGAAGCATTCCATCATCAAGTAACATCAAGAATCATCAAGTGAAAGAGAAGTTAAGAGAGAAATTGTGAGATTGTGTGTATTGGCTAAAGCCAATTTTGTAAACACTCTTTGTATATTTTCTCACTATAGTGAAATTTGCCTGTTGGCCTCTGCCCGTGGACGTAGGCTTTAAGCTGAACCACGTAAATTTGTTGTCTCCATATTTATCTTACTTTATTGTTTTGTGATTATTACTCGATCAAATTACGATCCTGTCACGATCCATTTCTAACAAACTGGTATCAGAGCTTGCAGGTGGTAAATTTCTGTCTGTTTTTCTGCAACTTTACTGTTCACATAAATAGTAAATTTCGTGAATAGTAAAATTTTGTTCAGGATTATTTTGTTCGATCTAGATGTCAACAATGAAGTTTGATATTGAGAAGTTTGATGGAAACAGCAGTTTCAGTCTATGGCAAGTTCGTATGTTAGCCATTCTAACCCAAAATAGCTTGAAGAAAGCACTACTGGGGAAAGCCAAGATGCCTACCGGCATGAGTGATGAAGATTGGGATGACCTGGATGACAAGGCTCTATCCGCAATCCAACTGAGTCTTTCAAATGATGTCTTACAACAAGTTCTGTCAGAGAAGATTTTTGCAGACTTATGGGCCAAGCTAGAGGAGTTGTACTTGACTAAATCCTTGGCCAACAGGTTGGTGTTGAAGCAACGCCTTTATGGTCTCCACATGACAGAAATTTCCTCTCTCAAGTCCCATATCAGTGAGTTTATCTCAATTATTAATGATTTGAAAAATCTTGAAGTTATTATTGGGTCTGAAGATCAAGCTCTTTTATTATTATGTTCATTACCACTCTCATATAAAAATTTTAGAGACACTATAATTTATGGTAGGGAAGAATTAAATTTTGATGATGTAATATCTTCCCTTATGAGTAAGGAGAAATTAGATAATGAACTTTTGTCTAGTAAGTCTGATGATCAGGGCTCTAGTCTTGTTGCAAGAGGCAGATCCAATGACAGAGGCTTTGATGGTGGCAAGAATAGAAGAAGATCAAAGTCAAGAGGAAAGCACAAAAATTTGACTTGCAATTATTGCAAGAAGAAGGGACACATCGTAGCGGAATGCTACAAGCTGCAGAACAAAAAGAAGAATGAATGGCAAAATGACAAGGGCAAGCAGAAGGAAGAAACAGCCGATGCTGATGTAGCAGAAGAAAAAGGTGATGATGTTCTATTTGCAACCAACAAGTCCAGATCCAACGACGAGTGGATTCTTGATTCTGGATGTTCTTATCATATGTCCCCCAACAGAGATGGGTTCTCCACATATGATTCTGTTGAAGGTGGAGTTGTGCTAATGGGCAATAATGCCACTTGCAAAACTGTTGGTGTAGGCACAGTAAAAATCAAGATGCATGATGGAGTTGTCAGGACATTGACTGATGTCAGACATGTACCTGATTTGAAGAAAAATCTTATTTCTTTGGGCATTCTGGATGCCAATGGCTGCAAAACTGTGATTGAGTCTGGGAACATAAAAATTTCCCGTGGTGCTCTTGTTCTCATGAAAGGAAAGAAGTCTGGCAGTCTATACACTTTATTGGGTTCAACAGTTACAGGCTCTGCAATAGTTTCCTCATCCATGTCAGATTCAGACTCTACCAAGTTGTGGCATATGCGTCTAGGGCATATGAGTGAGCAGGGATTAGCTGTACTTAGTAAAAGAGGTCTTCTGCCTGAAAGAAAGATTGGGAAGCTGGATTTTTGTGAGCATTGTGTCTTTGGAAAGCAGAAAAGAGTCAGCTTCAACACTGCAATTCACAGAACCAAAGGTACTCTTGATTACATTCATTCTGATCTATAGGGGCCTTCTCGTGAAATTTCCAAAGGAGGAGCCAGATACTTGCTAACGATTATTGATGATTTTTCTAGAAAGACTTGGGTCTATTTTCTCAGGCACAAGAATGAGGTATTTGGCATTTTCAAGCAATGGAAGACCTTATTGGAGAAGCAGACCGGGAAGCTAGTCAAGAGACTCAGAACAGATAATGGTCTTGAGTTTTGTGATTCAGAGTTTAATCAATTCTGCAAAGATGAAGGCATTGTCAGACATCGGACGGTGAGAAAGACACCACAGCAGAATGGTGTCGCAGAGAGGATGAATCGAACACTGTTAGAAAGAGCTCGATGTATGCTTTCTAACGCAGGTCTTGGCAAGGAATTTTGGGCAGAAGCAGTCAATTTGGCATGTCATTTGGTGAACCACTCTCCTCACAGATCACTTGAACTTAAGACACCTGAAGAGGTATGGTCAGGTAGCCCTCCTGATTACTCTAACTTAAGAATATTTGGTTGCCCTGCATATGCTCATGTGAATGAAGGAAAATTGAAGCCTAGGGCGAAGAAATGTATTTTTCTTGGTTATGCTTCTAGTGTTAAGGGTTTTCGCTTATGGTGTCATGATACTCATAAGTTTATGATTAGCAGAGATGTTACTTTTGATGAATCTGCTATGCTTTACCCTAGAAAAGAATTGTCTGTCCAGTGTGATACAGGAAAGAAGAATGCACAAGAGAAGGTGGAGCTTGAGGTTGATACCTCATCATCTGCAAATCCTAATCCTATTCAGCCAGGAAGTTCGTCTCCAGGTGGAGAGACACACCATGAAGCTGAGCATCACACTCTAGCTGGTGGAAGACAAAGGAGACAGATAAAACCACCCCAACGGTATGGTTTTGAAGATATGTTGGCTTATGCATTAAATGTTGCAGAAACCATTGATGTCACCGATCCAACCTCATACTCTGAGGCCATCAGTTCATCTGATTCAGACAAATGGCTCGTTGCGATGTATGAAGAGATGGAATCTCTAAAGAAAAATGACACCTGAAAATTGGTCGAACCATCTAATGGTAAGAAAATTATCGGATGTAAATGGATATTTAAGAAGAAGGAAGGAGTCACTGGTGTTGAAGACACCAAGTATAAGGCACGATTAGTAGCGAAAGGCTACAGCCAGGTGGAGGGAGTTGATTTTAATGATGTTTTCTCTCTAGTTGTTAGACATACTTCTATTCGTGTCTTACTTGCTCTAGTTGCAATGCATAATTTGGAGTTGGAGCAACTTGATGTGAAAACAATCTTTCTTCATGGTGATCTTGATGAACAAATCCATATACAGTAACCAGAAGGTTTTGAAGTTGAAGGCAAGGAAGATCATGTTTGTCTTCTAAAGAAATCCTTGTATGGACTCAAGCAGTCTCCACGCCTGTGGTATCGAAGGTTTAACTCTTTTATGCTGAGTATTGGATTTTCTAGATGCAAGTATGATAGTTGTGTCTACTATCAAAGACTTGATGATGGTACTTTCATATATTTGTTGCTATATGTTGATGACATGTTGATTGCAGCAAAGAACATATATGAAATTAATAGATTGAAATCTCAGCTAATGATGAATTTGAGATGAAAGACCTAGGTGCAGCAAAGAAAATTTTGGGAATGGAGATCAACAGAGACAGAGGTGCAGGTAGATTATTTCTGTCACAACAGAAATATATTGAGAAAGTCCTGAAACGTTTTGGTATGCATGATGCTAAACCTGTGAGTACTCCTTTAGCTTCTCACTTTAGATTATCAGCATCCATGTCACCACAGTCAGAAGAAGAGATAATGAATATGTCTAGAGTTCCTTATTCTAGTGCAGTGGGAAGTATTATGTATGCAATGGTTTGCACTCGACTAGATATCTCACATGCTGTCAGTGTAGTTAGCAGATATTTGTCCTGTCCAGGAAAAACTCATTGGCAAGCTGTCAAGTGGATTTTGAGATATATGAAGGGTACTTCTACTGCTTGTTTGGAATTCGGTAAAACTTTTGACAATCTAGCTGGATATGTGGATTCAGATTTTACAGGTGATTTGGACAGGAGAAGATCAATTACAGGTTATGTATTTACTATTGGGACTTGTGCAGTCAGTTGGAAAGCTACCTTGCAGCCGACAGTTGCATTGTCTAATACAGAGGCAGAATTTATAACTGTTACAGAAGCTGCCAAAGAAGTCATTTGGTTAAGAGGTATACTTAATGAACTCAGTTTGGAAACAAATAAAACTGTAGTTTATTGTGACAGTCAGAGTGCTATACATTTGACGAAGGATCAGATGCATCATGAGAGAACTAAACACATTGATGTGAAGTATCACTTTATTCGGGATATTGTGGCTCAAGGTGATGTTATTGTAAGAAAGATTGGCACTCTGAATAATCCAGCTGATATGCTGACAGAATCTCTTCCCATTACCAAGTTCACACACTGCATGGACTTGGTTGGTGTTGCACAGCATTTACATTAGACCCTTCGGGGTTGTTTGGCAGAGGTTGAAGCTTTTATTTTCACTATTGTCAAATTCAAGTCAAGGTGGAGATTTGTTGAATAATTATGCCTTGAATTAGTGGTGGACCAAAAATTGTCTAAAGTTGAGTCCACTTCTTGCATAATTTGTGGCTTTTGTTTGTGGGTTAAAAGCATCTTCTACTTTAGGCCATGGTGGAAGACAAAGTGGAAGACAAAGTTCACTTTGGTATAATTGGAGAACAAAATGATGAGCAACAAAATGATGAGCATTCATTGTTGTTTGTCCTTTGGAACTTTTGTGAGCCTATAAAAGGCATTCCAATTTGAAGCATTCCATCATCAAGTAACATCAAGAATCATCAAGTGAAAGAGAAGTTAAGAGAGAAATTGTGAGATTGTGTGTATTGGCTAAAGCCAATTTTGTAAACACTCTTTGTATATTTTCTCACTATAGTGAAATTTGCCTGTTGGCCTATGCCCGTGGACGTAGGCTTTAAGCCGAACCACGTAAATTTGTTGTCTCCATATTTATCTTACTTTATTGTTTTGTGATTATTACGATCAAATTACGATCCTGTCACGATCTATTTCTAACAGTTTCTATGGAGGCTGGATGGTGGTTGCGGAGGTCGCTTGATTTACCAACGGCTTATCAGTCTTCCGTGGTCAGGGATGCCAGAGGATGTCAGAGTCAGGTACAACTTTGGATGTGCAGGACAACCACACCTCTATTCCCTTATATTCCAGCGACGGAAAGCTCAGCGGCAACGAATGAGGAGCTCAGCGAACGGTGTAATGGCGCGTTTACGGGGGCAGAGAGAGACCTCCAGTGGAGAAGAGCAGACAGAGAATCGTGACCTAAAAAGAAATCAGAAAGGATGAGAGGAGTAGAATAAGGGTAAAAAGATGGAATCAATGAGGAGCAGTGGGGACTTTTCTGAATAGGTGGCCGTTGGATTGACGAGGGAGTTACACTAAGAGGGAGAGGGACAGAGAGACGCTACTCGATCGAGAGAAGAGAGAAGAGAGCAGAGAACTGAGTCATGTTTTAGGACTTCAAAAATGAGAATGAAAACCGAAAACTCCGTTTTGGAGTTTCCTAAATCTAATTTTTAAAAACAAATTTTTGCAAAACAGTTTTTAAAAATATTTTTCTAAACACATGAAACAATTTTTAAAAACTAAAAATAATTTTTAAAAACTGTTAACAAACCAACCCATATTTTTCGAAAACTCGCCAAAGGTAGAGATTATTGTAAAATCTTCATAGTAAGGATAGTTTTTTTTACTTTCTTCATGCTAGAATAGTGGCCTGGTAGGGACTTGTTTTCTATTGGTCTCCAGGCTAGCTCTTGTTGAATTGTGTTGCAGCATTATAATAATAGTTAGTATAATTATTGTAATTAACTTATAATAATGATAAAATTTTAATAAGAATTGTTATATTAATAATTACTAATATATTAATTATAATAATAATTAAAATTATAATAATTATTATTATGATAATTATTATTTAAAATTATTATGATGTTATTATTAATTATAATAATTATAAAAACAATAATAATAATAATAATAATAATAATAGCAATCATTATTATTAGAATTATTATAATAATGATAATATAAATTATCATTATAATTATAATTATAATAATAACTATAATTATATAATATTATAATAAGCATTACTTTTATTATATTAGCAATAATAAAAACAATTATTAAAATAATAATTATATAATCGTTATTTTTAAAGGAAAAAAGTGGGAAGGAAAAAAAAATTATTTCAAAATAATGAGATTAATTCTATCCCATAAAACTTATAAGACAAAAAAATATAAAATTATGATTGATTTTTATCCCACATAAACACTAAACCTTTAAAACCTGTGAGAAACTGTTATGTGAGATTAAAAAAAATCATATCCCAATTTAATGCTTTAGCGAAACAGAGACTTATATTGTTTGAGAATTAGTGGATCAAGTGGTATAATCTTGGCAGCAATTCTTTCTTGAGTAACACTTGTACAAGTGTTCTTGTCACGTTAGCCCACCGTTATTTTTCAACGGAGTCGGTATAAGCACCTTTAACTTGAGGGCAGACGAATACAATCCGTAACTTTAAAACAAAAAACGATTTTATTGTTTTACATTCCTAGCGATTTGATTTCATTCACGAACCCAACCGCTAGACTGGACCTCGACAGTGCGAGATTACTTGTTGAAGCTGCAACCGATCACTATCATTAAAAGCAGACAAATAAATGTTAACCTTCCATAAATTATGACCATTTTATCTAAAATCTCAAATAACACCTTACAGAGTAGGAGAAATGGACTTCCTGATCAATTGTTTACTCTCTCTTCTTTTCACTTCTGTTTTGGTTAAAATCCTCCATTCAATTGTCATAAAAAGAAGCAAATCAAGCTGCAGCAAGTTTCCACCTGGTCCGAAACCAGTTCCAATCATCGGTAACCTACTAGAACTTGGTGACAAACCCCATAAATCACTAGCTAAGCTAGCCAAAACTCATGGTCCCTTGATGAGTTTGAAACTAGGCCAAGTAACCACAATAGTCATTTCCTCTAAAACATTGGCCAAACTAGTCCTGCAAAAGCATGATCTTATCTTCTCTAATCGATTCATCCCCGATGCACTCAGAGCCCGCCAATACCATGAAGCTGCATTGATTTGGTTGCCCGTTTCAACACCGTGGAGAAATCTTCGAAAAATATGCAATTCATATCTATTCAATCGTCAAAAACTTGATGCCAACCAAGAACTAAGGTGCAAGAAAGTTCAAGAACTACTCGCTGATGTTGAAGAAAGTTGCCTGGCTGGTAAGGCGATAGATATTGGCGAAGTTGCTTTCAAGACCATGCTTAATTTGCTGTCCAATACCATTTTCTCTATGGATTTGGCTTCTCCAAGTTCAGATACCGCAAGAGAGTTTAAAGAGATTGCGAGGGGTGTCGTTGAAGACGGAGGAAAACCCAACTTGGCAGATTACTTCCCTGTGCTTAGGAAGATCGACCCCCAAGGTTTAAGGCGGCGGATGACTGTTCATATAGGTAAGCTGTTTGAGATTTTTGATAGGATGATCAATGAACGATTGCTATTAAGGAAGGCGCATGAATCAATCACAACGAATGACATTTTGGATACTCTTCTCAACATTAGTGAAGATAACAATGAAGAGCTTGATAGAAGCAATATCAAACATTTGTTGTTGGTAACTTAAAAACTTTCTTTTCCACTCTTGCTCTCTTTATCCATTTATTGTTATGTAGTTGATTTGGCTTCTGCTAACTAAACAATTAGCTAACAGGATCTATTTGTTGCGGGGACTGATACAACTTCAAGCACATTGGAGTGGGCAATGACAGAATTACTCCACAATCCAAAGACTTTATCAAAAGCCCGAGCAGAGCTCGAGAAAAATATAGGCAAAGGAAACCTGGTTGAGGAATCGAATATTGCACGTTTACCTTACTTGCAAGCAGTCGTTAAAGAGACCTTTCGGTTGCACCCTGCAGCTCCCTTTTTACTTCCCCGCAAAGCTGGAGCAGAAGTGGAAATATGTGGCTTCACCATCCCAAAGGATTCGCAGGTGCTAGTTAATGTTTGGGCTATAGGAAGAGACCCAAGCATATGGGAGAATCCAGACTCTTTCGTGCCAGAGAGGTTTTTGGGTTCAAATACTGATGTTAAAGGCAGGGATTTCGAGCTCATTCCATTTGGTGCAGGGCGACGAATATGTCCTGGTTTGCCATTGGCAATAAGAATGGTGCATTTAGTGTTGGCATCTCTTGTTCACTCCTTTGATTGGAAGCTTGAGGACATGGACGTTGAAGAACTGTTTGGACTCACCTTACAGAAAGCTAAACCCTTGCAAGCTATACCCATGTTTCAATAATTGAAATTTACTAGTCTATATTGTCTATGTTATTCAATAAAATGTCCAGAGACATTATACGGCCCGAATTATCTTGACATAACCGTTTCTTTTAAGTCTTCTATTTTAGCGACCTCTCCATAAACTAAAAAATAATAATAATTTAAGCATCCATTTGATTTCTAAATGTTCATGTTGTTATTTAGGCAACACTGAAATAATAAATCATATTTTTGTTTAGAATATTCTTGCTAATACGATTTTAAATTATTTAAATGTTAGACTTATGTTAATCATGTTCATTCCATTTATAAGCACATCTAACTTGAGGGCAGACGAATACAGTCGAATACAATCCATAGCTTTAAAACAAAAAACGATTTTATTGTTTTATATTTTTAGTGATTTTATCTCGTTTTAATCCCACGTAAACACTGAACCTTTTAAACTTGTGAGAAACTGTTATGTGAAATTAAAAAAATCTTATCCCAAATTTAATCCTTTAGCGAAACAGAGACCAATATCGTTTGAGAATTAGTGGATCTAGTGGTGTAATCTTGGCAGCAATTCTATTTTGAGTAACACTTGTACAAGTGTTCTTGTCACGTTAGCCTACCGTTATTTTTCAACGGAGTAGGTATATGCACCTTTAACTTGAGGGCAGACGAATACAATCCATAACTTCAAAACTAAAAACGATTTTATTGTTTTACATTCCTAGCGATTTGATTTCATTCATGCATGCATCATAGCCACGTACATGTATCTTGATTTCATCCATGAACCCAACTGCTAGACTGGATTTGATTTTTGTGTATATTATTGTTTTGATTCTTTCCTTTGTAATATGAGATAAAATAGGAAACTTAGCATATATTACGTGATTTTTAGGATCTGGAATGATCTCTCTGCTGTATATATATTTTCATTTGTAACTTAATGGAAACATCGTTTTCACAACAACTAAATTATTATGGTATCAGAGCAGTGAAACCCATCCTGCAAAACAACTAAAACCTAGCTGTCATACCTTTTACCACCAGCTTCCATGGCAAAGGATGGCGAGAGAACACCAGAGAAACACGAAGTGTCCAAGCTTCAAGCAAGCAGGTACGAAGATCCGAGTGACCCCTTCTACCTTCACCATTCGGATCAACTAGGCTTGGTCCTTGTGACTCAATTATTGACACAAGAAAACTACCTCGTCTGGAGTCATGCCATGCTCATGGCTCTCATCATCAAAAACAAAGACGGCTTCATCGGCAGTATTATTACCAGATCTCTCTCTGGATCGGCAGGGGAGATCAAACAGTAGACTCGCTGCAACCTTCTTGTCAAGGGATGGATTCTCAATACCATCTCACCTAATATTGCACAAAGTGTGATGTACAATGATAGTGCTTTTGAGCTTTGGAACGAATTGAAGGAGCATTTTTCTCATACCAATAGCGTACATCTTTTTCATATTGAGCAAGAGATTCATGATTGTGTACAGGGAGGCATGAGCATTGGCAAATACTACACCAAACTGAAGGGCTTGTGGGATACACGAGATGCGTTATGTCCTCCCCCACCTTGTGATGGTGACACGACAAAGAAGTTACAGGAGTATCAACAAACGCAATGAACCATAAAGTTTCTCATGGGACTTGACGGAGTCTATGCAACAGTTCGTGGACAAATCTTACTCATAGAGCCTTTGCCTGCGGTGAACAAGGTATTCTCTCTTATTATTCAAGATGAAAAACAGCCGGTTGTTTCTTCACAGGTCATGGGAAAAACACTAGATGCAGCTGCGTTTGCTGTCAAGGACAGATCACAAAACTCAAACCATCCGCCAAAGAATGCACACATCAAGTGCGATCTCTGCAATATCACGAGACACTCCACCGAAAATTGTCGAGCACATCTCAAGTGTGATTACTGTGGTTACAAGGGCCATACCATTAATTTTTGTCGAAAACTAAAGAGGGCCACTTCTCATGGAGACAAAAAGGGAAACTCTAGCTTCCTTTCCAAGGCTCACTATGCTAATTCCAAACCAGATAAGGCTGAAGCATCACCATCATCATACAGTCTTACAGCAGAACAATATCATGATCTAATTGCTCTCATTGATCGGACCAAGTCAGGTAGCATGGCCAATCAAGTGAGTTCAGCCTCGACAGTGAGCAATATTTCAGGTACTGCGATTTGTGCAAACGTTTTTAGCTCAGAAACTCATTGGATCTTTGACACTGGAGCAACAGATCACATGGTTTGCTCATCCAAACTCATGACTACCAGTACACCTATTACCAATCGTCATGTGTATTTACCAAACAATGCTCTTGCTCGTGTAACACACATAGGCACCATACAGTTTTTCGACAAATTTATACTTCACAATGTGCTGTGTGTTCCATCTTTCAAATCAAATTTAATATCAGTGGCCACTGTTACTAAGACTTCCTCCTGTTTTGCAACCTTCACTAATAACCTCTAATTTGTACAGGACCAACATTCAGGAAGATGATTGGGACGAGAACTGAGTGAAAAGAACTTTACTACCTGGATACTCAGAAGAATGCTGGGTGCTATTCTATTTCAGCCGATGTCTCCACCAGTTCTCACCTTTGGCATAAACGCCTTGGCCACCTTTCCAATAAAAGTCTGAAAGCTCTATCTTTATTTAATAAAAGCATACACTTTTGTTCAATTGATGATTGTTCCATTTGTCCTCTTGCCAAACAAACTCGAAAATCTTTTCCTTTAAGTTCTATTAAAACAATATCACCTTTTGAACTGATACATGTTGATATTTGGGGGGGTTATCATGTTCCAACACTCAATGGGGCAAAATATTTTCTCACCATAGTGGATGATTTTTCACGATGTACATGGGTTTATCTATTACACAAAAAATCTGAGGCACGTACTTTTCTTACTACTTTTATCAATATGGTTGAAACACAATTTGCATCTCACATAAAGATTATTCGCAGTGACAATGGACAGGAATTTGATATCACCCAACTATTTTCTGATAAAGGAATAGCATTGATACCCCACAACAAAACGAGGTCGTCAAACGCAAACACCATCATCTTCTTAATGTTGCCTGTGCCTTACTTTTTCAAGCTAATCTTCCTAAACAATTTTGGGGAGACACCATCCTCACTGCCACTTACCTAATCAACCGCACACCCACACTGGTTCTTAAAGGTAAAACACCATATGAAGTCCTTTTCCACAAACCACCTACATATGAGCATCTACGTGTTTTCAGCTGCTTATGCTTTGCATCTACCCAGCATCATCGCCCCAGTAAGTTTGACACCCGCTCTATCCGATGTCTATTCCTTGGATATCCATATGGCACTAAAGGATATCGAGTCTATGATTTAGACACAGGATGTATTTTCATCTCCCGTGATGTACTCTTCCATGAACACATTCTTCCCTATCCTACTTCCGCTGCCACACAACCACCCATGCTTTTCCCAACATCACCTATTGTTTACGATGACACCAGGACTAGTATGGGACCTCCGTTAGCACAAGATCAGACATCAACACGTTGTCCAGACATTACACCCAATGCTCATGACCTAGCTACACCCGTTTCTCCAACACCTCAGACAACAGATGTCGAACCCGAACCTGACAATGATTTGCCCTCAATCGGTTCACCTAACACCTTAAGCTCTTCTCCTCCCTTACCGCATCCTTTCCCCATACCTTCACATGAACCACGGCTGCGACGCACCACTCATGCACCCAGCTATCTTCAATAGTACCATATTGAAGCATCTTTGCTGTCTCGGTCCCTTCTCTTGTCTCACTCAGTGTTGACTGACAACAAAGGTATTAGTCATCCCTTATCTTAAGTTATCACTTATGATAGACTCTCAGCAACACACAGAGTTTTTGCTACCTCTATTTTAGCTGTCAAAGAACCAACATCCTTTGCCCAAGCCGTCCAGGACCCTAAATGGCGACATGCCATGGAGCAAGACCTTAGCGCACTCAAAGCTAATGGTACTTGGTCTCTCCAGCCTCTTCCCCCAAACAAGAAGCTCGTTGGTTGCAAATGGGTGTACAAAATCAAGTTTAACCCTGATGGCACAATTGATTGCTACAAAGCTCGTTTGGTTGCAAAAGGCTACAACCAAGTTGAAGGTTTCGATTATTGTGAAATATTTGCTCCCGTTGCCAAGCTTGTCACTGTACGATTCCTCCTTGCTGTGGCAGCCTCTCAGAATTGGCATCTTCATTAACTTGATATAAACAACGCTTTCCTCCATGGTGACCTTGAGGAGGAGGTCTACATGTCTTTACCTCCCGGCTTCGGATGAAAGGGGGAGACACGCGTATGCAAGCTACACAAGTCCTTATATGGCCTCAAGCAAGCTTCTCGTCAATGGTTTATCAAGCTGTCCAGCTCTTACACATGCGGGGTTTCATCAGTCTAAATCCGATCACTCATTATTCGTTTGAACCCGTGGTACTTTTTTTACTACCCTTCTTGTTTATGTGGATGACATTATTCTGGCTGGGAACAATTTAAGTGATATTGAAGAGATAAAAATTTGTCTAATGCAATAACTCACCAATGTCTTTTAACTTGAATTATTGCAGTAGACAAGTTTTTATCTCTTCAATATCACTTAAATTGTTCCCAGCCAGACACTGATGTTAAAGGCAGGGATTTCGAGCTCATTCCATTTGGTGCAGGGCGACGAATATGTCCTGGTTTGCCATTGGCAATAAGAATGGTGCATTTAGTGTTGGCATCTCTTGTTCACTCCTTTGATTGGAAGCTTGAGGACATGGACGTTGAAGAACTGTTTGGACTCACCTTACAGAAAGCTAAACCCTTGCAAGCTATACCCATGTTTCAATAATTGAAGTTTACTGGTCTATACTGTCTTTGTTATTGTTAACTTTTGAGTAAGGTTTATCTATCCATGAGGTATTCAATAAAATGTCCAGAGATATTGTATACAGGGTTAGCAACATGACATGAAATCTGAAATTAGCAACATGAGTAACATGGGAACCAAGTCAAGTAGTCAACCGTTAGCGACAAAGCCAAACGATTTGTGGTAGGAGTCATTTAAAATTTTAATTGATTTTTTTATTAAATTTTTTAATTGTTTCGACCGAATTAAATTAAACATAAGTTACTATCAGTTAATTAATACTTTTTATATAAAAATAATAATTTATTGTATATTACATTATATATTTAATTGTTATATATTTATATTTATATTTAATATATTATTAATATTAATATTAACTAATTAATTTCTTAATCGGTTAAACAGTCGAAACAGTTAAAAAAATTCAACAACCCGATTAACCACTCGATTAACTAATTTAATATCGATTTAACTAATTAATCAAATTATTTTAGTTAAATGATTCAAAACAATTAGATTAATAAGTTAGCCAATTAGTGAACACACTGTAAGAAAAATGTTACACCACAAAATTAATAATTTAACAACAAAATCAGTGCCATTATTTGCACAAGTTATTAGTTTCGTCGCCATTGGTTGCAATTACTAATGCGTTGTGTTTAAGCTAACAGTTAGATTTTGACACTAGTTGATGATTGACTAAAAAATTTATAACCGTAAATCCAAGGACCATGACCAGACGAAATATGGGATGTGGGTTTTCAGTTCACGTACAGTATGATTTCAAGCTCCTTCCATTTGGTGCAGGGCGCCAAATATGTCCTGTTTATCTATCCACGAGGTATTCAATAAAATGTCTCAGAGACATTGTATGACCCAGGTTCTCTTGGCCTAGCGGTAATTTCTGAGTTCTCCATTCAAGAAACTTGGGTCGCTCCTCCTCATAATTAGCTAGCGAATTATGGGGATTGTCACTGAGTTCTAAACTTCTAATAGGTATTTAAAGATTACTAGAAAGTGACATTCACAAGGGCAAATCCGCAATTCAGAACCCAAGCAACAAAAGGAGCTTACATACGAGTATATATGACCAAAAAAGATTCAAGTTCAAACTTCAAACTGTGAAACAAAATTAGAAATACACAAGATAATAGTCACAGAACAGCTATTTGACATACGTTTGAACCCTTCTGAAGCATTAAAATATCCCTTGGAATAACAGATTTGGGGAGTTCTCTACTAAGAATGGCAACAATTTCCAGCCATTGTTGGCATCTACGGCTAAATGAGTCAAATTACAAAATGTGGGCAGAGTTTTATTGTATCTCTCAAGGTATAGACACTGCAAGAAAGATTTACATATACCATTCTATTTCAGTAAGTCCCATGTATATGCTCATTTATCAGAAACTTAATACTTAATCAAGAGGAAAAAAAGAAAGTATTCCTCAAGAGTGTTCGAAGGTAAGCTTAGATGTCTGACATTGGAGATTGTTCTAAGAAGCTCAAATACCATGTTAGGAGCATCAGTCCCTGCGGTATCTCTACGCGATGCATGAATATTTGCTTTAAGCAAGGAATTAGATTTATCCATGATGAAATTTTCAGACTCATAATGACTAAAATTCAGGTGTTCAAGATTCGGGGCATCAATCATAATAATATATTGTACATATGGGGAACCTCCTGAGTTTTCTATGCTTAAATTCTTCAATGCAGGAGAACAAACACTATAAGCCTTCAAGTTGTCATACTCAGATCTTTCAATGCTCAAATCTTCGAGAACTGGGCAGCTAGAAATGAGCTCCCCAAGAGTACTTTCATTTTCCATGTACATAAGAAAGAGAGATGGAAGATCTTGATACTAGGTAAACAAACCAATCTAGGAACTCTAAGTATGACATCACATAGTTTCAACACCACCAACGTTTTAGATGTATAAAGGCTCATAGGCAATTCAACTAACTTATCCTCATAATTGCATGTATAAAGGCTCATAGGCAATTCAACTAACTTATCCTCATAATTGCCTATATCAAGATGTTCAACTTTGCATTTCAATGCAGCACAGATCCACGGCGTAACACGAGAAGCATCACACCTTCCCGTAAAACTTATTTTGAATTTCTGGATGTACAATGTATCACGGAGAAGGAGAACTTTGTCCACAAAATTCATCAACTTATCATTGAAACTAGGAGTTTCATAATCATATATATAATAATCATTCAAAACCCAAGGATCATCATCAGAACGATCATTCAAAGGTTCATCATCATAATGATCATTTAAAAAATCCATATCATCAAATTCTAAGTCGGGCACAATTGCCCAAAGGTTTTTCCTTCTCATTGGCAATATGCTGGTGCCAACAACATACTTTGTCGGAAGAAAGGAGAGAATGTGACATAAAACCGAATCAGGTAGTTTGCTTACCCTATCTTCATCATCACTAACACCTGATTCTTCCAAATGCTTTTGATTTTGAGGACTTGGAAAGCTTATGTCCATGGCTTCTGTCATACACATAAAATCATTAAAAAAAAATTAAAAAGAGAATCAAAATTTAATTTGAAAGGGTACTACAAAATATACATTGCATACACTAAAACCTCACAACGACTCATACTCAAAGGGAATTCAGAAAATTTAAACTTACTCTGGCCCGTAGTTGCAGTATCCATGGTTTCTGTTATACACATGAAAACAGAAAATTAAGAAAACAAAAACAGAGTCAAATTTTTAAGGTAATGGGTTATCAAAACTTGCGCATTACATACAACAATTTTCACTCCAAATTGCAGTGTCCCTTTAGCAAAGGTAGAATGAAATTCAAGTTTAATTAATGCCAAAGTGGAGAGAAACAGACAAATTATCAATGCTAAAATTCAAGAATACCCATGAATCCCATGCAGAGAATCAAACACGTATTTTGTGGATGCAAATATGAAAATCTGTATGATACATCTGTATTGTTAAAGAAGCTAAGATCATGAAAAGGACCTGATATTGGGGCTCGGCAGTCTTTGAACATGATCTGCAAGTAATGTTGATGGAGGAGGAAACTACATATTAGTAAGAAGCTTTCATGGCAGAAGAGTAATCACCCACAAGCTAAGATCTGCAAGTAATGTTGTTATTTTTTGACAAAACAAAATGATTGATGTTTTAGGTTTTCCACTTTGATTTGGATTAAAAAGAAAATCAAATTTTCTTTTATTTTTTAATTAGGTTACTCTTATGAAGCTCTTTTTCACCTGTTTGACCTACCAAATCCAAATGTTGTGTGTACCAGTATTTCTTAAGGAAATTTGAAGTAAAATTATTATTTTTTTAAATTAAAAACTTGACTTTCAACCCTTCATAGATATCACCTGATATATTTATCAATCACTACTTTGAGTTGCCATAGATTTTAGGGTGCTTTGAGGAAAAAAAAAACAATTTTCCTTAAGTAAATTTTTATTTTTGATGGTAAAAATAAAAAAAAAATGATTTTATCATTAAATATATGTATTTAATATCAAAAGTAAAAAATTTATCACCAAATAAATGTGTTTACCATAAAAATAAAAATAAAGTTTAAAGGGATCGTAGTACCCCTAGAGAAGCGAGACTTGTCAATCACACAAATTATAACAGAAAGAAAAGAAAACAAGATTTACCCAAGTTCACCCAAGAGTAGGGTTACATCCGACCATAACTTTCTTATTATCAACCTCACAAATCTCTTTGTTACAATATATGCTCAGTACATAAAGAGTATTTATATGCAACTTAAAACGTCCTAATTATGGTTTAATTAGGTTTCCGTTTTGTTGCAGAACTACGGCTCTTCATGTATCCAAGCTCAAATCGTCAAGCACAAAATCATGCCCAACTCATATACATGACCCCAAAGTTTAGGGTGCACTACCTCCTAATCCTTGCTTGCTTTTCAAGGAGCGAGACTACCACCTGCTCATTAGAGAGCGGGATCTCATGTTCGTCTAGGGTTCTATAAATCTGATCCCGTAAAATATGCACAAACTCTAATAAATTAATTAATTACTAATAAGTAAAAAATGATTTCATTAGACATATTAACATTGTCTTAAGAAAGGTTTGACATGTACAATTGATAGACGTAGCTAGCATTTTAATGCTACTAACCCAAAAATTTCTATGACCGAGAAAAGTAGCATATTAAATTTTTTAGCACCTTCCACTTCATCAAAATATATATATATATATATATATATATATATATATATATATATAATAAGTTCATCAAAATATTGATATTGTGCTAAGTTATTATTTTAATGTAACAATAAGCCCTCGTTTAAAAAAAAAAAATAAGAAGGAGAAGAGAGGAGATATATCATTTATGTTAAGAGTTTTTATTGGTTGCATCATGGCAATGAGACACTTACATCAGCCAGCCACTGCGGCTTGAATATATCTGCAACACTTTGGACTCTGGCCCATTCTTTGGCAGCAGGTCCGTAACTCTGTATAGTGTTTCCTCCTATTTTAGCAGCATCATTTAGTTGCAGCCAAACCATCATATATAGTTGCTCTAAGGTTTTTTCTTTTGGGTAGCTTCAGTAGTTAGCTGCTATACCTCACCTCTTCTAAGTTCTAACTACTGGTTTTCTCTTGATCTGACAGCATATCTAATTAAAAGTAAACCAAAATTAAAATAAACTGAGACGGTAGCTGCTTTGCTCTTTTATAGTCCCTATATGAAACGGTGCCGTAATACTAACATGGTTTGAAATCCCAAAGGGACTGCATAGATAGATATGAAACGGTGACGTAGTTCCAACATTTTTTTTTTTGATAGATATCGCAATTCCAACATGGGTTGATATTTAATGTTGTAAATTTCGTGTCCAATAGCGTTTCAATTTAGTTATTTAAATGTAACGTTTCCGTTTCGATCCGTTTTAATAAACCTTTTTATATTTAATGGTATTTTTAAATATGTCTTTATTAAATTATATGTATTTTAAAATATTTATATAATTATAATTATAAATATAAATCATAATAAAAATATATGTAATTTGATAGTAGGACAAAGTCTCAATTTTAATTTATATAAAAAATAAATTTACAATTAATTTTAAAATAAAAATTTAGGTATGATTAATTTGTATATTTAAATTATAATTGTTTTATTATGATTTATATATATATATATATATATATATATATATATTGAAATGAGTAAAAATAAAATATAAAAATAATTCATTTCGGTTTAGTACTAAAACCGAAAAGTTTTAATAAAAGAAAGGAACGAAATTTACAACAATGTTTGACATCCCAAATTGTTTGACATCCAATGGAATTTTAAGATTTACACACAATTTAAGAGTGGGCATGCACCATATATAGGAATACTAGCTTATTATGTGCTTCCCGATCAGGTTAAGAAGATAAAGGAGTTCGTATATACTTCAGAACTTCAGATAACTTTGCATCAAAATACCACATAGTGATTTGCATAATATATATTCTACCTGTTATATTTAAGTTTACTAGTTAAACTCATCCTTTCTTGCTTTCCGTGGTCAGCGAGGATGTGATGAAGAAATTATCATTTTTCTTTATAGAGGGCGTGGTGGGCAAAGAGATTATCACACAGCTCCAAGGAAAAGAAACGGGTCTTCGTGAACACGGTGAACTGATAAGGTTGGTGTGGTTCCATATGGAAAACTCTGACGCATGACAGCTGATGCAATGGTTCTTATGGCCATTGCTCTCTATGAAATGGCCAAGAGAAAAGAACTCTTGCCTTCTTTAAGTCCTTGTTAGGAGTAAGGGTATTATTATTTGATATTAATTGTTAATAGAGATTTGACATATAAAGTTGAGAGAAGGCATGAAGTAGCTTCTCATATTGATGCTTGGATGTTGTAATTAGTATGTACTTCTAAAAGGAAAAGAATAAATGGGCACTCAGATTTTAGATGCAGGCCGATGCTCAGAGAATGTGACACCAGAAAACAAAAAGGAAAAAGGAAATTAAGTAATGAACCATGAGAAACGTTAAAGGAATTGACATCATATAAACGAAATCAAAAGGAAGCAGCTTAACAGGCAACAATCTCGAAGCAATCCGTTACTTCTTCTAACTGTTGCACCTGACAGGTTAATGTATTGTAATTGGCTTACCCATGCGAATGAGAAGTTAAGTTTCGATCTTCATATGATCAACACACTTATATATTGTAATTATGGTTGCTTGTTCAGGGAATCAATCCAACTTGTAGAACCTCATAGCTGGTCTCCATTTGATTTACGTATGTGTTGTTCAAAACCATGATCGCTTCATTATTCAGACTACGATCCTTCAATGCCTCAGGGACAGTAACATAAGTCAGTCCTCTTGGTGCTTTTTTTTGGATCCATTTGACAGAAAAATATTAAGGGTTGAATGATGAATTGTAGAATTTCCATCTTTTTTGTTGAATGAATTGCAGAAGTTGCTATAGAGTTGTGACCACAGAAAGATTAGAATCAGAATTCAGCTCCGACATCTTAGTGAGTGTTTGAGAATTAAGATTACAATAAACTTGCATGTGTGCATCTGTGAACTTAGCTGCCAGCACAAATTAAGAAAGACAAAGTGTCATAGTGAGTGTATGAGTGTGTGGGTGCTGTCCAGTTAGAGAGAGCAGTATTTTCAGAGGCAAGGGCGTTGGGCGAAGTGTTTTGCCTTAATGAGGCAAGGCGTAAGTCTTGAGGCGTTGTGGCGTAAGCTTTTTGAAACGTTAGGGCGTTTTGAATAAAATAATATTAATTAAATTATAAAAATATTAAAAAAATTGAAATAATATAAATAAATTAATTATCAATAAACTTTACTAACTTAAGACCTATGAATGAATATTTATCAAAATATTTTTACACAAATATCAAAAAATTTGATGAAAATTTTAATCACATATGATATTAGAAGTACGCTATCGTTTGTTGTATATGTATCCATTAAATTATACTATGGCCCTTTAACATGGTGGTTCTATTTGTAATGATGTCCAATCAAAATATTGAAAATTTAAAATTCTGACTTAAAATGTTGAAAATCCAGGTAAAGTCTTTTGAATTTTTTGAGGCGTTTTGAAATTTAATAAAATAATATTAATTAATTAGAATAGCAAAATAAAAATAATTTAATTTGTAATTAATTAATTAATTTTTATCAAAATTTAATTTGTAATCTAATAATTATAATTTTATAAATATTAATATATATTTATATATAAATTATATCAAGTATAACTTATATTTCTATATTGTTGTAATTTGTAAATGATTAATTAAATAGTCTGTAATTATTATTAAATTAGATAACATGTGTTACATATTTATGAAGTATAATTATAACATACCGGTTGTGTTAGTTCAGTGATAAGAGTAAGGAATATGAATCTTTAGGTCATGGGTTCGAGCAGGGAAGAAAACTTGTTTGATTTAATTAACCAAAATGAAACGATGTCGTTTTGGTTAAATGGAAGATTTCATTTAACTCAAAACGACGTCATTTTGAGACACTGAAGCAAAAAAAAATATATATATATATATATATCACTGGGCGAACGCCCAGTCGCCCAGGGCGAACACTCCGACCCAAAAGGCGTACAGGCGTACGCCCAGCGAAGGTTGCGCCCCGAGGCGTTTTTCACGGTTTTTGCTCCTGGGTGCGCCCAAAAAATGCCTTTCAAACCTATGAGAGAGAGTGAGTTGTTGTCTGTGGGTTACGCACGTAGGATCCGTTTGCTGCACTTAAGATCCGTTTGATTCACAGATAGATATATGATTGAGATTATAGTAGTGAAAAATGATTATAGTGAGATGAGATTATAAAAAAGTTTTAAATGATTTTATTTTAATTTTATGTTTGGTTCATAAAATTGACTAATTAATATTAAAATAAAATAGTAAATCAAAAGATCATAATAACTTCCACTATTAATCATTCTTGATAATCTCCAAATTCTCCACAAACCTTAAAATTCCACAATTTTCTTTATTATGATTATTATAATTATAATAATAATTCTTATTTTTACTATTTTTATTATTATATTTTTATTATAATATTATTATTATATTATAATAATTATAATGATGATAATAATTATAATAATTACTATAATTCTTATTATTATAATAATAACAATAAGGATGATTATAATTATTTTAATAATTACCATTATTATAATTTTAATAAATATATTAATATAATTAAAATAATTATGGAAATTATTATAAAAATAATATTATAATAATAACAATTATTATTATTATTATTGTAATTAAATTATAATAATGATAAAAAATTAATATTAATAATTTACTAATATAAATTATTATTATAATTATAATGGTATTACTTTTATTATTATAATAATAAAAATAATCATATTATTATTATGATTATTATTATTAAAGGACAAAAGTGAAATGACAAAAAATTTAATTCGATAGGGGTGGGATTAATTCTATAGCACAAAGAGAGTGAGATAAAAAAAATATTTGATTTTATGCCAACTTAAGCCCACGTAAACAGTAAATTTCATCAATCATGTTAATGTAGAATTAAAACAGTCTTATCCCACTTTGACCCTCCGACCAAATAAACCTATAGTACGTGTTTGAGAATTAGTAGATCTAATGATGTGAGTTTGTAATCTTGACAACAATTCTTTGTTGAGTAACACTGGTAGAGTATGATTTAAGTCTTTGATGGAGTATGAACCCTAGCGTCAGACTGGACCTCGACGGTGCGAGATTACTTGTTGAAGCTGCAACCGATCACTATCATTAAAAGCAGACAACTAAATGTTAACCTTCCATAAATTATGGCCATTTTATCTAAAATTTCCAGGAACACCTTACAGAGTTCAAGCAAAAACGAATTTTTTTTTATTTTTATATTTTCAACTGATTTGATTTATTTGAGCTTGATGTTGAAAAATGTTTTCCAAATTTTTTTAAGAAATCGGAGAAGGTAGAAGAAAAGATTCCAAGCCAAGATTATTTTACTTCTTTATGTCTTCTTCAATATGGACTTTGCATTCCTCACTTTGTGCAAGAACAGGAGTAAGCAATATTGCAGCAGGAGCTATCCTTATAAGCAGAGAAATAAAAGTAGATCTTCCATAAAATTGTTGGAATTATTTAAGTATGAATGTTTAATTCTTATCACTAATTAAATAATGAATTGTACTAACAATTAAACACAAAAAATAAAGACGAACAAAAAAACTTAGCTATAGAGGTACGCATAAGTGTTATTCTTAAAGATAGATTTCGCGTCCCTAAAGTCTTTGACTTGGTGCGTGCGTCTACCCTACAGGATTCAACTATAGTAATTTTTTGTATGAACATGCATTCATTACGAAAGCTAAAAAATTGCTATTGAAAATTCATTGCTACTTGTACTTTACAAAACTCTAAATTATCAAGATATGATATTCACAAAGAAGAGAGAAGATGAGAAAATGATTGGTGTGTACTCTTAAAAATGGGAGAGAGAATAATTTATATTGTTAGAAAATATTAGTCAAATGTTCAAACAATTAACAATATAACTAAACATTAAGTGGTAGACAAAAATTTACCCCTAATAAAAATTCAAAGGATATGAAAATTGAAAGAAAACACTGAGGCACGAAATGAATCTACTATCCTTGAGAAGAAATTTCGTCCCACTATATGGTGCAAATGGATCTAGCGGTCACCCTCTAAGATACAACAATAGCCTGATTTGCGTACACTTGCAAATAAGATTTCGAACTTGTATAAAGAATGACCCGAATGGAAATAAAGATAAATAAAATGACAGAAAATAGGCTATGTTTTGTAGAGAAAGCTTGTTGAATTTTTGTTGTCATATATGTTTTGGGCTGCAGAGGTATTTATAGGACAAAAAAATGACCATAAGCTGAAAGTTAAATGCTGGAATTATTGTTTTGGCCGTTTTGGAAATCATCATTGACATTCCAAATTAGCGCAT
This sequence comes from Bretschneidera sinensis, assembly GCA_023935145.1. Classification (NCBI taxonomy): domain Eukaryota; kingdom Viridiplantae; phylum Streptophyta; class Magnoliopsida; order Brassicales; family Akaniaceae; genus Bretschneidera; species Bretschneidera sinensis. Next base: position 34,211,473 of record CM043698.1, read on the forward strand.
CACTTTAATAGCCATTTTAATGGCCAACAGACAAGTCACGAAAAAGTATTATAATGGCAAACAGACAAATCACTTTTAATGTCCACAATCAGTTACAACAAGAGATTTTAATGACCAATTGAATTCAAATAATTACTAATTTAAATTCAAAATAAATTGATGATTATGGGGGCAATTCCACCTAAGAAAATGATGGTGAATCTGGAGAATAAAGAGGAATAATGGGCATTTAATGGTGGAGTTTAAATGAGAATCAACATAAAAATTTTGAAGCAAATTTCCAACAATTCCCACATGATTCAAAAAGCTATAAAAGTAGAAAGACTTGGGCCAGAATGAAGTTAAAGCAACGATGTATTGTGGACTTGAATCAATGCCTTGTGTAACAAAATTTATTTGGCATGTAATTGATTACTATGTGTCTTGAACCAATCATATTTTATGTAAGGGTAATTATATTAACCTACCTGAGGTTAGTCTATAGTTACACTTACCTCATCTAGTTTCTGAATTATACATTTACCTACCTGTCATTAGTGTTTCATTAGTCATCTGTTAGCCAATTGTTCAAAATCCAGTCAAACTTTATGTCAACTCATCAAAACTTATTGGAAACCCAACTTTACCCTTAATAATTTCAAAATTCAGTCATTGTTTGAATACTACTTGGGTAAAAGGTTTCACTATATTTTGAAATTATTAAGGATAAAGTCGTGTTTTTAATAAGTTTTGATGAGTTGGCATAAAGTTTGACTATATTTTGAACAATTGATTAATGAAAAGTTAATGGAAAGCAAACGACAAGTAGGTAAGTGTATATTCTAAAAATTAGGTGAGGTAAGTGTAACCATGAACTAACCTTAAGTAGGTTAATGTAATTTACCCTTTATGTAAATATTAGTTTTGCACACACACTTCATCTTCTCTTTTAACAAGTTCTCAATTTGGTGCTTTTATGGCCATGCAATTTAATTGCCTAGAATTTCATAGGTTCTCTAGAGAGTTTGCCCTATCTCTCATAAAGGCGGCCACCACCTTCACACCCACATAGGTGAACCTATCAAGTGTGTACTGCCACACACCACCAATACATGCTATGAGTTCATTAAGAGTTTATTACTCAACATTACTATATTTGGCAGTAAGCACTATCTACATGATGAGTACTTGAAAATACACTAATATTTAGTGATTTATTGGTATTATTTGTGGGAAATTAGGTTTAAATCTTGCATTTTTATTTAATTGTCTTTAAAATGTGTTTTTCATAATCACGGGTATTTTTGGTGTATTTTCATGTCACAGGTGCTTAAAAACAATGTTTGGATGAAAAAATAATATTTGCAAGAATATCTAGAAAGTCTAGAATCAAACAGTTCGAATATCGGAGTCAGAATGAGAGAGATGACGTCGTTTTATCAAAGGAAAATAGCTGAATTCTAAGAAGGACGCGTGTCGCAGCATGGGTCTTGCATGCTGCGGCTGTCTGTCCCTGGGAGTTTGGCTGGGGATGTCTACTAACATAGGCCACAATATACTTTTCTTGGGCCACAGCCTGTATAGCTGGAGAGGGCAATAATAAGAAAAAAAAACCTAATGAATATTGTGAGCCTCCATATATATACCAGTTTTACATGTGCTGTATTTTTTCCTATTTTGTGTTATATTCCCTTTTAGTTACTTTCCTATTTCATGTTTTCCTATTAGTTGAAGTATTTCCCATTTCAATGTCTTCTCTTTTTCTTGACTGCACTTTTTCCTATTTTGTGTTATATTTCCTTTTAGTTACTTTCCTATTTCATGTTTTCCTAGTAGTATAAGTATTTCTCATTTCAGTGTCTTTCCTTTTTCTAGAAGGAGTAGTATTATTGTACTTTCATTTTCTTTTCTAGGAGTTTGACTATATAAGGCTAGTTGCCCTTGCCTTGTAAACATAAAAGATTTTTCCCAGGCAACAAAAAAGAGAGAATAGAAAATTGGGAAAAGCGTAGCTGCTGTTGATGATCAATGAGATTCATCTGCATAGAAAACTCTTCAAGATTACTGTTGCTCGCTTTCATTCTTCATTCTTCCCATCTTTTATGTCTTTGAATATTTATTTTGTTTTTAATTTTAGGATTATGTCTGGCTAATTTTATTTTTGGTTAAGGGTGATTTCAAATCACTAAACATGATTTTGTGATTGAATATTTAGAGATTATTATCCATATTTCTAATAAAATTGTTTATGTTCTTCCATAAGAATTGTTTATGATTATTATTTTATTTTATTCAGGGTGGCCAACCAAATGAAATAGGGTAATTATCTATTGCTAGGTTAGGAATCTTGATATGAAATTGTCTTGAATTTCTAATCAATGGTAGCAATTAGTGATCCCTGATGATGAGATATTTTCGTGTGATTATTATATGGAAAATAACTTAAGATAAATGAACCGAGTTTATGCGTTTGTTTCTTAGACCAACCTATCTTTCTTAACCTAATATTTCTATTAAATTAAATTTAGAGAGCCTATTCTAGGTTATTTAATAGATAGAGATTAAATAAAGAACTTATTTTACTTAACGACAAACTAAGGAAATAGAGCTTATTATTATCCACGGTTGGTAATTTTATTAGGAATTTGGGGATAACTCTGATATTGATTCATCATTTCATGTCTAGTGGTGGAGAATAATCATTTGACCAGTTTTCTCATTATTGTTACAAAGTTTATTCAATTTTGAATCTTATTTTAGTTGTCTTTCATTATTCGTAATTTTTAGTTAATCATTTAAAAAAAATTCAATTAGTTTATTAGGTTTTTTTGAATTTAATTTAGTTTAGAAATTATTTAGTTTAATTATTTATATTTTTTCTTTTAACAATTAAGTGTTTAATTGAATTAATTTACAATCCTCTATGGGAGATGACCTTTGCTTTCCACTATATTTCATACGATAATTTTTAGAGCAAGGAATTAATTTACACATCTGTTTTTTAGCATGCCAAATTTGGTGTTGTGTCATTGGGGATTGTTAAATTATTTTTTGTTTATTTTTTTGTTTGTTTTCAGTTTTTGCTTTTTGTTTTTCTTTTTCTTTTTAGATAAATTTGAATGCATCGGAGTCCCTACAACTTGAGATCATTGATAAGGGCTTAAATTTAAGCCCCCTAATTTATATTTGTTAAGCTCTTTGTTTATGTATTTTATTCTATTTTACTTCATTTTTGTGTTTTCTGTGTTTTTCATAGGCTTGTGAAGAAAAGAAAGCATTTTGAAGCTTTAAAGGAAGAAAACTAAAGATCTGGAAAGAGCTAGTGCGATCGAGCGTAACATGGCTGTGATCAAGCGCACAAGCAATCGCGCGCACACATAGAAGGCTCGAGCACACCCATGCGCTCGAGCACAGAAGCATACGATCGAGCGCACACGCACAGAAAGGCGGCAGAGCCAGTTTTGGAAAGATTTCTTTCGGACCTATTTTGGAAATTAGGGTTTCAAGGCACCTTTAGAACCCTATAAATAGCCCTGTAAAAGTACAGAAATAGTATCTCCCTTTTTAGGAGCTTATCTCCTTTTTAGTTTTAGTTTTAGGTTGGGAGGCTGGAGGCCAGAGGGGATTCTACGAAGAATTGACGACTCTTCAATGGAGCTCTCTCGGGTTTCTTTTTTCCTTTATTTTATTATATGTAACTAAACTTTTAGTAGGGCTTGGTTGAAGCCCTAATTATGTTTAACCAATAATTCAGTATTTGCGCCTTTGCAATATTTATGCTGTGATTCTTGATTTGATTAATGCTTGTTTTTATTTATATTCCTCATATGTGTGTCTGATCAACGTATGCATGTAGTATGGATTAGTTAGTTGAATCAATTTGGATGATCGAGTCTTGGGTTCAACAATAGTAACAAAAGATATCTTATCTAGATTCTTGGGTTAATCAACATGGGAAACCGGGAGTGGACCAAGCCCTAAGTCCCGTGTGGTTGCCGATCTCCACGGCCCTTATGCTCTCTTAAGGAACAACTCAATATACACCCATGTTGAATCCCTTAAGAGAGAAAAGAGTTAGAGTATACACCATGCCTAACTCGTTGCTTAGGGAAATCAATAGCCTAAGGAGTGGACTAAGCCCTTAGGTTGACAACCAGCAGGTATTCATAGCATAAGTAGAGCATTGGCATATTGTTTTGTTGGGGTAGCATGATTAGTGGTGGATACCAAGCCCCTACACCTTTATCATTATTAATTCAAACCCAATATTTATTTCTCTTATTTTTATTTTATTATTGCGAAACTAATTCTAACTCGAAATTCACCAATCTCTGTGGAAATAATCTCGCACTTGCACGCTATGCTACCACAGACCTTGTGCACTTGCAAGTAAAACTAGAACGGTTATTTGCATATTTGTTTAAGTAGATAATCGTCCAACAAATTTTTGGCGTCGCTGTCGGGGATTGTGCTAAATTTCTTTTTGGAATTATTTTCGTTAGTTTTATTTTATTTTATTTATTTTTTCAAAAACCAGATTTATTTCTTCTTTTTGTTTTCTGTTTTTGTTCAGGTGTGCAGAGTAGGAGTTTCTGTCCTCATTGCGATCGAGCGCACTCTTTAGTACGATCGATCACAAGCCCAGTGGGATCGAGCACAGTTCAGGGTGCGCTCGAGCGTAAAAGGTTTAGAGAGTACCCGAGCAGCAGTACTGAAACTACTGCACAGAAGTGGTTCAACTGATTCATGCAAGGGCTTCGATCCAAAAATCCAATCTTTTTTCCACTCAATATAGAGCAAGAAGTAAAGAGCAAGGGCATGTATAAAGTAAACTCAAATGGTGGATTTCCAAATTGGGTGGATGCTATGGAAAGAAAGGTAGATATGCTTATAAAAGTCATGATTGCTCGGATTGCCTCACCCAGGCCACAAGCTACACCACTCCAGGTATGTGCTATTTGTAGTCGTTTTGATCACACTACTGAAACTTGCCCTTTATATTCATCTGCAGATCGAGAGTAAGCAAACTATGTGGGACCAAACAACTACAATCCATATACAAATACCTACAATCCAGAATGGCAAAACCACCCCAACCTCTCATGGAGCAATGATAAAAATGCCTTGAACTTTCAAGGGCAACAAAGAAACTCCCAACAAGCAGCCCACTCAGTTCTCGAATCAAAGAAAAATGACCTAGAGAGTCTTGTGATACAGTTGGCAACTCAGCAACAACAATTGATGACCTTACAAGATTAGTTTATGGTATAGGAAAGGCAATTTCAGACTGAGATAAGACAAACCACTACACGGCATAAACAAGCAATTTAAAGATTGGAAGTATAAGTGGGGCAATTGGCTAAGGAGCTAAGTGAACAAAAGCAAGGTGTTGAACAAGTTTTTCATGACCATCATATGGATCCATTGGAGACCACCCTCACCCATTATTTCAAAAGATCGAATATAGTGCCAAAATCTGAGGATGTTACTGATGACATCATCGAAACTGTGCACCTCATTGAAGCCTCTCCAAAGCATCCAAGTAAGTACACCGATCCATTTGATATTCATGTGCCTACTAATACTACTTTTTTCCCTTATATTGTCTAGGCACCAAATTTGGAGTTGAAGCAATTGCCGAAGCATTTGACTTATGCTTATATGGGAAAGAATAAGGCAATACCTGTGCTCGTTGCTGGCAATCTTAGTTTCCGGGAATAATAAGGCTTGGTCTGGCTGAAGACGTTAAACTTAGCGCTCATGGGAGGCACCCCAAACTTATCCTTTTCATTTTAATATTTTTATTTTGTTTATATTTATATTTACATATCCAGTATTTATATTTCTTGTTTTCCGGAACAACATTTATTTTTCTTTGTTAGGTACTCAATGCGTGCATCCAATTCAAGTTTTGGGGCGTGGACAAGCAAGCAAGCAACCGAGTTCTCCATCTCCCAGGTCAGATCTTTCCATGCCACACACACATTGGGGACAATGTGTATTTTAAGTTTGGGGGTAGTGGGAGATACTAGATATTATCACACACACACTTGAAATACATGCACGCACTAGGTCCTAGTTTTTTTTTTAGGAAAGATAAATGCATGTTCATTTGGTAACAAAAATTTTGGATGATTTAAAAATTTGATAACAATTTATTAGTAAGTTTAAAAGCTAGAACGCATAGTCTTGCAATGGGAATTTTACAAAGTTTAGTACCTACCTCAAGGCACCTAAGAATTCACGAGTTTGATCCAAATTTGCACGAGCACATTTAACACGTATTTGTGTGGGGTATGACATATAATTCTCTTGTATATGTTTCCATAATCTAACTGTAATCGGATAACTTGTTGAAAAGAACACTTTGGCATAAGAAAAATAAAGAAGAAAAAAATATAAAAATATATAAAAAAAAAAATAAAGAAAAAAGTTCATCATGCAAAAAGTGATCAAAAAACTTCTCATAATCATTAAAAACTTTCCACTGAGTAACTAGGCCTCTTGCCTCAGTAAGCATTGAGTGTTCATGTCAAAAGGTGGGAAGTAAGCCTTTAATGATCATAATAACAAATTTCCACTGAGTAATTGGGCCTCTTGCCTCAGTAAGCATTGAGTGTTCACGTCAAAAGGTGGGAATTTCATTTAGAAGCATTAAAACCTGTTAGTTCCGTAGCCTTTTTTATTCGAGTTAGTAAGTCCTTAGGGGTATCTTTACACCTAATGCCCTAAAACCATCTGGTTTGAGGAGCTCTCTCGGGTTTCTTCTTTCCTTTATTTTATTATGTGTAATTAAACTTTTAGTAGGGCTTAGTTGAAGCCCTAATTATGTTTAACCAATAATTCAGTATTGGTGCCTTTGCAATATTTATGTTGTGATTCTTGATTTGATTAATGCATGTTTTTATTTAAATTCCTCATATATGTGTGTCTGATCAACGTATGCATGTGGTATGGATTAGTTAGTTGAATCAATTTGGATGACCGAGTCCTGGGTTCAACAATAGTAACAAAAGATATCTTATCCGGATTCTTGGGTTAATCAACATGGGAAACCAGGAGTGGACCAAGCCATAGGTCCCGTGTGGTTGCCGATCTCCACAGCCCTTATGCTCTCTTAAGGAACAACTCAGTATACACCCATGTTGAATCCCTTAAGAGAGAAAAGAGTTAGAGTATACACCATGCCTAACTCGTTTCTTAGGGAAATCAATAGCCTAAGGAATGGACCAAGCCCTTAGGTTGACAACCAGCAGGTATTCATAGCATAAGTAGAGCATTGGCATATTGTTTTGTTAGGGTAGCATGATTAGTGGTGGATACCAAGTCCCTACGCCTTTATCATTATTAATTCAAACCCAATATTTATTTCTCTTATTTTTATTTTATTATTGCAAAACTAATTCTAACTCAAAATTCACCAATCCCTATGGAAATGATCTCGCACTTGCACACTATGCTACCACGACCTTGTGCACTTGCAAGTAAAACTAGAACGGTTATTTGAATATTTATTTAAGTAGATAATCGTCCAACAATCATAAGGACCCATTTTAGAAACATTTGATCAAGTAGGCCACACCGCCCTCCCATCTAGTTCGTCAAGCGACTCATCAGCTGATTCGAACTACTCTGATTACGAGGAGATAGCATTGAATAACCGAACACTTATGGAGTTGGCGGTGCTGAACATTGATCAAAAACCATTATGTATTGAGTATCCTACTCTGGAGGTTGCTTTTGAACTCAAATCGGGAATGCTCCATCTCCTACCGACATTCCACGGTTTTATAGGAGAAGACCCAATTAAGCATCTCAAGGAATTTCATGTGGTGTCTTCAAGCATGAAACCGACCAGAATTTCTGAAGAGCAAGTCAAGTTGAGAGCCTTTCCATTCTCTCTGGCTGATTCAACAAAGGAATGACTGTATTATTTACCTTTCGGCACTATAACCACATGGAATGATATAAAGAGGCTATTTCTATAAAAGTATTTCCCTGCATCAAAGGCTGCCAACATCATGAGGGAAATATGTGGTATTCAGCAGTACAATAGAGAATCACTTTATGAATATTGGAAGCGTTTTAAGAAACTTTGTGCTAGCTTCCTTCACCACCAAATTAGTGAACAACTCCTCATTCAATATTTCTATGAAGGATTAATGCCAATGGAGATGAGTATGATTGATGCTACTAGTGGGGGAGCCTTAGAGGATAAAACGTCGGAAGTCGCAAGGAATTTGATTGCAAATATGGCAGCTAACTCCCAACAGTTCAGTAGCTGACATTAACAACCACCACCAACAAAGAAAGTGAATGAGGTAAGGACAACAACAATTTAGCAACAACTTGCCCACCTCACTTCACTCGTGCAAAAAATGGTTGTAGGGAACATGCAACAAGCAAACCAAGTGGAGTTTGTTCGATGATAGGGCATCCAACTGACATATACCAAACTTTGCAAGAAGGTAACATGCAGCAAGCTAATGCCATGGGCAGATTTCCAGATCAACAAAGGCAGAGATATGACCCTTTCTCCAACACTTGCAATGCTGGATGGAGGGATCATCCTAATTTTAACTATCGGGGAAATCAACAAATCGCTCCAAATGCCATTCTCAATCGACCACTGGGGTTCAATCAACAAAGAATGCAATAGCCATACCAAGCTAAACCTCAGCCCACTCCACAAAACTCACGTACATCTCTAGAAGACATTATAAAAGCCCTTGTTACCAATATAATGCAATTCCAATAGGAAACCAAGGCAAGTATCCAGAGTTTGGAGAATTAAATGAGCCAACTAGCTACAACAGTAAGTAAGTTAGAAGCACAAGGATCAGGAAAACTCTCATCTCAAACTGTGGTTAACCCAATGGAGAATGCTAGTTCACTACATTGAGAAGTGAAAAGTCGCTTGAAACTTCACCACATGCACTATCAAGCACGCTATCCACAAAGGAAGAACAAAAAATGAAAGCTATTCTAGAGGAAGATAAAGGCGAACCATCCACTGATAATTCGTCATCCTCCAAGGTAAGTGCAAAAATGCCTAACTCTTCCTATATTACTCTTCCACATTTTCCCAGTTGATTAACTAAGTCTAAAAAAGAGAAGCGAGAGAATGAAATTCTGGAGACCTTCCGCAAAGTGGAGGTAAATATACCTCTTTTAGATATAATAAAGCTGGTGTCGCACTATGCTAAGTTCCTAAAAGAATTGTGCATAACAAGCAAAGGCTGAAAAATAATGAGCAAATAAGTGTGGGGGAAAATGTCTTAGCAGTGCTACAAAGAAAGCTTCCACCCAAGTGAAAAGATCCAGGCACTTTCACCATTCCCTACACAATCGGTAATACCAGGTTTGAAAAAGCTATGTTAGATTTAGGAGCATCAATTAATGTGATGCCTTATTCTATTTATACTTCTTTAAATCTTGGACCACTTGAGGAAACTAGTGTAATTATACAACTTGCTGACCGTTTTAACACTTATCCAAAGGGAGTTGTAGAGGATGTTTTGGTGCAGGTAAATGACTTAGTTTTCAGACAGATTTTTATGTTCTAGAGATGGAGGATGAGAAATCTCCTAACCCAACACCGATATTGCTAGGAAGATCATTCCTAAAAACTACGCAGACGAAGATATATGTTCATGATGGGACTCTCACTATAGAATTCGATGGGGAAGTTATTCATTTCAATATCTATGAGGCCATGAGATATCCTAGTGATTTACATTCTATATTTGTAGTTGACATTATTGATTCTTAAGCACAACAATTATTTAAGTTGACTGGCAAAGATGGTTTGGAAGTTGCCATTAGTGAGCATGTACAAGTGACTAAAGATGTAAAGGAAGCTGTGGTATTCTTGGGAGCCCTACCGCAAATGAGGTATGATGTTTTGTTCCTTGAATTACCCATATCTAATGAGAAACTTTTACCTTATGTGACACAGACACCTAACTTAGAACTAAAACCCCTTTCGGAGCATCTTAAGTATATTTACCTGGGCGAGAATGACACATTGCATGTGATCATTGCCAATAACCTCTCAGATTTACAAGAGAATAAGCTCATTCGGGTGCTTAAAGATCACAAGACGGCTATTGGTTCGACAATTGCAAATATAAAAAGAATTAGCCCATCCATGTGCATGCACCGAATATTGCTAGAAGAGGGATAGAAACCTACCAGAGGCAGAATGAAGATTAAACCCGCCTATGATGGAGGTGGTCAAAAAAGAGATATTGAAGCTCCTAGATGTGGGGTTAATTTACCCAATCTCGGATAGCAAGTAGGTGAGTCTGGTACAAGTGGTTCCAAAGAAATCTGGGGTCACCGTCGTCAATAATAAAGATAATGAGCTAGTTTCGACCCATGTCCAAACCGGATGGCGAGTTTGCATCGACTACCGAAAACTCAACTCGACAACTCGCAACGGCCACTTTCCTCTTTCGTTCATCGATCAAATCTTGAAAGGTTAGCCAGTCATTCTTACTATTGTTTCTTTGATGGTTATTCAAGCTATAACCAAATTGTGATCGCACCGAAAGTCCAAGAGAAGATGACATTCACTTGTCCATTTATTACATTTGCCTACTGACATATGCCTTTTGGTCTTTGCAACGTTCTAGTGACTTTCCAACGGTGTATGGTTAGTATTTTTTTTGAAATATGTTAAGAATATCATAGAGGTATTTATGGATGATTTTAGTGCCTATGGTGATTCTTTTGATAAATATTTTGATAACCTTACACTCGTTCTTAAATGTTGCATGGAAACTAACCGTGTATTAAACTGGGGAAAATACCATTTTATGGTAGATCAAGGTATAGTATTAGGACATGTTATATCTTCTAGAGGTATTGAGGTTGATAAATCTAAGATTAATCTTGTTCATTCCTTATCACCTCCTACTAGTGTGAGGGATACACTTTTCTTGGTTATGCAGGATTTTATCGCAGGTTTAACAAAGATTTTTCAAAGATAGCATTACCCTTATGCAAGTTGCTTCAAAAGGATGTGGTTTTTGAGTTTGATGAGAAGTGCAAATAAGCATTTAAAAAACTGAAGGTGCTCTTGACTTCGACTCTTGTCATCAAACCACCTGACTGGAACCTCCCATTTGAGATCATGTGTGACACCAGTGACTATGTTGTGGGTGCTATTTTAGGACAACGAGTGGGAAAACTTCGCCATGCCATCTACTATGCTTCCTAAACATTAAATGATGCCCAACTTAACTATTCCATGATTGAAAATGAGCTTTTGGTGGTTATGTTTGCTTTAGAAAAATTTCATTCTTACTTGATTGGTACAAAGGTAATCGTTTATTCTGATCATGCAGCTCTTAGGTACTTGCTGACTAAGAATGATGCTTAGCCACGCCTCATCTGATGGACACTTCTCTTATAAGAATTTGATTTAGAGATTAAAGACAAGAGAGGCAGTGAAAATCTAGTTGCAGATCATCTAAGTCGCTTGATTCATGATGAAGATGCCCTACCACTGCATGATAATTTTCTAGATGAGCAGTTATTTTCAGTTGGATTGGTAGCCCCTTGGTACGCAGATATTGCCAATTACTTGGTTACCAAAAAGCTACCGGCAGATTTGACTCGTGCTATGAATGACAAGATTAAAGCGGATGCAAAGTATAAAAAATATGTGTGGGATGATCCATATCTATGGAAGCACTGCTCCGATCAATTGATAAGAAGGTGTGTACCCGAATCTGAATTCTCTTTTATTCTTACCTTTTGTCATTATTATGAATGTGGGGGACACTTTTGACCTAAGAGGACGGCACCCAAGGTGCTTGATTGTGGTTTTTATTGGCCCTCATTGTTTAAGGATGCATACCTCTTTTACAAGTCATGTGATCGTTGTCAAAGAATAGGTAACTTAGGTGCCCGGAATCAAATGCCACAAACTCCAATACTTTTTGTTGAGATTTTTGATGTTTTATGCATTGATTTCATGGGAGTCTTCCCATCTTCTTTTGGTAATCATTACATTTTACTTACCGTTGATTATGTCTCGAAATGGATGGAAGAAAAAGCCACCAAAACTGATGAGTGTCGAATCGAGAAATGAAATCCATACTTGAAAAGACGGTCAACCTGAATAGAAAAGATTGGAGTCCACGCCTTGATGATGCACTTTGGGCTTATAAAACCGCTTACAAGACATTCATCGGTATATCTCCTTATCTATTAGTCTATGGTAAGCCTTGCCATCTTTCGGTTGAATTAGAACACAAGGCATTTTGGGCGGTAAAGCAATGCAACATGGAGTTAGATGCCGTGGGTGAGCAAAGGAAACTCCAACTGCAAGAACTTGAGACGAAATGATGCCTATGAGAGTGTAAGAACTTACAAGGAGAAAACTAAGGCGTTCCACGATAGAATGATTGTGCGGAAAAACTTTAGTGTCGGGCAAAAAGTCATTTTATTCCACTCACATCTGAAGTTATTTTCTGGTAAGTTACGTTCCCGTTTGGTTGGACCTTTTATTGTTATTAATGTTTTTCCTCACAGTGCAGTTGTAATCAAGAGTTTAAAAACTGACAAGGTCTTTAAGGTGAACGGGCATAGACTGAAGCCTTACTATGAGTCATTTGAAATGCATGATGTAGAGGATGTATCACTCTATGAACCAGCATATATTGATGAGTGAAAAGGGGGTACACGTCGGGCTGACGACACTAAACCAAGTGCTAACTAGGAGGCAACCCAATTTTTTTGTTTTGTTTTTATTTTTATTTTTCATTTATTTCATTTAGTTTTTATTTTTTAGGTTGGTTCAGTTTATTTATTTTTCATGCCAATGAGCACATTGCCCAATTTAGGTTGGGGGTGGATGATGTGTTGCTATATTTTCATTATTTTTTAAGATTTTTTTAGTTTTACTTTCCTTAGGATTTTAAGAGTTTTTAGTTTCATTTTCCTTAGAATTCTATTTTAAAAAATTTAAATTAAATTAAATAAAAAGAAATACTAAGTTTGATTTTTAGGTTGATTCATATGGTCAATGATGGTATATCAAGTGGCATTTGTATGTAGTTTTCAACTGAGTTGGATTTTGCATAAGTTTAAGAATGGGTTGCCTGTCTAGTCTGCAATTGTTTGAGATTTATGCTATTCCTAAATATGATTGTGACGATTGATAGTCTTTGCATGCTTAAAGAAGCTTTATGTGGATTTTGATTTATAATTGATCTCAACAGACTCTAGAACCTATTTGATGATTGCTTTAGGCAAAATCCTAGGATTCACACCATTAAGGAGATGATTTAGGCCATTGTTGGATCGTTTGAGCCTTTCTATCCTACCATTTTTCATTTTGACTACTAGTCACCCTTTTTAGCCATAATAAGAGACAATGTTTTCCTTTTTTTTAGACAATTATAACCTACCCATATTTGAACTTAAACACTATATCCTTACCCTTTAAGGGGACCTAAATGCACACATTAAAATGAAGCATAAAGAGAGTTAGGAAATGAGTTGATTTTGAATACTACCACAACCCAAGTTATGAAATATGATAGGTTGGGGGTTGTGACAAGTTATCAAGGAGTAGATGGGAAAAAAATGAAAGTGCATGAATGAAAATACATGGTTTGCAAGAAATTGGGGATGGTTGAAAAGAGAAGAAAAAAGGGTTTGGTTGAAAAGATGAGTTCAATGATCAAGGAAAGTTAATATTTAGGAATAGAGGCTCCTAGTGCTTTAAGGTTGGGCTTCAAATAAGGTTCTCTTACTTTGTTTGAATCATATCCTTCGTTTGTAGCCATTACCGTAGCCTAACATTACAAGCTTGATAAAGTTCTTTTGATCCTAAGTGGTGTGACAATCCTACATTAGTGGAGAGTATTTCTAAAAAATAGGCCTATGGAGTTTGATACACATTTTTCGAGATCATAATTAATATTTATCCGTATAACACAATCAGAGCAGTAAAACTAATCTTTCTGAATAATCGTGCAAGGGAAGTGGTAGAGATTGATGGCAAGAGTATGAGTGGACTTGTGAATTTAACTCTTGAATTTGTGTGATATCTGATGATACTATTAATTATATGCTCTTTGCAATCTTATGAGAAATGATTATGAATCGACCCAGGATTAAGCTTAATTATTTAAGATGTTTGTGGGTATCACCGCTAGAAGTCCTGACAAGACTATACTCGTCCTATCTGGGCCACCGATAGGTTTAAAGGCTTGTTGCATTCGCTACATGCAACCGTGCAATCGACAAAAGTGATTTATCTTAGTTTAGGAGTAGTTTTGATTTTTTGTTTTGGTTGGAGGTAATTTTTAGAAGCTTGACTTGCTAAGGGCTAGCAAGGAGCTGGTTAGGGGTTGTGATGAGTACTTAAAAATACACTAATACTTAGTGATTTATCGGTATTATTTGTGGGAAATTAGGTTTAAATCTTGCATTTTTACTTAATTGTCTTAAAAATGTGTTTTTTCGGAATCACATGTATTTTTGGTGTATTTTTAGGTCACAAGTGCTTAAAAATAATATTTGGATGAAAAAATAATATTGGCAAGAAGATTCGGAACGTCTGGGATCAAACGGTTCGAATCAGAGTTAGAATGAGAAAGATGACATCATTTTATCAAAGGAAAATAGCTTAATTCAAATAATGACGCGTGCCGCAGCATGGGTTTTGCATGCTGCGGCCGTCTGTTCCCTGGAGTTTGGCTGGGGATGTCTACTAACACGAGTCGCGGCCCGCATAGCTGGAGAAGGCAATAATAAAAAATAATAAAAAAAATCCTAATGAATATTGTGAGCCTCTATATATATATATATATATATACCAGTTTTACTTGTGCTGCACTTTTTCTTATTTTATGGTATATTTCCTTTTAGTTACTTTCCTATTTCATGTTTTCCTAGTAGTAGAAGTGTTTCCCATTTCAATGTTTTTCCTTTTCCTAGGCTGCACTCTTTCCTATTTTGTGTTATATTTCATTTTAGTTACTTTCCTATTTCATATTTTCCAAGTAGTAAAGTATTTCTCATTTCAGTGTCTTTCATTTTCCTAGAAGGAGTAGTATTATTATACTTTCTTTTTCTTTTTTAGGAGTTTACATATATAAGGCCAGCTGCCCTTGCCTTGTAAACACAATAGATTTTTCCTAGACAAAAAAAAAAGAAGTGAAAATTGAGAAGAACGTAACTGCTATTGGTGATCAATAAGATTCATCTGCATAGAAGACTCTTCAAGATTACTATTGTTTACTTTCATTCTTCATTCTTCCCATCTTTGTATTTGAATATTTATTTTGTTTTTAATTTAAGGATTATGTCTATCTAATTTTATTTTTGGTTAAGGGTGATTTCAAAGCCTTAGACATGATTTTGTGATTGAATATTCAGATATTATTATCCATATTTCTAATAAAATTGTTTATGTTCTTCCATAAGAATTGTTTATGATTATTATTTTATTTTATTTGGGGTGGCCAACCAAATGAAATAGGGTAATTATCTATTGCTAGGTTAGGAATCTTAATCCATAATTGTCTTGAATTTCTAATCAATGGTAGCAATTAGTAATCACTGATGATGAGATATTTTCGTGTGATTATTATATGGAACATAACTTAAGATAAATTAACCGAACTTATGCGTTTGTTTCTTGGACCAACCTATCTTTCTTAACCTAATGTTTCTATTAAATTAAATTTAGAGAGCTTATTCTAGGTTATTTAATAGATAGAGATTAAGTAAAGAGCTTATTTTACTTAACGACAAACTAAGGAAAGATTGCGGTAATAGAGCTTTTTATTATCCACGGTTGGTAATTTCATTAGGAATTTGGGGATAACTCTGATATTGATTCATCATTTCATGTCTAGTGGTGGATAATGATCCTTTGACTAGTTTTCTCATTATTGTTACAAAGTTTATTCAATTTTGAACCATATTTTAGTTGTCTTTCATTATTCATAATTTTTAGTTAATCATTTAAAAAACTTCAATTAGTTTATTAGGTTGTTTTGAATTTAATTTAATTTAGAAATTATTTAGTTTAATTATTTATATTTTTTTTAACAATTAAGTGTTTAATTGAATTAATTTGTAATCATTTGTGGGAGATGACACTTGTTTTCCACTATATTTCATATGATTATTTTTAGAGTAAGGAATTAATTTATACGTCTGTTTTTTGGCATGCCATTACACCATAGGGAGCGACATACAAAATGTATTGTACTTTCTTTGAGCTTTTCTATGACTTATTTTTACCTATTTAACCTACTTCATAGGATCGCCATTAATATAAGTTGGATTCTAATCATATGAAGTTCACTCTATAGGTTTTAGTCTCATCTCCCTCGATGTATCATGAATCAACTTTCTTGATAGCCCTTTTATTAGAGGATCTGTTAAATATTTCTCTGACATCACAACAATGGCTATCAGCCATTGCTTATAAACTATTTCACAATATCATGCCCTAATCACATATAAGACTTTGAACTCGTATAAAGAATGACTCAAATGAAAACGAATTTGAAACATAAATAAAGTGGTAGAATATACGCTATGTTTTGTAGAGAAAGCTCATTGAATTTTTATTATCATTTATGCCTTGGGCTGCAGAGATATTTATAGGACAAGAGAGTGTCCATAAGCTGAAAGTTAAATGCTGAAATTATTGTTTTTGCCGTTTAATATTTAAAATTAATGCAACACTTTAATAGCCAACAGATAAGTTACTAAAACCATTATCATGGCAAACAGACAACCACTTTTAATGTCAGTTACAACAAGAGACTTTAATGACCAATTGAATTCTAATAATCACTAATTTAATTTCAAAATAAACTAATGATTATTGGAGCAATTCCTACTAAGAAACTGATGGTGATTCTATAGAAGAAAAAAAAATGGACATTTAATGATGGAGTTTAAATGAGAATCAATCTAACAGAGTGAGAGAAATGGACTTCCTAATCAAGTGTTTACTACCTCTTCTTTTCACCTCTGTTTTGATTAAAATTCTCCATTCAGTTGCTAGAAGAAGAAGCAAATCAAGCTCCAGCAAGCTTCCACCTGGTCCAAAACCAGTTCCAATCATCGGTAACCTACTAGAACTTGGTGGAAAACCCCATAAATCACTAGCTAAGCTAGCCAAAACTTATGGTCCCTTGATGAGTTTGAAACTAGGCCAAGTAACCACCACAATCATTTCCTCTACAACATTGGTCAAACTAGTCCTACAAAAGCATGATCTTTCTTTCTCTAATCGATTCGTACCTGATGCGCTCAGAACCCATGAAGCTTCGTTGGCTTGGTTGCCCGTTTCAACACCATGGAAAAACCTTCGAAAAATATGCAATTCATATCTATTCACTAGTCAAAAACTTGATGCCAACCAAGAACTAAGGCGCAAGAAAGTTCAAGAACTACTTGCTGATGTTGAAGAAAGTTGCCTGGCTAGTAAGGCAATAGATATCGGCCAAGCTACTTTCAAGACCACGCTTAATTTGCTGTCCAATACCATTTTCTCTATGGAGTTGGCTTCTCCAAGTTCAGATACCGCAAGAGAGTTTAAGGAGATTGTGAGGGGTATCAATGAAGACGGAGGAAAACCCAACTTGGCAGATTACTTCCCTGTGCTTAGGAAGATCGACCCCCAAGGTTCAAGACGGCGAATGACTGTTCATTTTGATAAGTTATTTGAGATTTTTGATAGGATGATCAATGAACGATTGCTATTAAGGAAGGCGCATGAATCAATCACAACGAATGACATCTTGGATACTCTTCTCAACATTAGTGAAGATAACAGTGAAGAGCTTGATAGAAGCGATATCAAACATTTGTTGCTGGTAACTTAAAAAACTTTTTTTTCCACTCTTGCCCTCTCTATCCATTTATTGTTATGTAGTTGATTTGACTTTTGCTAACTAAACAATTAGCTAACAGGATCTGTTTGTTGCGGGGACTGAAACAACTTCAAGCACATTGGAGTGGGCAATGACAGAATTACTCCAAAATCCAAAGACTTTATCAAAAGCCCGAGCAGAGCTTGAGCAAAATATAGGCAAGGGAAATCTGGTTGAGGAATCGAATATTGCCAGTTTACCTTACTTACAAGCAGTCATTAAAGAGACCTTTCGGTTGCACCCTGCAGTTCCCTTTTTACTCCCCCGCAAAGCTGGAGCAGAAGTGGAAATCTGTGGCTTCACTATCCCAAAGGATTCACAGGTGCTAGTTAATGTTTGGGCTATAGGAAGAGACCCAAGCATATGGGAGAATCCAGACTCATTTGTGCCAGAGAGGTTTTTGGGTTCAAATACTGATGTTAAAGGCAGGGATTTCGAGCTCATTCCATTTGGTGCAGGGCGACGAATATGTCCTGGTTTGCCATTGGCAATAAGAATGGTGCATTTAGTGTTGGCATCTCTTGTTCACTCCTTTGATTGGAAGCTTGAGGACATGGACGTTGAAGAACTGTTTGGACTCACCTTACAGAAAGCTAAACCCTTGCAAGCTATACCCATGTTTAAATAATTGAAGTTTACTAGTCTATATTGTCTATGTTATTCAATAAAATGTCCAGAGACATTGTATGGCCCGAATTATCTCGGCATAATAGTCTCCTCTAAGTCTTCTATTTAAGAGATCTAAGTTTGATTTTCCTCTACATAAAAAAAAAAGACAGATAACTGAAGAAATAATTAATACATTTAAATAAACTCCTCTATCTATATATTTCCTTTCAGCACTTGTTTTCTTTGCTTAATTCTTAGTTTTCTTCCCTTAATGTTTGTTTCATGTTGCTACTTACTGGAATGACATTGCCAACTTGGGAAATTGTTGTATAATGCAAAACCAGATTTAGTTATTATACTGAGATTAAGAACGGCTATAGCAGGGATTAATTGAACCTCTTCTGAATTGATGCCAAACTTACTTTCTTTGCTCAAAGCAGTGAAATAGAGAACCTTCTTTGGCCATGTTTACAGATAGACTCATTAGCTAGCGAGTTATGGGGATTGTTGATTATTACACACAATTTTAGAGTGGACATGCATCATTCTTAACTTACAAGGCATACTTCTCTGCTTTTCTCTTCTTTTTGTTTAATGGTAATTTTTTCATGACCATCTACAGAAGCTTTAGCTGTAGGTAGTTCAAAGTGACTTTACAACAGTTTTTGATAAAAGCTATTTAGCGTTTGATGAAAATTACGTTAAAAAAAGATGTCAAACTAAAAATTGGTAAAAAATTAAACTTCTTAAAATTCTCTTTTTAGCTTATGATTTTTCTCAATAGCCATTTTTAAGTACGTGTTTGGCTATTTTTGTGTTTTGAAAATTAAAACTCTTTGCAAGTCAGGCCAAACCATACCTTATACATAGCAATATCAAAACCTTATCTATATTTGTAGGGGATGCATTATCCTGTGCGATTTCTCTATTGTCTGTAAAAATCAGGCTGTGTATTGGATGTTATACAAACAGGCAATTCCAACCAACCACGTATGGTAAATTCTAACATATAAGAGGACTTAATCAATTAGAGAATCTAAATGATTAAGAATTTTCACCATGAAAATTGAAATGATGAAAAGGCAATAAATACCACAATAATAATAAGAGAGCGCTACGTGGCACCATGGCTACATATACCCTCTAGAATTATTATTTTTTAAAAGTTAATTATACATCAAAAGTCCTCCAGATTTCCTTACTACGTGCTTGTTTTCTTTGTTTAGTTCTGAGTTTCCTTCCTCTTTTATATGTTTGTTTTGTGTTGTTATTTCCAGAAATGACATTGCCAACTTGGGAAATTATTGTGTTAAGAGGGATAGGAGAGAAATTCTCCATATTATTGTTGTTTTATTACAATAGACAAATGTATATATAAAGTTTACGGGTATAAAACCCACGGGAATTAGGAAACCAAATCTAATAAGGAAGCTATTACATATCCTAACATTACCTCTCAAACTCAATGTTGTAATGTAAATATCAAATTGAATTTGTAAACTATATCTAAGAAATATTGAGAATGACAAAATTTGATAAAGAACTTTTCAAATTGATACCAAGCTTTGACGAAAAAAATTGCAAAGATAACTTCATTTTACATGCAAGCTCACCTTCTTACACGCGCTCTCGTTGGAAACAAGATAAAAACTCAAATATGGGTCGAAACAAAATAAAGGGCACAAGCTCGGCTCTGACTAACATCCCTTCACAATATTGGATAAGGATACTGAAAGATATTGAAATAAAAGGTGTTGGAGTTTCACCTCTAAAATCTACCTACTCAAAATTTAGGCAAAAAAAACACAATCACAACAATTAAATAGGTAAAACAAACAAAGAGCAAGAACACCAATAATTAATGTGGTTCGACAACCTTTTTGCCCACATCCACCAATAACTATTATTTTATTAATCTTCAACTACAAATTTAGGAAGAGTAAGGTTGTCAAACTCTCACCCCAAAGTCACAATACAACAAAAACTCTTAACCTAGCTCTAGTTGTCAATGTCCTCTTTACTTAACAACCCAAAACTCAAATATACGCAAAGCTCTCTGTAATACTCGTGTTTATAAAATAAGGGTAAAGAAGTAATTTTACATATACTATATTGAATTAAATAATCCATGGATGAAAGATTTAGTATTAATTTGAAATAATATTTGAAAGGTAATATGGAGGATTTTATTGAAAGAATTAGTAGATTTTTTAAGAATAAAGTACTGAAAATTATAAAATTTGAAGTTGAAATGAAAGAATTTTGAAGAAAAATGTGGAATGAGGTTGAGAAAAATAACTAGAAAATTTAATGGAAGAAAGTATATTTTTTTAGCAATTTTTTCAAAGGAGGAATGGCAAAATCGTAAATAATTGCTAGTAAAACTATAAATTTTAAATGATGGCAAAATTGCAAATAATCGATAGTAAAACTATAAATTTGAAGAAAAAAATCTGAAGCCGTGAAACTTGTGTTCATGTGAAGTTGAAGTGAAAGTTTAAATTTTATAATATAATAATAAAAAAGAGACGAAAACGATGAAGAACATGGGTTCTTACAAACCCGTGTGAAACAATAGCACTTTTGTCGATATTTGAAATAAATAATATTATAATATATTATTTATAAAATAAAATAAAAAAAGATGAAAACGGTGAAGAACATGGGTTCTTACAAACCCATGTGAAACAATGGAACTTGTGTTGATATTTGTAATGAAATGATATTATAATATATTATTTAAAAAAATTGAAAAGTTTATAAATCTCTGAAAGCTCAGAGACTCTACTTCCTTCAAATCCTGTTTGGTTTCTTTCTTTCTTCAATTCAAATTTCTTAGCAAAAAGTTATAAAGAAAATTTCTCCAATACTAAAGATGGTTATAGCCATCAAATTACAATAGCAAGATTTCATCATATTTGAGATAAATTTTCAATAAAACTTATAACTAAATAATTATATTGTTTGAATTAAGTTATGAAATAGTAAGATTTATGCAAATTTATCTTTAGGTGTTTGTGATAAACAATCTCAAGAAATTGTTCAAATGAGCAAGAAAGACAAGGAGGTGATCCATGAGTAGCTTTAAGTGCTACATTGTGAGTTAAATTTATTTTTTGTAATCGAGACCAATAAAAATATGAATTTATGATATTTAAATAAATTATTGAATTATAATGATTGGGTGATGTATTTTCTTTTATGTATGACGATTGATTGATTTATTGATTAGGAATTAAATAATATGTTGAAAAATTATTATATAAGAATTTATATTTTAAATAGGACATATTAATGAAGAAAAAAAATATATTGAGAAGATATATGAAGTTTATGAAAAATATGATTGAAAAATTGATATGATATATGAGGAGATAATTTAATAAATATGACAAAAATAATAATTTTGAGAAAGAGATAGTTGAATTGAATGCTTTGATGTATGCTTGGGAAGACCAGGAAGGCAGTTGGTCTGGTTGAGAAGACCAGAAAGGTAGTTGGTTTGACTGGAACATGTCGACATATAGGAAAACGTTCCCATATGATAACATGAAATGATTTAATGAGAAAGAAAGAAAGAAAATTTAAATTCATACATTATATTTGTTTTAAATATTTATTAATAATGGCTGAGATGCTAAAGAATCAGTTTTGATTATTAAATAATTGATAGATAGATAAGTCTCATAATGAGACAATTTTAATGATAAATAAATAGAAATGATGATATAATAAAGAATTATATTATTGATTGTTTTTATGATGTGAACTTTACGATGATATTAATGTGAAAATATTAAACTGATAAAATGTATGAAATATATGTATTAAAAGAGGATAGTCTGATAATTTATTTACTAACAGAAATTGATAAATGATTGAAATAGAATATGAGAATAGATAGATGATTAATTATGCTGATTTAACAATGAATGAATGTAACTAGAAGTATACAAATCGAGTACTTCTAGTAAATTTAAGTCACTGAGCTTGTGAAACTCACTCCTCATTGTTAAATAATTTCAGCTAATAGGCAGGACAGATAAATTTGTGAGCTGAGATTCAGACTGAATTATTATCTGTAAGTCTCGTGGTCCACATCTTCAGACTAATAGAAGAACAAAAATTGTAGATATTCATGCATAATATGTTGTATATATTGTTTTAGATGAGATATTAATAATGTAACTCCCCTATTGAAGGTTGAGGGTTGATGTATATATATTTTCAGTCGATGTATGTTTTTATATTGTTGCATATATGTGTCGTGCTGGGATTTCAAAACGTAACGACACCGTCTCAGGGTGGCCAACCCGGGATGGGTCATTACACTCTGATCCTAACTCTAGTAGTAAACCCTTCTAATTTACCATGTATATAGGAATTATGAGTGTGCCTCAAATCTTTTTTGGGACTCCTTTATATAAATGATATTTTCCTAATACTATTAGGAAAATAACAACAACATCTTGGTAGACTATTACTACTTGTACAATCAACAATCTAATAAGAAATTATTACTATTCCTACTAGAACAAGCAACTACAAAATAGGACACAACTTTTTCCGAACCAATTAGAAGTCTTCCTTGTAGGGAATTGAGTCAAAATCCTCACAAAAATATTACTAGAATCCAAGATCGAACAAACGTCACATGACGAAAAATCATGCCCAAAAACCTTTGAGAACCAGAGTAAATTGGATAGGAATTGATTTAACAATACTGAAGCTGACAAAGAAATCAAATTTGAACTAAACCGCAAACTGAGAGACTACATCGATCAAATCAACAAAAAATGCAACAAAAAAATATAAGTATAATAATCTAAAATAGAAAAAGAAAAATATATTTAGACGAGGCTGTCTGTCGAAATTACGGAAATACTTAGACGACTCTAGGCTCTAATACATATCTTCCATGTTCATGTCCTCTGGCTTAACCAATCTGTGAGCTTCCAGTCAAAGTAGTGAATAACACATGACCTTCTTTGGCCATTGTTGCAGAGGAAATAATATCGACCATTCAATTTTTCTCTTTTATGAGAAGAACTTGTAAATGTTATGTTCCTTTTCGTCCATAGTTGACAGCATGTGATTATGAACTATGTTAAGGAAATAGCAAGAATTTGAACAACGCGCACACACAAAGAATTGAACACAGAGATTTAACGAGGTTCAGCAATGTGCCTACTCCTCGGACCCACACCCAAAGTATTTAACTATTTGGCAAAAGCCCAGAGAAAATTAGAGCAGTGCTCTGTTACAAAAGCAACTCACTTGAGTTTTACAAAACTCTCTATCTCTCACACTTATTTTTCTCTTGTTTTTGTTGTGTGTAGAACCCAAGGTTCAAAGCCTATTTATAGGCTTTAGCATTTCTCAAATCAACGAAGGAAGGAAAAACAATTCAAATGAGCGGCACCAAAAGGTGGTGGGTGGCACCGAAAGGTGCTTGGCACTGAAAGTTTCTATTGTTTATTGTCTCCACTAATGACAATCTCCCACTTGGAGACAATTTACCATTTGTAACGGAATTCCAACATAGTCAAACTAGGTGTGAGTCTTCTTCTGCTTCTTCAGGCGTGAAGACCGATCGAAGCTGAACATTTTTCAGCTTCTCAATCATAACAGTCTTGGTTAACATATCTGCGGGATTCTTGCTGGTGTGGATCTTTTCCAGCATAATAACTCTTTCTTCTAAGAGCTCCCGTATAAAATGGTACCTGATGTCGATGTGCTTTGTCCTGGCATGAAATGCAGAATTTTTGGCCAGATGAATTGCACTCTGACTGTCACTATAAATCTTACAGTCCTTTTGCTCTTTGCTTAATTCTCTGAGTAGACTTTGTAGCCATTCCATTTCCTTACATGCTTCTGTTGCTGCCACGTACTCTGCTTCTGTAGTCGAGAGAGTTACGATCTTCTGTAATCTCGAGACCCAACTCACTACTGCACTGCCCAGTGTAAAGACGTACCCTGTAGTACTCTTTCTACCATCTAGGTCTCCTGCTATGTCAGAATCGACATAACCCTTCAAACTGATTTTTGATCCATCATAGCATAGGGATAAATTAGTGGTACCTCTCAAGTACCTCATAATCCACTACACAGCCTTCCAATGCTCCTTGCCAGGATTGTTCATGAATCTGCTCACGACTCCCACTGCTTATGCAATATCTGGTCTGGTACAGACCATAGCATACATGAGGCTACCAATTACTGAGGCATATGGTACTTTTGACATGTATTCATGTTCTTCGACTGTTGTTGCACATTGCCCTTTTGAAAGTGCGAAGTGACTTACTAGTGGAGTGCTCACCAGTTTAGCCCGATCCATGTTGAACCTTTTTAGTACTTTTTCGATGTACTGTTCCTAAGATAGCCACAATCTCTTATTCTTCCTGTCTCTGCTGATCCGTATACCAAGGATTTGTTTAGCCATACCTAAATCCTTTATAGAAAACTCTTTAGAGAGTTGCTCCTTCAACATTGTTATTTCCATCATGCTTAATCCTGCAATAAGCATATTATCCACATACAATAGAAGAATGATGTAGGAATCATCAAACTTCTTGAAATAACAACAGTGGTCAGCGTTACATCTTGTATACCAGTTTTTAGACATGAAATTATCAAACCTGATATACCACTGTCTGGGTGCTTATTTCAACCCATACAAGTTTTTCTTAAGCTTACAGACCAACTCTTTCTTCCCTAGTTCTTCATACCCCTGTGGTTGCTTTATGTAGATATCTTCATTCAGATCACCATGAAGGAAAGCAGTTTTCACATCTAGTTGTTCTAGATGTAAGACCTCTACTGCAACAATGCTCAATACAGATCTGATGGTACATAACTTTACAACAGGAGAGAAAATCTCAGTATAGTCGATACCTGCCTTCTGTTGAAATCCCTTGACTACCAGCCTGGCCTTGTATCGCTTAGTTCCATCGTGTTCTTCTTTCAACTTGTAAACCCACTTGTTGTGCAAAGCCTTTTTACCTTCTGGAAGCTCAGCCAAATCCCATGTCGGATTTGCTATCAGGAATTCCATTTCTTCATTCATTCCAGCCTCCCACTTGAGCTTATCCTTAACCTGCATTGCTTCTTCATAACATTCTGGTTCACTGTTGTCAGTTAATAACAAATAATTCAAAGATGTTAGATAACGAGCCGGGAGTTGACCTTTGTTAACTCTTTCTGATCTCTTCAATTCTTGAGGGGAAACTTGGGGAACAGGAGTGTGAGATTCTATATTCTCATCTCTGGGTTGTAACACTCCTTTTGTACAAATTTCATCAAGTTCTACAAACTCTTTCTTTTCTGTTTCCCCTTCCACCTGTTTCATCATTTCCTTATTTAGAACATTCTCGTTAAACACTACATCTCTACTTCTGAAGACTTTTCGGTTTTCTGGATCCCAAAACTGATAGCCAAACTCATTAATGCTATATCCAACAAAGACACACTTTTTGGATTTTGGGTCTAGCTTAGACCTTTCATCTGAGTTTATATGGACATAGAGGTATAACCAAATATTCTTAAGTGTGATAGGTTTACCTTTTTTCCTGTCCACGCTTCTTCTGGAAGTCTAAACTCAAGTGCAACAGATGGTCCTCTGTTGATCAGATAGACTGATGTGTTCACAGCTTCTGCCCAGAACTGTTTGGGTAATCCAGCATTAATCCTCATGCTTTTAGCACGTTCATTAATGGTTCGATCATGCGTCCTGCCACTCCATTTTGCTGTGGTGTTTTAAGAACTGTCTTCTATCTCTTGACACCATTGAGAACACAATATTCCTCAAATTCATCGCTGCAATATTCTCCACCATTGTCTGACGTTAGACACTTTAGCTTCCGACCTGTTTCAGTCTCAATCATAGCTTTCCACTTTTTAAAGACATCAAATACATCAGATTTATGCTTCAAGAAATATACCCATAACTTCCTAGTTGCATCATCAATAAAAGTAACATAGTATTGAGACTCATTAAGAGATGGTACCTTAGTTGGTCCCCACACGTCTGTATGGACCAATTCTAGCTTTTCAAGCTTTGGTTTTCTACCTATCTTAGAAAAACTCATCTTTTTCTGCTTTCTAAAGAGACAGTCTTCATAGAAGCTCAGGTCCAGATGCTTCAAATTTGGAACCTTCCCTTTTGATAGCATGACCTTCATACCTTTCTCACTCATGTGCCCAAGTCTGCAGTGCCAGGTGTCTGCGCTCGAATCTATTGATGCAGTTGTTAGAACACTATTTATTTCATTCGTCACATAGAGAGTACCTTCTTTTTTTTCGTGAGCTATCATCATAGCCCCTTTCGACACCTTCCATGAATCACTTGTGAAAGTGGTTTTGCATCCTAAATCTGATAGTTGGCCTACTGATATCAAATTCCTTGTGAGATTCGAAACATGTTGCATATCCTTCAACTGTAGAGTACTCTCATTCGCCAGGTTTATCTGTACATCTCCTCTTCCAGTTATGTTGCGTGGTTCATTATCTTAAAGATACACTTTCCCGAAATCACCCTGCACATAATTTTGGAGTATTTCCTTCTGATAGGTAGCATGAAAAGATGCACCAGAATCTATCACCCACAAATCATTACGAACAGCAACAGAAATGATCAAAGCATCAGAATCTTTATCAGAAAGATTAATAGAATTTTTACTTTCCTGATTATCATTCTGCTTTGGTGCTCTGCAATCCCTCATCAGATGTCCTTTCTTTCTGCAGTTCCAGCAACCTCTACTTCTTGGTTTTGGTTCTCTTGATTTACTCTTCCTAAATTTAGAACTCCCACTGCTTGTGCAATATTTGGTCTGGTACAGACCATAGCATACATGAGGCTACCAATTACTGAGGCATATGGTACTTTTGACATGTATTCATGTTCTTCGACTGTTGTTGCACATTGCCCTTTTGAAAGTGCGAAGTGACTTGCTAGTGGAGTGCTCACCAGTTTAGCCCGATCCATGTTGAACCTTTTTAGTACTTTTTCGATGTACTGTTCCTAAGATAGCCAAAATCTCTGATTCTTCCTGTCTCTGCTGATCCGTATACCAAGGATTTGTTTAGCCATACCTAAATCCTTCATAGAAAACTCTTTAGAGAGTTGCTCCTTCAACATTGTTATTTCCATCATGTTTAATCCTGCAATAAGCATATCATCCACATACAATAGAAGAATGATGTAGGAATCATCAAACTTCTTGAAATAACAACAGTGGTCAGTGTTACATCTTGTATACCAATTTTTAGACATGAAATTATCAAACCTGATATACCGCTGTCTGGGTGCTTATTTCAACCCATACAAGCTTTTCTTAAGCTTACAGACAAACTCTTCCTTCCCTAGTTCTTCATACCCCTGTGGTTGCTTCATGTAGATATCTTCATTCAGATCACTATGAAGGAAAGTGATTTTCACATCTAGTTGTTCTAGATGTAAGTCCTCTACTGCAACAATGCTCAATACAGATCTGATGGTACATAACTTTATAACAGGAGAGAAAATCTCAGTATAGTCGATACCTGCCTTCTGTTGAAATCCCTTGACTACCAGCCTGGCCTTGTATCGCTTAGTTCCATCATGTTCTTCTTTCAACTTGTAAACCCACTTGTTGTGCAAAGCCTTTTTACCTTCTGGAAGCTTAGCCAAATCCCATGTTGGATTTGCTATCAAGAAGTCCATTTCTTCATTCATTCCAGCCTCCCACTTGAGCTTATCCTTAACCTGTATTGCTTCTTCATAACATTCTGGTTCACTGTTGTCAGTTAATAACAAATATTTCAAAGATGTTAGATAACGAGCCTGGAGTTGACCTTTGTTAACTCTTTCTGATCTCCTCAATTCTTGAGGGGAAACTTGGGGAACAGGAGTGTGAGATTCTATATTCTCATCTCTTGGTTGTAACACTCATTTTGTACAAATTTCATCAAGTTCTACAAACTCTTTCTTTTCTGTTTCCCCTTCCACCTGTTTTATCATTTCCTTATATAGAACATTCTCGTTAAACACTACATCTCTACTTCTGAAGACTTTTCGGTTTTCTGGATCCCAAAAACGATAGCCAAACTCATTAATGCTATATCCAACAAAGACACACTTTTTGGATTTTGGGTCTAGCTTAGACCTTTCATCTGAGTTTATAAGGACATAAGAGGTACAACCAAATATTTTTAAGTGTGATAGTTTACCTCTTTTCCTATCCACGCTTCTTCTGGAAGTCTAAACTCAAGTGCAACAGATGGTCCTCTATTGATCAGATAGACTGATGTGTTCACCGCTTCTGCCCAAAACTGTTTGGGTAATCCAGCATTAATCCTCATGCTTCTAGCACGTTCATTAATGGTTCGATTCATGCGTTCTACCACTCCATTTTGCTGTGGTGTTTTAAGAACTGTCTTCTGTCTCTTGACACCATTGAGAACACAATATTCCTCAAATTCATCGCTGCAATATTCTCCACCATTGTCTGACGTTAGACACTTTAGCCTACGATCTGTTTCAGTCTCAACCATAGCTTTCCACTTTTTGAAGACATCAAATACATCAGATTTATACTTCAAGAAATATACCCATAACTTCCTAGTTGCATCATCAATAAAAGTAACATAGTATTGAGACTCATTAAGAGATGGTACCTTGGTTGGTCCCCACACGTCTGTATGGACCAATTCTAGCTTTTCAAGCTTTGGTTTTCTACCTGTCTTAGAAAAACTCATCTTTTTCCGCTTTCCAAAGAGACAGTCTTCACAGAAGCTCAGGTCCAGATGCTTCAAATTTGGAACCTTCCCTTTTGATAGCATGACCTTCATACCTTTCTCACTCATGTGCCCAAGTCTGCGGTGCCAGGTGTCTGCACTCGAATCTATTGATGCAGTTATTAGAACACTATTTATTCCATTTGTCACATAGAGAGTACCTTCTTTATTTCCGTGAGCTATCATCATAGCCCCTTTCGACACTTTCCATGAATCACTTGTGAAAGTGGTTTTGCATCCTAAATCTGATAGTTGGCCTACTAATATCAAATTCCTTGTGAGGTTCGAAACATGTTGCATATCCTTCAACTGTAGAGTAGTCCCATTCGCTAGGTTTATCTGTACATCTCCTCTTCCAGTTATGTTGCATGGTTCATTATCTTCAAGATACACTTTCCCGAAATCACCCTGCACATAATTTTGGAGTATTTCCTTCTGATAGGTAGCATGAAAAGATGCACCAGAATCTATCACCCACAAATCATTACGAACAGCAATAGAAATGATCAAAGCATCAGAATCTTTATCAGAAAGATTAATAGAATTTTTACTTTCCTGATTATCATTCTGCTTTGGTGCTTTGCAATCTCTCATCAGATGTCCTTTCTTTCCGCAGTTCCAGCAACCTCCACTTCTTGATTTTGGTCCTCTTGATTTACTCTTCCTAAATTTAGAACTTCCACGGTTCTTGTTTCCTCTATTTGAATATCTTCCTCTTTCTTCTATGCTCAAAGCATTCCCAGATGTTTCCGCAGATCCTGAAGATCTTTTGCGCAATTCTTCGCTTAGAAGAACTCCCACAACGTCATCGAACTTTAGCTTTCCAAAGCCAGAAGAGTTACTAACAGCCATTACCAGACTATCCCAACTATCTGGTAACGTTGACAAAGTTAGCAGTGCTCTAACTTCGTCATCGAAGCTGATCCCAACGGATTCTAACTGACTTGTCAGTGTGTTGAAACCGTTCAAGAGTTCAGCGATGCTACCGTCGTCTTCCATCTTCATATTGAAGAGTCTTTTCATCAAGAATACCTTATTTGAGGCTGATGGCTTCTCGTATATTTTGGACAGAGCCGCCATTAAATCTGCAATGGTTTTCTCCTTCGACATGTTGAACGCGACAGTTGTAGTGAGAGAGAGTTTGGTCATGCCAAGAGTCTTCCTGTCCAGCACCTCCCACTGTTCATCTGTCATTTCCTGTGGTTTATTTGTTTTGCCGCCAAGAGGAAGATAGAGGTCTTCCTGGTAAAGATAATCCTCTATTTGCATCTTCCAAAATCCGAAGTTTGCTCCATTGAACTTCTCGATCCTTGTTTTACCTTCGTCCACCATTGCTCCCACTCGAATACTAGAGCTCTGGATCGTTTCTGACAATTCTTGTGAACCTCCGTGTATTAGAACACCGTTGCCGATGAATCGGTACCACTGGAAAAATTTCACTATTCATGAAATTCACTATTCATGTTAATAGTGACTTCGCAAAAAAGACATACAAAAATTTATCACCAAACGCTCTGATACCAGTTGTTAAGGAAATAGCAAGAATTTGAACAATGCTAACACACAAAGAATTGAACAGAGAGATTTAACGAGGTTCAGCAATGTGCCTACTCCTCAGACCCACACCCAAAGTATTTAACTATTTGGCAAAAGCCCAGAGAAAATTAGAGCAGTGCTCTGTTACAGAAGCAACTCACTTGAGTTTTACAAAACTCTCTATCTCTCACACTTATTTTTCTCTTGTTTTTGTTGTGTGTAGAACCCAAGGTTCAAAGCCTATTTATAGGCTTTAGCATTTCTCAAATCAACGAAGAAAGGAAAAACAATTCAAATGGGCGGCACCGAAAGGTGGTGGGTGGCACCGAAAGGTGCTTGGCACTGAAAGTTTCTATTGTTTATTGTCTCCACTAATAACAAACTACCTGGGGGCTACCATGTGCGTCAGGACTTGTTACCGACAAAGGCCAACAATTGGTAGCAGAGCGTTGTTAGGGACACGCACGACTTACTCCTTTCAATTATATTCACATATAATCAATCAAATTCAAAAAACTTCACACATTATAGTATTATTTAAAGATAAATCTATCATTTTATTACTTAAGTTTCATAATTATCAATTTGTTACTTATTTATTGTCAGCGTGATACAAGTGGGTGATATACGATAGCCCAATATAGTTACTTTTAGCAGTAGGATTTTTTTATCCTTTTGAGAGATATTTACCCTAGTAAACAATAATGCATTTTCTGTTAGGATTTTGACTCAATTCTTTACAAAGAAGACTTCTAATTTGTTTGAGAAAAGTTGTTTCATATTTTGTAGTTGCTTGTTCTAGCAGGAATAGTAGTAATTTCCTATTAGATTGTTGATTGTACAAGTAGTAGTAATCTACTATGATGTTGTTTTTTTTCCTAATAGTATTAGGAAAATATCCTCTATATAAAGGGGTCTCAGAGAAAATTTGAGGCATATTCATAATTCCATGTACATTGTAAACTAAAGAGGTTTGCTACTAGAGCTCGGATGAGAGCTTTAGGTGTATTGAGGTTTTAGGTTGTCAAGTAGAGAGGACACTTACAACTAGAACTAAGTTAAAAACTTTTGTTGTATTGTGACTTTGGGGTGAGAGTTTGACAACTTTGCTCTTTTTAAAGTTGTAGTTGAAGATTAATAAAATAGTGGAGTTGTTGGTGAATGTAGGCAAAGAGATTGTCGAACCACAATTATTGATGTTCTTGCTCTTTGTTTGTTTTTCGCCTAAGATTGAGTATGTGGATTTTAAAGGTAAAATCCTAACATTTTCAACATCTTTTTCTTTACCCTCATTCACATTTCTCTATACCAATATCTTAATTTTGTCACATCTCAAAATTAATAAAAAAAAATTAAAATAAAAGGAGAAGGAAAGAGATCAGACTCCGTTTGTTTTGTCGAAAAATCATAGGCATAAAATGCTTGCAGTGTAAAATGTCATTTTCATTGTTTTTGATAAAATATAAATTAATTTCACCGTAAAATCAGATTTTACACAACTAAATGATAAGATATAAAAAAAACAACTTCCTCCATTTTTTGCCGTAAATTGGTTTACATTGGAAAATGAAAATCATGACACTTTTCTCTACGCGTCATTTTTCTCGTCATTTTGATGTTTGAAGACACATTTTAGATTCAAATTTTATTTTAGTTGCAATAATGATATTTTATTTATCAACGTTAGCTAACATATAATTTATAATTTTTCCTTTAAGCTTTTAAGGTTATAAATTTTATTTTATTATTATTTGTGTATTTATTATATTCACATGCACATAATTTTTTATGTGATATTAATGTTCACAAGTATCATGTTTAAATGTAGTATTATTTGTACAAATTATTATTTTCAATCAAGTATTTTTTCTTTGATTCCAAACAGGAGAATGTAAAATATAATCATTTTCAATGTCATTTTCAGTTATATAACCAAAAAAGAGAAAATCATAAGAAAATATTGATTTTCTATTTAAAAGGTTTGACGATATAAAATCAATTACGGCGTAAAACATTTTACGAGGAAATAAATGAAGCCAGAAATGCAAATCCTGTTTTTACTTTGCAGCCCTCGTTAGCTTCTTTTTCCTTTTAGTAAATTTCATTTTTTTTCCTTTCAAGTTTGCATTTTCTCTTGTTTAAGTCTTAAAATTTTGGTTTGTTACAATTGGATATTTGAAATTTCTAAATGTTTCAATTTACCTGATTAACTTCAAAATACCCATTTAACTCTTACGCCACGTTTTAAGTGGTTTAAGTAAGCGAGAAAATTTTCTCATATGTCAGCTTCTTTACATCCCTTTTTAAGATTAAAGAGGAAAATTGAAACATTTATAAATTTCAATTATCCATTTGAAATAAATCAAATAATAAGAACATAAATTAGATAAATTGTAACCTTTTGATAAAAATTGAAATTTACTTGTAAAGTCTTTTCGTTGATGGTCCAAATTACTAGTGTGAGAATTTGTTTTCCTGATAAATTTCTAGTGGAAGACATTGTGATGTGTGGATGAAAGTTCAATAAGGAATTTTGTAACTGCAAATCCGCGATCTGCGACAGTGTGGATCATTACTTCCTTATCTCTAGAGTGGGAGATATTTTTCCTTAGTCTCCATGATAGACCTGCATAAGATAGACGTAGACCAAAATTCCTTAAGAGAGCGAGAGAGATGGACATCTTCATCACTACTTTACTATGTCTTCTTTTCACCTGTTTTTTTGGGTAAAATCCTCCATTCGATTGCTAGAGGAAGGAAATCAAGCTCTGGCAAGCTTCCATCAGGTCCAAGACCAATACGAATCATCAGTAACCTACTTCAACTTGAAGATAAATGAACGATTCGAGATCTGTCCGGAAATAAATGAACAATTCAAGATCTGTCAATCACATAGATTATAAACAGAAAAAAATAAGACATAATATACCAGGTTCACCTTAGAATAAGGCTACGTTCTGTCAAAAGTTTCACTATAATCAATATCACAAATCTCTACACTGTACGCATAGTATTTATAAGCAGTTTAATTCGAAGTAACAACATTAACTAAAAATGTTTCGCAACAGTATTACCAATTTTTTTAAACTTAATAAAGATGTCATTATAAAAAAAATTAGTATGAAAACAAATTTAAAACAATGAAAAAAAAAATAATATAATGTTATATTCCAACTAAAATAAAATGTTTCAATCGAAAGAAATCAAAACAGAATATATAGGGGCATGTTTGGATAACAGTTTTATGTTTTCAGTGTTCGAAAACTGTTTTCGAAAATAAAAACTGAAAACAGTTTTCTGATGTTTTCTGAAAAAAACATGTTTGAATAACCGTAATTCGAAAATTGTTTCAAGAACATAAAACAATAAATTGTTGTTTGGATAATTTTATTTTGAAAACTGTTTTGATACGCCTTGTAATTATTTTTAGTTTTGAGTTCAAATTTAAAATCTTTATTAATTTTATTTTTTGTATTTATTAAATACTTAAAAATAATTAATATTATTTTATTTTCAAAATTTTAATATTTTAATATTTTTTTATATACCATGGAGGAAGAATAAAACAGATAAGTGAACACTGATTTTAAGGCTATTTTTCGAAAATTATGTCAGAAAACACCAATTTGAAGTTTTTAAAAACCTGTTTTCGAAAATTACTTTTAAAAACTATTTATCAAACATAGAAAAGAGTTTTCAAAAACCTGAAACAAATATATCCTAAATAATCTGTTTTGGTTTACTCTTACAATCGAAATTACTCTTACAATTGAAACATTTCGAATGTCGATTTACGATGAATAAAAACAACTCTTAGGACAGAACCAACCATAAGACCTCGTCTTTAGATACGTTGATAATCCATTGAATTATGCCCAAACCACTGAACAAATATTAATTGAGAGCAAACAAAATAAAATATTGGAATTTGACAATTTGAGCAACAAGCCAATAAAATAAATTAAATAAAAGGAAAATCTAAATGTTTTCCTCTTTCATTTTTTTTTTCTTTTCGAAATTATATGCAACAAGGCTTTCCAATACTACCCTTCCACTGCTTCACATTGTACTCCTAAGAAACTGAAGCCCTATGCTTGTTCTTACGTGATTTACAGGCCATAGAACTGCAAAGTGGAGGCAAACCCAAGAATTGACATTCTCTCATTCTTTATCATTTAAAGGTGGATCGATCAACAAAGTTTCTGCAAAGGACTACGTACCAGTTGGCAGTAAAGAAAGCCTCCAAAGTCAAACAAGATCAAATATGACATAAGGTCTATCACCGCATTTGTTCTTAACTGCATAGGCCAGCGGGCATTACCTAGTCCCATTTCAGACATTCTCTTTTAACTCTTTCTGTGTAACCATCTGCCAATCTGTTAAACAATTCTCAACAAATGCTTACCTTTATGCCTCCAATTTCAGTTTCTCAATTTTACATATAGGGAATCCCGCCATCATCCAAACATCCCTTTCCATCTATATCTCTACAATGATAGCTATATATATGTGCGTAGAGTAGTGGTAGTAATTCAAAGCACTATCAGTCTCTAATTCTCTTTACTAACATGGAGAGCAAAACATGCAAAATGTTGCAAACAATAGTGGCTATCTTTCTCATTAGCCTCATTTTCAAAGTTGATTCCTTTACTTTGACTGCTCTTGAAGGAGAAAATTTAGCCATAGGCAATGAAGATGAGAAAAGCAGCTTATCGACTTACATTGTCCACGTAAAGAAGCCAGTAGGTGGTCTTTTTGCACAATTAGACCTGGATAGCTACTACCATTCATTTCTGCCGGTCACTACTTCAAGCTTAAACCAACAGAGACGCATGGTTTATACATACAGAAACGTGGTCACTGGATTCGCCGCAAAACTGACAGCAGAGGAAGCAGAAACCATGAAAGAAAAGAAAGGGTTCGTGTCAGCTCGGCCTGAAAAGATATTTTCTCTTCACACAACTCATACTCCTAACTTCTTGGGGTTGCACCAAGGAGCAGGATTTTGGGGAAAATCAAAATACGGTGAAGGTGTGATTATAGGAGTTATAGACACCGGAATAACACCCGGACACCCTTCGTTTAGCGATGAAGGACTGCCTCCGCCACCTGCAAAATGGAAAGGGAAATGTGACCTCAACGGGACAGCATGTAATAACAAGTTAATTGGTGCAAGAAATTTCGAACCCACCAGTGGACAAGCTGGGCCACCGTTGGATGAAGAAGGGCATGGAACTCACACAGCAAGCACAGCCGCTGGAAATTTTGTGAAGGATGCCAATGTGTTTGGTCAAGCCAATGGCACAGCAGCTGGCATGGCACCTTTAGCTCACTTAGCCATATACAAAGTTTGCGGCCAAGGTGGGTGTTCTGAGAGTGGCATCTTGGCTGCAATGGAGGCTGCCATTGAGGATGGTGTCGACGTGCTTTCCCTTTCACTTGGTGCTGGTTCTTTGCCTTTCTATGCAGACGGGATTGCATTGGGTGCATTTAGAGCTATTCAAAATGGAATTTTTGTGAGCTGTTCGGCCGGTAACGAAGGTCCTTTCAGTGGTTCTCTATCAAATGAGGCCCCATGGATTCTTACCGTAGGAGCAAGCACTATTGATAGAAGCATAAGAGCAACAGCACAGCTCGGAAATGGAGAAGAATTTGATGGAGAATCAGTTTTGCAGCCTCAAAATTTCCCTTCAAAATTACTGCCTCTTGTTTATGCAGGCGCGAATGGTGATGAATTATCTGCATGGTGCGCTCCGGGATCATTGAAAGGCGTTGATGTCAAAGGCAAGGTAGTGCTGTGCGAGAGAGGTGGGGGGATAGCAAGAGTTGACAAAGGCCAAGAAGTGAAGGATTCTGGTGGTGCCGCCATGATTCTCATGAATGATAAGATTAGTGGTTATAGTACATTAGCTGATCCTCATGTACTTCCTGCAACTCATTTGAGTTATGCAGCAGGGATAAGCATCAAAACCTATATAAACTCAACATCAACACCAACAGCCACAATCTTGTTCAAGGGAACTATAATTGGGAAGCCAACTGCTCCTGAAGTTACTTCCTTCTCCTCCAGAGGTCCAAATATGGCAAGTAACGGCATTTTGAAGCCAGACATTATTGGTCCCGGTGTGAACATTCTAGCTGCATGGCCAGTTTCCGTGGAAAACAATACCAAGGCAAGATCAACTTTCAATATGATTTCGGGTACCTCAATGTCCTGCCCTCATCTCGGTGGTATTGCTGCTTTACTCAAAAGCTCACACCCTGACTGGTCGCCTGCGGCCATAAAATCTGCAATCATGACCACTGCTGATTTATTAAACCTTGGAGGCAAGCCCATCGTTGATGAAAGACTTCTTCCAGCTGATATTTTCGCAACTGGTTCAGGCCATGTTAACCCACCAAGAGCGAATGATCCAGGGCTTATTTACGATATCCAATCAGATGATTACATTCCTTACTTATGTGGCTTGGGTTACACTAGCCAACAGGTGGCAACCATCGTGCAAGGTACAGTGAACTGCTCAAATGATACAAGCATAGCTGAAGCAGAGCTAAATTATCCTTCCTTTTCTATAATTCTGGGCTCTACTCCTCAGACATACACAAGAACAGTAACAAATGTTGGCCCAGCTAACTCTACCTACACTAATGAGATTATAGCACCACAAGGAGTAGATGTTAGTGTAAATTTTGATGGGATTATCTTCTCGGGGGTGAACCAGAAGGCGACATACTCAGTTACATTTACCAAAAATGGGAACACCAATGAACCTTTTTCCCAGGGGTTTCTGAAATGGGTTTCTGCTGAGCATACCGTTACAAGTCCTATTGCTGTCTTATTTGAATGATGAGAGTACATGGCGCTAATCTTATAGCAAGCAAGCAAGCAAAGGCCTAGACAGTTTCACTACAATGAAATTTCAATAAAGAAGCATGTAACTGGTTCAGATCATCTATTTCGTACATCTTAAATAACAGACACTCAGAAAGTGACGAACAATACTGTCCAAACTGATTATCGAACAAGTTCTATAACCTTCCTTTTGAGTTATATTTGACAATTGTTGATCATTGTGTTGGATCATAAACTTGATCCATTATGGGAGTCCAAAACCAAACTCAATCAAATTAGAGTCCAAGTCCATAATCAAGGTCCAAAACTACAAGCATTCTACCTAGAATTTTTTGGTGTGGTAGTTGAGCATGTGAATCATTTGGTAACCTAAAATATTATTAGAACCACCAAGAAAAATGAGGTGTATGGTTGTTGTAATTTTGGATTAGTTTATTTGTGTGGTGTAGGATTGTTCTTAAGTAGTATAAATACCCCTCCCCATTTTGGTTTAATCATCAAGAAGAAGCAAGAGCTTCTAAGTGAGTGAAGAAGCAAATTCTTCTAAGAGTGAGTTCTAGTATCTTCTTTCTTTTGAGTGAGAGTGCTCTTGTAATATCTCTTTGAGTTTGAATAAGAGTTGTTTGTGTGAGTGTTTTATTTCCAACAAAGTAGTATCAGAACTTGAGTTGGAAAGTATACACCATTGCATATCAAATCGAAGGTCTCGACGAGAGAAATCCGACACCGCCAGAATCTCCCCGATCGGAGTTCAGACATGCCTCCACGAGCCGCCGGAAGATTGCTGCCAGAAAACCGAATTGACTCACCGAGTTAAGCTGGGTCAGCCAAGTTGGAGCTGAGTTGACCGAGCCATAAGCCTGTTGACCGAGCCGCTTGAACGAACCGCTTGAGCCGAGTTGACCGAGCATTCAAAGTCAACTGTTGACCAGGTTAGTGTTGACTTTGACCGTTGACCGAAAGTTGAAAATTTTGACCAGGTCCCTCCCAAAGTTTTTCAACATTCTGGATCTATCTACGCAATCAGAATTTCCAAATTCTCAACATATTGAGTGATATGGCAAATGGTGTGGCATCCTTCCAAGTCCCGACGCTCATCAATAACAATTACGACAACTAGAGTATCAAGATGAAGGCTCTTCTTGGCGCACATGATGTTTGGGATATCGTAGAAAAAGGTTTTAGTGAGCCAGATAACGAAGCTGCGCTGACCACAGCTCAAAAGGATAGTTTGAAAGATGCGAGAAAGAGAGACAAGAAAGCTCTCTACCTCATCTATCAAGCATTAGATGATGATGTTTTTGAGAAGATTTCGAGTGCAAGCTTTGCTAAGGAAGCGTGGGAAAAGCTGCAAACCTCTTACAAAGGATCCGAGCAAGTGAAGAAGGTCCGTCTCCAAACATTAAGAGGTGAATTCGAACCCTTACACATGAAAGTATCTGAGTCTATTTCAGATTATTTCTCAAGAGTAGTAGCTGTTTCTAATCAATTAAAAAGTAATGGTGAAAAGTTAGAGAATGTGAGGATAATAGAGAAGATACTCCGTTCATTGGATTTCAAATTTGAGCACATCGTTGTGACGATTGAAGAAACTAAAGACTTGGAAGAAATGATGATCGAGCAACTCCAAGGATCATTACAAGCATACGAAGAGAAGCATAAGAAGAAGCAAGGGTTTACTGATCAACTCCTCAAGCTGCAATTCAAGGATATGCATGAAAGCCAAGGAGATGATAGAAACCAACGTGGCCGAGGCAGAGGTAGAGGCCGTGGACGAGGAGGAAATCGCGGTCGTGGACGAGGTTGGAATTACAACAACAACAATTCCAAAAATAACTACGAGAAAGGAGAAAGCTCAACACGAGGCCGTGGAAGAGGCAATCTAAACTCGAGGAATGACAAATTTCAAGTTCGATGCTATAATTGTCAGAAGTTTGGGCATTATGCTTCAGAATGTAGAGCTCCTAACAACAGAATTGAGGAGAAGGCCAACTATGTGGAGGAGAAGACCGATGATAAAGAAACTCTTCTTCTAGCACGAAAAGAGACTGATGGTGTCCAAGCAAAATCCTGGTATCTTGACAGTGGTGCAAGCAATCACATGTGTGGAAGGAAAGACATGTTTGTGGAGCTGGACGAGTCAGTAAGTGGAAATGTCTCATTTGGCGATGATTCCACTATAGCGGTAAAAGGGAGAGGTAACATTCTTATCCGTTTGAAAGATGGGAGACATCAGTTTATTTTCAATGTCTACTTTGTGCCCAATATGAAAAGTAACATCTTGAGTTTAGGACAACTGTTAGAGAAAGGTTATGATATTCATATGAAGGATCATAATCTTTCTATAAAAGATGATAAGAATAACTTCATTGCTAAAGTACCGATGTCAAAGAATAGAATGTTCCTGATCAACATACAAAACGATGTTGCAAAGTGCTTGAAAGCTTGCTACAGAGATGCATCATGGCTATGGCATCTTCGTTTTGGGCATCTAAAGTTTGGAGGTCTAAAGCTGCTATCCAAGAAGGAGATGGTGAAGGGACTACCTTGCATCAACCATCCTGACCAGCTTTGTGAAGGGTGTCTAGTCGGGAAGCAATTCAGAAAAAGCTTTCCAAAGGAGTCAGACTCAAGAGCCAATAAGCCACTCGAGCTCATCCATACCGATGTGTGCGGTCCGATCAAACCAAGCTCTCTCGGTAACAATAACTATTTTCTTCTCTTCATTGATGATTTTTCAAGAAAAATATGGGTATATTTCTTGAAACAGAAGTCAGAAGTTTTCGAAGTCTTCAAGAAGTTCAAAGCTGCAGTGGAGAGAGAAAGTGGTAGAAAGATCAAAGCTATGAGATCCGACCGAGGAGGAGAATTTACTTCTAAGGAGTTTCAAGAGTTCTGTGAAGCAAATGGAATTCGTCAACCAATGATAGTTCCTAGATCCCCTCAACAAAACGGCGTAGCGGAAAGAAAGAACCGAACTATCCTCAACATAGCTCGGAGTATACTCAAAAGCAAGAAACTACCCAAGGAGTTTTGGCCTGAAGCAGTGGCGTGTGCGGTCTACTTATCCAACAGATCTCCAACAAGAAGTGTTTGGGGAAAGACACCGCAAGAAGCATGGAGTGGAAGAAAGCCCGGCATCTCCCACCTAAGAGTTTTTGGAAGCATAGCCCATGTTCATGTTCCAGATGAGAAAAGAACAAAGCTTGATGATAAAAGCGAGAGTTTCATCTTCATTGGCTATAATGCAAATTCAAAAGGCTACAAGCTGTACAATCCGAACAATAAGAAGGTTGTGATCAGCCGAGATGTGGTGTTTGACGAAGAAGGACTATGGGATTTTGGATCTCATATAGATGACTTCAATTTCTCTTCTCCGTTTGAAGATGAGCTGACACAAATAGAACAGCCTGGAGAAGCCCAACAAGAGCCAACAACTCCACCTACTTCACCAACATCAACTACCCACGGAGACGAGTCACCTTCATCATCTTCAAGTGGGAGTCAAAGTGAAAGAGATGTACAACGAACAAGAAGCCTTCGAGATCTCTATGAAGTGACTGAACGACAAGATAATCTTACATTATTTTGTTTATTTGCTGATTGTGAACCAATGAGCTATCAAGAAGCTGCAAAAGAAATGGAGTGGAGAGATGCGATGAATGAAGAAATCAAGGCTATCGAGAAGAACGACACATGGGAACTTATTTCACTTCCCAAAAGACACAAGGCGATAGGTGTCAAATGGGTCTACAAAACAAAGCGAAATGCTAAGGGAGAGATTGAAAGACACAAGGCGAGGCTTGTTGCAAAAGGCTACAGTCAAAAAGCTGGAATTGACTACGATGAGGTATTCGCCCCTGTTGCTCGGTTGGAGACTGTTAAACTAATTATTTCCTTAGCAACTCAAAACAAGTGGAAAATACAACAAATGGATGTAAAGTCTGCCTTCCTAAATGGAGTTCTTGAAGAGGAAGTCTACATTCAGCAACCATCAGGCTACGAAGTCAAAGGCCACGAAGACAAGGTGTTGAAGTTGAAGAAAGCTCTTTACGGGTTGAAACAAGCACCAAGGGCATGGAATAGCCGAATCGACAAGTACTTCCAAGAGAATGGCTTCAACAAATGTCCCTATGAGCATGCTCTATATATCAAGATCAAAGATGGAGATATTTTGATCGTGTGCCTCTATGTGGACGATTTGATCTTCACCGGAAGCAACCCAAGCATGTTCAATGAATTCAAGGAAGTGATGACGAAGGAATTCGAGATGACAGACATGGGGCTCATGGCGTACTACCTTGGCATTGAAGTTAGGCAACAAAATGATGGAATTTTCATTTCACAGGAAAGCTATGCAAAGGAGATCCTGAAGAAGTTCAAGATGGAGAACTGTAAGCCGATAAGCACACCGATGGAATACGGAGTCAAGATGTCCAAACATGAAAAAGGCGAAAGTGTAGATCCAATATTTTTCAAAAGTTTGGTGGGAAGTCTACGCTACCTAACTTGCACAAGGCCCGATATTCTTCACGCAGTTGGATTGGTTAGTCGCTACATGGAATCTCCAACAACCACCCATTTTAAAGCCGCAAAGAGAATTCTTCGCTATCTAAAAGATACAATTGACTTTGGCTTGTTCTATTCAGCTTCTAATGATTACAAGCTTGCTGGATATAGCGATAGTGATTGGGGTGGAAACATAGATAATCGAAGGAGCACTACTGGATTCGTATTTTTCATGGGAGATACTGCTTTCACATGGATGTCAAAGAAACAACCGATTGTCACATTGTCCACTTGTGAAGCAGAATATTTGCTGCTACCTCATGCGTTTGTCATGCAATTTGGCTTAGAAATCTATTGAAGGAGATAGGCTTGATACAAGAAGAGCCGACCAAGGTTTATGTCGACAACAAGTCAGCCATTGCCTTAGCAAAGAATCCAGTATTCCATGATCGAAGCAAGCACATCGATATTCGCTACCACTATATAAGGGAGTGTGTTGCAAGAAATGATGTGCAAGTTGAATATGTGAGGTCACAAGATCAAGTTGCTGATATTTTTACTAAGCCACTGACAAGCGAAAACTTCATAAGATTAAGAAACTTACTAGGGGTCACAAGATCAAGTTTAAGGGGGGGTGTTAAATCATAAACTTGATCCATTATGGGAGTCCAAAACCAAACTCAATCAAATTGGAGTCCAAGTCCACAATCAAGGTCCAAAACTACAAGCATTCTACCTAGAATTTTTTGGTGTGGTAGTTGAGCATGTGAATCATTTGGTAACCTAAAATATTATTAGAACCACCAAGAAAAATGAGGTGTATTGTTGTTGTAATTTTGGATTAGTTTATTTGTGTGGTGTAGGATTGTTCTTAAGTAGTATAAATACCCCCCCCCCCCCATTTTGGTTTAATCATCAAGAAGAAGCAAGAGCTTCTAAGTGAGTGAAGAAGCAAAGTCTTTTAAGAGTGAGTTCTAGTATCTTCTTTCTTTTGAGTGAGAGTGCTCTTGTAATATCTCTTTAAGTTTGAATGAGAGTTGTTTGTGTGAGTGTTTTATTTCCAACACATTGATCAAAGAATACAGCAAATAGCTATCGTTTCCCATTTGTACTCTTTTAACAGGCGTCCAAGGCTATAAATTTTATGTGAGCTCTTTCTTGATTGATGAGCCTGGGCTCTTGCAGCCCTGACTATTATAGTGGACATACTCTGCTAGAACCATCCACAATTTAACTGCATATGCTTCACTAGTCTCCAAAGTGGGTGCAGGAGAAGGTGACTGAGTTGTCACAAATCGTCTGATATGATCTTCTGGGATACAACAATGCAAAGCGTCTCCTCCAGGTTTCATTCTAGACTTAATGAATAGGTTTCACTCTATACATAAAGAAGAATAACAGAGAAAACGCTATATATCTGTGGAGCAATAAGGTTAAGCAACAATAACTCCATGGGATGCATCACTAGTCTTACAGCTCAGACCTGGATATTATACCACTGGCAAAGGTAAAACCGAAACAATCCATACGAATATATCAAAACTACTATGGAAAAGAAAATATTCAATATTAAAGGAGTAAAACTTATATAGTGAACAATCTCCTTGTGATCTACCTAACAAGCTAACTATAAAAATACAAAGAGAATATTTACTCCCATATGCAAATAGAAGAGCGACAGCCATTTTCAAACAGCAATCATTTCTATTTGATCTAAAGCAAGCAAATTTGATTCAAAACTACCCAAACTTGCGAGGTAGCCTCGCTGTTTCACCTGGTTTTCCCTTCTGTACTCAAATTTTTTTTAAATCATCTCCCTGGTGCTAGGGTGAAAGTACCGATAAATCAGAGTTGGTTCTAAGAACATGTTTGGTACGCTCAATGGAATCAAAATTATATTGAATTAGACTCAAGTCAATATAATTATTATTGCATTAGATATGTCATGAGCATATCAAACATGCTCTAAGAACAATTCTCATAAGAACTTACACTCTTTTAGAATCTCTTAGTCTAATAATTTCTCTTTTCGGCCGATGCCTCAGCCTGGTCCTGGTTCAAACTTCTAAACAAAAAGAACTTTTATGATTGCATCAACCTGAAACTCTTGTTCAAAGAATTTTTTATCAATACACTACAATTCATCTTTGATAGACTAGTGTCCACTTACTCCATTCAATGTCTTCAAATGCACTTGAGTGGCATATTTGATAAAATTTTAAGCTATAACAACAAGGACAATCCCACCATCTAGCCCGGAGTAAATCATTTTTCCATATTCCACCGCAATTTTTGGGTCAAGGCTAAATAAAATCACTGGTATAGAAACCAAGATATTTTTTCAAGATAAATTTGGATTTTAAGTTTGGAATGTTTTAGAAAATAAAAAAGAAGTAACGAAGAGAAAAGGAAATTCAAGTTGTGAATGATTTAGTTGACTAAATGGACTCATTCAGTCGATTGGATGGAAAACTAAAATTTCTTGAAACTCTATGGAACTTTTTCAGTCTACTGGATGTTCAAAAAATTTGAATTTTTAGAATGTTAAATGACAGTTGCTCACGAACTGGAGTGTCTGTTGAGAAGAGACTCAAT
Organism: Bretschneidera sinensis; assembly: GCA_023935145.1. Taxonomy (NCBI): domain Eukaryota; kingdom Viridiplantae; phylum Streptophyta; class Magnoliopsida; order Brassicales; family Akaniaceae; genus Bretschneidera; species Bretschneidera sinensis. The sequence goes on from CM043698.1 coordinate 34,256,245, forward strand.
TAAGTCGATTAAGTCAGTGTATTACTGAATCAAAGTGTCTATTATGAAAAGACACACTAATTAAACACTATAAAAGTGTGTATAACTGTCATAATTAATAGATTACAAACAGAATACATAGTTCAGATTTCTTTTCTTTTCCTTTTCTCCTTCTCTAAAAAACTGATCTTCTTGTGTTTAGAAATCTTGCAAATTTCCAAACATAATTGCTTTTCATCCATAATTTTTCACGAGTTCAAAGTGCAGAATAATAACAGAGCTTCATTGTATCTTAGAGAAAATTCCTCAGAAACCTTCTTGCACCAGTGAGGGGCGAATTAAACCTTAAGGAAAGTGACATGGTCGTGCCTTGAAGTCATTTCTCTTATTCTCTCTTATTCCTTTTGATAAACAACCCTAAAAAATTTCTCCAACAATCTTTAGGTTTAAGTTTTCACACTTTTTTTTTATCAAACTGACCACTTCTTTGAGTTCCCTGATAGATATGGCGTTGGACTTCAATAAGCCTGAGCGTTTCGATGAGGAGATTTTTACCGCTGGCAAAAGAAGTTGATCTTTCTTTTGACGTCATTGTGAGTGTATTATGTCATCACTACACCAAGGTCGGAACCTATAGAAAATGAGACGATTGTCCAGACTCGTGATAGACAAAAATGGGATCAAGATGATGACATATGCAATGATCATTTTCTGAATGCAATGTCCAACACTTTGTTTGATGTTTACCACAATGTCAAGACTGCAAAGGAGTTGTGGGATTCGCTGCAAGCAAGGTACATGAAGGAAGATATTGCAAGTAAGCGATTTATTATTAAGAAATTTAACACTTACAAAATGGTTGATACTCGTTCTATTATGGATCAATTTAGTGAAATAAAAACTACACTAGATCAGTTCTCTCAACATAACTAAAAATGAATGAGACCATAATGGTCACAACCATTATAGACAACCTGTCTTCACTTTGAAAAAATTTCAGGAGTCGTCTGATGCACCAAAGGAAGACCTGACTCTTGAGGAGTTAGGCAATCATCTTCAAATTGATGAGGATTTACGGAAATAAGGAAAAGAAAAAGCTCTCTCCAATATTAATTCGGTAGAGGAAGAAGATACTTCGAAAAAATCTCTCAAGATTCTTACAAGAAAACAATTCTAACAAGAATAACTATAAGACAAAGGGTGCTTGTTTCCATTGTGGTAAATCAGGACACTTCAAGAAAGATTGTTGAATGCTGAAGAAAAAAAGGCAAAGCATAACAATAGTTTGTGGCTTAAGAATGTATAATGTCTAAGGGAGGAATGTTTGTTAGTACTTAAATGTATGAGATTCTATTTAAGTGAATGGGAGAATGTTTGAACACAAAATTAATAATAAGAATATTATTTATGTTTGTGTTGTTGATTATTCAATTTACTTTGGTATATTTGTTGAAATATTGCTTAAAGCAAGTGTGGAAATTTTATTAGAACCACAGTGGTTTGCATATATAAATAATGAAGTTTGTATTGAAATATCTTTTGTTGTGAATTCTCAAATAAGTCTTCAGAAGATCTCTAGTATGTTTTGGTTAGTTTTTGACTTATAATCCAATGTATTATTGCGGTAGAAATTTACGAAATATGAATCTCAAGAAACTACTTGTGGTAAAATCTAGTTTGGGCCTGACTCTAGAGTGCTCATGACATAAGATACATAACACAAGACTTGTAAACGTGTCAACGTATTTTCTGGCAAATTCTATTAGGAGAAGTCTCATATGTGACACATGTCAGGTTAAACAAATAGAATTTTTGGTTCAAAGTATTATACTACCACATTTTCTAGTTAACTTTGATGTGTTTTCACTAAGTGACGATTCAAGTCTAAAAGATATCTTCATTTAAGCATGAACTTCAAAGGATGATAAAATATCAGATTTTCAAAGTTTTATCTAGTCAAATTATTTTGAAAATGGTGGGGGATTATTGATGTTTTTTCAAAATAAAATTGGATTTTAAATTTGAGATGTTTTAGAAAAGAAAAGGAAAGAAGAAAAGAAAAGGAAATTCAAGTTGTGAATAATTCAATTGATTGAATGGACTCATTCAGACGACTGAATGATTGATTCAATCGATTAGATGGAAGGCTAAATTTCTTGGAACTCTCTGAAACTTTTTCAGTCGACTGAATAAAAGACCTAGTCGACAGGATGTTCGAAAATTTTGAATTTTCATAACGTTAAATGACAGTTGCTCGTGAACTAGAATGTCTGCTGAAAAGAGACACTCAATTAAGTTAGTTTTTTTATTGAACCAAAGTATTTATTAAGAAAAGACACACTAATTAAACACTATAAAGGTGTGTATAACTATCATAATTAATAGATTAAAAACAGAAAACAAATTTCACATTTCCTTTCTTATTGTTTTTCACCTTCTTCAAAAAAACTGGTATTTTTATGTTTAGAAATCCTGTAAATTTTCAAACGTAAGTGTTTTTCATCCATAAACTCATAAAAGTTGTTGTGGGTTATTTTTTATTAGTGCAAAGTACAGAATAATAACAGAGCTTCATTATATCATAGACAAAATTTACCAGAAACTTATGGGCAAATTAAACCTTAAAGAAAGTGACTTGATCGTGCTTTGAAACCATTTTTTTTATCATTTTTTATAAACAACCCTCAGAAATTTCCTCAACAATCATTTCTAAAGCGAAGGCTACACGATTCAAGTTAAGACCAGCACTAAATCTAATGGCACAGCAGGACAGAATGTTCACAACCAACAGAAATCTGAAGTGAATTAAGAGAGAGATGCAGGAGAGGAGCTCAACTAATTTATCCAGAACTCTGCTTAGTGTATTCATTCTTTTACCTCTACAACTGCTCCAATATATTCAAAAGCACATAAATAGATAAGAAAAGTGTTTCTTTCAATTTTCACTGATTACGACAAAGTCATACCAACTTGTATGAGCGCTCGGTCCCATTAACCATGTAGTCACCCAACTATAGCTAACTAGACAAGCATGGTAAGACGAGTAAAGCTACGTCATCCCATTAATAAATACCCACCAACAGTATCCCGTTGCCGTCTCAAGTATAATAACTAAATGGAATCATCTAACAAAATATTTAGAAATGGGCCGGACGATAATTCTCCAGCAGCAACACTTAACCCACATAGATAAACCCATACCAAAACGCCAGCCATCTATCTTTCTCTTTTAGCTATATATATTCTATAGAAATCAGTGACTGAAACACAAAAACTCATCATTTTTACTCTTCTACTTCGTGAAGGAAGTAATTTACCATCAAAGATGGCAATCATTCCTTTCCTGACTCTCATTTTATTGTTTAACTTCCATTCTGAGACTGCTCAGGGAAGTGAACTTTCTTATGTTACTGAACCAACTAAGACAAGCAATTTACAAACTTATATTGTCCATGTGAAGCAGCCAGAAGCTGGAGTTTTTTCCCGATCAGAAGATTTGAAGAGCTGGCACCAATCTCTTCTGTCATTCAGCACTGGAAGCTCAGACACAAAGCAACGCATGGTTTATTCGTACAAAAATGTGATCAGTGGTTTTGCAGCAAGACTGACTGAGAAGGAAGTGCAAACCATGAAGAGTATGGATGGATTTGTATCGGCATGTCCAGAAAGAAGACTACGGCTGCAGACAACTCACACATCCAGCTTCTTGGGGTTGCATCAGGAAGTGGGATTCTGGAAAAAATCAAATTTTGGAAAGGGAATGATAATTGGAGTGCTGGACGGTGGAGTTTTGCCTAGTCATCCTTCATTCAGTGATGAAGGAATGCCACCTCCACCTGCTAAATGGAAAGGGCGGTGCGAGTTTAACACTTCAGCATGCAACAATAAAATAATTTGTGCAAGATCCTTCAACATTGAAGGTAATGCCATGAAAGGACAGGTAGCTGAACCACCAATTGATGAAGATGGACATGGGACTCACACACAAAGCACAGCTGCTGGTGTGTTTGTGAAGTACGCTGATGTGCTAGGAAATGCCAGAGGCACAGCAGTTGGGATGGCACCTTCTGCTCACCTGGCAATTTACAAAGTATGCTTTGGAGATGATTGTGCTGAAAGCAATATACTAGCTTGTTATGCGATAATATACCTAAATAAATAGGTGAATGATCGGACTTTGTTTTACTTGCAAGTGCACAAGGTCAATAGTGTAGCATAGTGTGCGAATGCAAGATCATCTCCACAGGGATTGGTAAAGTTGCTTTTAGAATTAATTTCTCTAAAGTAAAAAGATGTAAATAACAACTGAACGGTGATTTGATAATAATAAAGACATAGGGCTTTGATATCCACCACTAGTCATACATTCCCGATTTTGTATAAGGTATCAGTGCTCTAGCCTTATTATGTGTACCTACTGGTTGCCAACCTAAGGGCATGGTATCTACTCCTTAAGCTATTGATTTCCCTAAGCAACGAGTTAGGCATGATATCTACTCTAATTCTTTTCTTCCTTAAGGGATTCAGCATGGTATCTGCTTGAGTTGTTCCTTAAGAAAACATAGGTACTGTGGAAATCGACAACCACATAAGACCTAGGGCATGGTATCTACTCCTGGTTTCCCATGTTGATTAACCCGAGTATCCGAATAAGATGGTCCCTTGTTACTAATGTTAGACCCAGGACTCAGTCATGCAAATTGATCTAACTAACCCATCCATACCACATGCATACGTTGGCCTTACACATATATATGAGGAATTTAAATAAGCACAGGTGTTAATCAAGTTAAGTAACATAATAAGCTATGCAAAGATTTATTCAATGAATACAAATATGGGAATGCATAACTAGGGCTTCAATCGAGCCCTATAAGAGAGTTAGTTATACATACTAACTGAAGTAAACATAATTAAACTAAACATAAAGGAGAAGAATAAACCTGAGAGAAGAGGCGTCAATTCTCTCCCAAGCTCTCCACTCCAAGTAAAAGAAAAGAAAAAAGTGTTTCTTTCTAAGGTGTGTTTTTGTGTGTGAGTTTACGAGTGTATTTATAGGTCTTTGAGAAGTCCTAATAGACTCATGAGTTTCTAAACTTTCCTAAAACACAAAACTCCTTTATTTTCAAAATAAAGTTATTTCCAAAATAGGGTTCTGCAGTTTACTATTCACGCATGTACATTTGCGCTCGATCACATGTGTCCTTGCGCTCGATCGTAGTGTGCACTCGATCCTACAAGTGTGCGCACGATCGTATGTGCGCTCGATCGCATTGCATGTGCGCTCGATCGCATTGCATGTGCGCTCGATCGCCCTTTGTCCAGAAAGTGCTCCAGGGCTTCTAGATTTCTTCCTTAAAGTGCCAAAACTACTTCTTTTTCTCCAAGACCCTACAAAAACATGTAAAACACACAAATGGAGTAAAAGATACCAAATTAACGTAATAAAGGATCTAACAAGTGTAAATAAGGGGGCTTAAATATGTATATTTAAGCGTCTATCACAGCTGCATTGGATGCAGCTGTTGAGGATGGTGTTGATGTGCTTTCACTCTCAATAGGTATCGACGCTGCTCCATTTTTCCAGGACAATATTGCAATAGGCTCATTTGCTGCAATTCAAAGAGGAATATTTGTAAGCTGCGCAGCTGGAAATTCTGGTCCTTCCAACACGTCACTATCTAATGAAGCCCCATGGATTCTCACAGTAGGAGCAAGCACCATTGACAGGAGCATTGTAGCGACAGCAAAGCTCGGAAATGGAGAAGAGTTTGATGGTGAATCCCTTTTCCGGCATGCTTTTCCTTCCACACTATTGCCTCTTGTTTATTCTGGAATGAACGGGAAACAAGAGTCTGCATTTTGTGCTGAGGGATCCTTGAAAGGTATCGATGTCAAAGACACGGTAGTCTTGTGTGAACGAGGAGGTGGAATAGTGGAATATCGAGAATTGCAAAAGGGGATGAAGTGAAAAATGCTGGTGGTGCTGCAATGATTCTCATGAATGATGAACCCAATGCCTTCAGCACCTCAGCTGATGCTCATGTTCTTCCTGCAACCCATGTCAGCTATGCTGCAGGACTGGAAATCAAAGCCTACATAAATTCAACAACTACACCTACGGCAACAATCCTATTTAAAGGAACTGTGATAGGAAACTCAAAAGCGCCAGTTGTTGCTTCCTTCTCTTCAAGAGGTCCCACCTTCGCGAGCCCAGGTATTCTGAAACCAGACATAATTGGGCCTGGTGTGAGCATTTTAGCTGCATGGCCTTTCCCTGTTGACAATAATACAAATTCAAAATCCACTTTCAATATTGAGTCTGGCACATCGATGTCATGCCCTCACCTCAGTGGTATTGCAGCCTTGCTCAAAAGTTCTCATCCTTACTGGTCACCAGCAGCCATCAAGTCTGCTATGATGACTTCTGCTGATATCCTAAATCTCGAAGGCAAAGCCATTCTTGATCAAACACTTCACCCTGCAGATGTCTTTGCCACTGGTGCAGGCCATGTTAATCCATCAAGGGCAGATGACCCAGGATTGATTTATGATATCCAACCTGACGATTATATTCCTTATCTGTGTGGTCTTGGTTACAAAGATGAGGAAGTTGGAATACTTGCGCATAAACCAGTCAACTGCTCAGAAATACCAAGCATACCTGAAGGAGAGCTAAACTATCCTTCATTTTCTGTCATATTGGGACCGTCACAGACATTCACCAGGACTGTGACAAATGTTGGCGAGGCAAATTCATCTTATCAAGTGATGGTTGTTGCACCACAGGGTGTTGAGGTGAGTGTGAACCCAAAAAAACTGTGTTTCTCTGTGATGAACCAGAAGGCAACATACACGGTGAAATTCAGTCTTACTGGATCAGGTTATAAACTCAGACAATTTGCTCAAGGGTACATAAAATGGGTGTCTGCTAAGTAGTTCGTTAGGAGTCCTATTGCTATACAGTTCAAGTAAGAAACAAATGCACGCAGACAAGAAGCCAGCAATGGCAAATAGTCATATAATCAAGAAACAAGTGAAGACAATCAGCACATGGAGTCATGGCCCATCTCTTTTCTTTATGAATCCTTCAAAAATGTAGTAAGCAGTTTGAATGTTATGATTATAATTTTTATATATATATAAAAGCAAAAGGTAAAGAAAACCTCTTCAGAAAACCAAGCACATGAAGTGGACTAAAGGTCTTGTTCTCTAGTTGAAAGAAAATTTAAGAAATGAACACTGAAAATCGGCAAAGAAAAAAAGAATCAACATGCAACAGGTAACAGCAAAGAATGTTTAAATAAAATAATATGAAAACATTGTCAGTTGCAACAATGAGCCAAGGCACATTCCTATAATTACCTTCTCTTCATTTCATCACCACCAGGCACCACTCAATGGTGTATCCCCGTCACAATATGGAACTCAGCTACAAAAACATGCTAATCAAATAACCCAAACTTTAAGTAGAATGACTTATTTGTCCTTCTATGTAATAATGTTGCATACAGTTAGTGAACTACATAAAGAAATAGTAAAAGGTAAGAGGACATGAACATTGTCTTGAACAGGAATCATGCAGGGAACCTCTCCAGCTCCTTTGTACCCAGTGGCTTGATTTCGATCCAAACCCAAGAACCCATTTTCTTTCTATATGAAATCTTTTCAAACTTGGCAGATTGCTTGTGCACACAAGGCCATCAGGTTTAAAGAAGCTAGTAAGTGTCATTTTACATATTAATATTCGGAACAAAGGACTTGGTCAATGTTAAACATCATTTTGAAATCCCAACATTATGATACAGGCGTGACACTGCATAACAATACTGATTTACACAAGCATGGCCTGCACTATACTCAAAATCATACATTGGTCCTTCAAAAATTGCAGCATCAGCACTATCTGTGTAAATAAACAATAAATGAGACTAGACATTGTTGAATCCCAAAACACTGAAGAGAGAGAGAGAGAAGCCTTTACAAACAGCCTCTTATGGATTTCATTATCATATTATATAAGTTAGTGAAAATTAATCTCAGTTGTACAACAGCCTCTTGAAAAAAAAATCTAGCAAAAGGTTTGATTAAATATTCCAGAAACAGATTAAGGTAGACAGCAACGGATAATCCCATAGAATGAATGAATATTCACATCATGCAAAGCATTTGACCTTAACCATGGTGGATACACCAATTTCCTTAAGAAGGAAAAGGAAATGTTCTAGCAGTATGATGACTGAAATACCGAATGTAGAGTCTCCACCAGATGTTACAGCTGTATAACAGCAGTGAACTGCATTCCATGCTGATACATCAACCAAAGCCAGGAGGCACATCAGGGTCCTCATCACTACTATCACATGGCTGCTTCTGTTCAAAGTCTGCAGAAAAGCCAGGTGGCACACCAAGATCAACATCATCTGATTCAAGCACACCCTGCAAATGGTAGGACTTCTCCTTCCACTCTTCCATGGGTCCTTTTTCATGAGGCATAGACACCTGCAGCTCCTCTTTATGTTGCTTGTCAATGTTACTGCCATGATGGTTATTGGACAGAGTGAAACCCGGTGGTTCTTTTGGTTCACCATCAGACACTGTATCATCAACTTCACCAGCTGCTGCCACGATGGAACTATTAATATCGGTTCCATTTTCAACAGGCATCACATGACGGGTAGATGATTCACCATTTTCTCTTCTTGCAGGATTTACTAATTTATTGTAGACAGATTGCACTGTTTCTGTAATTTCACTTTTCATCCCATCCTCTGATCTGATTATTCCCCACAAGCCATCGGAGATCTGGCTCATTACTTTATTCCTAGTGATTACACATCACCATTAGCGCTGTCAATTTTCATGTGATTTTATCACAATAATTCAATAATAAGTAATGAAAAGCCAATAAGGCAGCAAAATAATTTCTAAATAGTTCGTAAACTTCTATAAATTGAAGTGTATCAAATCAAGATTAAATTGTTCCCAGCTCTTGAACAATTTACCCAAATTACTGTAAAATCTCAGTTTATGACTCCTTCCAAATAAAATTTTCTTGTTTAACTAATCCCGAACTCCAAATTTAGTCTCAAGACAAAAGCATTTTCATAAGACACTGTCAAAAACATACATATATTTTATCAGATACATGTTTGATTGTCACATAGGAGATCGGCAAGACCTCCTGGCATTAAGATACATTTATAAAGTCACCTTCTAGATCATCAAAGACTCAATATAAATCAGTAAAACTTACCCAACTTCTTCATATATGGCATCAGAAAGTTGTCTTGGTTTCATATTTTCAGCACCAGCACGATTAAGTGCTGCTGACTGCTTCACGACTGAAATGATGATGTTGCGCAATTCTTCCTGCAGTTTATTGCCATGTCAAAAGTGCTGATGCATATTTGGTCAAAACACACAAGAACCCATCACATACAGCCATACGAAGGATTTCAGAGGACTGGTGAACTATTTCCATTTCTATAATACTGTAATACATAAATTTATGGCAATAAGGATTTTTTTACAAGTACAATGTTTTTATATACAAGGCACCAAGGGGGTGCCACCCCTATACAAAGTGACTGTTTACAAGATAGTGGTTTTACGAACTCTAGTGAATTCATTCACAAAAAAATCCCATTCAAAATTATTGCAGGTTATGTAGTATTAAGCAGCTCTTTGATATAACGAATAGAACTTTTGGAGTCAATTAAGACTGAAAAATCAACATCTACCTTGATCTGAATGAAAAGACTCTCATGCTAAACAGTTCTGGATAAAGCGAAGTTCCGTATTTCCGAGGTATGCTGGGGTCAAGCAGTAACGAACAATAAACAAGACCAGCACTAACAAGGGAACTCAATCGAACACTTTATCCTCTAATACGAAACGATTATTTACACAAATACTTGGTCTAAAATTCCTGAAAATTAGCTTATTATGATTACATTGGCAATAATCCAGCGAAAGGGGGATTATTCAGAGTGGGTTCAATGGACAACGGGGATGGAATAGCTGTTGGGTGGTTAGGACACCCTATCTTTAGAGATAAAGAAGGGCATGAACTTTTTGTATGTCGTATGCCTACTTTTTTTTAAACATTTCCAGTTGTTTTGTTAGACTGGGACGGAATTGTTAGATAATATGTTCCCTACACAAATACTAACTAGCAATAAACAAGACCGCACTAAGAAGGGAACTTATGAAATGAGAGTTTACACAAATGCAAATAACTTATCATCCCAGATACAAAATAGCTTTCTAATAAACCAATAGGTTATAAAAAGGAGTTATTTAAAATTGAACAAAACTGATATCAAACAATGAGATATAAAAGTAAATCAATCATGAACAACTTAATCGAGAATGAGGTGAACATTCACTAGGAAGATATTCTCCTTCTCTTTTGTTTTTTCCCTTTTTTGATACTGCTTGACTATATGTGCAAATCTACATAACTTTGTGGTGCATTGGAGTTTATAGGATTCAAATCAAGAAGTCGCAAATCAGAATCATATAAACTCATCGGCAATGAGAAAAAACACAAAATTATGTGCCCCCAACTTTCTTACCCTACCAGTTTCAGGTTAATTCAGCAAATTATTCATCTCATTCCAGAGAATAAGAAGAAATGTACATTGACCTAAGTTTCTTTTGACTGCAAGCTTATCGGCTGTTAGTTTGAAAACTTAATTTACTCATTGCATTAGCTACATTTGGTTCACCCTCTAACGGTTTACACCTTCAAAAGTTACTTTATGCAATTAACAACATTTGGCACTAGAGTTGTCTGGGACCAACTCCTATTGTCCATAAAGTTCATCAGACATGGGAATAGACAAACAGTGGCAGTAGTCCTGAATGTTATTACCAAATTTATTAAAAAAAGGAGGAACAGCTCTCATTGTGCAAAGACTTAAAGACCAGCCATGACATTGTTTATACCTCTGTGTTTTTCCCTTTTGATTGTTTAATTAAAGGAGTATCAAATCTGTGTCAAGATACAATCATGGCTTTGCAATTTAGGCAATCATTCTTAGACAAATTTGATGAAATTGAAACTCAAATTGCCTCCAACCAGAATTGAAACAAAAATTAAATGCATATCAAGACTCAAAATTTCATCATCAAAAGTAATGTAATTATCAAGACGATCCACTGAATATAATCAACCAAATTAACTGGACTCACGAGTATAAACACCACGCATGCATTAGATTTCCAATAGAACACCAAACTACTGAGCTACCCAAACAATGTACTTCACTTCCAATTAGTAATCCAGAGAAAACACTTTCTAGTAAAATCAACAAATGTACATTAAAACGATATAGGAAGCAAGAAATTAGCGGGAATCGAAACCCTAGTTAAAGTTTAATTTGCAAACAAAAGAAAAAGGAAAAAACTTACGTTGTCCTTGAGTTTGCGTATGATTTTGAGGCGGAGTCTATCGAAGTCTCCATCGTCTTTGAGTTTCGCAATCACATCTTCTTTGCTGATTTTCATCTTGTTATTATTGTTGTGAGGACTGCTGCGATTGGTGTTTTCTTCCATCGGTTTTTGCAACAATCAAACAAACAAACTAAAGATTGGCAAGAAAAGAGAAAATTATTAGGCAGTTCTTCCCTATTACGTTACTTCGTATTATTTTCGGACCATATTTTTTAATTGTTTTGTCTTGATATACTGTTGATTTGAAATCATGAAAAACATATTATTATTATTTTTTAAAATTGTAAATTTCTAAAAAATTAGATACTTTGTTAATTTGATATTAATAAGAAATTACACATTTAATACGATAAATAATGCAACATAAAAAAATATGGGACCTAGTGATATTATAGTTTAATAAATCTTGTTTGCATTGGATTAAAGCAAACTTTAAAATGTATTTTATTTTTTAAAATTTATAATAAAAAAACTTAATTAAATCACACTAAATCACTTATTAATTGATAATTTATTTGTTATATAACGAAATTTGATTTAATTTTTTATAAATTTTAAAAATAAATTACGGTTTAAAACTTTCATTTAAGCTTATACAAACAAACCCAATATTATTGGTTAGTCTTTATGATATAGAAAGTTTTTAGCTAATCATGCTTCTACTAATAATGATATCATATTTATTTCTTTTGGAGATATCAATACCTTGATCGATGAATAATACGTTAGTGTAATGAATCACATAACATCGAGACATTAGTCTCATATGGATAATGTAATATTTATGGAATGAGACATTGTTCTCTTAATTAGGACAGTAGAATTGGATCTATAACATGCTTATCTAGACAATAAATTAAAATACCATGTAATTACTACTGCCCTTGTATTGATTCTTTCTTAATCGCATATTAGACATCCACTTTTGTTGTCTATTCAACCATAAACATTCATTTCTTTACAATATCGTGATACCATCATTTTGAACTTAGTTAATTGTTCTCATGCATGAAATTGTGAGAAATGATCACACTGCAAACAACATGCAAATTTAAAGATTCAATGGAAAAGTGTTTTTTAAGAACTAGATTATAACTAAGACTAAATTTAAGTACCAAATTTATTTGTTTGGTGCAAAAATTTATTTGTTTGAACATATTAAAAGATTTTCATGAGCTAAGGTCTCAAAATTGAAAATTGTGATTTCTATGTTTAGAAGTGACATTTACGATATTCAAACGTATGATGTAAATAAAATTCATTTGTTGTGTTCTTAGGGATATAGCCTAAAATTTTTTGAAAAGAGCGGTTTATATATTCTCTATTATGTGGGTAAAAAAAGATTATAAGAATCAATATCTTGAAAGTTTTTTTTTTCATTCATTGTTTATACTAAAATTCCTAGTAAGAATACAAAAATATATGATAACAAGAAAATATACATGAAGAATAAAACGAGATTTAAAGATCTTTTAAAAATGTAAAAGAAAGTTCATTAAGATTACATTTCATGTCTACGGTAAAATTAGTTGTACTAATTATATCATTTGAGTGATAGCGCAACAATTATGGTTTTCAAAAATGAAAAATGACCTTAAAAACCAAAAGGCACTAACCAAAAAATATTAATTTTTCTCAATGATGTGTTGTTATCTTGGTCCTGAACCTCATGAATATTTGTTTTTAGTTCCTTCATATATATATATATATATATATATATATATATATATATGTTTGATAATATAAATTTAAGTTTGAAATTGAAACTGTGGTGAAATTATGATTTTTTCAATAATTTTATCATTAAAAAACTATAAAATCACTTCAATTCCAATTTCAAACTTTAAATCTAAACTATCAAAGACAACATAAAATTTGTAAATATTTTAAAAGAAAATGAAAGGACACTTGGTTCCACACTTTCAGAAAATTTTGTTATTATGTTATTAATCTATTTAGTACCAATAAAACAAACAAATTACATGCTTCAGTATAAGAAAAGAAATAAAAAGAAATGTCTTTGGTTTAATACTTTCAATTTTTTATTTAAAATAAATTTCTTTGTAACTATCGACGATCTTTTTTATTTTGTGAAGCTCATTCATTGTAAATAACTTTTGGTTTTGAATTACACCCTCTTGATGTTTTTTCAATAAATTTTTTACTTATAAAAAAATAAAAAAAATGATACAATTTATGTAATAATTAAACTTTGATAGGATACTTGAAATTTTATTATAACTAATGTTTTATCATATAAAAATTGTTGTTTCTCTAACCAACATAGGTCTATCTTACGAGTATAAAAGATTTTTTTATTTTTTGGAGGAGCACAAATAATAAATGAAGACCACATTTTGATTGTCTCACGTACAAGTGTAGAAACTTTGAGATTTTTTTTTTTTTTTTTAAGGGGAGAGCGAATGATTAATTTAAATAAAAGGATGTGATGAGATAAATAAACATGATTATAAAATATCTCTTGCGATCTCTCCAAACTAAATGATTTTATCCTATCATCCAATCCCTCTTTTCTTGTCCATAAAAAAAAATCTTATACTCCTTTCGTTTTGCCACCAAACACACTTTTAAATCGTAAAAATGATCTATACAATACACTCCACGCAAGTCACAAGTACAAGTCATTAAATACTTTTTTTTCAATCCAAGTCACCAATAACTAAAATATACTCGCTCAGTTTTGATTCTGAATTTTAGACCTATTTTATCGATTTAAAATTATATAAAAAACGTCTTTTTGAATATATGTAAATTTTATAAAACTATATTTAATAAGTTTTAATTACTTTACTATTTTAAAATTAAAAAAATATCATTTAATTGAGTAAATAATAAACGACTACAACGTTTTAAAAAAGTTAGTAAAACCATATGGATCCGATAGAAGCCACGTCACGTCAATTTTTACATGCCGGCGCTAAATTTAAGACCCTTGTGATGAGTTAACCTCATAGGATTGGCAATATCACCATTGCGTAGAGCACCTGCAAGAGAAATCATGTGCTGGCTATTTACATACCTCAAGAGGAAGTTAAACCATTCTGAAATGATGGTTATGTTACAATTTGAGTAGCATGCTATCTATCATGCACCAATCAACCAGCCTCTAATCGGTGGCAACATTGGGGAGCAAGTAATAATTTTACATCTCTATAATCTACTATCATATATTACCAGAAGAAGTTAAAATGTAAAGCATTTACAAATCTAAATCTGACTTACTGTTTCCTAAAATTAGCATTTTCCTCCCACCATCAAAAGGAAAAAAGGAATTGAATAGGGAGAGAAAAGTTGAAGGCATTTTTGCCAATTCAATCTGTACAGGTTTGGTAAGCACCCCTCAATAAAATCCTGTAATCTGATCACAAAAATAAAGTACATACATGTGTACAACAGGGCAACATAAATGAGTCCCAATTCTAGGTTTAGAACAAATTAACTTCACTGAGCATCTGCCTTGCGGGAATTTGAAAAACTCCACCACATAACAATGCTACCATCAGGGGAATAATCATGGAAGCTTGGTGTGTTGAGCTGAGTTATTTTTCTAGGATGAATGGTGAGTCCTCTTACGTGAGTGGCCCCGGTCTTTTATAAAACTCGAGTTTCTGCAAAACAAGTTGCCGAGCTAAACAAAAGAATATTTGTGGACTTTGTCGCAATACAAAGTTTCAGCGATTATCTCAAAAATACTTACGAATTATCATCATGCCTTTTACTTGATAACTCCTGTATCTTCGAAGATGGTGCAACCACCTGTTTCAAAACGTTTAGTATGGGACTACATTTTATAACAAAGATGATATAAGATATGTCTAGTGCAAAATGTGGCAAAGGTACACCAGCACTAGCATGTCACCCACAATTCGTAGAACAGCTAGAAATATAAAAACATGTCAAGATGACAAGCCCTTCAGGACAGTGGACATAAGAGGATACAGCATCTTGCCTAAATATGCTTCTAAGGTAACTGGAATAGCTCCACCAAGCTGTCCTCCTGACACAGCCAATGCCTAACTATGGATTTCATATAGATCATCGTTAAGAACAGTCCAACTAATGGGCCCTTAGAGTACGTTTAGTAGGAGAGAAAAGCTAGAAGAATAGAAAAGAAAGAAGATTGAGTTTTTCCATGATGTGTTTAGTAGAGAGGATAGAAAACAAAGAGAAAAGAAAATAGTTTCTCTTACCCTTGTTTAATAGAGTGGAAAAGTGAGAGGAAAGAAAATGTAAATAAGTATTATTTTTATCATTATATCCTTAATAATGTTGATGGATATTAATGTGAGAGAACAGATGGGGATCAATTGATAATCTCATCTCTTTTTTCTCCCATTTCCCACTCTCTAACTCTCTCAATTTTGAAGGATTATCATTTGTACATGCAAGAGGAAAACGTCAATCTTCTTAGTTTTTTTTACTCACTTTTCTCTCCTACACCAAACAAGAGAAAAGTTCATTCCACACTTTTCTTTCCTCTCACTCTTCTCTTTTACAAGTTTACCCCTACTTTAATACCCTAATTAACGTTAACTTTGAAAATAGTAACAATATAAAGGATATAATGGTAAAATTGTATTATTTGCCCTTTCTTTCCTCCAATTTTTTTCACTCTACTAAACAAGGGAAAGTGAAAACTATTTTCTTTCTAGTTTTCCATTCTCTTTACTAAACATGTGAGAGAAAAAACATATGGTCTCGCTTTTCTGTCCTCCTAGTTTTATTTCCTCTCTTTTTTCTTTCCTTCACTTTTCCTTCCAACTAAACATGCCCTTAGAGTTGGAGATCTCCAAGTTAAATCAGATGGCGGGTGGACTGATCACAAGAGTTAGGTGACAATGGATTACGAATCCAACTCCTCAAACGATTCTCTTTTACAAGAGAGGGACAGAAATTCAAAGAACATGACATAGAGTGATAGTTGTTCAAAAGAATTGAGCAAAAACAGAAATCATAATATTGCCAAAAGATGCAATGGATAGAGAAAAATCATAATCTGACAAAATTATCAGATATTGCGATATAAAAGTACCAATATCCAAATCACTGACATATTGCCAAAAATGTATACTTACAGGGAGGCCTAATTGTTTGATGCTTCTGCTATGGGCTTCCAGATATTCTTCATAAGACTGCAATAAAAAGAACAGGCCTTAGCCACTTATCAGGGTGAAAAAATCATGCATAAGACACAAGATTGTTCAACAAGGAAAAAAGTTCCTATAACAAACTAAAAAATGGCAACATAATCTTTTTGTCATCCAAGAGGACCAAGATACAAAAATAATAATGCAGAACATACATAAAGGACTCCCCTGACAAGCGTTCTTGTGGCAGCAGGGACTAAAATGGCACTAAGAGACAATTAACTGATAATCAGATTCTACAAGGTATTTCAATCTATAAAGAATCTACCTTATAAGAAACAACATCACAAGTTAACTCCTAGCATGAAGCCAACATCAAACTACTCTAGATAGCCTCCATGAATGAAAGAGAAATCGGATATTCTCAATTGCACAGGGCATTAGAGAAGAACAGACTTAAAATGGGTGCCATTACTCATTAGTCATTGCAATCCCAAATACCAAGTGCAATAATTCATCAACCAAACCCATGAGAAGTGAAAGGAAACCAATTGGCTATTCTCAGAAGTCAGAATAGATAGGTTTTAAGTAAGCTGGTCCAACCTGATCAACAGAACACACTCCAATAGATAACTTAATTCAACTAAGCCTCACCCAATTACAGTTAAATGAAATTACCAATACGTATTGGTGAAACAATTAATGCATACACAGAAAAGAAAAAGAAAAACTCCTCAATTCATATGACTGCAATGAAATATCCATTTTAAAGATACAAAATTTTAATTAAAAAAAGAGCACACATTACACTCAATTAGAACAAAGAAAGTATGTGATAGGATCACAATACCATTTCAAGAAAATCATCCTCAGTCAGGGTACTGGCATGCGGACTTTCTGCAGACAAACCCCACAAATCAAATCGAGAAGACATATCTTGGTCTGCCTGTAAATTATTTAGCGAGTGTTTCATCCTTGTGACTTTTGGTGCACCAGAGGCAATATGCAAATATTCAGTAGCCCCAGAAGCCCTCTGTTGTGCTAAATGAAATCTACTTGCTTCAGTTTGATGTTGGTAGAGTAAGGGAGGATAAGGCATGGGTGTCCTGGCCCATGACATATGCAAGGGAGGCATGTTATACCATTCATCTCCTAAAGAACATGGAGCGTCTATACAAGGCCCTTTTATACGATGATCATCCCTGGGAAAATTATTCCAGCATAAAGTCAAGACAACTACCAAGGCTCGTGAACTTGCTTTGACAAAATACAGCGGCTTTCAGCTTTTAAGAAGATACCTATTGAGTGAGCCATCCTCATCGCTCTTTCCATCAAGGAGCTCACACAGTGCTTCCCCAATATCTACAGGTAATTCCTGGAAAGAGCACATGAATCAAATTCATAATTTAAACTGCCTTTTCAACATGCAAAGGAAGAAAAGAGTCACTTTATATAAAGGACACCTGGCAGTCTCTGCTAATTTTTACAGGTTTGTAGTCATTCAATGGATTCTTCAGATGAAGAGTCTTTTGGAAGGGCAAGTCATTTAACCGCAGCCATTTGACCTTAAAACTGCGTCCCCAGGGATTACTTTTACCACTTCCTTGACACCAAACATTGTCTCGCCTCCACCCAACAGAAGACATCATTTGGGCATACCCTTGGAAGAAACCACTCATGTTGACACTAAAAATTAAAATGACTTTACCAGAATTCTGCAAGACAAGTAAATGCTTTTCTATAAAGCATCAAGAACGAGAATACAGTGCGTGACTTTGGAATAAGAGAATCTTACATGAAAAGCTTCTTCCAAAATTGGCTCATTCATAACTTGAGTGGCCCAAATTCCTTTCTCGATTGACAATTGGATATTATCGTAGTTCAGACTCTTAATGACAAAATATCTCGTTTTGTACAGTTTACCCTTTTTATTTGCATTTGAAGTTTCCACCCAATCATGAGAACTCCCCCTTCCTTCTGCCTTGGAGGGATAGCCATCCTCATCAACTTTGTAGCCTGAGCTCTCTGCCAAAAAGAAAATAAATTTCAGCTTATAAATGCATTGAAAATGCAAATTTGAAGAAAAAAATCAGCACGAACACTGAAAATAAATACCCTCGCATATAGAATAAATGAATTGATAAGCATCACTTGTAGGTCATTTTTTTATCAATCACATCACTTGTAGGTCTTACTTTGAACTATTATAAATATACAAAAATCAGCAAGACAACTGAAAATCCACTAGGACATCATCATACTTCAAACTTCTACTACACTGATAACCAGACAAAATAGATACAGTACATTACATTCTTCATTTTAAAATAAAAGAATCAGCAAAAATATCCATACAGAGGAGATCTTTGACTTAAGATGTAGTTTAAGAGTAACTAAGCCATAGACATTTGATTGCGCAAGTGTAACAAAGCATAGGACATAATGCATTTATAGAGACAGTATGCATCAGAAACAAAATTCCTGAGAAGACTCTAGTCTGCACAAAAGCAATGCAAAGATATTGAAGAAATAACTTTGCCCTCCATCAAATCCACATTTTCATCCATATCAACTTCACGAGGCTAAAAGTACCACACAATAATACACTAGTCATGCCATGACATAAACATGGATTGTCCCATACAAATCTCCAAAAAGCAGAAACTATTTTAACTACTACAAATGAATCATTCTTCAAAAACTGAGATTTGTGAGCAAACTTTTACATTCAAAAGAAGGACAATTGCATTGCAAAAGCATTTTTCACATTTAGAAAATCATAGACTATAAGCATTAAGAATATGGACTTATACAAAATTTCCAGCAAAGTAAAATCACACAAATTTCTAGAAAAGCTAAACCCTCCCAATACTTCAAATTAGACAAACCTCTCCCAGAACACTGTTAGCCTGTTACTCTTCTGAATACGCTACTGCATCTAGCTCTTAAATGCTTGCCTTTGCTCCATTAAAATATATATTCAGTTCAATAGATTTACTTTGAGAAGCCTTTGATTTAAGAAGTGTTCTACCCCCCTCTTATCAAGTTTGTGAGTCCTGCAGGGGAGAAGCCATAACATATACTCAACAGATGTTGGAGTCAACTACATCCATAATTGGTTTCTCAACACCAGTACCAAGCTGACTTTTTCAGTAAAAACTATGCATGATGTGTGTTCTGCAGCAATGTCCCCTTTTTGCTCCAGCATCCATTTATACTACTCTTCACTTCAGCATCATGGAACTTGAAGTTTCACCATCTTTCTTTAGAGTAAAGTTACCAACAGCAAGTTTTCCATGTAACTGTGAAATTCTGTTCAGGATGTAAAACTTGTGCATACCAATACATTACATCCTCGGAGAAACACTAGATTATCCACTTGTACATGCTTCAGCATCGTTGAAACAAAGAACTTGATGTAAGAGCTCACTATGCAATTCTTAGATGGATTGGAAAAATATTGTAGGCGAATTGATTAGGAGTGATTTAATATAACCAAAGTCATCCACTGCACTATCCTTCAATCATTTGATATTTGAATTCGTACTGATTGCATACTGGTGAAGACCAGTCTCTTAAACATTGTATCTTAAAGCCATTTCACTATGAGTTTTCATGAATTTCTGATCTTTATTTCTGCTTGTGCTGTATCTACTGTGTTTTTTTAAGTGTACGCTGTATCTACAGTGTTACAAAGCTTGTCAGCCAGTCGTATCGAAAAGAGGAGGAAATTGTTGTGAGGAGATGGCCGACATAACACACGACCACAAGCAAAAATGTGCATGCATGAGCAAAAGCAAATACGTGCACAATGCGCACACACAAGACACATTAAATTCTACATAATTAAAACAGCTGATGAATTATTTTTCTATCTCAAGGATAACTTGTCTGAGTTTGACACTTGCAATTTCTGGTGCATTGTGGATGGATTTTCATATTATTAACCTGACAGTAATACCAGATTACATGTGGAGTTTGGTTTGTATGTGTATATCAGTATATGTATTTATATTATATTTTATTTTATTTGCTTTTATTTTATATTTATATTATCCACATATATATACATATATATATATATATATATAGAGAGAGAGAGAGAGAGAGAGGCAGAATAATGGCGAAGGCTCAGCTAATAAGCACCCATTCTCTTATTTTAAATAACTTATTGATGCAGGCTTTTGGTTCAACTCTTATTAATTAAAATGAAGACAAAAAAAAAGGTACTCTCTCACCCCAAAAACGCATGCATACCAAAGCGAAAGATGAAAGCAAAAAGGTTATCTCCTCAGCCAAACAATACATATACATACATAACAAAGGGAAAGATGGAAGCTTCAAGGCATTTAACCTACATCAAAGCTACTTGAGTATAGAAATTTAAAATCACAAGCAAATAGATACAAATAAATAGAAACCTGCGCTATTTATTACCTGGATCATCTGAGTTCCCCATGTCATGTTTCCACTCAGTCACCGATGAATCAACCACGGATGCATTTTCCTTCGCAGTATCAGAAGACATGTCCTTATTTTACCTCCTATTTCACGATGCAGTTGTAAACCAAAAACACAAACAGGAAAAAGAAGCAATATAGCACTACAGTAAGTCAAAAAAATAAAATGAATAGACTCCAGCAATACCGCCGAGTGGAACTCAAATGAACTTTCAGAATCTCTCACTCGGTTTCAGCAGATACCAGTGAATAATAACTGAAGCACAGAACATCATTACCACAACAAACATAAAATAAACCACTGAGAGAAAAGCACACCTCTCATACTAAGTAGGTACCAAATATTCAAATAACACATGAAACAACAAGAGAAATCTTCTAGTGATTCCCTCTAAAATAAATAGTGCATTTAGAAAATTGTGAACCATTAATACTATTCTGTTTTTAGTATTCTAATTAGTAAATTACCCTTATCCATCTCATATTTACACTCCCTATCAGTACTGCTTAACATTCGAAAATGATAAACCCACGAATAGCTCACCGAGAGAAATCGTAACATTAAAATTTTAAATTCCCCTTCCTTTCTTTCTCCCGTATTCTCAACAACTAAACAAAGCATTAATCCAACAAAATACACACAAAACAACCCTAATTAACTAACCCAGAAAAAAATCTCGTAATGAAAATGCACACAACTATATACATACACAAATACGCCCACATACATACAGATGTATCATACACAAATACGCCCACATACATACATACAGATGTATATGCAAGTATATGACAGTACACAGTGAGAAGATCTCAAGCAGAACAAAGAAGTAGAAAGAGAAAGCATACCTTTTACTAGAGGAAAAAAAGCAAAACAGAGAAGTTAAGTGTGTGAGATGTACACAAAGTAAGCTGTGTGTTTTGTCTGATTTTTTTGGTAATGTACCGAGCCCTAAGTTGCCCTTGTCGATCCCAAGAAAATGTAATCCAGTTTTGGCCTTTGTTTTTTTTCGGTTATTATAATAATATGATTACCTGCGGGTAAGGGAAGTTAGCAATCGAACGGACAACATCAAGATGGGAGGTTCATCGGACGGAGATATGTCCGATTGTGATTTTGGGGTCTCGTCGAAAGAGAAGGAAAAATTTTAAACCACAAGCGGTTAAAAAAAATTGACCTAAATATTTTTGGGCCTAACAACAATGAGCTTAATTGGGTCAACTACCTATAGTTTGGGGTATATTACAGTTATTACCTTGTTCTTTATATTGTTCAAATTAGAATCACAATGTTACGAATTTGTTGCAATTAGTGACTCAAGTCTAATTTCACTACCGAATACATTACGTCTGTCTGCCTCATGTGCTCCTTTTGAACGATAAAACTGTCCATATTTAATATACAGTGATGAGCATTCATAAGTTTTTACTTTAAATCATGTGAGTTATATATCAAATTTTTTTTAAATAGAATTAATTATGTGATCGATAAGAAAAACTAAACCAAAATTAATCATAAAAAAAAGTAAGTCATGATAAACCAGTAGTCCTCACGAGACAGATTGTATCACAATGCACATTCACACAATAATATATAAATCATTCATACTTTTTTTATTTCTTTCTGATTTAAAATAATTCACATGTAAATCTCCTAACATATATGTTAAATATTTTTTATTTATAATTAAATGGGGGAATACCAAAAATTAATTAATGTTTTTTGCAAATTCTAAATAATAAAGCATGATCATTAATGATTCAGCTATCAATAGAAAATTAGAAAGACAAGCAAATCTCATTCTATTTATTTAAGATTTGGATAATATCAATTGATAACATTTTTCATACTATAATAATTTTTTAAAAGGTTAGATCATGGAGAAATTTTTGTCTAACTATGTGCTATAAAAAACACATTGCAACATTTTTTATTATTTGATGAAAAAAATCTCTCAATTTTTCTTTTTTATCGTTTCATTCAATAGTAAAAAAAATATTTTGTATTATGTATCTCTTTTATGACAAAAAATTAGATGCAATATTTTTTCTAAGTTGTAAGTAACTGATAATTCAACAAGATGAACTTTTGCTATTAACCTCCTGTGAAGATGGCAGTTATCTCATCAACAAGAGTGGTCATTTCCGGCAGCGGGGGAAAGCTTCCACCAGCTTTAGTGTCAATGATGATGAGACACTATGACTATAAGAAGAAATCATACGCAGAGACATTGAAAGACTAAGAAGGCAAGAAATGGTTACCCTTTACAGGACTTTAAGGCTGTTTTTTTTTTTGTGAGGATTAGACTCAAAATCTAATTAAAGAGTATTGAAGATCCGATTAAAACATGAAGATTTTGATCAGGTAGAAGCAAATCTGGATCAAGAATTGAAATGTTTGGTGATTTGAGTCAAAAGAGAAATTTGTTGGGATGCTCATCAAATCCCATATCGGAGAAAAGTGTTATGGTAAATAGTTCTAGTCTCATGTCATCTGCGTCAAAAGGATGTGAGTACTAGTTATTATAAATATAGGTATCAAGAGGCGTAGTCCTTCACTCCTATTGAATATTAGGTGTATTTCAATATGGGGATCTAAGGGTTGATTGAATATTGGATTTGTTGGGGTTTTGGATTGTGAGATTAGAGAGAGTTTTCATACAGTTTTGTCTATAAAAAATTATGTATTGTGATGTAGTGAGTTTCAGTAGCTTTTCTTCGTTAAAAAGTTGTGTAATTTGTTTTGAGATGTTAATATTTCCGACACTCTTCAACATATCAAGGTCAACTACTTTAATTTAATCACCTTTTTTTAGTATTAACTTCCAATTTTTATTAATCTGTCTTTCATGATTTGCAATTTAAATTGTTCAGCCTTTGTGATCACACAAGATTAATTACTAGCTACCATGTTGATTGATTTCAGGAAAAAGCACGATATCGGATCATATGCATGAGGCTGTGAATTATATAAAAGATCTACAGAACAAGATCAAAGAATTAAGTAACAAGAGAGACGAGCTTAATAGATTCTGCAATTCATCGCACAGTACTCCCTCTTCTGCAACAGATCAATGTTCACAAAGTAATTGTCCTCAAGGCAATATACGGTGATCAGACCTTGTTTGGCAGGAGTTGAGGTTGTTATAAACACTTATTTGAGACATGAATTTTTTCTTTCTAGAGTTCTCGGAGTTCCAATCGCGGGAGGGCTAAATGTTGCAAATTGCATTTCAAACTCAAGTAAATGAAAGATTAAAACACAATATTATTGTGTAGGAGGTAATATTAATTATAAATTCTTAATCTATGAATTTAATAACAAAAGTTTTCAAACTTTCAATTAATTACAATGTAATTTTTTTAAGCATTATTTAACAATGAAATTATCTTTAAAAACTTAAAAATAAAAGTAATTTTATCATATTTTTGTAAGCATGCAAAGATAAATGTGATGAAAAAAATATAAGATTTTTTTAAAATTCTAACTGCATATTGTCAAATTCGAGTGCATATAATATTTTTAAAAGATCATGAATTGACTATCGATAGATCAGACCAAATCTCATGAAATTCGACTGCATATCGTCAAATCTAATCGGATCTAAAGCGATCAAATTATAGTTGGTCGAACAACATGCAAGCGGCAAGCCTCATGTCCATCACCACAAGTAGGACTGAAATCAAACCGAGCTTTTATCGAATTATTTAAGCTCGAGCTTGGTTCGATTGAGCTCGAACTCGAGCCTGAAACTTAGGCTCGAATAACTTATCGAACTGAGCTCGAATACCTTAAAGTTCGGCTCGAAAAACTCTTGAATAGTTTGATAAGGTATTATCGAGCTTGAGCTCACCAATATTTATTTAATATTTTTATTTATTAAAATTATATTTCGAGCTCGAGCTCGAGCTCAAACTTGAACAGGTAATCCAAGGCTCAGGCTCGAGTTTGAGCTCGAATAGGCTCAATTGCTATCGAGCTCGAGCTTTCATAAAATTTATCAAATTCGAACTTAATTTTCGAGCTTGATTCGAGCTCGAGATCAAACTCAAGCATATTCATTTAAGCTCAAATCAAACTCAAATACCTTAATATTCAGATACGATTAAACTCGAATCCACCTCTAACCACAAGCAATGATATAAATAGTTTACGATGATTACAAGAGAGAATTAATGGATTTTGGTATTGTGGTTTTAATTAAGGAGTCTGTGTTTGATGCTATCACTGGGCCAGCTTTGGATACTTTTTCGAATCTTGGTCATTTTGGTGAAGTTTTGCTAACAGCAGTCATGAAGTGTTTTTGTTCAAATATTTCCTTAATTATTAAGCCAGATGTATTTTTAAATTTAAATTTATGGTTTTTTTTGCTCAAAGGAGTTGGGGTATCTGCAATTTCTTTTGTCCTTTTTGACATAAAAATACATAAATAGTTAAACAGATGAGATCAAATCTTTTTTTTTTTACAGAAAATTAAAGAAAAAAGATGAAAGAGAAATAGTTTGTTCTAACATAAAGAAAGATGACATTTAGAACAAGTCAAGGGGAAAGTAAATAGGGATACTTTTGGGTTTTCCAATGAATATGCTGAAATGGATTAAAGTTGGACTAAAAACTTAACGTCTAACACGGTTAAGTTCACAGAAAAGACATCTGTTAAGAAATATCAAAAATCGAATAAAATAAAAAGATTTTTGGCATTTCTAAAAAAATGAAGGAAGTAAGTGGAAGACCTCCTAATTTAAGCATCTTTTTTTTTTTGTAATTTTTCCAAATTTAAAAACCTAAGTGGTCCATATAATTCAAATTACCGGTGTAATTTATAATAAAAAAAAATTCAAACGTGCGGTAGTGTACCTACCCACGCAACAAAACCAAAACAGGCGTGCTTCCTTCTCGTCATCAGTTTTGTTTCTCGTCTAAATACAATTTCATCAATGGCGACCCAGCAGGCATCCCAAAACGCAGAACAACAGCAACAGAAAAATCAAGAACCAGAGCTGCCCTTAGTCTTTGTCCACCGCTCACCTTCTTTTTCCTTATCCTTCAAGGACCGTCTACTTAGACACTTCCGCTTGCTCGACCCGCTCGACTCGCCCGAGCCGACTCATTCCTTCCTCTCCCAACACGCCAGCTCAGTACGCGTTCTCCTCTGTGTGGGCCCCTCGCCCCTGACTTCCCAGACTCTTTCCCTCCTCCCTTCCCTGGAGCTCATAGTGGGGTCTAGCGCCGGCATTGACCACGTTGACCTCGTGGAGTGCCGGCGCCGGGGAGTGTCCATGACCAACACCGGACCCGCGTTCTCCGAGGACGTCGCCGACTTAGCCGTCGCGCTGCTCATCGACGTCCTTCGGCGCTTGTCGACCAGTGACCGGTACGTTCGGGCCGGGCTGTGGCCCAAAAATGGGGAGTATGCACTTGGTTTCAAGGTTTGGTTTTTATAGTTCAACATTTCATTTTTTTGAGTGTTTATTACATGGGTTTATTGGGTATTTTTTTTTTAAAAAAAAAAATAATAATACTACATAACTCTCATGTATTACTGTGGCTTTGTTATGAATTGATAATGATTGGCGCAGAATGGGGGGTTGCTTGGGTGGTATCTTGTGCTATTGAGTTGATTCTGAGCTATGGTTATGTTAATTGAAATAGTGAAATTTTATTATTAGACATTAGAATTTAATTTTGATTAGAACAATGTAGTGGGGATTTTAGATCAATTTCTTGAATGCTCAAATGAATTGCCTTTTGTGGTTGTTTAAGGTACTGATAATATTTTATTGAGCTCATTTTGAACTATGGTTGTGATAGTTGAGAGTAACTTTTTGTAACTACTGTTAGAATCCTTTTGTAACTACTGCTAAATTGAATTTAATTAGAATGGCGCAGTTGGAAGTTTGGCCAGTTTCTTAAAATGTCATGATGAAAACTAAGTCATGTATTTATATTGGATGTTTTATTAAAGTAAATAACTAACAACCTAAGACAACAGTAAAGAGATGATGAAAATTGGAATGTTATTAGTTGTCTTCTCTGCCTGATATACACATTAGAGTTGAGGATGTAAAGAATAGAAGTAGGCGGATTTATGATTTGAGTTAGTTTATTGCATCCTGATTTCTTAATTTGGGAATTTGTAAGTTATAATAACTTTTTTTATGCAACAAAAACTTTTGACTGTGAGTCTTGTTAGGTACAACTCTTGAGTTTGATAGCCATAATATAAAGAGGCCTTAACTCTCAACTCTCTTTGATTGAAGAGGGAGCAGTACTGGTGAGTTGAGTAGGGGAACAGCATCTTATGAGTATCTAGCAATTAGGGATGGGATTTAAAGGAATACCACAAGCAAAAAATTTATACCACCACACTTCATGTGTCTTTGTTAGATAACAAATGCATCTCAATACGCAATAACATTTTTCTTATAAAATATATGTGCACGCGCGCACAATAATGTTATTAGTTCTTATATAAATGGCTATAATGGCAGTTAGGAAGCAAAAGAATCGGGATCGTGGGGCTGGGAAACATTGGCTCTGAAGTTGCAAAAAGACTCGTGGCCTTTGGCTGTAGTGTTGCCTACCATTCGAGGAACAAAAAGCCAACTGTTTCATATCCTTACTATGCAAATGTTTGTGACCTTGCAACTAATAGTGATGTTCTCATTGTTTGTTGTGCTCTTACGGATGAAACTCGCCACATTATTGACAAAAATGTCATGACAGCACTAGGAAAGGAAGGGGTGATAATTAATGTTGGACGGGGTGCTCTTATTGATGAGAAGGAGCTGGTGCAGTTTTTGCTGCAAGGGGAGATTGGTGGTGCAGGTCTTGATGTGTTTGAGAATGAACCTGATGTGCCAAAAGAGCTGTTTAAATTGGATAACGTCGTATTGTCTCCACATTGCGCTATGCTGAGCCCAGAATCCTTTGCAGAAATGCAAGAGCTTGTTGTAGGCAACTTGAAGGCATTCTTCTCAAATAAACCTTTGTTGTCACATGTCCAGCTTGATTGAGGACCCTATCCTTTTCTCCACGTATCTGTTCTGCTGATTGGTATCATGATCTTGTAATTGAACTATTGGAACTCTTTTAATGAAGGCTCAAGGAGTTAGAATGCAACATATTACGTTGAGTGTCATAATTTTCTTGAGTTAATACCATTGCCAAAGCTGCTAAAATCTTTATTCAATTTTCAATAAGGCAATGTTTAGTCTAATTCTGATGGTTTGGAATTTAGCTCAAAGGGAGTTGGCTGGAAAATATGACTGCAGGCTGAAAAATATTCCAAATTGTTTCTGTTTTGTCATTGTTCGTAAATGCTCTACCGATGTCCAGAAAATGAAGGCACCACAGGGCATCCATGCAGGTAAAATGCCATGTAATATCAGAGCAAACGATTTCTTCATTAACGCATTGGTCTTTGTTGTAGGAAAAGCTATTGATATGGCTTATGTTTGTTTTCTTCTTCCCCATTTATTTCCCAGTATACACCTGATATGGGTTTTTTTATTTATTTATTTTTAAATATTAGTTATCTACTTAGCTCTCCGGGAGTGAAATTGGCTCGATGATCAAAGATAGGACTAGGTTTTTGGATCTTTCATCTGGGGCTCCATGCGCATCTCCATGCTGATATGTACATTGGGAAATCCGAGCAAGGTTAAAAGTTGTTTCTACAAAATGTTTTGGAAATGGAGAGTCACCAACTCGACCTTCGTTCAAATTCTTCCAGGTTTCGTCGATCATATTACATATGTGTTCACGAGCAATCTCTTCAGAACAATCAGTTTCTAGCATGTAGCACAGTATTGAATTTGCACATTCACCTCTTTCAAACTCTGCCTGTATTACCAATCAATATTTAAATATGTTAATTTGATTGAAGTCTTGAAAATGAAAATGAAGGTTTCCTCTTTGAGAAAAAAGTCATACCATTGAAGTACCCAAATCATTGCAAAGCCGAAAGATAACAGACGGCCAGCGTAAGATATTGTTGTAGTCTTCTAAGCATTTAATTGCCTCCGTGGAGATATTTTGAGCCATCAAAAAATAAGCATGAACTAGTATTACAACCCCTGATACTGAAAGCCAAGCATTTTCGAAATAGTCATTAAATTTTGGTGTGCTTTTGTTGTAACGCCACTTTGCTTCTTGTAGGAATGCCTTGCACATATCAGCCCACTGTAAAAAATATATATATATATTAAGCAGCTATGAAATTTGAATAGGAAAATGCTATATATAGAGATGTTTTTATCTCTTAACTTCAACAAAAAAAAAACTTCTTAAAACATGGTTAAATCAAGCAAAAATTATTTAAATTTATTGATTTAAACATATTTAAATCAGTTCTCATCTGAATGTATACCACTTTTCTTAGGTAAGGAAGAATGTTTTGTCCATGCTCATTAAGAGTGTCATAAGCCATCTCATTAACAGTGTTATAAAGAGCCAGGAAACAAAGCTTCATACTATAATCTGGAAGATCGTTTACAGCATTGAGGTCCCACCTGATCAATCACAATCAAGAATTAAAAACAAATACTAAAATGATCATTATTCTGTAATTATATAAAATCAAACCTCTGAACAGCATCTGTAAACAATTCTAACTCATCCAAAGTGCCATAAACATCATAAACATCATCAATAGTTGTTATTAGTGCAGTAACTTTGGTCAGTCCTTTGCGGCAATCACTGAATTG
Organism: Bretschneidera sinensis; assembly: GCA_023935145.1. Classification (NCBI taxonomy): domain Eukaryota; kingdom Viridiplantae; phylum Streptophyta; class Magnoliopsida; order Brassicales; family Akaniaceae; genus Bretschneidera; species Bretschneidera sinensis. Next base: position 34,285,961 of record CM043698.1, read on the forward strand.
AGGTTCAGAAATCATTCCAGCACTCCAAAAGAAGCACTCCATCAGCCTATCCCTGGCAAAACTCATTTTTTTTGCTAGGCCCATATCTTTCCACCACCTGATCATTAAAATTTATTAACTTCAAGAACATATGTTATATACGTTATTAAATTTGTGGATGGTCATACAAAAGTTTAAACCTTGACATGTCTTGAAGATCAGTTTGAAGGATTGACTGCACCATGTTGAAATCCAGTTTGGCAAGTTCAAGTAAGAGGCTGTTTTTTGCTGCATCTTCCCTCGTATTGTATTCTTCAATATGCCATCGAGTTTCCCGCCAGGGCACTCTATGGTGAAATGGGAGCTCTAGGGCATGACTCACTTGTTCTGATGTGCTCAAGTCTACAATTTTACTCTGTAGATCCTTGAGATGCATCCTTGTAAAGGCCAAGGCCTCATCTAAGAGATCTTCTCCTTCAAAGCGTAGGTATGAAGCTTCATACAAGCTCAACAATCCTTTCACATCCATGCAAAGGCCTGCCATGAAATTCCCTTTATGGTCCTTGAAAGCGTTAAATACATCTGCACGCAGACAAATTAACCATGGTAATCAAATTAAAGGATTATTCACATTCTACGATAAGATTTTGGAATGTATGAACTAAAAAAAATAGAAAATATTAAGTGGAGAAACCTATTATTACGACTTAAATTTACATGAGCCAATAATATTGCTTTTGTTAGCGTTCCATTAATTACGCAAAAAAAAAAAAATTCATGATATATATAAGGTTAGTTATATTTTTGGTTTTTGTATTATGGATCGAGTTTTATTTTAGTTTTTCTTTGTCTAAATGTACTATCACTTTGTTCGGAACAAATCAATTTTATAATTTTTATAGAATTCATTTCGAATTCTATAGTTGTTATAAAATTAATTTCGAAATGAATTCGTTATGAAATTAAGTTGGCTTGTTGTAAATTCTATCAAAATTAATAAATTTTACAAATAAATTTTACAAAATAATAAAGTAAAAAGTTATGTTGACCAAAATAGTCTATTTTCCCTCTGTCTCTTTCTCTCTTCATTCATTATCTTCTCTTTTTTAAATTTTTTATTTATTTTTTCACATTTTAAACATGTGAATTCAAATGAATTGTATAATTTAAAACAAGAAAATCAAACATAAAACTTTATTTTTAAATGAATTTTATTTTTTAATCTATTAAAAATTAAATGAATTTTAATTTTATTTGGTTACAAAAAAGACTACTTGTAAACTTCAAATATTCTAACATTTTAATTCATTTTTTTAACTCAACCAACACATTTTTTAAATTTATTTTTTATAAAATTATATATTAAACAAATGATTAACTGTCACGTGTCTTTTTATGTAAAATTCAAGTGATTTGACCGTTCAAACTAAATTAATAATTCAAAGATCAAAATGAAATTAACCCATACATAATATAGTAATTAGTTAGTTACCTTGAGAGACCTCAAAGCCATGTTGTCTAAGGAGTCTGAAGCTAAGAGCAGTAGCATAAAGACTTTTCCCAGCTCCAACATTGCATCCTCCTGAAGAGATATATCTATGAAGTGCTCCCCGTATATCCCCTTCGAAGCGGTGCCTCAAACCCAACCGTTGGATGTCGTCAATAAATTGAAGTATGGTCAATGAGTCCGCAGATTCATTGTTAATAATACGCCTCACCTGCTCCTCCAACTTCTCTGCCTTGGCTTTGTACAGTGTTTCCTACAAAATTTGACATAGGCAATGTCATTCAGGTTGGTTTGGTATAGATGTAAGATTAAGATTACGGTAGAATGGTATTAGAATATATTAAAATGAAATTATTTTAATATTATATTTAGTTCAAAAATTTTTAAGATTGAGATTAAAATAAAATAATAAATATAAAAACTAAAATATTTTTTTAAAACTTTTTCATAAATCTTTATATATATAAAACATCATAATTTCTTTCTTTCATTTTTCTTTTTCTTTCTCATTTGTTTCTCGACAGAGACCTTTTTTTATTTTTCATTCTTCTTCCTTCATCTTCCTTCTCTTCCTCATCCATCTTTCTTCCAGGATTTTGGTCGCTGGTGCAAAACGAATTCAATGGTGACAACAGTTCAACTTAAAAGTTACGGAAAAAATAAACCGACGATGATAAAAGTCACGGTAGTTTGATAGTTTTCGACTTTTTTTTGGTGGAATCTCAGGGAACGAATACTAGATCCTAATAGATCGAAGAATTTCGAATCGGATAGTATGGTCAGATTCTAGTGGCGTGACTTTTCGACAGTAGCTAGTGGCTGATCTTGACATAACTTGATGGGTTTCGATCGCGAGATCCTCTTGATGTTGATGACGCGGATGGTGTGACGAAAAATGACAGAAATGAAGAAGAAAAGTGTATGAAATTTGTCAAAATTTCGTCGAAAACTTACCTAAAAAGAGGAGAGGAAGAAAAAGCATGAATTGGTGTAGGGTATGAAAAGAAGAAAAAAAAAGGTGGGATAAGTTCTGTCTAGGGGGAAGGTGTGACAGAATTCATAGGATTAGGACTAATTTTATCTTATCATACTCTCGTATCAATAGTCAATTCCTTCAATCAAACGTGAAATAATATGTTAATATGAGACTAATTTAATCATATCTCATTTTTGTACACCAAAACAAACAATCTCTCAATATATAAGGGTAAGTGAAGAGATACATATTTTATCATAATTGCTCACCAGTTGTGATGTTCACATAAATATGAGTCCAAATTTTTCTACTTTAATAATCAATTACAAATTATCTTAACTTTGCTTGAAATGATAATTTTTTAATATTAAAACAATAAATTAACAATCAATCTCTAACTAATGTTATTTAATTATTAATTAACTAAGTGAGTGGTATTAATTTATGTCAAAATTAAAAGATAAAACTTGCTATACGAAAATTTAAAGAATTCAACCAAACTTTAATTCAAAACTCTTACGACAAATAAGTTGTTAGGGCATCCCCTTGTCAATGCTCGTCAGGTTTCTCGATGCAAATAAAGCAAAGACTAAATATATATTATATCATATTATGTTATATACCGCGTGATCATTCTTCAGAGACTGCAGAAAATCATAACTCCAAATGGTTGACTGGTAATTGGCTGATTGTCCCTGATCCGATGGGCTTGAAATTTGAGTTCTAGGTACTGAACAACAAATTACTTGCGGAGAGTGCAGGGGTCCTGTTTGGAGTGGGTTTCTAGGAATTATACGTCTCTTGGGGTACAAATGGGGCAAGCAACTTAAATTGAGTGCCATTTGCATATGCACGAATGCTACAAAATCTTTGCTTACTCTTTTTTGAAGCAATGTTGGGGTCACCTGAGAAGATGACCGGAAGAGAAGATGAAGAGAAGAGGAGAAGCTATGCGTGAACTGTGACGGTAGAGAAGAAGAAGAAAAGCGAAAAGAAAACTGTTTGGGAGGTGAGAAAAGTTGTCAGAGAGAGCGAGAGAGAAGCATAAGAAAATTAATGGAAGAGAAAGGGAGAGATACATAAGAAGGAGATCTTGGCCGGATGGCCAGAAATTTATATTGTTCACCTCCATACGGTCTCTCTCAATTGTTGTTCTTTTAACGGATCAAAATGAGTCATTTTGTTTTACATGATATCTAACGGCTTATAAATAGCCACGTCATCAACTTAACAAATGAGTTTTCTTTTTAGGATCACCTTGCTCCATCAAATCTCAAACCCAAAAATGATTATAGTAACCTTTTTGGACTATCTTGTGAGAAGCTCTTGTCCTGATTTTTTGAAGTAAAAGACGAAGGAACATCTACCCCAATCGTAGTTACTTTTAACATATACTCTTAAAGTGGGTCTGACAAAAACATTTTTGGTAAAGGCAGAAAAGGGTCAAAGTAAAAAAAGAGAAAATTAATACCGAGTTGTAACTCGTAACTCAATCCTGTTCTAATTGAAATACTTTTTGACTTTTACTTTATCAATTTAGTGTTAGACATTAGTGTTAAAAAATCCTTACCGATTTATAAGTATGTCATGACGTACAGGCCACCAGGATGCTTTTGTTATCCCGAGAAAGGAGTGGCTGCTATGGAGCCTCTAAATACACGGTTCGACTAAGGATGACGATAACCGACGAATTACCTGAAAAATTGATACATCTTATCCGCGCATATATTGTTTTTTTTTTTTTTTTTTTTTTTATGGCGAGTGGTAGATGCATTTGTAAAATTATCAAGCACAGTAGAAGTATTTAAAGTTTACACGTTTTGATGGATGTCACATTATAAATGAGACACTTATAAAACGTGGTTAAGATGATTGTTAGAATTTGTGGCATCTCCTTTTGAAATCTCTCTCAAATTTGGTTTAAATGATTAAATTATTAGAATTATTAGAACTTGTGGTATTTTGCTCTGAAATTGATGGTCATTGTTATAGTCAGAGTTAAATCAATTATATATTTAAGTTAAATTTGATTTAAATTAGAATATGATATTTAATTTAAAAGTGAGAGTAAGAATGTATAAATGATATTTTTTAAATTTTGATAGGATAAAAACATCTCATATGAGATTTTATTATAATATTATTTTATTTATATTAAATAAATAAAAATAAAATTGCAAACAATTTTTCTTATAAAATTTTGTTAATACATTTACAAAATAATTATTTTAATATCTATACGTTGCACCGTGTATATAAATTTAAGTGAAGGTTTATTTATCTTTTGTTAATCACCACACTAGCCTCCCTAGCTTGCTTATGTACTGTAAATTTAAAGTCATTGAATTCTTCCACCTTAGTTCTCATTGCTCAAAGAAAATCCCCTCAATGCTTATTGATGTTAATTGATTTCCTCCTGATTCTAATTAATTGGGTTTGCTGTAACTCTAATTGTTCTTCTTTGATTAACTCTAATTTTGTTGGATTTCGCTGTGTTTTGCGAGATAAGAATGAAACGTGGGTCTCGTGGTGTGCTAAGAATGTAATGTGGATCTCGTGGTGTGCTAAGAACGTGGGCTATACTGACAGTTTTACTGTTGACTTTTGGGGTCTAAGAGCCTCCAACTTGTCAAAGATCTTCAATTTCCTAATCTCTTAGCCTAAGTGGATGCACAAAATATTACAGCACTTCCTTCAGATACGGACATGGAACTTCACTCTAATAGATCTATTATTTCTAATTACAAGTTCCTCCTTCAGTGTTTTCAAAACCTGAAGATTAATCACTGCTTCAGGGAAGCAAACAGGGTAACTGTTTGGCTAAGAAAAGTGTTATGGCTTGTAATTCTATTTTGTTTTTTATACCCTCCAAAAGACATTATTAATCTTCTTGTTTCTTCGAGAAGGATGTCTCTAAGGTCTGTAAGAACCTAATGTCTTCTTTATAATATTTCCTGTTTCAACTTAAAAAACAGGTGGTGTTGGACTGGTTGGTTGCAAACCCAGTGGTTCAAAAATCATTATCGCATTTCACTGGAAAAAAAATGAAGCACGTTCAATATAATACAACTAAGCAGTGCAAAGTGTTTGACTTGCGGGATCAAGTTAAGAGTGGAACTAAGTTGAACAGTTCAGCTTAGCTCGTTTAAGAGATTCGGTTTGAAACTCAATTAAATGGAGTTTGAGTTATAATTTTGACTTGGTTAGCGTATCGAACTGAGCTCGAGTAATGTCAAACTCGGCTCGTTTGACTCGCGAGCAGGCTCGATTTAATTAATAAATTAAATAAATATTATATATAATTTATTTATTTTATATATTTAATATATATTATAAAAAATATTTATTTTATTTTTAAAATATAAATTTGCATTTGTATACAGTGGTATGTAAATTTAATTATTTTGAAAACGAAAATAGATGTAGAATGCATTTGAGGATATCAATGACATGTCAATTCGTTTAGTTTGATTTATTAAATTGAGATTTATTATAAATTTATAGTAAAAGTCATTATGAACATTTATTGTTATAGCTTATTTGTGTGCATGAGTTGTTGTCAATAAATTTTAACATGAAAAGACATGTTGATATATCTCTCTAGTGGGAATGATAACTGTAATACCCGTATTCGTGAATTAAGGGTAAAGAAGTAATATGATAATATGTCATAAAATTTAAATAATATATGTGAAGGATTAGAAGTGAACAGTAAACAGTGAATGGCAGCTGTAAACAGTGAATAGTAAATAGTGTACAGTGAATGACTGCTAATGGGAAAAAGTAAAATGAAAAATTTATTTGTAATATTCATGCATTTCATGCTGTATAGAATGTTTAAAAATTTGATTGATGTAAAATATCTATTTGGTTTATTTTATTTTTATGGTTGCATATATGTGTTGTGCTGAGATTCTCAAAATGTGATGATACTGTCTCGGGGGTGGCCAACCCAGAATGGGTCGTTACAATAACATATCTAGATTTATTAGTAGAAATATATGTTCAAATAATAGTATCGTGCTTGAGATGTTACTGTTATATATAAGTATGAAGAAGGTTTTTAAAAGATAACATAAATATGAGTAACATTGGGTTGAAACGTATTGATAGGAGTTGTTGTGTTTGCACATGAAAACTAACGTAATTGATACATATATGAGAAAATTTAACTATAGATATACATGAAATATAATTATTTATTAATCATGTTAATCTAAAAATTTAATGTTATTTTAAATAAAAAAAATTAAAATTTTAATCTAATAATTTACTTATTGATTTGATTGGTAAATGAAAGCGGATAATTATTTTCATCAATAAATATAAATACAAACGAAGATGCAACTACAACCATCCATATTTATTACCATTCCAAAAATCATGCGCCGCTAACTTTAATTTTGAATATCATTTGGGACCCAATAGATGGATTCATTTTAGCCTTTAATAACCAAAATTTCCAAGAGATGGTGCCCAAACAGCCAATAATGGCCAAGTTTATACCCTGTCAAGTTTTACGTCGGTGTACCAAACAAAATCGATAAATTAATGAAAATCAACTCATTTATGATGCCAACAATAAGTATTTGAAGTTTACACGTTTTAATGATGTCACATCATAAATAGAGATACCTAATTACATGATCGTTGAAATTTGTGGCATTTTGTTTTGAAATCTCTATCAAACAATGGTTTAAATGATTAAATTGTTTTAATTTGTGATATCTTACTCTGACATTGGTGGCCACCACTACAGTGACGGTTAAATCAATTATAAATTTAAGTCGGTGGCCACCATTACAGTGAGAGTTAAATCAATTATAAATTTAAGTCAAATTTGACTTAAATTAAAATATGATATTTGACTTAAAAGTGAGAGCGAAAACGCATAAACAATATTTTTTAAATTTTGACAGAATAAAAATATCTCGTGTTTTTATTATAATATTATTTCATTTATATTATATAAATAAAATTAAAATTGTAAACAAATTTTCTTATAAAATTTTGTTAATATGTTTACAAAGTAACTATTTTAATATCCATGCGTTTCACGATGTATAAAAATTTAACTGAAAGTTTACTTATCTTTTGTTAATCACTACACTAGCCTCCCTAATTTGCTTATGTACTTTAAATTTAAAGCCATTGAATTTTTTCATCTTGGTTTCCATTGCTCAAAGAAAATCCCCTCAATGTTTATTGATGTTAATTGATTTCCTCCAGATTCTAATTAATTTGGTTTGTTTTAACTCGAATTGTTCTTCCTTGATTAACTCTAATTTTGTTGGATTACGTTGTGTTTTACGAGATAAGAATGAAACGTGAATCTCGAGGTGTGCTAAGAATGTGGGCTGTACGGACAATCTCACTGCTGAGTTTTGAGGTCTAAGAGATGGCCTCCAACTTGTCAAAGATCTTCAATTTCCTAATCTCTTGGTCTGAGTGGATGCACAAAATATTACAACACTTCCTTCGTATATGGACATGAAACTTCACTCTAATAGATCTATTATTTTTAATTACAAGTTCCTCCTTCAGTGTTTTCAAAACCTGAAGATTAATCACTGCTTCAGGGAAGCAAACAGGGTAACTGATGCTTTGGCTAAAAAAAGTGTTATGGCTTGTAATTCTATTTTGTTTTTTATACCCTCCAAAAGACATTATTAATCTTCTTGTTTCTTCGAGAAGGATGTCTCTAAGGTCTGTCAGAACCTAATGTCTTCTTTATAATATTTCCTGTTTCAACTTAAAAAACAGGTGGTGTTGGACTGGTTGGTTGCAAACCCAGTGGTTCAAAAATCATTATCGCATTTCACTGGAAAAAAAATGAAGCACGTTCAATATAATACAACTAAGCAGTGCAAAGTGTTTGACTTGCGGGATCAAGTTAAGAGTGGAACTAAGTTGAACAGTTCAGCTTAGCTCGTTTAAGAGATTCGGTTTGAAACTCAATTAAATGGAGTTTGAAACTCAATTAAGTTGAGGTTGAATTGAGTAAGCAGCTCAGCTCGCTCGAAATGATTGGTTTAAAACGTGATTAAATCGAATTCGAACTATAATTTTGGTTTGTTTAACATATCGAGTTGAATTTAAGTAATATCAAATTCGACTCGTTTGACTCACGAATCAACTCGATTTAATTAATAAATTAAATAAATATTATATATATATTTTATTTATTTTATATATTTAATAAAAAAAATTATTTTATTTTTAAAATATAAATACAGATTTTTTATTTTATTTCGATATATTTTATTTTATTTCAAAAGTTTGATTCGAGCTCAAGTTTGAATTGACTTGTGAGTCGTGCCCGAGCTTGAATTTTACCTTACAAATCGAACTTAAGTTCAATTTTCTTAACTTGACTCGACTCGAAGCTCGATTCAAATACTCATAAACCGAATTCGAACTCATCTGAACTCAAACTTAGCACGACTGAAATCCACTCATTTATCCAGTGTTTGGAAATTAAAAAAAAATATAAAAGAAAGCTATTTGAAGTTCACAGGTTTTGATGGATGTCACATCGTTAACAGAAACATTTATCAAACACAATTTAAATGATTAAATTGTTGGAATAGATCTATTTTGTTTTGAAATCGGTGATAATTACTGTTGTTATAGTTAAATCAATTATAAATTTAAATTAAATTTGATTTAAATTACAGTACCAAATTTAATCTTAAAGTGGGAGTGAGAATATATAAACGATATTTTTCAAATTTTGATAAGATAAGAGAATCTCGCATATGTTTTTATTATAATATTATTTTATTTATATTATATAAATAAAATAAAAATGTAAATGTAAATAAATGTTCTTATAAAATTTTGTTAATATGTCTACAAAATAATTATTTTAATATCCATGCCTTGCACGGATTCGGTGTACATAAATTTAAGTGATGGTTTATTCATCTTTTGTTAATCACCACACTAGCTTCCCTAACTTGCTTATGTACGTTAAATTTAAAGCCATTGAATTCTTCCAAGGAAAAAACAAATGAAGCAAGGTCAATATAATACAACTAAGCAGTGCAAAGTGTTGGACTTGTGGGGTTCAGTTAAAGTTGGAATTGAATCGAGTGATTTGATTTGTTCGAAAGAATCGGTTTAAAATTCGATTAAATTAAGTACGAGTTATGATTTTAGTTTGGTTAGCGTATCGAATTGAACTTGAGTAATGTTAAATTCGGTTCATTTAATTTATGAGTCAACTCAATTTAATTAATAAATTAAATAAATATTATATATATATTTTATTTATTTAATATATTACCAAAAAATTTATTTTATTTTGAAAAAATATATTTATATTTTATTTCAAAAAGCTCAAATCGAAAAGTTCGGTTCGAACTCGAGTTCGAATTGACTCACGAGTCGTGTTCGAGTTTAAATTTTACTTTACGAGTCGAGTTCAAGTTTAATTTCTTTAACTTAACTTGACTCGAATAAATTTTTTACTTACAAACTAAAATCAAACTTGCTTAAACTAAAACTCAACTCGACTCGGATCTACTCTTTAACTCTAACTTTTGAAAATTAAAAGGAAATAAAAGAAAGCTAAAGATTGGCATGCCATTTGGTTTGGTGGCCCAAGTAGTAAAGAAATTTAAGTTGGTATTGTGTACCAAACCACCATGTATCAGCTGGTTTAGTTGGTATTGTCTACAAAACCACCATGTGTCGGCTGGTTTAGATATTATAGGACACGAAATCTCATACGAGAATATCTTCTAATAAGTGGTTATATAAAAGCCTGAATTTTTCCTTTTTCGACCAGTTTATTTATTTTTACCATGAGAGTAAAAACTAAAAAGAGAAATAGGTACATTAATTTGGGTTTTTCATTCAGTCTTTAGTCGGTTTTTATCACGTAGTTAATTTTGATGAAGCGTATAGATTTTTTAAATTTCAGTGTTTGGTAATAGAATAGTGATTTTTTTTTTAAAAATAATTTATATTATTATCAAATTATTGTATGTCTCAATATTGGATATAAACTTGAGATACAATTTGTGTAATCAATGTTTATATAGTGCTGTTGATCTTTCACCCCGTGGCTTTTTCTCTCTATATTAGAGAGTTTTCCATGTAAATTTTTGTGTTATTGATTGATTGCTTTATTTGATACTTGTTATATTTTTTAGTGTGCAACTTGGTGGTTATTATATTTACTTCGTGATTTTTAGTAAAATTATAGTACTTGGTCAATTATTGAGGAGGATATTTGTAGACTGAGGTTTCAACCCAAGAGGGGTGAATTGGGTTTTTAAATTTTTTTACTAATTAATCATAAGTTTATAAAAACAAATAAAGCCACAAGTATGTAAACAAGTAATGTTCTGTAAACAAAAGAGTTTAAGGAATAGAAGATGCAAACTCAGTTTATAGTGGTTCGACAATATCAGATCATTCCGACCCTACGTCCACTCTTTTCAAGGAACCTCCTTGAAGCAATCCACTAAAACACTTAGTCATGCAACCACGGGAGTTACACAAACTTGACAAACAGTCTCTTCCTCTCGGAAGCTAATCTCTTCCTTTCAAAAGCTAATCCCTTTACAATAAATACGAGTTGCTGTAAAGTAAATGGTAGAGAGATAGCAGTGAAAACTTATAAAACTGAATAATATCTCTCTTTCAAGGTAAAGCTTGAAGAATAACTCAACAATAAATATTTTAAAGCTTTTGTGTATTAATGAGCAAAAACTTGATTGAATCTGTAATATTTTTTTTAATGCTCAATAGAGTGGGTTTATATAGCCTTGTATTAATATGGCTGTTTTGTACTGACTTGGAATGTTTTGGTGCATTTTGTGCTGAAGTCTCGCATCTCAGCGGTTATATTTTTTAAATTACCAGTCGATTGGGTCAGGTGAAAAGTCTCACCTTTAAAGTTTTGAAGAGCACCAGTTGACTGGGTTGTTCTTACCAGTCGACTGGGGATAGTCTGTCTAAAACACCAGTCGACTGGTATGAAGCATCCAGTCGACTGGGGACATATTGTCCAAAACTTCAGTCTTCTGGTATAAGTACCCATATAGAGCTTAAGAAAGCTTCCTTCAAAAATTTACTTAGTCTTTCATACCATGCTCTTGGAGTTTGTTTCAACCCATATAGAGCTTTAGAAAGCTTGTAGACATGATTTGGAAGACTAAGATTCTCAAATCCAAGAGGTTGCTCAATGTATACCTCTTCTTCTGTAAAGCCATTTAAGAAGGCACTCTTTACATCAATTTGAAATAACTTAAATTTATTAAAGCATGCAAAGGCTAATAACATTCGAATAGCTTCTAATCTCGCTACGGGAGCATAGGTCTCATCAAGTCTATTCCTTCTTCTTGATTATATCCCTTAGCAACTAGTCTAGCCTTGTTCCTAGTTACTATTCCATTTTCATCCATCTTATTTCTAAATACCCATTTAGTTCTTATTATTGTATGATTTTTAGTTCTAAGAACTAGATTTCATACATTGTTTCTTTCAATTTGATTTATTTCTTCTTGCATAGCAATTATCCAATCATTATCCTTTTCGGCTTCTATAAATGTCTTAAGTTCTATTTGAGACAAATAAGCTACATATTTGCAAATATTTCTAATTGAGGAACGAGTTCTTACCCCTTGTGAAGGATCATCAATCACTTGATCGATTGGGTGATAATTTACATACCTCCAATCTTTGGGAAAACTATCCTCTTGTTGACTTGTAGATGGTTGGTCCAATTTAAGAGTTTTTATCTCTTTATTTGTTTGAGATGAAGTCTTCTTTGGGTCAACAATGGGAGTAGGTACCTCCATTCTTGGAATAAAATCTATGTCATCATTGAAAGAAACTTCTCTACTACTAATCGGGTTAGACTCATCAAGAGTTACATGTATGGATTCTTCTACCACTAGAGTTCTCTTTTTGAAGACTCTATAAGCCTTACTAGAGGTTGAATATCCTAAAAATATCCCTTCATCAGTCTTAGAGTCAAATTTATCCAAGTTAGTTTTATTGATATTTAGGTTAAAGCATTTACAACCAAATGTACGAAAATAGGAAATATTAGGCTTTTTACCTTTCCATAATTCATACAGAGTTTTGTCAAGCATAGGTCTAATTAAAAATCTATTTAAGATATAGCAAGAAGTGTTTATTGCTTCAGCCCAAAAGTATTTTGGTAAGCTATTTCCACAAAGCATTGTTCTTACAAATTATACAAATTATTCTAGAGCTCTATTTTTCCTCTCAACAACTCCATTTTGTTGAGGAGTTCTAGGAACTGAAAAGTTGTGATCAATTCCATTTTCATCACAAAATTTTGAAAAACTTTGGTTTTTAAATTCTTTTCCATGATCACTTCTAATGCTTGAAATACAAATTTTGAAAAAGTTTTCAAATCCTTTGAAAGCTTCATCCTTGTAAGCAATAAAGATAACAAAGGTATATCTTGAATAGTCATCAACAATAACAAGAGCATATTGATGGCCACCTAAATTAATGGTGCTTATTGGACCAAATAAGTCCTTATGCAAGAGTTTCAATGGTCTAATAGTTGACACTACATTTTTTGATTTAAAGGAAATTCTAGTTTGTTTTCCCATTTGACAAGTATCACATACTTTATCTTTTTCAAATTTGATTTTAGGAAGTCTAATGATTAAATCTTTTCTTGAAATGATTTTAAGTAAATTCATGTTCACATGACCAAGCCTCTTATGCCATAGCCATGGATTTTCACCAAATGCTAGAAAACATTTTTCATTTTCTGAATGTAAGGATTTTAAATCAACTATATAGACATTTTCATGTCTATGCCCAACAAACTTGATCTTGTTAGTTTTGATGTCTATAACTAGAGTTAGCTCATTGAATACACTTTTATCACCGGTCATGTGTTTTGAGCATCCACTATCAAGGTACCAACAGTTACCTTTTTCTTTGGTGTAGAGACACATCTACATCACACAAGGATGCACAATTGCATTTTTAGGTACCCAAAATTTCTTGGGTCCTTTAAGGTTAGTCCTAGAAAATACAGTTCTTTTTAGGACTCATACTTTCTTAACAACATATGGTCTTCTATAGACATGTTGATGATGCGCAATCCTAAGATAATAGTTATTGAAATTTTTAGGATGACTTAGTTGTGCATGTCTATAATTCTTAGGATAAGTATTCCTCGAATACATGTTACTAATGTGAGGGATATACATTTCATTTCTAGGAAATGTATGATGATAATTTCTTGAAAACATATTTGCATTATTATGAATATGCATATTATTTCTAGAATAATCATGATGATAATTCCTAGGATATGCATGTGCAGTGTGTAAGTTTTGATTATACATGTTGTTTCTAGGATGCATATGATAATCATTCTTAGGATGTATATAAGCATTTCTTGAATGAGCATACATATAAGCATGAATATTTCTAGGATATGCATTAGAATTAGTATTTCTAGACCTACTAGCATTCTTTGAGGGAATGCTTTTAACCTTGCTGGTGGTCTTTGAAGTAGAGGCTTCATTCACACATGATGCTTTCATGAATAAACTCTCTTTTGATTTTTGTTTGCCTAGTGGAGAATATCCTAACCCGGATTTTCCTCCACTTAGTCTTTGGCAAGATAACACTTCATCAAGCTTTTCTTTTCAAGCATGAGTCTTGATATTGTGCCATTTAATTCTAATATTTTCTTCTTTAAGTTTTCATTTTCATCTTTATAGAAATCTTGAGAAGACTCATAAAGCAATGAAAATAGTTTATCTTTTTCTTTTTTTAGAATTATCATCTCTTTAGAAAGAAATGACACCTCTTTTTTAAAAGTGGAGTTCCTAGAATCGAATTTTTTCAATTCTTCATGCATTTCATTTATGACTTCTATCAATTCTTCATTACTACTAACAATGTTATTTTTTGAAGAGGAAGAAGATAATATCTCCTTTTCATCATCGATTGCCATAAGACATAGGTTGGCAATTTTCTCGTATCCGACCTCTTTATCCGATGAGTCTTCTTCTTCATTATCACTCCAAGTGGTTGCAATCATAGCTTTCTTCTTGAAGCTCTTGTATGGTTTGCTTGTTGCTGTGCAATCGGCCTTGATGTGACCAGGCTTCTTGCATCCATAGTATAAAAGTGGTTCCCTTTTTGAAGTGGGATCCTTTATGTAAGGTTTCTTACTTTTCTTTAAGAATCTGTGAAACCGTTTGGTGATTAAAGCCATCTCACCATCTTTTTCACTGCTCTCCGCTTCTTCTTTCGTTTCCTCTTCTCTGTTGCATATAGAGGCTTTGAGAGCAATCACCTTTTTCTTTTTCTCATCATCATTGACAATGGGATTCATTTCTTCCATCTTATATACCAACAATGACCCAAGAAGTGTCTTAATATCAAGTTTATCGAGATTTTTGGCCTCCTGAATGACCCGTCTTCTTTGGTTTCCAAGAAGGTGGCAGAGACCTTAGGATTTTTCTTGTTAGTTCAAACTCCTCAATGTTCCTACCAAGAAGTTTCAAACCGTTAACAACAGTTGTGAAACGTGAGTGCATTTGAGAAATTGTTTCGTTATGAGACATTTTAAAAGATTCATATTCGGATGCTAACATATAGATTTTTGATTTCTTAACCTTACTAGTTCCTTCATATGTAACTTGCAGTTTATCTCAAATCTCTTAAGCTGAAACACATACAGAAATTTTATTATATTCAGATATATCTAAAGCACAATGTAAAATACTTGTGGCTCTACTATTGAGAGACATCATTCTATAATCCTCATCATTGAACTCAGTTTTGAGTTTAGGTATTGTATGGTTGATTTCTCCAATAGTTATTTCTTTTGACAGAATTCTAGGTCCTTCCTCAATGACTCTCCATAGATTATAATCTTGTCCCTCGACAAAGATTTTCATCCTGTTTTTCCAATAGTTATAGTTGGAGTCATTGAACAAATGAGGCCTAGTGTAGGAGTGTCCCTCAGAATAGCTATTTGCTGCCATTGGATCAACTCAAGGATATTAAGCCTAAAATTGAGAACGAGGCTCTGATACCAATTGTAGACTGAGGTTTCAACCTAAGAGGGGGGTAAATTGGGTTTTTAAAAACTTTTACTAATTAATCACAAGTTTATAAAAACAGATAAACCCACAAGTATGTAAACAAGTAATGTGCTGTAAATAAAAGAGTTTAAGGAATAGAAGATGCAAACTCAGTTTATAGTGGTTCGGCAATATCTGATTCATTCCGACCTTACGTCCACTATCTTCAAAGAACCTCCTTGAAGCAATCCACTAAAACACTTAGTCGTGCAACTTCACGGGTGTTGCACAAATCTTACAAACAGTCCCTTCCTCTCGAAACCTTATCCCTTCCTCTTGGACGCTAATCTCTTTCTTTCGGAAGCTAATCCCTTTACAATAAATATGAGTTGCTGTAAAGTAAATGGAAAAGAGACAGTAATGAAAGCTTATACAACTGAATAATATCTCTCTTTCAAGGTGAAGCTTGAAGAATGGCTCAACAATAAATATTTCAAAACTTTTGTGTATTAATGAGCAAAAAATTGATTGACTGTGTAATCTCTTTTTTTTAATGCTCAATAGAGCGGGTTTATATAGCCTTATATTAATATGGTCGTTTTGTACTGACTTGGAATGTTTTGGTGCATTTTGGGCTGAAATCTCGCGTCTCAACGGTCATATTTTTTGAATTACCAGTCGACTGGGTTTGTCCAAAACAGCAGTCGACTGGTATGAAGCATCCAGTCGATTGGGGACACACTGTCCAAAACTCCAGTCTTCTCGTATAAGTATCCAGTCGACTGGGTTGCTCTTCAACCCAGTTTTTCATTATTTGAAATGTTTTTGACTTATAAACGTTTGAATGAATAGTTTTGTTAAAATGCTTTTTCAAAATGAGCCATTGGACAAGCTTGTTACCCGAACCGGTGAAATTTACAACTTGATTCAATACCTTGTACCTATACTAGATTTTTTGTCTTGACTTGGTGTTTGATTCGGGTTGAGTTCTTGCACCTTGATTCTTGGTTGTATGCTTTTATCGCTTAATATACTTAGATAGCACTGTTAGTATAATTAGAGTTGTGTTTTGTCAGCATTAAAACTTAGGTGAGGGTCAACAGTATTTTCCAAACACAGATTATACTGGTAACTCATAATTAAATGCTAAATCAAATTTTTTAACTGAATTGATTTTACACTTTTTGGGTTTGGTTCCTTCAGTCTGTGATAGTTGTTCCTCTCTCTATATACCAAAATCTCTGAGGGTTTTTTTTTATATAACTGAATTGATTTATTTATTTATTTTTCATTTTTTGGGTTTGGTTGCTTCAATATGAGATTGCTTCAAACTAGAGAGATCTAAGAACAGAGAGAGATATAAGGACAGAGAGACTTAATTAGCCATGAAGGTGATCTTTACTTAATCTTTATATAAGGAGAGAATTATAAATTAAACCATTTTTTTGGTAACTAAACTTTTAGTTAGGTTTGAGTATCAAAATTTTACAATTAACTATGATTAGCAAGAAAACCTAAAATTTTACCAAATCAACGAAATTGTACTAATCAAAGTATAATATAATTTATAAGTTAAAATTAAAGTTTCCATTTTTGAGAGCAGAGATAAAGAGTGAGAGACTGGGACTAAATGTGTTACGACCTGGTGATTGTGAAGAATGATTTAGGATTTTAAGGTTTCTTCTTAATTTATTATATATGCTAAACATTTTTTACTATTATAACTTTAGTCTTAAAACATATCTAATCTATTATTATATAGAGATAAAATTGTAATTGAGAATATTATATATATATATATATATATATATATATATATATATAATTTCAAAATGATTCGGCTAAATGATTAACTGACATATTTAAAAGTCAAGAATAACCATAACAAAAAAAATAACCATAAACCAAATCATTTTTGTCTGTAATTGCATCTTTGGTTCAATTATATAAGAAATTGTTAAAGTTCAATAATGGTTATCGGTTGTTTTTGCCCAACCCTAATCAATACAAGTTAAGATACACTTTGTCTTTCTTCCTACTCTCTTTTATATTTTTTCTGTAATTAGAAGAGCTGACCTTCATTCCAATATTGCATACTCTACTATTCAAATCTAGACGATGTTAGAAAAAAATCGTTTAAAATGATACTAAAGGTTTGTTTGAAAACCCAAAAGGTATTAGTTTAAATCTAAAGGTTGTGATTTAAATAAAAAAATGTGTGATTTGAATCTAAAGGGTGTGATTTAAATGTAATGGTTTTAATTTAAACAAAAATGTGTTAGATTTTTTCAATAGTTTTATAAACAGACACGATCCGATCAGTTAAAATCTAACAAACATGATCGTAAGGCTCTCATTAAATCTGAAAAAAAAATCATGTATTTCCAACTGGAAAAACATGACTTTCCAGAACCATTTGAAGAGGTGTTTCTACACCTATAAATACCCCTTACTCCCCACTTCAAAATACAATTCATTTTTTCATTATCTCTTCTATCTTTTTTCTCTAAAAAATTCTACCATAATATTTTTGTATTTCAAAGCAGAATTAAATCTGAAGTTCTTCAGATTTTGCTGTTTGCACACTTGGTTGTATCCTAAAGGACTATTCGTTTGTAACCTATAACAAACTTTTTTATACAAGTGAGGATGAATAAAGCCTTAAAGACAGTGATTAATTCACACCTCTAAGTCATGATTATCATATTCTATTCTGATTTAGGAAAAATTATACAATAATTTTAAGGTTTTATTTCTATCCAACAAAATGGAGACAGAATCAATAAGGTGATGAATCAAGACTTCGTCAAGCTAGATAGATTCCATGGAAATACTTTCTACTGGTGGCAAGACAAGATCATGTTCTTGATTACTGCGTTGAAAACTTCCTATATACTGGATCTAAATCTGCATGCCATTCCTGATGATCCAGTAGCTAAGGAAGGAGTGCAGCCTCAAACTGCAATGATCGAAATCGAACAACTACAGAAGGAAAGAAAGAAAAGAGAAGAATAAGTTGCTATGTCGTGGGCATACTTTGAATACATTATTAGATCACTTGTACGATCTATTTACAAACACCAAATCGGCTCGTGATATTTGGAATGCTCTTGAGTACAAATAAAAAGTGAAAGAAGAATGTGCGAATAAGTATTTAGTTTCCAAACACTTTGATTTCAAAATGTTTGACAATAAACCTATCTTAGAACAAGTGCACGAATTACAAGTTATTGTTAAAAAACTCCAAGTTTTAATTTTTTTTTTGCCTAAATCATTCCAAGAAGAGTTACACTTTGATTACAAGTTATTGTTAAAAAGTAGTAATGTTCAAAGTGGTCCTAAAGTGCATCATGTGGAAGCAATCAAAGCTAACAAGCATGTTTTACAAGTGAAAGCTGGAGGAAAATTTAAAAAGACTGCAAGAAAGAATAAAAGGAAAGATAATTTGCATTTGTATACATTGGTATGCAAATTTAATTATTTTGAAAACGAAAGTGGATTTAGAATGCATTTGAGGATAGAAATAACATGTCAATTCGTTTGGTTTGATTTATTAATTTTGTGAGGCCATTTGGCTTGTATACATTTAAATTTATAATTTAATTTGGTTGATTAAATTATTCAGTGACACTATAAATTTATATGAGACATTAAATTGAGATTTATTATAAATTTATAGTAATATTCGATGTGAACATTTATTGTTATAGCTTATTTGTGTGCATGAGTTGTTGTCAGATAAATTTTGACATGAAAAGACATAGTGATATATCTGTCTAGTGGGAATGATATAACATCTCTAGATTTATTTGTAGAAATATGTGTTTAAATAATAGTATCTTGCTTGAGATGTTACTGTTACATATAAGTATGAAGTGTTTGTCTTTAAAAGATAACATGAATATAAGTAACATTATGTTGAAGCACACTGATAGGAGTTGCTGTATTTGTGCATGAAAACTAACATGGTTGGTACATATGTGGGAAAATTTAATTATAGATGCACATGAAATATAATTACTTGTGATCATGTTAATCTAAAAGTTTAATGTTATTTTAAACTTAGGGGTTTAAAATTTCAAGTATTTATGTAAAAAACATATATATTTTGAGTACTTATAAGTTATAAAAAAGCAAAAAATTGAGTTTATTGGAACTCTCAAAGTGTGGGGGTATTTTGAATAATATAGAGTTCAAATCCTAAAAGAAAAATAAAGTAACAAAGCATAGTGGGGTTATGCTTTGAGTCCTTAATAGTGCATTATGAGAATATACAAAATTAGTAGAATCCTTAGTTATCTAAGTGAAACCATTGATTTGATATGAACTAGTTGTATCAAGAGGACACATTGATGTCATGGTAATCCAGTTGTATCTAAAGGATACACTTATTCTAATCGGATGATGAGAGTGAGAGATATAAAATACCCAAAGGGCGGTAATGTCTCTTGAAAGAGTAAGAGACAAACTTGTATGTCTCACACAATGAAATCCAAATTAATTGCCTCGCCACAATGGAGAAAAAATGTTGAATGAATTAATTAGAAATTTATTGTTGGAAATAAATTTTGTGGCCACATCTTATGCATTTAAAATCCATACTTTGTGATAATTATGTTTTGTGAGAGGTACCTTAAATAATAAGTACAGACATATTAATTGTAGACATGAGTATATGAGACAATTGATACAAGTTGGTATCATTACAATTGTCTCTGTAAAGTCAAGTAAGAACTTGATTGATCCACTTACTAAGGCACTCCCAAGAGACCTAGTAAGTAATACAACTAGAAAGATGGGGTTTTAACCATTTAAAAGTTAGCAGTGATGGTAACCCAACCTAATGCTAGTAGACCACTAGTCATAGGTTTTAATGGGTAATAACAAGTTACTGTGATTGACTGTTGATATTGTCACAAAGTTAACCCATAATTGAGAAAGACAATGTCGTTCGTTACGTTTTAGAGGATGAGTTAAACTCTTAATAAAGTTATGAAATGTGTTCTAGTAATGGAAAGCAAGAGCTTCTTCACCTATATGAATGAAGGAGTGGTGCTGCTTCTTATAGAGAGTTATTGTTTGCTTTCTTGAGGTTCATGAAAACATGATATAGTACATGGCCATAATAATGCTAAGTGAAAATAAAATCTCACCGAAATAAGAGAATTGTATATGTGTAGTGGCTCCGGTCGTATCACATAGGAATGTTGGTTTAATCTAAAAGACACCATTCATTTCGATATAACTTTGAATTGTTTATACTAATAGAATGTTTTAAATCAAAAGATGCCTACTTTATGCATACAAGACTCAGAGATATTGTGGCAGTATTTTTTAAAATTGATTTTTCAAACAAGTGGAGGATTGTTAGAAAAAATCATTTAAAATGATATTAAAGGGATGTTTGAAAACCAAAAGGGTATTAGTTTAAATATAAATGTTGTGATTTAAACAGAAAGGTTTGATTTAAATCTAAATGGTGTGATTCAAATCTAAAGGTTGTAATTTAAACAAAAAGGTGTTTAATTTTTTAAATAGACACGATTTGGTCCGTTAAAAACTAACCGACATGATCGTAAGGCTCTTATTAAATATAAAAAAATCATGTCTTTTTAACTGAAAAAAATGACTTTCCAGAGCCATTTGAAGAGATGCTTCTACACTTATAAATATCTCTCACTCCCCACTTCAAAATACAAATCATTTTTTTATCTATATTTTTTGTCTCAAAAATTCTGTCATAATATTTTAGTATTTCAAAGCAGAATTAAATTTGAAATTCTTCAGATTTTACTGTCTGTGGACTTTAAGTTTGAGACTTGTTTGTATCTTGAAAGATTATTCGTCTGTAACCCATAGAAAATTTGTTTATACAAATGGAGACAAATAAAGCCTTAAAGACAATGATTAATTCACGTATCTAAATCTTGATTCTTATATTATATTTTAATTTAGAATTTTTTTTTACAACAGACGATACATAAACTTAGTTTTAATGTAAGTGGTTGGTCAGTTGTCTTTGTAAAAGAAAAAAAAAACGATTTACTGGTAAAAATATAATTTTGATAATAAAATTTATATTTTTATAGTAAAATACATACTTTTAAGGATAATTTTTTTTATTTTTATCATTTGAGGAAAGGAAGTTTAATTCTGTAAAAGGACAAAACGGCAGTTGTTTACGCATTCTCAACGCAATTATATGTTGCGTGATTAGTAGACTCAAGATTTTCCAGATATCCTGGCGATAATTGACGTGATATGCATGCATCATGTGTTTCATAAATAAAAAATTAAAAATCATTGGTTTGTTGTTTGAGAGGTAAGAATAAGGTATGCTATATAAACAACAATATTTAACTTAGGTGTATATGCACGAATCATGATGATCATACATCTTAGAATCATATTTTCCAAGTACGTTAGTGCACTGCCAATATGAGAAATTGTTAGATCAAACAATAATGCGTTTTCTTATTGAAGCAATTCTATATATAAATAAAATTATTGATTTGATCATAGTATGTGCTTATATTAATTCACATAATTCAGTTAATTGTTTTCAGAAGTAAAAACATTGGACGAGATATTTTGTCTCAATGAAGCACGACGTTAGAGTGTATGACTTTTGAAATGTTAGGCTTTTAAAAATTAGTAATTAGTTAAAATCATAAAAAAATAATAATTAATATTCAAATAATTTAATTTAATTAATTATCAACAAACTTTGAGACCTAAAACTAAATATTAAATCGAAATAAACATTTACTCTTCTTTTTTTGTTTCCTTCTTTGTAATAAATCATCAAAATAAAGTTTTTTGATACTTGTTGGGTAATATCTTTAATCATGTAGAAAATATTTGGGGGTCAAAGAAGAGAAAAAAGGAAAAAAAGAAAGGAAAAATATTTTTTTGTGATTGATTTCTCTGTTTCCAAATCGATGAAGAATTTTAGAAATTCTAGAGGAGAATCTCAATATTTCTTAAATTTGAGGAACTGTCTAAATGGTTTGAGAGGCTATCATATTTATAAGAATAAAATGTAAACCCTAAAAAAATGAACTGCTCTAACCAAAAGATTACTCTAAATTTAGGTTTTCTATTCCAAATAGGAGATAATAGAACTTGGGTGTATTGGGATATTGGGTTATTCTGAGTTCATTGAGTGAGAGTTTTTCACAAGTTTTTATCAATAAAAAAACTTGTAACCTATGAGTTTTATTAAAGGATTAAAACAATATTGTTGTTGGGATCGTGGACGTAAACAAGAGGTATTGAACCACGTAAAACTTTATTTTTGTTTTTTATTTTCTACTGTTTTATTTTACAATGTTTATTGTTTTGCACTCTTGCTATGTTTATTAATTGCGTGAATCTTGGACGGATTTTCGGTGGAAAAATCCCAACAATACTCTACAATCATTTAAATATTATGATGGGGCGAATGCCTCAGACATCTAGACGTAAAAAATGTAATCCCCAAGGTGGGGCACTTGAGCCAAAAAAATATACCCTTTTAGGGAGTCTGACGAGGCATATGCCTCGAGCCAAAAAATAAACACCTTTGAAGAGCCACATATTTAATTTAACGCCATGAGGCGTTTTAGTCCACTTTTTCAAAAACTAATCCAATCCACAATTCTATTATGTTACTTATCTAAATTGAGAAATATAACTAATATATAAATTGAACACACAAAGGTACTACCAATTAATTAGCTAATTAGTTGGTAGTCATTTGCATTGCATAAAAGATCATGAATCAACCCCACTCACACTACGGATGAGACTACGAAAGGCATAAATGATGTGAGATATAGGGGTGTCAAAAGGTACATTTAAAAAAAATCATTGAAAGAAAGTTGTTTTGATATTTAACAATTATTTTAAAAAATTTGACAGGGCGTACCCCTCAGACATCCAAACGTAAAAAATCTAAACTCCGAAGCAAGTTGCACGCTCGAGCCAAAAAATGTACCCTTTTGGGGAGTCGAACTGGGCATACACCTCATATATCTTTGTGTAAAAAATGTACGCCTTTGGATGGGGCGTATGCCTGAGCCAAAAAACGAACGCCTTTGAGGAGCCACATATTTATTTTAACACCACGAGGTGTTTTAGTTTGCCTTTCCAAACACTAGTCTAATTCAAGTTTTATTATGTTACTCAATTAAAGTGAGAAATATAACCAATACATAAATTGAACAAACAAAGGTATCCGTCAATTAACTAGTTATTAGTTGGTAGTCATTTGCATTGCACAAGAGATCATGAATCCACTTAAAGCATTACTCAAACCACGCCAACGAGTTAATAGATAATAATAATAATAAGAGATTTTCAAGATGAAATATGATAATTTGTACATTGAGATAAAAATTTTAAATTAAAAATTAATAGATATAGATAAAAATGTAAGAATATTAAGATGCAATAAGATAGACTGAATATTGAAATATACAAAATTTTAATATAATGAGGAGATATAAAATTTAAATATATTGAGGAAATTGAAAAACTAATAGATAAAAAATTGCTCTAATAATTTTTTTTGAATATAATGAGCAGTTGAAAAGCTATTAGATAAAAAATATTTTGAATATAATAAGAAGAAAAAAGGTAATAAATATAGATAAAGGCAATAAAAATGCAAGATTTTAAAAATGAAATAAGTTAAGTTTAAATATTAAATACACAAAATTTTAATATAATAGTGAGAAAAAATTTAATATATATTGAAAAATATATGATTAGTATATTTATTTAATGAATGTTTCATTAGCAAAAAAATAAATATATATTATTTTAATAAAAATTAAATATATTATGAATATTGTTGTTTTTAAAAATATTTACTTTTTAAATATGTATCCATAATGACCTTAATTTTAGTAATTATCTCTTAAAAGTCTTACCATCTGCTTTAATTTTCGTAAGTTTCTCTTAAAATTCTAATGAAATTTTTGTTTATTTTAATTTTAAATATTAAACTTAATCAAATTAATTTAGAATATCATCTAAAAAAATATGTTCCAAATTGGCATACTTACATTTATATATCTTAAAATTAATTAAATTTTATTTTAAATATTAGCAAAAAAACAAAATAGACATTATTTTAATAAAAACTAAACTAAACTAAACATTATTATTTTAGAAAAAACAGTTAGCATATTGGATAACAAATAAACCATCAATCAAGAATGAAAATGACATAATAGAGGATTTTAAAAGAGAAGATAGCTATATGTAGGTTTAAAACGACACAAAATTTATCATCAGAATTATTTTCTATTATGTTATGATCAATATAATGCTACATAAAAAAAAAGGAAGGTATATTATTTTTACAACAAGCACTGTTGCGTAGATATTTAGACAAAAAAAGATAAAGCTTTAAATTAGAAATATATTTATTTCCTTTTCTCTTTTAAAAATATTTTTTAATTTAATTCAAATATTTATTATAATAAAATAATTTATTTTTTAATTAATATTTTTTATAAATAAAATATTCCCATGTATTTACAAGGGTGAAAGCTAATTGAAAGAAAATGTCAATTCAACTTAGGCCCGACATGGTGTGGCTATCTCGTGACATTTCAATCTCCTTGGTTAGATGGAAGTTGGATCCATTCGAACCTAACTCACTATAACCTAAAAGTCTTGTTTTTCTACACGTGGAAGGTACGTTGATTGATAGGGACGAATGTGGTGGGTCCGTTGATCGATTGAAATCAGTTCATTTTTTGGTTTTATTATTTTTTTATAATATATAAAAATTTTAAAATTTTAATTATAAAATAATATTAATTATTTTTAAGTATTTAGTAAATATAAAAAGTAAAATTAATATAAATTTTAAAATTAGATTATTCAAACAATATTTTACTGTTATTTATTTTGAAAATAGTTTTCAAGTTATAATTATTCAAACACATTTTTTTTATAAAACATTAAAAAATTATTTTTAATTTTTACTTTTAAAATTAATTTTTAAAAACTTAAAATAAAAAACTATTATCGGAACATATCTTAAATGTTTGATTCCAATTAGCAAATAGCATGAAGTTGCCGGTTCTTCGTCAAGAATACATCTATTGATCACATTATGTCAACATATATGTTCTTCGCAAGGTATACATTTAATTATCGTGTTATGTCAACATATTTTGCTAACCCTCGTTTTTAACCAAATGAAGTATAAAATTCACTAACTTCAATAAGATTTATTATAATGTTACTTAATTTTACAAAATTTATTTATAAATAAATTATAAAAATTATTAACTTTCTAAATAAAATAAATTACAAAATTACAAATAAATTTTATAAAATTTATGAAAGGAAAGCAATATTGTCAGAGCAATTATCTTGATTGACAAAATTACCTTTAAATTTAATTAAATAAAAAAATAATTCCAAAGTTTTATGATTCGGTAAAATTGACAAGTTTTGAGAAAATTTCAATTTCTCTCTAAATTTTATTTTTCAGGTTAATTAGACATTCAGTTTAATTGAATTGTCAATAAACACGCAAAAAACATGTTAAACCTCTCAAACATGATTGTATCAAATTGATTTTAAGTTTTGAGATAATTTCAAAGTCTAATTGAACTGTCAATAAACACGAAAAAAAAATTAAACCTCCCAAACAATAATAAATTGATTTAAAAAATTATTTCACCCAGGGGTTAACAGTTAACGTTGTGCTTTAGTCCTGTTAGGGCTCTAGACATTCAATGAGTGCAGTACTTCGTTTCACAACGAGACAAACTTACGCTATTACACATGGTCCACACTCCGCATTTAAGCAAAATTAAGTTAAGTGACAAAAAAATATAGTTACCTTCTATTTTGAAAAGCGACTATTATTTTCTTAGATCGGCAATGATATTATGTTAATTAATAACATATTTAATAAAAAATAATGTTATAACATTATCTTTTTATAAAAGAGCAAAACAACAATTAATTTAAATATTTTTTTTTTATTTCAAATCAAATCTACTTACTCTTTTGATTTTTTACATTAAAAAATACATAATTTTTTCTACCAAAAATCAATTTAAGTTAAAGAAAAAATAACTAAACAAAATAAAATAAAATCTTGTTTCCGGGTCAAGATTATTCTTCTTATTTTTAAGTTAAAAAATAAAGAAACTAAATAAAATAAATTTTTAAAAAAAAATCAAATCTTGCTTCCAGATCGGGACAACCATTTTTTCTCTTTCTCCAAATTTTTTCTTAAATCACATCTTTGCCCTAAATATTTAAGGGTGCGATACTAACTACACCCACATTTTTTAAAATTTTCTGGAAATAAACACGTACTAATGTATGTATATTATAAAACTACCTACAAGTGCATACTAGCATGATCAGAATTGAAAGTTTTATTGGAAAAATAAGATTTAGTAAACTGAATGAATGATAGATAGTCATTGTTTGTTTTTTCAGTCGATTGAATATCGATATCTGATACATTTCAGTTTTAAATATTGATTCAGTCGAAGGAATAAAACATTCAGTTGACTTAATGTTAGTTATTTTAAAATCTGGGTTTTGCCAGCAGTCACTTTTCACAGAGTTATATTTTATAACGCATACCTCTTCACTTCTATAAATTTATGAAAGTTAAAAGAAGTTAAATAACTATTTTTTTTTCAATTTTAAAAAACTTCTCTTCTTCTTCTTTATTTCCTAAGATTTTTACGATCATTGTTATCACTGTTTCAATGAGACTTCATAGGAAATTTTACAAATTTGTTATACTTGATCTGGGTTTTGCTTTCTTTTTTTCTTTTTAAATTATGATTCAATGCTTTTTATTTTGTATTCTTGTAATTAAATTAATTTTTGATAAAATTATGACAAACTAATTGCACCCCCACCCCGACGATAATCTCACCAAAACTAGTTAAACAAGAATAAAAAAATTGTGTTTTTTGACTGAGAATGAAGAAGAAATAGATGAAAATATGTGTTAAGAAGTGAAAAAGAGATTTAAAAAAATATATAATTAAATTTCATATTACTTTAACTATATATTTTTAAAATTCCCTAGAGCAGCCAAGAGAGAAAACCCTTAGAGGAGATAAAAGAATTTTCTCTAAATAATTTAAATTGGATTATGATGTAATTAAATAATGGATTAGAATCCTCTCTAATAATTTAAAAAAAAAATTAAATGCATTATTAGATGAATGTCACATCAACACTATAAATAACGTGATATTCATCTAATAATACATTTAAATTTTTTCTTATGATAAAAAAATCTTGGATCCTCCTTGATGCAATTAGTGTGCCGAATGTCTGGCTAGGGACGGACTTTCTCTAGATGTTTCTTTTGTTGTTTACGGTACTGCTCCCCCTTGTCTTTCGTTATGTCTTATTGCTGACAGATTATGAACTTGTTTCGCCAAACCTATGTAATTTTGTTATTTGCTTTCTTTGATTATCCAAGTTCCTATTTACCGAAAAATAGATACAAGTATAGATCATCATTTCATGAATGAAAGAAGGGAATTTGGAAGAACTTCAAATTCTTGAAAAACAATTTCTTCCATTAGTTACCTTCAGAAGAGAGAACAAGAAAAGAGAGAGTCAAATGGACACCAAACCAACTACTAGATCAAAATGCTCGGATTTCATATTTTTAATTTTTAAAAAATTGTTATATATAATATCTCACCACAAACAACATCAATAACTTTACAATTAAAAATTTAAAGGATTTTAATATGTTGACCCTAAGTCATGTTTTTGCTTGTGTTGAAATCCAAAATTAATATAAAGATATAACAATGTATGCATAGATGATGTCTTCATATGATTTGAATGTCACACTATCATGTGAAGATCTCTTATTAACGAGAATTGATTATGTTCTATTAACTTTCTATGATTATGTTCTATTCAATTTTTACAATAATAAAATTAGTTATTGTGACCTACTCATCTAACATGCATTTGTAAAAATTTTAAAATTATAAAAATCAAAATGTTATGATAAATTTCAATCTACAATTTGATATTTAATTTTCTTATAAAATTTGATAAGTATAAAATAGTCGATGAAATACAAGTTAAATAATATATTAGAGTGATAATTTGAAGTTAAAATATTGTATTATATTTGATTTGATTTATTATATAAATTTTATTAAATAGTAAAGTTGGATGTTAATTTTTTTTTTTTATTTTAAATCCGATTAACTTTATGTAAAAGAATTTCGTCAAAGCCGGCTTGGACAAAACAAAGCTTTTACGCACTTGAAAACAAGAAGTCAACAAGGAAAAACATAGATAGATCACCAGCAAGATTCGTGGATGTTCAAATGAGGGGAAAAACAGAAGATTACTCAACCCATTAACACAGTTCCTTTCCCTAAGGTCAATAACACCCATAATCAATGGCTGCCAAAGAGAACCAACAATCCTCCACAGAAGAACAGCACAAGGAAGAGCTTCCTTTAGTCCTTGTCCATCACCTCCCATCATTCAACTTCACACCATTCATTCTTTCACTCAGAGACCGTTTACAGACTCACTTCCACCTCATCGATCCCAGTGATTCCTCTGAACCAGCTCACTCCTTCCTCTCTCGCCACGCTCACTCCATCCGTGCGCTCATCTGTGTTGGTCCAACTCCCATCACCTCTGAATTTCTCAGCCTCCTCCCTTGTTTGGAGCTTGTAGTGGGGACCAGTGCCGGCCTTGACAAAATTGACCTGCCAGAATGCAATCGCAGAGGCATCAAAGTTACAAACGCTAGTCCTGCCTTCTGTGAGGACGTGGCTGATTGCGCTGTGGCGCTTTTGATTGATGTTTTGAGGAGAATTTCAGCTGCTGATCGGTTTGTTAAGGGTGGGTTGTGGCCTGTCAAGAAAGAGTATTCTCTTGGTTTCAAGGTTTGTTCTTTGTCTCTCTCTTCATTTGAACGAAATCAATTCCTATATTATCCAATATATAAAGATCATTCTTTGATATGCTGATTAAATTGGTGGAGTGAAACATTTTCTTTTGATAGAATCATATTTGGTAGTATAAAATTTAATCGAAATCAAAATCAAAATCAAAATCAAAATCAAAATCATAAATACCCAAACGGCTTTACCAACGATAACAAAGAAACGGCAAAATCATCGATGGCCACCAAAGATACCCAACAATCCTTCACTGAACAACAACGTTAGTACTTTTAGTTTAAGGTATTTATAGATATGTATACTAAATATAAAAAAAAGCCTCTTAATTTTTTTTTATAAAAATATTCTAAAATACCCCATTAGTACTTTTAGTTTGCTCCCACTCCGTGACTGATCTATAGAAGAAACAAAATTTCTTTTAATGTTAATGAAGCATCCCACTGATTATATCAAGATGCTCCAATTACTGGAAAAAAATGAAAAGTTGTTCCTAATCAAGATTTTCACAATAAATGTAAAGAACAAAAAAATTTAAAATCAAAATTGATGAAAAAGATATAAATTTTGTGTTCTTTTAATTTTTATGATCAGTCACAAATAGGTCATCAACTTTTTCTTGTTCTATGAGTTAGTGATGAAAAAAAAATGATAATATCCTTAATAACGTTGTGAAAATGTTTTAAACGCGACCTAAACAAAAGAGTGAAGATAACTATCGTTTTAAGAAAATGATATCATCTAGAACTGATTGTAATGTAATCTTGAAGCAAAATTGAGTTAATTGAATTTATGTATGACTATAATGTGCCCACATAGACAAACAATTAAAGGTAGTAACTATCCTCCTTGAGTGAGCACTCAATAGAAGATTCATATTATGATTGTAGTGTTTCCTATTATATTGTGGGAATTCTAGAGAACTTACCTGGGTGGATTTATGATTGAAGTTCTTAAATTAGTAAAGACTTTATGTTGCGTTTGTTTTGTGAAACTATTTTTTTGCTTATGTCTCATGGTCTGAGAAATATTAACATGGATTTCAACGGGATTTGGTGTGTTTAGCATTAAGTTTTTGTCAAATACGTAAACCCAATGGAATATCAACAGCACAGAAAGTGAAAACAACAAGTATTTAACACTTATCTCCAGACCTTCCCCTGTTTCTTATCAGCAATTTTGTTGCATCTCATTGAAGGATATTATTATCAAAGTGGTCCATAAACAGCACAGTTCTGATTGCAGGTAGCAGGCAAACAAATTGGTGTTGTGGGGCTTGGAAACATTGGTTTTGAGGTTGCGAAAAGGCTCGTGGCTTTTGGATGCAGCATTGTCTACAGCTCAAGGAAGAAGAAGCCATCCGCACCATTTCCTTACTATGCCAATGTTCACGACCTTGCAGCTATCAGTGATGTTCTCATTCTCTGTTGTCCGCTCACAGAGGAAACTCGACATATCATAAACAGTGACGTTATGTCAGCATTAGGAAAACATGGAGTTATAATCAACGTTGGACGAGGTGCCCTTATCGATGAAAATGAACTAGTACAGTTTCTGGTGCGAGGTGAAATTGGTGGTGCAGGACTTGATGTGTTCGAGAACGAGCCTAATGTGCCCAAGGAGCTATTTGCCTTGGACAATGTTGTGTTGTCTCCGCATCAGGCAGCTATTACCCCAGAATCCATGGCAGCAGTGCAGGAGCTGATCATAGGCAACTTAATGGCTTTCTTTTCATATAAACCTCTGTTGACCCTTGTCCAGAACGAGTGAAGACACTGTCAATCCTTTTTCATGCAATAAATTTATACAAAACGTATTGTAATTAGACTGGTATTGATAAAGGATTCGTGAGGTAAAAATAAACTCCATTTGGATGAATAAAAAAGTTTATTGAATCACGCCAAAAAAGGGTTAATTTTCATAAGGGATCCAGATTCCAGACCCAAAACCCCATTTTTCAGTACAACGTTAATTGTTTTTAAATATTCATAATCAACACAAGTTTATTGTTGGATGACGATGCTGATTATCTGCTTGTTTTGTTAAAGGAACAGAAGATGAATGACTAAAATGTGGCCACTGAAAAAGGAAAACAAACAGTTGCTTCTCTCTGCAAAAACGCAAACCCATTAATGGCTACTAAAGAGAACCCACAACAACAAGAAGACTTCATTCCATACCACGTCAGCTCACGCTCTCCTCTGCGTGGACCCTACGCCCATCTCCTCTAAGCTTCTTTTCCTCCTCGCTTCCTTGGAGGTCATTGTGGGGTCCGCACCGGCGTTGACCACATGACCTGAGGGAGTGCCACCGACGTGGCATCCGGGTCACCAATGCCTAATGTCCTAAGGAGGTTTCCGGCCTTTTGTCGATTTTATTGGGTAAAATACGATTTTTTGTCTTTTTTGCTTGTTTGTTTACGTGGGTTTGTTGGCTTTACTCTGAATTGGTATTGAGTTGGTATTCTTGTATGATTCTTGGACTCCCATTTGGTTTTGAAATTGAAGAAGAACAGATGGATGAATACTTACATAACTGGGCTTAATATGTATGGATGGATATCAATATAACTCAAAAACTTAAATTCATGAGTTTTTTTATCCAAACCATATATATAACTCACCATTGTTTATTATTTTTTTTCGATGTGAAATACTCACAAATATCCTAACAGGTTTCTATGTGACTATTGAGACTAAAAGAATGTAATCTGATCTTGTAAATTGTTTAATGTTTGAATGCTTGCCTGTGTTGAGGTAGAAGCCTTTAATAAATTGTTAACAGTGACAACTACCATGTTGCTGATCATGATCCTCTGTTAGGTAGCTGGTTCAATTGGTGTTGCATAAGAGATACCTGTTGTACAGAGTTTAGCTTTTTAAGCAACTACCTTAAATGCCTATGTTGCTTGATGACATTTGTTGAAACTAGAGCTGGGTCAACGTATTTCATCACCGTGAATTATGCTTTCAACGGTGTGGTGTACACTGTCATGTCCATTAGCGTAATTTGAAGGGAATGTAAGCTTTTGTAGTATTTTCTTGTTATGCCATAAGAGTTGTCATTCATAGAATTTTAATAATCCTAAACAATCACAGATGTTGTGGTCAATATAAGCATTCCTCTCTAGTTTTGAAGGTCTGATACCCAACTGGAACTGTGAAACTTCTCTCTGGGCAATCGGGCCATTCAATCCATCTCACGAGGAATTTAATTGAAGTCACGGGATATGTGTTTCGTGCATGCACTGTTTCCCAGACTTTCAATATCTTCTTTGAGAATTATTTTCTACATGTTTCTATGCTTCATGAAGCCTACATTTTTGTTAGAATTCATGTCTAGTATTGAATTGGTTATTATCAAACTTATTATGATTGTAGCCAGGAGGGATGCGAGTTGGAATTGTAGGGCTGGGAAATATTGGTTCTCAAGTTGCGAAGATACTTACAGCCTTTGGTTGCAGCATTTCCTACAATTCAAGGAGAAAGAAACAGTCTGTTCAATTTCGTTATTATGCCACTGTATACGAGCTTGCTGTTAATAGTGATATTCTCGTGGCCTGTTGTGCACTGACAGAAGAAACTCACCACATAATCAACAAAGATGTCATGACAACGTTGGGAAGAAGAGTAATAATCAATGTCGGACGTTGGGCTCTTATTGACAAGAAGCTGCTTGGTTGCTGTCAAATTCTGGGTTTTTCTGTCTTGTAATGAATTCTAGGCAAACAAATATATATGAATCACTTTGATTTGCAATAATCGTCAAAGATTAACTCAATTAGGGAACAAAATGAGTCTTATTATTCAATGAAGCAGGTACAACAGAAGCCAAAGAGTGAAAGACATACACACATTATGACCCATACAACCTGCCTGCCACAATAAAAACTTCAACATACTCAGAAACAGCTTTAGGATACAAAGTTAAACAAGCAAAGACAGTCTTTTTATTTGGGGAGGAGACTATCCTGGGTCTTCCTAAACAGCTTGTGCTCGATATGCTGAGCAAAGGTGCGAGGCGGGAACAATGGTGGCTCTGTCTCGGAGACAGTCTCAGGGAGAGGCTTGAGGATGATCTTCTCCTTAGGTGGCTCGCAGAAAACTGCCCATGAGATCCTAACTTTCTCCTTGTTGACAAGTCCCCTGTGAAGAATACTCTTGTACTTGCCATTGCTGAGGATCTCAATGGTGTCACCAACGTGCATGATGATTGAATTCGGCACGCATTTCGCTGTGATCCATTTGCCCTCATAGAAGAGTTGCAGGCCGGGGACCATGTTGTGGAGTATGAAAGTGAGTGAACTGATGTCTGTGTGAGCTTCCACTCCAAGGGCTAGCTCTGGTTGGGGGCATTTGGGGTAGTAGTTGATCTTCATTTGGAGGAGGAGCTCTTCAAGGCCACCAACTTCCTTCTCTAGCCTTCCCTCTTCCAATCCCAAACCAAGTGAGAGCACTGACAGAATTTTGCTCACTAGGACTCTCAGTTGCCTTGCATACTCACTGGTTACCTCACTATATATATGAAAATCAGATTAGATTCAAAATCAGGGAATTCTTTAATTAGAATCTACAGACAGTGGGAAGATTTCAATCATCTATTGTAATAGCTAGTTAAAAAAAATAAAAATGAAATGGGTAATTTGATATCAAAGTTTATTTAATTTTTCCCCAATTCTCTCGGTTTGAAAGAAATATGGTGTGTATATGTGAGACAAAGTTATTAATCTTTTCACTTTTTTTCCTCTCATTTTTTTTCTTTAAACATTTTCTCTCTACCAATCATAACCTAAATAGCAAGAGAAACCAAAACCTCAAAACAATTCTACTCCATATATGAATATATGATGATATGCCCTCAAATTCAATAACAAAACCAGAGAAGTCAACTATTACTTGCAATTAAATAATAATCCATTAATTTGATAGTAGTAAATTAAGTAAAATTAAAGTAATTAACTTACATGTAGTCGCTTGGTGTCTTAGGCCATATTGACATATCTCTCTTGTCCTCAGGATAAATAAGGTGGAAGAAATAATCCTCCCACTCAAGCTGCCCACTAGCGTTGTTAGCTAGCTTGCTACCATACCCTTGAATCTTCCCCGAAGCCTGCTCATTAGCATGCTTCTCTTTCTCCTTCACAGGGAGGTCAAAGAACGCCTTCCCAGCTTTCTTCACCCCGTCTAGTAGGTCATCATCAATGCCATGGTTGACAAGATGCATCACACCCCAATCCATGGCAGCTTTCTTGAGATTCTCGCGACATTTCTCGCGTACTTTTTGATCCTCAGAGTCTATTTCCTTGATATCAATGGTGGGTAATTGAGGCCCTTCCTCGCTCTTCTCGTCTTCGAAGACGTCGCTTATGCTTGCTAGCTCTTCTTGAGGCCTAATGTACTCTTTTGGGATTTCCTGAATCCCACTGCTTGCCAAGCTCTCAACTCTAGGAACCACTGAAGTCACCATTTTTGCTAGCTAGCTAATGTATTCTTTTCTTAATTTGGGGGTTAATAATAGAATAAATACTCTATAATAAACACAGAATGAGTACTAAGGAAAAACTATGCATGCACCACTTATTTTGTGGTTAGTAAGGGGTTTTATAGGGAAATATTATATGATTTCAAGTGATCAACTGAATGAGAAAAGCCTGTGTTTGTGTGTAGCTTGTAAGTTGGGTGGAGCTAACAACTAGTAAGACAGGGAGAGAGTTAGAGAAAAAGAGGAGTAAGTTGTACACGTGATAATGAGCTCTACCCATTCAGCTGCAGTCAAACAACAATGTTAAAATGGGAAGGTGGGTTGGCTGGAAGGTTTGGGAGCACGAGAGCTGAGAATCCCTAACGGTCGTGATTTTTACTTTACCCTTCACTACAATACGCAAACAATTAGTCGTCTAAGCGAGTGTTGGGTGTTTATTTTTAAAAAAAATGGTTATTTAATGAGAGATAATTCCCTCTCTCTTTTCGATTCTTTTCTCCGTTTTTAGTGTGAAGGTTAATTGTTGTGAATTGAGATTTATTTTATTTGGATTATATTAATTATCTCATTGTTTATCATATTATATATTGTTTTCGTAAAATCTGAATGTCGTTATCATGTGAGATGACATTCATATTTTTTTTAACGAGGATGAATTATGTTTTATTAATTTTCTATTATTATGACAATTTATCTCATCAACAAAAAATAATTTTAAATTTACGAGTTGATATTCATAATTTATTTATCGGTTTTAGTGTCAATAGAGAGTACTCGGATGACCATAAGAAAAAGAAAATGGCACCTAGATAAAGATATTAAAGAACCAAGGAAGCAAGAGATAATTCCCTCTCTTTTCAATTTTCTCTCATTGATGCGAGGGTTGATTGTTGTGATATTATATTTTCGGTTTTTAATTTCATTTATTAGCTTAATTTAAATTGAGATTTGTTTTTTTGGATCATATTAATTATTTCATCGTTTATCATATTTTTATTAAAAATAATAACAATAAAGAAAGGATTGACTTACAAGGCGCTTGGAAAACATTCGAGTACTAAAGCAAGAGTTTTTGACCAGAAATGAACCACCTACCAAAGCAGATTATCACGTTTTAGCTAACCCACACCCACCCACCTCTGGACTCTAAGCCGTAAACCTCGTTAAATATTTCTTAAAAAAATCATTTAATATATGATTTGATTCTTTCCGTCAGATTGCAATGGGCTATAACTACCCATCCATGTTAAAAAAAAAATAGTAAATCCATGATACTCATCACTAGCACAACCCATCAAAAGCCCAAAAAGGAACCCAAATGGCAAAATGGGAACCCACCATCCCACGAGACAACCCTGTGTATGCATGTGGTCAATAGAAACCATCCTCATGTCCATCTCAAGAAAACATTCCAAGATTTCAAGATGATGACATGGCAGCTATTTTGTAAGATAAAAAAAAAATCAGTTCTCTCTTTTAAGTAACTACGAGACAAACAAACAACAGACTAAAGGTAATTTCCCTCCACGTATTTCTCTACTGCCTTATCTTTGATCTCTCTCTCTCTCTCTCTATCTCTACTTTCCCTCCAAATATCAAAAACATAGAAAAAGAGAAAATATCACAATGCTCCTGAAACCACCAATAACACCACCATAGCCATAGACTAGTTCAATTAGCGATTTCTTACCATTTCTTGGTCATCATTTTTATTCAATGGCTAGCAAAATAACCTTTGCTTTGTCACCCTCTCGTTTATTCACTGCCACTATTCAAAAACCCATCATTTCTTTTTCTTCATCTTCTTCAACAAGGGTTCAATCGGTTCAGTTCAATGGGAAACAACTGTGTTCTCGAAGAAGACTGTTCATGCTATCCATCAAGGCTGCTGCTGATCAACAAGGTAATTAGGATCATCTCCCTAAAAATTGAGACATTTAAAACTACTAGTGTAATTTATTAGGTGTAGTTTTTATGGATAAGCATTGCTTTAGATTGATTTGCATGTGCTAGTGCAGATTGACAAACTCGTCTTGAAATTGGTCATAGTTTCCATACGAACTTATTGATTTGGTTTCTGTTTATGGGATGGTTGGAATTTTCATGAGGAAATTGAATCATTGCATAGTATGATAGAGATGAGGGTATTACTAGGATCAACGTGCTAAATTAGAAAATTGGGTCAATTATTGATATTCCAAAAGAAGGTATGCCCATCTTGATGGTCATTAATTAGGCTAATTACCATTTACAAATGACACCCAGTTACTTCATGCTTCATATTTGTTGGTTGCTCTGAGAAAATCCATTTTCTTAGTCTAGTCTTCTTTTTCAGGCCAGGTCGAAGATGAGGTCCTCGATAGTAATGTTCTGCCATATTGTAGCCTAGACAAGAAAGAGAAGAAGTCATTGGGTGAACTTGAACAAGATTTTCTTCAAGCACTGCAAGTATGGAAACACAATCTTTTCTCTATGTGTTTCACTATCTGCTACATAATGATCCTGCCAAAGGAAACAATACAAACTTCCTTGTTTGGTTTTCTGCTGAGAGTTTTGATATTTTTGGAGCAATTGCCTGCTTGAATATGAAGAATGAAGAGAAGTACTTGGTCTGGCTGTTATATATGTATAAATAAGTTAACAAGTTGCTTTCTGTTTTGTTCTACAGGCCTTCTATTATGAGGGAAAAGCTATCATGTCAAACGAGGAATTCGATAATCTCAAGGAAGAACTCATGTGGGAAGGAAGCAGTGTAGTCATGCTAAGTATGGACTAATTTCTTTGGAGCCTCAACATATATGCTCATGTCATAGCCTTTAACTGATATTTGTGACTTTCTTGGCTTATTTCATGATGCAGGTTCTGATGAACAGAAGTTTCTGGAAGCTTCAATGGCTTACGTAGCTGGAAAACCAATTATGAGGGATGAAGAATATGATAAATTAAAGCTGCAACTAAAGGTTTGTGTCTGTTTGTTTCATGATTAATGGTATGCACTTCGATTGAATTACATATGTACTTGGCAAATAAAGGAATCATTACCTCTCAAACAGAGAGCAAATCCAAGTGTTGAACATAACAGCAGAGACAAAGTTTGGTTCTGTCATGATTAAATCTAATTCACTAATGTCAAAATGAATACACCGTCTTTTTTTGTGACCTATCATTTAATACTCTATGGTTTTGTCTATAATTGTTTTCTAGATTGACGGGAGTGATATTGTGGTTGAGGGTCCACGATGCAGTCTGCGTAGTAGAAAGGTGTGTGTTGATCTATCTTTCTTTCTTCTTTGGGTGTGCTTATTCATGTTTGCATCAACCTTGTGTAACTTTGAATTTTTTTTGCATAGGTAACAACTGCCAATGTTTTCTCATTATTATGTGTTAATTAACTCGTTGTAATTTAATTTGTTTTCTGGTCTATGACGAATAGATTTATTTCTGGACTTGTATCACAATCCATTTCTCTGATTTGAAGTAACGGAAACTCCCAATTTGCTGCCCTGAAACTTATTTGAAGTTTGTTCTTGGAATGTTGCTCTAACACTAAAGATGGAATCATGCCATGCTTAATTCAGGGAAAGCTAATGCAAGGGCTATGGCATACATGTTCTTTAGTACAAAAGCTGTGTTTCTCCCTCTTTTTTCTCCGTTTTTAGTTGACTTTCAGCCTTCTTTCAGAAATGTAGATTATTCCTGCGTACATCTGTGGTTGATATATGCATTTTGCAAATTCACATGATTTAGCTTAACTGGAAGCCTTTTCTGAGATGTATCTCATGTCAATCAAAAATCAGGATTTTGTCTTGTAGCCTGTGTGAAATTTGTTCTCAATTTTACATATTCAATGGAAGTTTTTTTATAAAATTTTAAATTTCTATTGTTTCTGTGTAGCATGTTTGGAGAATCATTTGGAACATGGAGAAGTATTTTTAATTGTCAGCATATTACGTATGATACTATAATACTAGCAGTATCAGTCTCCTGAGGGAATAAATACAACTTTTACCATTTCTTCTAATATTCATTGATTTGAGTAAAATATTTTCAGATACTAATTAGTTACCAGACTTAAATTATATTTTGTTACTTTGACTTGTAGCAACAGATTAGCATGCTTAAGTTGTCTACAGAGGAATTTAATTTCAAGGAAAAAAAAATCATATTTAGCATCTCTTTTGCACATCAATAATTTATTTTGGTGGATTCCATAGTTAGCAAGTACTGATTAACTTTCAATCTGTAGGTGTACAGTGACCTCTATGTTGATTATTTCAAGATGTTCCTGTTGAACGTGCCAGCTACTGTTGTTGCACTAGGATTGTAAGTAACAAGTTTTGATTACCTGCTGCTATTTACCTCTGGCTATGATGTGAAAATAGTAAAAAGGAGAAGATAATTAGAGGAAATAGATTAAATAATGTTCTGATAATAGTAACTAGCTTTTACAAACTTATCCTGCTGATGAACTTTTATCAAACTTTCTTGTCATTAAATATTTGAAGGGAATATGTTAGCTTTATGAAAAAATATAGTTCTTGTGCTCATAATTATTAAATATTTTCTTTCATTTTCTAATTTCTTTTTTTATTACAAGAAGAGGTACTGTTGTTGAAAAATAAGGTTACCCGTTTTTAAGTGCATGTGATTGATAAACCATTCTACATATCAAGATGTATGAGCTAGTATGAACTAGGCATTCCACTTCTACTGTACTAGCTAGTCTTCTCTAGTGAAAACGCAATTCATATAGTGAGTTTAATCTTTGTGCTGAATAATTTTCTAATAACACCACACTTAATTGTAAAGAATTTGTTTTTATTTTTTCCAATTATATCTCTTATATTGGGGAATATCTGACATTTATGTTGATAATTAGGGGTTATGCAACATTTATATTGATACTTTGATAGTGAAATTTCATAATTTTTGTTAAATCTAGCAAGTGGTATTTTCATTCTAAGCCAGCTATCATATGGGGACTGCATTTACTTATTAAAATATTTTTCTTTTTCTTTTTTATTGTTAAATGATTGAGACCCATTTGGAGTAATGGTTAGAGGTTCATAATTTTGAACTAACATCTACTTTTCTTGCAAGTGATGGACGCTGTTTTTCTTGGTTCTTTTATTGTTAATAATTTTTGGTGGTCCTACCAGGTTTTTCTTCCTGGATGATTTGACTGGATTTGAAATCACTTATCTTTTGGAGGTAAAAATTGTTATTAGATACAACTTTTAACTCTATGAGGCAATAAAGCAATTAGATACACCATGTTTGCAAATATATTTTGTTGATAGTTTAGTTTCTGCTTACCCTTATGCCATCCTACAATCATGAATTAAATTTTATGATACTCTTTTATGAACTGAGTTGCACCTACGCATTTGATTAATTGTTGACTTGCAGCTCCCAGAGCCATTCAGTTTCATTTTTACGTGGTTTGCTGCTGTGCCTGTCATAGTTTGGTTGGCTCTGTCACTTACAAAATTAATCGTGAAAGACTCTTTAATCTTAAAGGTAGAATCTCCACCGACATCGGTCCCAAGTTTTTTTTTTTTTTTTTTATGTGTGGATCAATTGGTGATAATTGGGAGTGGAGGTATTTGAATCTAAGACGTCTTCTTTAAAGGAGAAACGTGACCACCAATTAGGCTATGCCCTAACCACCTCTCCTAAGATTATAGTACTAAGCAACCACGTACTCTTGGAATGTGTAACGAAGCTAATGTGTTTTAACATTATTTTCTAGGGGCCGTGTCCAAACTGCGGTACTGAGAATGGCTCCTTCTTTGGGACCATATTATCTATTTCCAGTGGTGGTTCTAGTAATGCTCTTAAATGCTCAAAGTAAGTTTAAAGCTATTTACTATTTACTAATTATATAAATTGCTGCTATATTTTTCTAGATTTGGTTTAAAAAAGAGTTGTTAATACTCTATGTAAGTTATTAACTTTTGTAAGTTATATTTTGGTTCAGTTGTGGAACTGAATTGGTGTTTGACTCCAGTACACGCTTGATTACTTTGCCAGAAGGAAGTGAAGCTTGATTGGAGGTATGTACTCTCTCAAACCTGCATAAACCTTCATGATTTTACAACAGAAAATGGATCTGAATGGTTTCACTAGTCATGCATCAAGGACTTATTGCTAGCAACTTAAGCACGCACAATTCAGGGTTGGCTACAGAAATTTTGTTTATTGCCTGTCCATGGTTATATCTAATTGAGACCCTTGTTTAATTTCCCTGTTGCTCTGCTCTTAAGAGTATCTTCAACTGCAACTGAACTTGCAAGGAGCAGGCACAACCTTATGTTCATATTATTATCACTTTCACTCTGAGATGCAGCAGTTTAGCTTGCATTTTTCTCCAGTCATTTTTATCGATGCATAATTGACACAATGCAGGACCAATCTATAAGGAATATACAAGAAAGACTGTTACTAACTGACGAGGTTGGAGGTGAAGAGTGTGGAATTACGTAAACCTGGGGTCATTGTTTGCAGTGGGGAAGGAAATTTTGAGATGTTGTGCACTGTGGATTTGTATCTCAACCATTAATTATGTCAATATTTTGTTTGTAAGTATATGTATACCTAAGAGAAAGAAGAGATCAATTGTCGTCATGAAAAGGTTTAATCTAATAAAATATTGCTGTATGTAGTATTTCTAGTTTCTGTTCTCTTACAAATCACACCCACCATGTTTCTCGTCACACCGAAGCTTCCCTTCAATCATCATCATTATGTACCGATCAGTAGAATCAGGTTATTATTAAGAGTTGATTGTGTCGGCTGAGGAACTAAAAATAGAGGACCTAGAAATGCTGTGGCTGCCTGGTCTACTTTATTTGTAAAATAAAAAATAAAAGAAATTCAAGTATTAAGATACGCTCACCAATATATAAGAACCTGGGCTGGGTATAAAAGGAATAGGTGATTGCTACAAAGAAACTAAACCGTTTGAAATGTTTTTTGTTTCCGTTATGTCAAACAAGATTAAATGGTTTACGAAAATTATTAAGATTGTTTTCATAATTATTTTATCAAACACTAAACAAATTTTATCTCAACCGTTATTCTACCAACAACTGTTTTAAAAGCCGTTTTGTAAACAATAAACCGAAACTATTGTTAGACCAAACTGTACACAATTCTTGAGAGGGGGGTTTTGAGAGTAAAAGAGGGTCGAGTTTTTCTTAAAAAATAGAAGGGTATTTGGGATATTTTTATAACTCTTCAAATCAGAGGACTGGAGAGTTTGTAGGGTTTTCATAAATGGGTAAATATTTATTTACCCTACTTTACTTTCTCATATTTTATAAAACTCCCAAACAAAAATAAGTAATATAACCCCTCATTTACTCTCATTTCCTTCCTTCACTTATCTCAAAAACCCTTTTTTTCCTTTCCTCTTGAACTCCCAAACATAATGTTAAGGTGTCATATCGTTCAGCTCCGTGAAGGTGCCAATTGTGAAAAACTACACAAATCTTTCGAATGCAGCTAGAGGACGACCGATTCTATTCTTTAACCTTGGCCAGACCAACCTAATACTATTTATGAAGGAAATAAACTTGGCATTTCTCGCAAACTTGTGCCAAAAGATTTTTAACCAGTTAGTTCACAGATGGGATCTGGAAAACAGTTTCACTGGATTGAAGACTGAGAAAGGGAGGTGAATAGGGTTGCTTGTTCATACCAGCAGGATGCATTTAATGGCGCTACAATCAGGCAGCTAGCTTAGCTTTTGCTACAGCAATATACATTTGTTGGAGAGAAGGGAACATTAGACTTTTCAGCAAAGGTAACAAGTTTTCAGACTTCACAAAGGAAATTCTTTGAGGTGCAGAAAAGCCTTTTCTTCTTGCTGTTGGTGTAGCACTAGTGTGGTTTTCAACTCTTTATAATCTTTTAGAGTAGCGGAAAAGGAAGCTTGTGTTCATAAAGTCCAATTTCATAACACTTGGGAAGAAAGCTGCCAAAACTTAGTTCAGACCAAACTTAAAAGTTTAAAAATTTGCGCCATATTTTGCCTACCCTTCTCTAACATTTGCCATCTTACAGTTTTAATAACCACAGACACTTCGTGAAGTTTTAAAGGTAGTAAAAGAAATCCTAGGAAAGTTGCAGGTAACAAAGATCTTAACACCATCGTGGAACAATCAGTA
Organism: Bretschneidera sinensis; assembly: GCA_023935145.1. NCBI lineage: Eukaryota > Viridiplantae > Streptophyta > Magnoliopsida > Brassicales > Akaniaceae > Bretschneidera > Bretschneidera sinensis. The sequence continues at coordinate 34,329,052 of CM043698.1, forward strand.
CCCAATGCTTCGTCAATACATGAAGAAGGCACCATTTTTATTTTTAAAGGATTAGAAAAGATAAGTCAAAAGTACTTGAGTCTGGATGATAAAAAACAGAATATAGAGGTGAACATCTGTCTACTGTTTGTTTCCAGCAACCAATAGACATTTAAATCAGCAAAACAAAGCATAAAAGAACATATTCTGGTACAAGTAGGCATGAATCTAACTCAAAAAGCAGTCAAATGTATGATAGGCCCCTCACCAAGCAGAGATAATGATATTAACAGAACAGTTTCACCACTTCATGCAGCAAGAGTGTTCTACTCTATAAGATTGCCACATCCAAGTAATCTCCAACCTACAATGTCAAAATGCCAACAAACTTAAAACATATGTATTGAATTGGAAATAACAATGTGGATATGATGTTTTAAGTGTACCTGGAAGTTAAGTTCAGCCAATGCCTTTCTGTCATCTAGTCTTCTCCCATTTCCAGAAGAGTAGGTCATCCCAACCTTCAGTAAAAACCAGGTGATGCACAAGAAATTAAAAACACTGCACAAGTTGCTCCATGTGGGTGCTTGTGTGAACACAAATGCATGTGATAGTGGCCATTTATGAGTGTTTTTACAACTATGCATTATATATGATAGCTCGTCTTCAGTTTAGTTAATTTATTTTCCACTTATTACTGGACCAAATTAACATGTGCCAAAGGTGAAATAGTGGCATCCAGGGTTATAACAAACATAAGTAAGGATCACAGTCAGGGAAGATTAAACAGCATCAGTTTGTCATTGACAATATTCTTAGGAAAAAAAAGTCATTGACAATATTGGAGATAATATTAATATTTACAAGTCATGGACCATGGAAAAACTGCGAGGCATGCTTGCAAATATAGATGAGTAGATAATTTGTTAACTCTTTTTCAGCTCTAATTGCATGAACACCAAAAAAAGAAAAAATGTACCGGTCTCAACACAAAACGACCACGTTTATCAGGATACACAAAAGCAAACGATAATTTTGCATTTCTGCGCCTCGCCACTGGAGCAACCTCTTTGACCTGCCAGAGAACTAGTATTAGCTAGAAACAAAGAAAACAATTTGTTCAACTAGGATAAACACACCAGAGATGATGGGGTGAGGAGAGGGAAGCAACATACAAGATCAGTTAATTCACGAAATGTTGTGTCTTTCCATGTATAAATTTGAACCTCATCTTTGGTTTCCTTGCCTCTCACTGCAAAGTCTTCCTCACTATGATGACTTCCGATCTACCAATGTTGAAAAGGCATATTACATAAGACTCGAATACAATATTGTCAAGATAAGCAGGAAAACAGGCAAGTATCCTACAACAGAAATCTGGTAATACAATTTTGCCTAATTTTGATAGTCCAATAACCAAGAACAACATAGCTATTCCAGTCACCAGTCCCCAAAACCACCATTTTAAGACCATTATCACTGAGAGTTCACGATAACATAAAAATTAGCAGAGGCACAACAAGTATGACCTCCTAAGTACTAACTGCATAAAGAAGAGGGAAATATAGACCACTGCAACAACAGCTCTCAACTGCAAGCTCATTAGCATATAACATAAAAGACTAACCATTACTTAAAACAAATTATGCATAAAGACAGACAAAGACCCATAACGATTAATAATATTTTCATAGGCCCTGCACACAGACAAGTTCTTGTCTATCAGTCCAACTATCATGCACATACAGATACGCAAATGCTAAAAAGATTGTGGTCAAGCCATGCCTGGTTACCAGCACCAAGAAAGGCAAATATCTCACATCTACTTGGACCCTCCATGACTTTCTCAAACTTCGGCGAATCAACCCTGAAACAGACAAATTATGATAAGGAAATATACCATTATTTATAATTAGCTTTGTCTCAACCATCTGAGTTTCCATCACTGGCTCGTTTGATATCCACGTCATCATTATGTGAAGAACATCCCTACAGCTTCTCTTAATTTGCCATGTCTAAAATCCATCAATAGAGCTCTTGCTTCAATATTGAATAATTTGGCAGCTGCCATCACACTTACAACAACCAAGCACAAAATTTCCATAACACCAACTTGACTTAAACCAACTAACTCTCAAAACCCAAAATGTGGTTGGCTACATGAACACTTCTACCCCATTCTGCTCTATCTAAAGCAGAGTGTTCAACACTGTTTAGTCAAAACTTGATAGAAATTGTACAAGATTAGCTTTCTTTTTTATTAAAAAAAAAAAAAAAAAAAGCACTACTTTCACAAATTTACAGCACATCTCCATTCTACAACCAATAAAGTTGTCCAATAACAACTGGGTATGGTTTCAATTATCTCTCGCACAGAGAAAATAAAGCATTCACTATAAACCCAAAGATAATAAAAGGTATGCAATTTCACTTTTGACATAGAAAGCAAACAACAAATCCTCAACAAAGAAATATAAATAGGAACTTTATAAACCCAATAGAAAACATCAAAGTTCAAACAACATACCTTAGTGAAAACACGAAGCAATAAAGGGCAAGTCTGCATTAAATAGCAAGGCATCAAAACTATCAGTATCAGGCAACAAATAAAGCACAAAAAGGTTTTTTTTTTTATACATGCACCTTTTCGCGATCAACGGTTTCAAAGCGGGGGCGAGTAGAAGGGGGAGCGGGTCGTGTCGGCGGAAGGACGGTCCGGGAAGTAGTAGGTCTGTTTTGGGTTTGAACGGCCGCTGCTGCCGCCATTCTTTTCTTTTTATGGTTTCTGTAGTCTGAACTTCTACTTCAGTCTTTCACGACGGATAATTTACACTTGCTAGTTGCTGAATTTATTATGATTGGTGGTGTCTCCCGTCAAGTTCCGTCCTAGAAAATTGACGTAAAATTAATGTGGGAGGGCACGTACACTTTGACTCCTAAAATCAGGCCAATTAGCAAATTTTTTTGGATCAACAAACCCTGTTCTTAAAAAAAAATGTAAAACCAGGGAAATAAAATACAATTACATTCTTCAAGTTTTGTATTAATTAAAATTTATTCTCAAGTTTTTAAAATACTACAAACTCATCTCATTATTAAAAAGTTTAACAGAAATTTAAAAAATAAAAATATTATTAATAAATAACTAATATTTATTACATATACAATACAAATATAATATTACACGGGTGTCAAAAAGAATTTTTATTACTTTTAATTCTGATTATTTGTTATTTTGAGCGTAATTGTTATGCCAATTAAAACTTTTGAAGAGAAAATCGTTTTTAAAAACTTAAAAAGATGTTTAGAAACAAAATTAAAATGTTTTAGACTCGTTTTTTCGTACTTATTAATCACATGTCGTCTTATATGAAAAATTATGGACTTTCTCACATTAACTAATTTTATTATTTTGAAATTGACACGGAAACAAGTTAAGCTTAATTAAGTATTTTAAAACTAAAAGTTATAATTGAAATTACAAAAATCAATTTAAATTACAAGTCAAATTATGATAATTATAACAAAAAAAAGTAATACTATTTTTTTCTTTTCCCTTTTCTTTCTTTTTCTTTCTCCTTTCTTAAATCTTCATTCTTTCCTTTTCCTAAAAAATAATTAAAAATTTTCTTTATTCTTTCCCATTTCTTCTTTTGCGGGCAGCGCCCTCATGGGACTTTAAACTTTTTTTTGGTAAATATTAATAATAAAGTCTTCTCAATTTTTGAAATATTAGTAAATTCATTAGACAACCTGCATTGTAAACAAGCACAATCATAAAGAGTTAAGAAACTTATAATGAAAAAATTGCTAACCCATATTTATTATATTTCTGGTGTATGTTATGCTTATAACTGTAATTTTCATTGATATAAAAGTATTTTTAAATCTGAACCATTTAATTATTATCGACACGTAGAATAAGTTTACGATAGGGACCATATAACTTTCTTGATGAATTAATAAGCACAAAAGTTTATTGGTGCATAAACTATATCAAAGTTGGTAACAATTGATTAAACAAATTGAATTTTCACTAATTAATTAATGCAAACAAAATTGGAGAAGAAGAAAAATCATAAAACTAAAAGAATGTTCCAATTTTTGGTACATTTGTAATCTAAGAACTTAAATTAGAAAGCAAAAACATGAATAGAACCTGCACCCACGTCAACAACCATACAGAAAACACTTTCATTCATTATAATACACTAATTTGACTTAGAGAAACATTATCTTCGTGAGAGTCACGAAGTTCTTCTTTATAGTTAAGACATTATAAAAGGAAAGCATGTACAAGTCGATCAGCATTGTACTTTGTGACACAAAGACGTACCTGGTGGAAAGAGCAACCAAAAATACCCAATAAACCATGGCTTCTGTATTCCATTTATGGAGCTTTAGGTTCTCTTTAATGGCATTAATATTTGCAGTGATCGGCAAATCAACGGTTGCTCTTGCTGTTTACCGTCCAAGCCCTTGGGCCATCGCCCATGCCACCTTCTACGGTGATGAGACCGCTTCGGAGACCATGGGTATGTTAATATTATTTTATCCATGTAACATTATTAGGTAGCAATTAATTTTTTTTATTATTTCATTTAATGTGTTAAAAAAATCTTTTTGCTGAATGTGATATAACGATCACATTGTGTATATATACTCCTAACGTTTGTAATGCATTTTTTTGTCCATGTGTTCACAGAAGGGGCTTGTGGATATGGAAATTTATTCCTCAATGGGTATGGCACAGATACAGCTGCTTTGAGCTCAACATTGTTCAACGATGGATATGCTTGTGGGACTTGTTACCAGATAAAGTGCGTTCAATCGAGTGCATGCTACAGTACGGTGCCATTCACTACGGTGACTGTTACAAATCTTTGCCCACCAAATTGGTCAGAAGACTCCAATGCCGGTGGCTGGTGCAACCCTCCTCGAGTCCACTTTGACATGTCCAAGCCAGCATTCATGAAGATTGCTCAGTGGAAGGCTGGCATTATCCCCGTCATGTACCGCAGGTATATAATTTTTGTTTTCTTTTTAATTTCAAGAAACATCCTTCATTTTGTGCTTAAAAGGGCTAAGAATTTATTATCCTAAGTCAATACTTAACTAGTGGAAAAAAAAAATTAATAAGAGCAGTAGAAGTTTTAGGTACTTTTATGTGACGGACTAAGTCAAACACAATGGTTATTATCCAAAGTAAATGTATTTGAGTGCTAAAAAATGTTGAGTCTATTTTTTTTTATTAACAACTCCCACATAAATAAAAAAGTTATTGCGTGAGTAGATAATGATTAGATTATTATTGTAAATTTAAAAAAAAAACATTTAAAAACGATTTTTAAAAATGATCAAACCGTAGAAGTTTTCACAATAACAATAGTGATGGTAAATAAAACGTCTTATAAATATAAAAGCATGAAAATATTGCTAACAAGTATGTGTTCAATTGGATGCAATTTCAAAACTAAAACGGATCAGTAATCTTTATATAATGAAATTAATTGGGTTTGGGTCATCATTTTCTAACTTGTGTGTTGTTTAATTTGTAGAGTACCATGCGTAAGGAGCGGGGGGGCTTAGATTCTCCTTCCAAGGAAATGGGTACTGGTTGCTAGTTTATGTGATGAATGTAGGAGGAGGAGGAGGTGATATTGCAAACATGTGGGTTAAGGGAAGCAAAACCGGTTGGATAAGCATGAGCCATAACTGGGGTGCATCGTATCAAGCATTTGCAACACTAGGAGGCCAATCTCTCTCTTTCAAGCTCACTTCATACACAACCAAAGAGACTGTCGTTGCTTGGAATGTTGTTCCCTCAAACTGGTTCGTAGGACTGACTTACAAGACCGATATCAACTTCCATTGATCAACAATAATTATTAATTTTCCATCTTTCTTTTGTATTTTAATTTTCCAAGCCTAGAGGTCTGTATTTATCGCCCTCTTCTTTCTTTCTTTTTTTGAGTTTTTACTGTGTTTATATAAAACGAATTTTCTCCTTAACAAATTGATGAGAGGAGAAGTTAAAGCAAAAAAATGCAACTATTTGAATTCAAGTACGAATAAATTCTATTGCATTGGAATTCAAAATCCAAAAGTTATAAAATAATTTTTAAAACAGTTTTTAATAAAATAATATTGAAACTAAAACTGTTTAATGTTTTATAGAATAAAAGTGAAAACTATTTTTCTACCACAAAATTTAGTTTTTTAAAAATTATTTTTCAGTTTTTATTTTTTTCATAAATATTTTTTGAAAATATTTGATCCAACTTATATCTACGTAAAAATGAAAATCATTTTATAAACACTTGCAAAACGGTTCTGAGAAATAAAAAGAGAAGATTGAAACCTTTTACAGGAAACAATACCAAAATTATGGATGATCTTGTCATAGAAAATCAATTTTTTCTTGTTAGCAAGCATGCAAATTCCCAATCATGTAGCATAACATTTTTCTATTTTGGTGCATTGTACACTGTAGTATAACATTACAAATGCTTAATTAGATTATATCTCTGTCTTTAGATTTGTCACAAGGTTACTTAATTATGTCACTTTTGTCTTAATTTATTTGTAATCTTCAGAAAAATAAATGGTAGAAAAATTCATAAACAGCACAATATCATATGGCTAATAAATCACATCTCAAAGAAAAAGAAAAAAGAATAAATAGAGCATTGGTGTTAATTAATTAAAAATAAATTATCATACAGATATTCTTAATTTTTTATTAGATCCCATGTGAAATTAATTTGAACCCAATAAAGGGGGAGAAAACAATTGGCGTGGGATGCCAAACTGCCAATGGCTAAGCTAACATGAGACCCACGAAGTTGTTGGAAATGGGGGACAAGTCATCAACACAAATAGAGTATTTGAGCCATAAAGAGGAGCTACTGCCTTCATTTCATTCCCTAAGCACGCCAAGTTCCCTTTTCATTTCCTTTTAATATCAATTGTCATCATCAACCCATGCTCTAAATCATTTCACCCAGCCTTCCCTTATGGCCCTTTTCTCCTCAAAGTTTCTCTCTCAGATAAACAAACACAACTTTTTGCCTTTTATATAAACTTCATGGTCTTGCTGTAGTTCAAGGTAATATACAGCACCAATTGAGATACGCATACGGCATACACAATTATGGTAAAAACTGTCATAAACCGTTTAACTTAATAACATAAATGGTTTATGATAAAATAGCGATATAGTTATAAACTGTTTAGTAAAAATTAGACAAGTAGTTTTATTATTTTTTTTTTTTTACGTAAATTCAATTGAAACAAAAACCATATTCATAAACCGTTTAAGACATAGAATATATTTGTAAGAAACTGAAACTATTTTATAAGCTTTTCAAACATGTAGTTTGATAAAACAATAATAAAAATAGTTTTTATGACACAAATCAGTCATTTTAAAAACAAATTTTCAACGGTTGATTTTTATTATAAATCAGTTTTTAGAAATATTTAACTTAGATTTGTTTATAAAAAACCAGAAATCATTTTACAAACTTTTCAATATGAGCAAGCAGCAATCTATGATTGGATTAGACAAAGATTATAGCTTAGAAACTGCAGATAAATGATAGTAGTAGTATTTACTTTACACTGGTCTTCTGCTACATGGTAAATCAAAGCTGTTCTCTCATCTTTAGCTTAGCCAACTCAGCTAGATCAACTTTCTACCAAAAAGTGTCACAGCCACCAAACGTATATTCTCTCCTGAACTCCAAATTAAGGAGAAGCAAAACAAGAACTCTCTTTTTTCCTTTTCACTTCCTTGCTCTTTAATCCAAAGCTTCTCTTCTCTGATCTATAAATCTTCAAAAACAGTACAAACTTTCTCTTTGCGACTTTTTTCCTTTCAAATCTACCAAAAAACTGATCTAGGCTCAATTTTTCATAGAAATCAAATTCTTCTTTTGATATACCATCTCAACAAAATTAGAGGGAAAAAAAAAACACAGTACTAGAGCTGTAACCCAAACTTCTTTTTAAGCCAAATTAAGCTCAATTCCTCACATGGGTACCCTCTTCTATCTCACATTGATAATTCTTTCATGGGAATTATTGGCATCATTGAAAACTGAAGCTCAAGAGATCAGATCAGCTCGGCTTCTCGATCTTCTCATCAGAGATTACACATTCAAGTCCTTTGGCAAACAATTCATCAAGACAGGAAATTTGCACACTGTGAATTTACCAGCAAACTTCTCAGGCATCAAAGTCGACACAGTGAGGTTTAGATGCGGCAGTCTCAGCAGATATGGGGCGCAGGTTAAGGAATTCCATCTGGGTATTGGTGTGATTGTGCAGCCATGTGCAGAGAGAGTCATGGTAGTTAGACAAAGCTTGGGGTATAATTGGTCCTCTATTTACTATGCTAATTATAATTTATCTGGTTATCAACTTGTTTCCCCTGTATTAGGTCTCTTGGCTTATAATTCTGGTGGTAGTGATGTTAACTTTAGCAACCCTTTTGAGATTGGAATTCTTGCCGGAGAAAAACCAATCACAATAGATTTTAGCAATTCAGCAAAGATAGCTAACAAGTCCGGGATTAGACCAATGTGTGCTAGTTTTGGAAATAATGGCAAAGTAACATTGAAAAACCAGGTATCCCCTAATGTCTGTGTTGCAACAAGGCATGGTCATTTTGGAATGGTGATGGAGTCACCAGAGTCACCACCACCAATGCCAGTGGTAGGGAGGAGGAAGGTTAGCCAATGGAAAATGGCGGTAGGAATCTCGATTGGATCTGCAATTGGCGTTTCCCTTTTGGGTCTGCTTTTGGTGGCAATGCTTGTTAAGGTAAAGAAGAAGGCAAGAAAGGAAGAGCTTGAGAGAAGAATATATGAAGAGGAAGCTTTGCAGGTTTCAATGGTCGGGCATATTAGGGCTCCTACAGCATCTGGTACAAGAACAATGCCTACTATTGAGCATGGGTACTCACCTTATCCTTCTTGATCAGTTGCTCTTTTTTTTTTTTTTTTTTTTTTGTATGTTTGATTATTCTTTTTGTAAGATTAGTAAAAGAAAATGATTCCACTTTGGAGATAGAAATGGAATTCAACCAAATATTCATTGGTTCCATATACTGCAACAGGGGCAACTCTGTTTTGTGAGTTCTGTTCATTTTTGTTCTTTTTTTATTGTACATTTCTAAGATGGGATTTATTATTTCTTGTGGATTTTTATTTCAATTTTTTTTTAAATGGGCGAGATGGGGAATATAGTCCGAGCCGAGCCTTTTATGTTGAGAACCTAAGTAATCACCAGACAAAAAAAACTGGATTTATTTCAAGTTTTTAATACAAATACGATCTTCGAAGTAATATAGGCTAGTAAACATTAAAAAAAAAAGTTCTATAAGGAAGTAGAACAATGCAGGCAATCAAGGTTTTAGAATTTCAGAGTCACCATCTTAAATCAGAATTAATTTTTGGAATTTCAGACTCTCACTAGTTTACAAATTTTGCTTGAAATTTCAGTTTGTAAAGGGCTTATATCTTCCCCTTCAATGATCAAATCAGCAATCAATATGAAATTTAATTTTTTGCAAAGTCACAATTTCACAGAAAGAATTTCTTCTTTAGATTTCTTTTATTATCTGTGGGTCAGAGGCAATTATACACCAAAGATGCTTCAGGCTCAATTATTTAGGGCTGAAAGAGTTGTTGGGGCTTTAGTTAATATATTAAAGAGCGCAATGAATAGCTTAATAGCTTCCATTGATAAAGACAACAATTAACTTGCAGTTAGATCTGCAATGATGAACCATTAACATTTCACTTAACGCTTAATTGCTTAAGCCATGAGGCATAACTAAGAAATTGCCGAGACAGCCAAGGTGGTGAGCTAAATCTAACATACAGCTGAGCATATATTGCCTTAAAATTTTGCAATAATCAATTTCTATTACACTCGGAATAAAAGAGGGTAAGATGAAATGGGAGGAAAAAGTGATCACGGAACGACTTGATGGTACAGCAATCGAAGGGCGCATATCCAGATGGAAACTAAGTTCCCATGTAACAGGCTACACCTTTGTAATTGAAATGTAGAACAATTGACTCATAAGGACCGCTATTGTAGAACCATTCATCAACAAATGTCATGTCGCTTCTTAAATCGGGTAAAAGTGCAAACTTATATCTCCAAAACTAGGAATAATGGCATCAGAAATAATGTTGTTTTCATAAAGTAGAGATTTAAAAACAGGTTTACGAATACCATTAATATCTATCAGAGGAGCAACAATGAATGCGATAATAAATGCAAAAATTACGATTAATGAAGTAGAAATCATTAAAACACCAAACCATGTAATATAAAAACGGTTGTCAGCGTTGGTTATCCAGTTACAAAAGAGACCCCATAGGCTTTCGCATTCGCTTCTCTCTAAAATTGCAATCACGGTAAAATATTGGTTCATTTAATCATTATCAGGGACTCCTAAGCACTCAAATTCTCTAGAAATACAAATAAAAATTAAGAGCTTGTAATTGAACAGTATAATATGAATTATATACCCAAAGAATTTTTTTAACTTTTTTGTTGGGACCGTAGTTGACTTGGATAACATAATAGACTTGTTAATATATATAATCATTGAAGCTTAATATCAATTTGCTAAAATATGATTTTTTTTTATGGTTGTGCCGGTTTCATTTATTTATAATAATGATATTACAAGAAATATTTTAAAATATATATTTTATGAATTTTTTTATATTTTCTCTCAAATTATAGACACATTTGCATTTATATATCCATGAGTGTCCAACAATTAACAACATCTTATAGTATTTACAAAAGAAAGAGGAATTCAAGTGAACGTTATGAATTTCGCAAGAGAAATAAAAGAATTCAATCAGGCTTTTTCTAGTTTTTGCAAGAGAGCGAGAGAAGAATTCAAGCAAGAGAAAAAGAGTGAATTGCACGCCATGCATCTTCTGTAGGATTTTGTGGCTCAATTTCTTTGCAACCATTGTTGACTCAATCACTTTGCAGCAGTCATTGTTGACTCTCTCTCTCCAGCAGCCATTATCTCTTAGCAGTCATTGTTGAGTTCAATCCACATTTCGGTGGAAAAGATATGAGCCCATGTGATGGGCTCTTGTTTTTTCCTCTCTATGATTCCCCTCCTTCATGTATAAATAGAGAGAGCAGCTAAGTTATCAAAGACACAAAAGAGAGCATTAGAGTGAGGTGTAGAGTGAGGTGTAGTTTACTTTCTAGTGTGAGCATTCTCTTTGTAATTCCATTCTCTTTGTAATTCCTCCTCAAAATACAAAATCAACTGTCTCTGCCTGGGGATGTATGCAAATTGCCGAACCTCGTAAATTATTGTGTTTGTGTGTGTTTGGTGTGTGTTAGATTACTCATGGGCATAACAAAAATGGTATCAGAGCTCAGGTCCACAATCTGACCAGATCCGAACACCTCAAATTTGGAGTTTTAATCATAGAGCTCGTCGATACGAGTTCAACGGTATCTTAGGCGTCGAAATCAGAGCTAAAATGAGGCCGTAGCAGTCGTTTAAAGCTTTTGTTTTTATGTTTTTTGCCAAACGCGGCCTTAACTCTGAAATTCAGAATTTTTGCTGAGAGGATGAACAGTAGCTGAGTCGACTCAGTGACTCGGTTGGTTACTCAGTAACCCAACTCGATCCATTTTAGACCAGCCCATTTTTTTTTCAGCCCAGTTGCAGAGGCCCAACATCAGAAAGCCTAGTCAAGACTTGACTTGGCCCAATCTAGAAGCCACAAGCCCAGCCCATGTCCACTAGTCAAGCCCAGAGTTGACCAGCCCATTTCATTTCATTTAGCCCAGCTCATTTAAAATGGTCCAGCATCCAGATCCGACCCAACCCGCATTTGGACCTACTGACCGGACTTTGACCGGCGTTGACCAGCGTTGACCAGATTCATTTTTGCTGTTTTCGGTCCGATTTTGGCCCTTTTTTTGCCAGTTCAAATTGGTTCCCACCATTTTCGACCGTTCCGGACACAACTATGGTCTCCGTTTCTGGTAAGTTTGCTCCTAAGTTGCTGTTCTACCTTAGTGGAGCCTTTGGAGAAATTTTTTGAAAGCGGGAAATTGTTAGCATGGCAAAAGAAAGACAGAATACAGATACCACCATACCGAGCAGCTCTACAACGAGCAGCTCCTCGCGAAGGAATACGGCATCCAAAAAGAAGTTTGAGGTGGAAAAGTTTGATGGTACGAACAACTTCGGCATGTGGCAGTGTGAAGTGAGGGATGTCTTGTTCCAGCAAGACTTGGAGATTGCCCTGGAGGAGAAGAAGCCCGAGGATATGACGGATGCAGACTGAGAAAAGGTGAATTGCCAGGCCTGCAGCACAATCCAACTTTGCCTCATAAAGGACCAGAAGTACTTCGTGATGAAGGAGGCAAATGCGAGGGTACTCTGGAAGAAATTGGAGGACAAGTACATGACGAAGAGCATAAAGAGCCGTCTCTACTTGAAAAAAAAGGCTTTTCAGGTTCCAGTTTCGTGAAGGTATATCTATGGCCGAACATTTAAATAATTATAATAAAATGCTAGCTAATCTGCAAAACTTGGATGTCGAAATTCAAGATGAAGATAAAGCTATGCTTTTGTTAAATTCTTTGCCCGACACATATGAACACTTAATTACCACACTGTTGTACGGGAAAGAAAAGATTAAATTTGACGAAGTATCTAGTGTACTTCAGAACAATGAGTATCGCAGGATAGACAAGCAGATACACAGAGATACTTCCGGTGGAGCCTTTGCAGCTAGAGGCAGATCAGAAACGAAACAGCTTGCAAGCAAAGGGAATAGGAAAAATTCTCGATCAAGACCTCATAGCAGACCTCGTGGTCCATCAGACAGACGAAGGCCTGCCAAAGACGAGTGTTCCTACTGCCGCAACAAGGGACACTGGAAGAAGGATTGCCCACAATTAAAAGGGCAGCAGAAGGATAAACCCTCCACAGCCAACACAGCTAGTGATGAAGAGGATTTTGCTTTCACCGGATCTTCACTCATGTCCCAATATGACAAGTGGATCTTAGATTCTGGATGCACCTATCACATGTGTCCCAACCGGGAATGGTTTGCTGAATTCGCGGAGATTGACGGTGGATCAGTACTTATGGGCAACGACTTTGCTTGTAAGACGAAGGGGATAGGCACCATCCATTTGAAATTGCATAATGGAACTATCAAGCCATTGACAGAAGTTCGGTATGTACCGGACTTACGGAAGAACCTCATCTCACTCGGAGCCTCGGACTCGAAAGGGTTCAGAATCAGCATTGAAATCGGAGTTCTCAAGGTGGTAATGGGAGCTCTAGTGGTCATGAAGGGAATGAAGCATGGCAACCTATACTTCCCACAAGGGAGTACCATTGGAGGTGGAACTTCCACAGTTTGTGAGAAGCTAGACAAGATTGATGCGGACACGACCAGACTTTGGCACATGCGTCTGGGTCATCTCGAGGAGAAGTCCATGCAGATTCTAGCAAAGCAGGGTTTACTTAAAGGTGCCAAGACTTGCAAGTTATCTTTTTGCGAGCATTGTGTTATGGGAAAACAAACCACGATCAAGTTCGGCACTGCAATTCATCGAACGAATGGAATTCTTGATTATGTGCATACCGACGTTTAGGGACTATCCCGAACAACATCAATTGGTGGTAGACACTGGTTTGTTACTTTTGTTGATGATTACTCTCGCCGTGTGTGGGTGTACACGATGAAACGCAAAAATGAAGTATTGGAGATCTTCCAAAATTGGAAGAAATTGATGGAAACCCAGACCGGCAGAAAGATTAAGCAGCTCAGATCAGACAACGGAGGAGAATACACAGAGGATCCATTCTTTGACTTATGCCGAAAAGAAGGTATTGTCAGACACTTCACCGTGCGGAAAACACCGCAGCAGAATGGGGTAGCAGAACGAATGAACCGGACTTTGGTGGATAAGGTCCGGTGTATGCTTCTGAGTGCCGGACTTGGGAAACATTTTTAGGCTGAAGCTTTGGTCTATGCTAGCCACTTGATCAACCGATTGCCCACAGCTGCAAATGGCGGGAAAACACCAATAGAAATGTGGAAAGGTACTCCAGCTACTGATTATGATTCTTTTCATATATTTGGTTGTCCTGCCTATTATCATGTTCAAGAAGACAAGCTCGACCCTAGAGCCAAAAAAGCAAATTTCTTGGGCTTTAGCACAGGCGTGAAGGGGTACAGACTCTGGTGCATCAAGTCGAAGAAAATCATTGTCAGCAGAGATATAAAGTTCAACGAGTCTGAAATGCTTCATCCACAGAAGCATGAAGGCTCCAGTGACATCAGCAGCAGTAACAGCAAATCAGCCAGAAATTTGCAGAATGTGGAGCTTGAAGCTCCAATCTATGTAGATGATTCAGCCGTAGATGAAGAGGAGGAGTATGATCCGAATGCCGATAATGATAGCCCAACCACTGCACCTCCACCACAGCCTGAATCTATTGCTGTCAACAGACTGAGGAGACAGCCAGTTAAACCGGCTCGTCTATAAGATTACGTCACATATGCACTACCAATAATTGGGGATGATATCCCCACTATTTACAGGGCAGCCGCACAGTCCACTGAGTGAGCTGACTGGAAGATAGCTATGGATGAGGAGATGCAGTCTCTTCACAAGAATCAGACTTTGGAGCTTGTGCCGCTTCCAAAGAAACAAAAGGTAATTGGCTGTAAGTGGGTGTTCACCAAGAAAGAGGATCCAACCAGCAGAGATGGAGTACACTACAAAGCTAGACTGGTAGCCAAGGGCTATGCTCAGACGGAGGGAATCGACTACAATGAAGTGTTCTCTCCGGTCGTCAAACACTCTTCGATTCGCATTTTGCTAGCTTTAGTGGCCCAGTTTAACCTCGAGTTGGCACAACTTGATGTGAAGACAGCATTTCTCCATGGTGACCTGGAAGAGGATATTTATATGTCTCAACCAGATGGGTTCAAAGAAGTTGGTAAGAAAAAGCTAGTCTGTAGTCTGAAGAAGTCTTTGTATGGATTGAAGCAAGCCCCCCGACAGTGGTATAAGCGGTTCGATAGCTTCATGTTAAATCTGAATTATACGCGCAGTCAGTTCGATCACTGCATATATTTCAGGAACCTTGTAGATGGTTCCTTCATCTATTTGCTCTTATATGTCGATGACATGTTAGTGGCATCTAAGAGCAAGGTGAAGATAGATCGTTTGAAGTATAAGTTGAGCCAAGAATTCGAGATGAAGGATCTGGGAGAAGCACGAAAAATTCTGGGCATGGAGATTACCAGAGACAGGGTGAAGGGCACAGTTCACCTGACTCAAAAGTAGTACTTGAGGTGAGTTCTGCAGCATTTCGGCTTGGACAAGAACTCAAAACCAGTTAGCACTCCGTTGGCCCCGCACTTTAAGCTCAGTGCAGCGCAGTCTCCCAGCAGTGATTCGGATAAGGATTACATGGCAAAATTCTCTTACGCAAATTTGGTTGATAGCCTGATGTATACAATGGTGTGCACGAGACCTGATATCTCCCAGGCTGTCCGCATGGTGAGCAGATACATGCGCAATCCAAGAAAGGCACACTGGCATGCGACCAAATGGATTGTACGGTACATTCAGGGGACCGTGGACCATGGTCTGAAGTTCAAGAGAAGTGATGCAGTCGATCATCTGGTAGTCGGTTATGTTGATTCCGATTATGCAGGTGATCTCGACAAACATCGTTCCACTACTGGTTATGTGTTCACTGTGGCAGGAGGACCAGTAAGTTGGCGTTCTACATTGCAGTCCACGATTGCGCTATCCACTACAGAAGCTGAGTACATGGCTGTGATAGAAGCCATCAAAGAAGCCATTTGGTTACATGGATTGGTAGCAGACCTTGGCATTGAGCAGGAACTGGTTACCGTCTATTGTGACAGTCAGTGCGCAATCCACTTGGTGAAGAATCAGGTGCATCACGTTCGCACTAAACATATTGATTTCCGTTTCCACTTTGTTCGCGAGATTTTGGAAAAAGGGGACATAGAACTTCAGAAAATTGGTACAGCAGATAATCCGGCAGACATGTTAACGAAGATCGTTACTGGGGTCAAGTTCCAACACTGTTTGGACTTGATCCACATCTGGCAGTATTGAACACCTTGGGTGTATGGCGTCCTAAGACGCCTTGGCAGGAAGTTGATTTGTGTAGGCGATGAGGTTTTCGCCAAGGTGGAGATTTGTAGGATTTTGTGGCTCAATCTTTTTGCAACCATTGTTGACTCAATCACTTTGCAGCAGCCATTGTTGACTCTCTTTCTCCAGCAGCCATTATCTCTTAGCAGCCATTGTTGAGTTCAATCCACCTTTGATGGAAAAGATATGAGCCCATGTGATGGGCTCTTATTTTTTCCTCTCTATAATTCCCCTCCTTCATGTATAAATAGGGAAAGCAGCTAAGTTATCAAAGACACAGAAGAGAGCATTAGAGTGAGTTGTAGTTTGCTTTCTAGTGTGAGCATTCTCTTTGTAATTCCTCCTCAAAATACAAAATCAACTGTCTCTGCCCGGGGATGTAGGCAAATTACCGAACCTCGTAAATTATTATGTTTGTGTGTGTTTGATGTGTGTTAGATTACTCATGGGCATAACATCTTCAACTTCTTCTTTTTATGTAAATATTATTGATTTAATTTATCGTTGCAACCACTATATATATATATATATATATAATTTGTTTGCGCGTAGAGGTGAAAATTGAGGCATTAAATTCGCTTGATTTGTGATTTTGTCCACCTTTTCTTAGTTTGGGCTTTCTTTTTTGGAGCTTTATAGTCTTGTCTAACTTTTGCTATTGTTCTTGATTTTGCTGCAGGCTTTTTTGCATTGTGTTTTTGTTTTTGGGTAAATAAAATTTGCATTTATCCAAAAAAAAAAAGAGAAAAGAATGGAAAAAATAGAGTGATGGAATTTCTCTGTTGCTTGATATCAGAACATTTGTCTTAAAATCATCATTTTTCATTGACATTTGGGCCAATTTTGGTCCATTTCAATCCAGCCCAATTTGCAAGTAACAGTCCTACACCTCATAGTAAAAAAGGAAATCCTTTTCCTTTTGGGACTAGAAATCTGGAATTTAAAAGAATATAAATTTTAAATCATGGGATCCAGTTTCCGATCAAACGGTCCACCTTTCGTCCCACAGGCCACCGCCACAGTATCCCCTATAAATAAATATTATCCACGACCCCACCTAATCCTTACTTCTTTGGCGCAAAAAACCTTTACCTACTAGACGTTTTCTGTTACCGAGATTTCCCGGGAAGAACAGGAAAAAGGAAATAACTTTTAACAGTGTTGAAAACAAATATTCCTTACTCCCCCAACTCAAATCCAAACCACGATCTCGATCCCGATCTTCATCAACCCCCCCTTCCCCCCTTCTCTCTGTCTCTGCAATATAATTGTCTATGCAAGATCCCACGATAAGCGACCAATCAGCTCCAAGGACGCCGCAGCTGAATCTGCCATCGACAATGACAGGGCCGTCTCTCTCTCTGGAGGCCCACATCAACCGCATGATCAACGCAAATCATCACCAAGGTCCATCGAGGCCTATCTACTCGGATAGGTTCATCCCCAGCAGATCCGGCTCCAATTTCGCCCTCTTCGACATCTCCCCGTCGCCAACGAACCCCCATGGGGAGGGAAAGGATGATGGGTCTGGGACCTACGCGAGCCTCTTGCGGGCTGCACTCTTTGGGCCGGAGACCCCCGAGAAGAGGGACCTCTTGGGCTTCCCGGCCAGGAATATTTTCAGGTACAAGACCGAGACCAGGCTGCCAATGCACTCGCTTTCGCCTTTTGGTTTTGATGATACGACGCCTGGGATCAGCCACAGTCGAGTTAAGGCTCCGAGGAAAGTGCCACGGTCTCCTTATAAGGTGAATTTTGTGATTTGGTGTGGTTCTGGGATTTGGGGTTTATGGAGATTTTGGTTAAGTTTTGTGATTTGGGGTGGTTTTTAGTTGGGTTTTGGGTTTTGGTTGTTGTGGGGTTTATGGTGATTTAAAGTTTTTTGTGATTTATGATGGTCTTTTTTTGGATCCGGGAGTTGGGTTTCAGGGGCTTTATTAATTATGGTAATTTTATATTTTTTTTGTTGTTGTTTGATTTCTTTTTGTATTCTTCTGATATGAGTTTTTGCGCTTATTGTTGTTTTTATGTTGATATTAGGTTTTGGATGCGCCTGCCTTGCAAGATGATTTTTATTTGAATCTTGTGGATTGGTCTTCACATAATGTGTTGGCAGTGGGGTTGGGGAATTGTGTTTATTTGTGGAATGCTTGTAGTAGCAAGGTAAGTTTCTGTTCATAGACAAATAAAATTAATGCTTCGAATATGTGCCTGCAAAAGTTCTCGATTTTTAAGATTCTTTTGGATACTACTTGCAGGTAACAAAGTTATGTGATCTGGGAATTGATGACAGCGTGTGCTCAGTAGGATGGGCTCAACGTGGAACAAATCTCTCAGTTGGAACTAGCAATGGGAAAGTACAGGTTAGATTATCAAATCTTATTTACATGTTGTAAATCTATTGATGGTAACTTTATATTGTGTGTGCCCGCACCCGCATTATTTTCTTCCGCGGTCATTATCGTAATAGCAACATGTGTAAACTTTAAGGAAGGTACTAAAGCAACAAATATCTGAAGCTAAGAAGAAGAGCTAATTCCTCAACCAATATAATATTTAGAAGTCTGTTTATGAACCAGACTACAATAAATACTTTAAGATTTGGCTGTTGCTAGGATTCAATTGTAGTGAAAGACAAGTGAAGAAGTCAGTTCACTAGAGTAGATGGAGTAACGTGTCTTGTTCAACTTGATTCACCTGTCAATTTATTGGTCTTCACGAGTATCAAGCGTCTTAAGGAGCTTTGTGGCCTGCTGTCAGCTTGTAGAAATCATTAAGGGTTAGGGCTCAAGGCTCGTGTGATGTGGACAAATTGATTTCAAGAAAGGTGATAAGGCTTACTTGTAGATGCTTCTTCCAAGAATATCTCTCTGTTCTCCAATTTATGTAATGTGCATAATTGGATTACTTCATGTGCCTATTTGATTTTGATGATTCTTGTGATCTAAACTTCTTTGTGAGCAAATCGGTGAAGAAAGTCTATAGGGGTAAGAGTTTTCCCATCATATGGTAGTCTGATGTAGATCACACTGTTCACTGTGGGTTCAAAGTTGTTTGGTCACATACAACTCTAGCTAGTAGGAGCACTGGAATGTGCTTAATGAGACAGATGTTTAAGCTCCAGGCATGCATCAAGTGTTTCACAGGTTATATCATTAATGTTACAGATTGTTAGGAATTGAATGAAGTAGGTTAATTGAATAGTCTGCCCGTACCGCTCCTTTCTAGGAAGAATCTATCAAACTCTGCCCTGTTGTTCAGAAGAAAACCCTTCTGCTTAGTTGCAGCTGGGGATTGAGTTAACATTGAGAAATAGACTTGTTCCAACTTGAATCTGCAATTGTTGTGGGTAGTTAAAGATACTATTGGTTGTGCTGATAAATATTAAAGATTGTAGGTTAATTTTTTTCAGTTAACATGGGAATGTATGGAATCTCTGATAACTTTTTGCTGGAAGAAATTTATATATTTAAGCCTAATGTAAAAGATTCTCTTGATCAGAAAATCGTATGAAGAATAAAAATGATGAGTACAAATTCTTGAATAACAGCTTTCATCTTATTAATTCCATTTAGTTAAGATAATATTCTCCATTTTTTTTTACATTCTTCTTCTTGGTTCTCCACTTTAGCATAACTGAAGACCACACCATGTTGTGGTTGTAAAAGGGAAGTAATTGTTTGAGAGTTTGCATTTTCAGACTCTACAGCTAACCTTGAGAAATTTAGAAGGCTTTTCCCTGGCACACATGGGTTCCTGGCTAGCAACCGTACTAGTTTTAGTCAAATAGCCTTTTTGTAATGAAAATTCCATCTTTCATGTAAGGGGAACTTTTATATGAATGCTAGTAAGCATATCTTACTTTAATTGTAAAACTTTAGCTCTTCAGGCAAGTGTGTGAAGCTTTTCCAATACCAAACTCTTCTTTTTTTCTATTTGTTATGCAAAAGCATCTTTAGCTTCCTTCTCTATAAGCTCGCTACTCATATTATCCTAACTTATAGGAAAATACTGGTTATCTTCTTCTTGCTTTCTTTGTACCATCAGAGAAATAGGTCATGTTTGGATTAATGTTTGAGATGATTTCTTTCATCCTGTGCTATCATTAAATTTTTTGTATTGTAATTTTCTTAACAAGCATTATTTAGCTGAGTGTCTAATAATGACCTTCTATGTAGATTTGGGATGCATCTCGTTGTAAGAGAATAAGAACGATGGAGGGCCATCGATTACGTGTTGGGGCATTGGCCTGGAGTTCATCTTTATTGTCTTCTGGTAGCCGGGACAAGATTATTCTTCAACGAGATATACGTGCTCAGGACGATTTTGTCGATAGACTTTCCGGACATAAGTCAGAGGTCAGACTCTTATACGTCTTGTTCAGTTTCGTTTAACTTTCTTCACCAATAAAATATTTTGAAATTTTGGACTCTAGTTAGCATCTTTATTTGGAATTCGTGTGAATCTTATTTGATTTCAAAACTGCTGCTTTCTTACTGTCAAAATTCAATGTCCTAAAGTTTCCATTTGTTATTTGAAACTAAATAGGCAACCTTTTTATTAATTGAATTCATATTTATATTTTCGGATTTGTCTCAGCCTGCAAATCAATTCTTTATTATGTAGGTTTGCGGACTGAAGTGGTCTTATGACAACCGTGAGTTAGCATCAGGCGGAAATGATAATAGGGTACGTTGTTTCATTTCTTTTTGATATCTGAACTGTGATTCTTAGTGCCTAGTAATTTGTTCATCCCTGCGTAGCTGACTGATCATATTTTTCATCTATCTGCAGCTTTTTGTTTGGAATCAACATTCCACTCAACCTGTCCTGAAATACTGCGAACACACAGCGGCAGTTAAAGCGATTGCATGGTCCCCCCACCTCCATGGACTGCTTGCATCTGGTGGTGGTACCGCTGACCGATGTATCCGTTTCTGGAATACAACCACTAACACGCACTTGAGCTGCATGGACACTGGCAGTCAGGTAATCTTGTCATTTACTTGTTTCTATCATATTTATGGCCTGATGCAGGCTCTGAATAAAACCCTTATCAGTGGTGGTTTAGTGTTGGGGAGGGGGCAGATTATTATAGATCTCATGGTTTGTTGGGACATTAAAGGACCTAATATTAATGCTGTCGCACAAGGTTTCTCTACGGCTAAATTCTAGAGTCTGCTGAAGATTAACTATTGTTAGAAATTACAGATTTGTGTTTCTTATTTCCTTTTGCTATGTGCTGTATACTTCCTGCAACTTTAGGCGTACCATACCTTCCTGTTTACTAGAGTTGTGCCAACCTTTGGTAATGCTTAGAGATTTCAAAAGAAAAGGGCACAAGATTTACATCATTGAAAAGAAAAAAGTTGTTAATCTCACTCTCACTACAACTGTTAAGATGCTCTAATATACACTTTACACATTGCAGGTATGCAATCTTGTGTGGTCTAAGAATGTCAATGAGCTTGTTAGCACCCATGGATACTCCCAGAACCAGATCATAGTTTGGAGATACCCTACCATGTCCAAGGTATAAAATTCTATGTCTATGTGATACCTGTGATACTGCACCATCTTCTTAGTTTTTTACTTAACTGAAATTTCCCTTCTGCATACACAGTTGGCAAATCTCACGGGTCATACATACCGAGTTCTTTATCTTGCCATCTCACCTGATGGGCAGGTAGTTCATCTTCCATTCTTAATAGCTATCCTTGAACTTTTCTTCTAGTAACTAAAATATATATGCAGTTCTGTTCTGCAATATTATTTCTCTTTTGTTCTGCATATGCTTACTACTTATCCTTGCTGCAGACAATTGTCACTGGAGCAGGAGATGAAACGCTAAGATTTTGGAATGTCTTCCCTTCCCCTAAATCTCAGGTAAATGATTCATTAGATCATGAAATAAAATAATTGAGTATTCGATGCTGTTATCTGTAACCATATCCAAACTGGGTCTCTCAGCGTACGGATAGAATTACGAGTCATATATACTTGAAGATTTCCTATCTTCTTCTTCATGAGTAAATGAATCTTTCAATGAGTAATGATTGGTACTCCTGGCTCGCCCTTTTTGTACTAATAATTTGTGTACAAATGGGCATGAAAAGCATAAATTTCTTCTATTTCATCGATTTCTTTCAGATGTTTTGATGAGGACGGATCATATCATGTTTGTTCTCTGTTTTGCTTTGCATCTTTCACTTTGTCTAGCAGATGACCTAAAACAACTGATACATGGACATATTGCTCAATGCAGAACACGGACAGTGAAATTGGAGCATCATCTTTTGGAAGAACTACCATCCGGTGACCCTGCAAAATTTTCCTCGGCATCCTTTGAAGTTTTTTGTGCAGTTCCAGCATGGATAATTAAATAGTCATAAACTTGATGACTATTTAAAAGGCTTATCAAGTTGGTCTACTTAAACCAACCCACGTACAGTCAAAGAATTGGCAAAGACCTAAGTTGTTTTAAATTACTAGTGAATGTGATGTATCATCTCTGGGTTCTGATTTTGGCCTTCTTCTTTTTGGTTACATTGGCTGGAAAGGGGATTAAAACTGGTCTCTATAAGACTCGGAGGTAATCACTAGGCCAAATGACTCGGGGCAAATAGATTTACTCGTGTATAGTGGGAGTTAATATTAGTTATTTATAACTGCTCCCTTATATTGTGTATGTAAGAGAGAAGAAGATAGCGAGGCATGTCCTAAACATTCTTTTGTTACCTTTGATAGCACGCCAATTTTGTATATATAGTTCTACTGTTATTCCACTTCACATCCTCTAGTGTTTATCACTCACGATCAAGACTTCAAACCAATATAAAATAACTGGATTCGAGTTTGGTTTTCTAATCATGTTTAAGTTGGAATTGGGTTAATCCATTTGAGACAATTATTAGAAAAATCGATTTTGGATTGATCTACTTAATTTGTGGTTAATCTTCATCTAACTTGTTTAATTAACTGTGATGCACGTAATTTTATATGTATAATTTTGTATTTTTTGTTTAGTAAATAAGTTATGTTCGAATTGAAAGTTTTGAGCTGAATAGTTAGAAAGAGCATATTTGAATCAACACGATACTTAAAATACATGTACAATCTCATACACTTTAACATAAATTGCCACCATACACTTACAAATATTAGCCTTCTCTCATTCATTTAGTAGTGATTGAGTATAAGATTTTATTAACTTTTTGGGATGTGTTGTATGAAAAAAAAAGAAAAAAAAATGTGTGAAATAATTTTTTTCTTAGTTGATAAGAAAAATGAGTTCAATTATAATCCCTTAACCAGTAAAAAATTAATTATAACTTAATGATAATTTATTACATTGAATGGTAAACTGATATCATTTCATAGTGGTTGGTTTCATTACGTGGCAAAAGATATTTTGCCTACATTTATGATAATTGTGGTAAAATGTATATTTGCTTAAAAAAATGAACCCTAAAATTTACTTAGGAAAGAAAAGTGAAAATGGAAAAACTAAAAAAGATTATTGTTTTCATCATGCATCTGCATCATAATCTCCAAAATAAAAAATAAAATATTTGATAATAAAAAATTAAAATAAAATTATCAATTCACCGATTAATATTCATTAACATTATCAATAACCATTATACTAAATAAGGTTAAAAAAAACTTTTTTTTTTTTTTCATTCTCTTACTTCTCTCTCCGTTCATTGCTTGGCCAAGAAGCTCCTACAGCACATTCTCCTTGTCTTATTGTCCTGCCATCTGTTGAATCTAAACACATCCACAGAAAGTGTAAGGGCCAAGAATTGGGGCTTTTAAAGCCCCCACCATCTAAGTTTTTTGAGAAACTGATTGGTCTGCAGATATTTACAAACAAATATATTACATCAACCACAACATAAACAGAAATTATGATTAACAAGGAAAAGAAAGATTGGCACTATGGGCTTTTAAGGTTTGATGCCGAAATCTGTGTGGGCCGCAATCCCTTGAGTTTGATCTTCGTGGGGAAACTTTTGTGACCATGGAATCAAGCTCATTGGCGGGAAGCAACAGTCACAGTTGTCTTGGCATGACTCCTCAGGCAATAAGTCAATTTTGCTCCGTTGGCTTGCTTGGTTCCTCTCCTTGTGGGTCCCAACAGTTGCCCCGCAAGAAGGTGCTGCAGCCTCCATGAGTGGGCCCCAGCATTCAACCCTGTCAAATTCTGGTGTATTCGAATGAAAGTAGACCCAAACCAAGGCCTCCACCAATTCCGGGTAGTTGTTGAACAAATTGCCGTCTCCATGGACAAATGCCTTCAAAACCTATTAAACAAACACAATATTAATTAATCGAGTGATTAAGAAAAATTAATTTTAAAGGATTAATTAAAAAGAAAATTTTAACTTACCACAGGCAGTTCTTTGCAGAATATGAAGTATCTGAGTCTAGCAAACATATCCAAGAGGAAATGGCCTCCACTTATGTGGCAATGAACATGTAAAGACATCTTCCCTTTAACTTTCTTCCACTCTGCCACCACCTCATCTCTGTATAACTTGTTGTTCCATCCTTGCAACTGCAATCAAATCCAATTATTTCTTCATCTGTCAATTTATATTTCCAATTTTTTTTACCAACACATGATCCTCTGTTTTCCCATGTTTGTAATTGTATAGCAACAAACAAAAACTATCGAATTAACTTTCTTCAATCCCTTGTTTTCCTCTTCTTCAATCCCATGTTTGGAATATGGGTTTTTCAGATCTGAGGATAATTACCTGAGAATTGTTTATGGTCTGTGAGATAGCTAAAGTAAGCTTAGCGGTTATGTCACTATGTGTAAGCGTATAAGTCCTTGGTAGCTTCCCTGGGTGCTTCTTCTCGTCCACTCCCAAAAACAAAACCTTTAGTTTTGATGCCTCAAAAATGGATGGACCAAACAATCTTGCAACCTGATTCAATCAAAACCCAAAATTCAATACCGATTTATTCAAAGGAAGCAAAAAAATTTATGTAAAAAAACCCCAAAATAGAACAAATATTAAGAGGAAAAAAGAAGAAGATTAATTACAGGAACAATAGCTTGGTTATTTTTCTTGTATCTTCTTCCGGTGACAAGGAGTGAACTACGTTGCTCAGAGAGAGATGGCTTGAGTTTTGATGGAAGCATAGAAGCAGCAGTCAAAGTACCCATCTTTCTCTTTGAGTAAGAGACTCTGTAGTAAGATATTCTCTACTTCAAGCTCCAACTTTGATGGAGTCCGCACCCAAATTAGAAATCAACACTCCTATTTCAATAAATATTTACACAATCCTGTGTTTAGTACATGAGACTGAAATTCAAGAGAAAGAATCTTGGAGAAAGAGGAGACCGTAACTTTGAATCTTTGCGGTCTTTAGCTTTTGCTTTTGCTTGGAAATTGGGTTTTCTAGTTTAGCTCTTTGGCTTTTGCTTTAATTTGAAGATTGGATTTACTTTTACGGAAGTTTTTGTTGCGTGTCCGTATGACCGTTTTCTGGTTACGGTTGCTTCCAGCTCCACAACTCTTTGGTTCAGATTCGACGTTTGTGTTCATCTTTAGTTAACACGTGGTATTTTTACTGACTTTCACAGTCATTATGTGTTGTCGTTTCATTGACTCCAAGTTTCTTTTGGTTACCTTGAATATTTGGTTGCAGAAGGATAAGACCTAGCGGTGTCCAAATCTAATGAGCTTCTAGTAATCAGCGTTTGTTTGCTTTCTTATATTTTCTCTTTTGTGTTTTTTTCTTTCATGAAGAATCATAAAGTACACGTTAACTTACTAAAAATCACTCAATAATTGTCACAGATTTTATGAAAAAAAAAATTACAAACACAAAGTTGTTAATTTTGTTTTGCAATTGTTTCGGATTTAGCACTAAAAATAAACAAATATTTTTATATTTTATTTCAGTCTATTTCCATTGAAATACTATCATGTTAGTTTTTTATATTTTTAAAAAATTTAAATGAGTAATTTAAAATTTTTCATTCTTTTTTTTCAATTGGGAGTGATGTTTGAATGATAATTGTTTGATTATGATATATATATATATATATATATATATATATATATATAAAGTATACAATTTTATTGTAAGGCAAAGTCACAATTTGAATTTATATAAAAAAATTATAATTGATTTTAAAACAAAAATCTAAGTAAGATTAATTTGTATATTTGAATGGTGATTGTTTTTTTATAATTTATACAATTATATATTTTTTATATATATGAAATTTGATAAATATGTATTTAAAAGTTCCTTAAAATCCAAAACGAAACGTTTCATTTAAATAACTAAACGGAAACATTATCTAAGACGAAATTACAATTTTATCAAAAATTATTTGGTGGTGTTTTGACTTCTAGGCTTGATTTTGGATGCTCATTATTCTTGAATCTTGATCTTGAGCCTTTTTTTCAAAAGACCCAGTCAGTCCAAGGAAGTAGAGTATTAGAACCTAAAATTTTCAAGAAAGAAAGAGAACAAAACCAATTGAAAACATCATTTTCTTCAATCTTAATTCACTTTCTCAAGAACCAAACAGGCAGTGAAAGAGTAATATCTAACATCTACAGAGGAAAGGGGAATCATCACTTACCATTCTAGATTCCAGGGTCGAAGAACCGGTTTCTGGATCCGTTTCCATCGCAATCCGGATGCCAATAAAGTATTTTTAAAACCTCAATTTGTTTTTCACAAAAATTAATTTGCCACTGACACTTGCTTATTTCGTTGAAATAAAATTTCTTCTAGTAAATCCAGATAGAAAGGGAAAAGAAACCCAAAAAGGAATTTGGATTAGTGGAATGTAAGTTCAAATGTCTCTTTACTTTTGTTTTTGCTAATTTACGTAAGTACTCTTGGCAACACCAATGAGTCAAATGGCCATCCCGATTTGCATTAATGTCTAAAATGTCATTTTTCAACTTTATAAAGTCAGATTATTGACCACAAAAATATTTATCAAATAGTTTTAATTGGTAAAATCTCTTATCATTGCATAAAATATCACAAATGAAACTTCATTTACATTAAAAAATGAGAAAGATAAAAAATAAAAAATATTTCTAATTGAATAATTCAGAAACCTAATAAATCTTTTTAAAAGGAAAAAAAATTCTTGCTGATACAGAAAAATCTGCCAAAAGTTCCCCGTACATCATTTCTCAACAAATTATTTCCGTAAAAAAGAATTGTGCACTAATGCTTTAGTGATTTTTACGTTTTAAAGTTCAAGATTAGAAAGATGGATGTTGGAGGAGAGGATTTCAAAATGCGAGAGAGAAGCTGGGAAAGGAAGGAGAGAGAACTGGACATGGATTTAAATGTGCTTAATGGTTGAGCACGTGTAATCCATGTGTGGATGAGTAAGAAAAAAATGAAAACTGAATGCTTCAATTAATTTTTTTATTCAATAAAAATATCGACCGGTATCTATGTTTGATGAGCTGTAGCGATGAGAGTCGTTGGGTGAACCACTCTGTGCTGTTGGGGTGGTGTGGTATGACTATGGAGGACACACTAATTTCTCGTGGTGTACGATCCGTGAGAAAATAGTAGGATGAGTAACTACCTCAATTTGACACGTGCTGTCACGTGTTATCATGACGTGTTATCGTCCATTTGACTAGACATGGGCCTAGTTTTTTTGTGAAGCCTTTTTTCACGTGTGATGTTTAAAGATCTACCATGTGTACAATGAAATGTTAGTATGTAACAGATGCTAATATGTTATGTGTACAACGTAATGTAATGCTTGATGAGCGGCGCTATATGAACTACACGCTTCTATCGTTATTTTGATCACCGAAATGTAATTTAAATTGTAATTTGTAAGAAATTTATTGATAATTTATGTGTTTTATTTATTTTATTTTTAATGAATTTATCGTAGCTAATGATTTATTAAAAGGTATTTAAATCAATGAGATGGTACTAATATCTTCATTAAATGTATTGTGCTAATATATTTACATGCGAATTATTTCATATAAAAATAAAATAAAAAATAAAAATAATTTATATATATTATTTAAGTTTAAAATTCACGAACTTAAGTATTTGAATTATATTAATGTCCAATCATATATATTAAACTCGTATTCGTGTGAATTCTATGAATGAAAAGCGTTTGTCACCATTACATTTTACTTATTATTACTGTTTAATTTCATAATATGTTATTAGTAAATTTTCAGAGTAAATATAATTTCCTTCTTAAATATTTATTGACTTAAAAATTATTAAAAGAAATTCTTAAATTTTGTCCTAACTTAATTAATAGCCCAAATATTAAACAATCCTGTAAAGGCATAACTTTGGTTATAGGCGAGAAAAAAATTCGAGAGAAAGCAAAAGAGAAAAGAAAATAAGTAACATGGAAAATAAAAAATATAAACAAAATCATCTATTTTTTCTTTTCTGCCATAAGATATAAGAATGTTTCCCACATTCATTTTTCTGTTTTCTGTTTTTTGTTTTCTCCTTTCTATTCCTTCAGCTCATTTTCTTCTCTGTAACCAATCATGGCATTAAGATAAAAAGTCCAAGCATAATTAGGGTGTTTACCGTACTTTTTCTGTAATTTAAATTCCCTGTAACCTCTCACTATCAAGTAGGTTTGCTTTGAATCTGCTAAGTTGACTAGTGCACGTAACAGTTGTGGCAGCCATGGATGATTTTTACGTACAACATATCTTGCCGTGCTACAGAAACTAATTTAAGCTTGATGGGAACTTTATCTTAAGTTGTCACGCATTAACATTTGGCCGCATTGTAAATGATTAATGTAAGACAATGACGATATTTAGTTTAAATTGAAGTTTATTTTTTAAATTTATAAAAAAAAATTAATTAAATTAAATTAAATTATTTATTAATTGTTATTTAATAAAATTTGATTTTATTAAGTTTTTTTTGTAAATATTAAAAAATAAATTTCAACTTAAAGTTAGTTTTAAACTAATTCAAATATCGCAGTTAATTGTATATATGATATAAATAAAAAATATTAATCGAACAAAAAATTTAAATTCAATAAGAAAAATCAAAATTAAACCAAACCGATCAGTTAATGATTATTATTTTATCTAACCGACGATTAACCGATTAACTCTAAACTATAAATAATAGAAACTCTTCACAAAATAAAAGGGCTTTTGCGTGCTAATTCTTTTTTTTTTTTGAGATTTTTTGCGTACTAATTAAGTACATAAAAAATGGTTTTAAAATTGTTAAACTATGCTAAACCGAAAAATGAAAAAAAAAAAAGAAAAAAGAAAAAAACTAATTAAGGATGAAAATGAAGGGTCTAAAAGATGATTGATGTTAACTAAAATGCTGAAAGTGAGATAATAGTTGCCTACAAAAAGATGGTCTGGGCCCAGCCCATCTCAACTACTAGCCCTCCAGGTAAAGAAGATGGGCCCAGAGAGTGTCCAAAGGTAACCCAAAAGCTGTTTCCACTCCATCAAACCACAAAATGCACCAATTCTATTTTAGGCCTATAAGAGTTTATATTTGATGTACTCTTTTTTTTCTTTTGTTTTTAATCAATGGGATTATAAGACAGGAGCACAAGCCCTTGGCAAGGAGACACCTACAGCATCTTCAATAAGCAACTGCGAAATTGTTTTGTTTTACCCCTTATAAAGTAGGACGTAAATCTCAAAGGGTTAGGACATAAAACTTTTGGGAGGTTAGGGTTTTTTGATATTTTTATAAAATAATAATAAATATTTAATTAAAATAATATAAACAAATAAATAATGATAATAATAATAATTTTAATTTAATTAATTTTCAACAAACTTTAATACTTTTATTAACTCTTGAGAATATATAAATTATAATTATAATTTTATAAACATTAATATATATTTATATATATATATTTTTTATTTTCATAACTTGGAAGTGATTAATTAAATGGTTTGTGGTTATTATTAAACCAGATAACACATAATAAATATTTATAAAGCACAATGATATTATAACAAGAATAATTAGCTTATTGATTAAAGTTTGAATTCCTATTTATTTGGAAATGAGTTTATACATTAGACTTGTATTTTTTGTTTTACTTTTAAAAGCTTTTAAAAAGAATGTACATCTTGAAACACCTAAAAATTTGCAGCTCGAAGCATTTTGTTTACGTCATATCTGTGGTAACATCCCAAACAAACTCAAAAAAAACGTTTTTGAAAACATTGCAATTGACCTTCCAACACGTAAGCCCCCAAGCTTAGCCATGAAATCAGCATATTTGTTGCCTTCTTTCGGAGCATGGACAATGGTGCAAGAATTTAAGCTTATATTTGATGTGCTGACACTGTGAATTCTATACACTAACATGAAAATAACAAGAATTGTCATCTTATTAAATGAAAGAATTTTATTAAAAATTAAATTTACAGCTTAAGAAAGTGATGATTCGTGACTTATTATTAGTGTATAAAATTTATAATAAATTCTGTATAAAACTTCAAAAAATTACATTAAATCAGCAAAAAAAAAAAGAAACTGTACTAATTTTCTTTTAAAAGATATATCATCATTTATGTACTCACAACATCACATGAAAAACATAATATGATACAGTAAGATGTAGTAATTAATCTTCAAAGACAAGAAGTTTAAGAAAGAAATCACATAGGTTCCATTGCTTTCTCTTCTTCTTCTTCTTCTTTTTTAAAATTTATTCAAGAAATACAAATACCCATAAAGACGAAAAACATACTTGATTTGGTTCCATTGTTAAATCATGTATGCTCACAAAAATTATTTGGCTTCTCCATTATTTGAAGAGGCAAATAGGAACTCAAACCAAAAAGAAAACGAAAACTTGGTAGAGGTTTTTAAAGCCACATTTTGTGACTGATCGATATTTGATTATCTTTATGGGTTTTTAGTATTTTGTCTCTTAGGTGGTCCTATGAGCAACTCTGTCTCCACCTCCATACTTTGAATGTGAAGTTCTGATTTCTTGGTCGATGGTTGTCGCAGTTTAATGCCACACTGCAATGTCACATGTCGAATAGGATTATATATTAGTCGTGCCAAAAGAAATTAAACAGTCTCATTAATATTAAGGTAAATTACATTTAGTTATTGACTTAACTTATACATAAGAATCCATAGTTTCAAAATATACAAATATCTCCTGGATAGACATATTTCAAGAAGGATATGTATTCTTACATCGAAAATGCATATTCCAAAGAAGTATATGCATTTTTACATTGAAAATGGAGTATTTGTATATTTTGAAACTATGAATCTTTATTTGTAGGTTAAGTCAAATTATATGTGACTAAATATAATTTATCTTTAATATTAATGATTAACTGATTAGCAGATTTGGCTATTTTCAAGTAAAATTAGTGAAAGGAAAATACCTTCTCCCGCAACTTTTTATTTTCCTCCAGTAGCTGTCTCTCCTAAATTGTGACAAAATTAAAATGGCAATCAGCACTCACCAACAAATCAAAATGCACTATAGTTTTAGGTACACGCATGCAAAACAATTTACCTCTTCCTTTAACTTCTCAATCTGATCCCGAAAAAACACGTTCTGGATGTAGGCAAAATCAAGTGTGAAATCTGTTAGTAATGTTCTCTCAATGCTAAATTTCAGCTTCAAGAAACAATATGTTGATGTGTCTTTCAACTTAGTGTAATTAACTCTTTCAACTTAGTGTAATTTATTTGTAGTTTTATCTGACACATTTAGACAAAATGATTTGCATGTACATGCAGATTAATCGAGTCAAAAATTCAAATAGGTGTGTTAGGATTTTGACTCAAATCCTCACAATGAAGAATTCTAATTTGTTTGAGAAAAGTAGTTTCTTATTTTATAGTCGTTTGTTCTAATAGGAGTAGTACTAGTTTCTCTTTAGATTGTTCTTTGTACAAATAGTAGTAGTAGTCTACTATGACATTGTTGTTATTTTCCTAATAGTATTAGGAAAATATCTATTATATAAATGGGTCATAGAAAATGTTTGCATCACACTCATAATTCCAATATTATAACTAGAGTTAGGTGGTGAGCTTTGGGTGTATTGAGAATTTTGGGTTGTGAGGTTGTTAAGGTAATAATTTTGTTTTTCTTAAAGCTGTTGTTAAGTATTAATAAAATTGTGAGCTTGTTGGTGGCACAAGAGACAAGGAGATTGTTGAACCACATTAAATTGTTGTGCTTGATATTTGTTTATTTATTTATCTATTTAATTATTATAAATTTGAGTAGATAGATTTTAGGGGTAAAATCCCAACAAAGTTGGACCCTTCAAATCAATAAACCTTAAGTAAAAAATATATGAATATGACATTCAAACACGTTGCCACATTTGATACTTGCGTCTAGAGAACAAATGTGGAGGAAAGAAAAGTGAGAGGGTGAAAAAATAATAAGATTGATATTTTTCATCATACATTTCGTAAAGATGATGAAAAAATGAGAGAAAATAAAAAAAAATAACAAAAAAAGCTTAAGGGTAAACCTCATAGATGAAAAAAAATGTTTCACTATAGCTGTTAGTATTTTGGCTCAAATCCACACAATGAGAACTTATAATTGGTTTCTAATTGGTTTGGGAAAATCATTTTTTATTTTATAGTTGCTTATTCTAGTAGGAGTAGAAGTAGTTTCCTAAATTGTTCTTTTCCTAATAGTATTAGGAAAAATATCTTCTATACAAATGAGGTCCTAGAGAAAGTTTGAGACACACTCATAATTTCAATATACATTGTAAATCAAAGTGGTTTACTACTAGAATTAGGTTGAGAGCTTTGGGTATATTGAGGTTTTAAGTTATCAAGTAGAGAGAGCACTTATAACTAGAGTTAGGTTGGGAGCTTTGGGTGTATTGGAGCTTTTGGGTTGTGAAGTAATGAGAATTTAGCAACTTTACTCTTCCTAAAGTTGTAACAGAATATTAATAAAATTGTGAGTTTGTTGGTGGATTTAGGCAAAGAGATTGTCAAACCACATTATTTATTTTTATTCATACTCTTTGTTTATTTTGCCTATTTAATTATTTTAGTTGTGTTTTTTACCTAAAATTTAAGTGTGTGGATTTTAGAGGTAAAATCTCAACAAGTGGTGTTGTGGTAATAATGACAAAAACATTAAAAATAGACATGATTAATATTGAGTTATTTGATGAAAAAAGATGGGTTATGGTATGTATTAGTCTTTTTTAGTTCCATTATTACTAATTTGTTTAGTAGTATGTTGGCAAAGGATGAGTATTTTCCAAATGAAGAAGATAGCATAGCACAATGTTAATGGTGGGAAAAAAAGTTTGGATAGATGGAACGGTTCCCGCGATACTTTCAAAGAGAGATAAGTTGAAAATATCAAGTGTGTTCAAGGGGTTAAATAATTGTTCGTGACTATATCGAATGAGGAGCAAAAAAAAAGTGGGGGAGTGGAGCACTTCAAGAAAGGTAGAGGAAAGATCAATATTCAAGTCTCTAGATTTTTCAAATAATGATTGCATCTACAATGAGGAAGAGTAACACACACAATTGCAAAGTAAGGTCACGATGGAGGACTTGGAGGAGTTGAGTAGAATAAAATAGAGTGATAATGGAAAAAACAACTTAGGATGATGTAGATGCAAGTTCTTAATGGTTCAAAGATAGTGATGAGAGATACCATGAACGAAAGGAGCTTGTACGTGTTGAATGAGATGATGGTGGTTTCAAAAGTAAGTGGGTGAGATGAGAAGACAAGAAGGAATGATAGCACCAACCAAAAAAGAAAATCAAATTTGATGATGAGGTGGAGAATTTGAGCCAAGATGGAGCTTGTTAGGATTTTGCTCAAATCCCCACAAGAAGGACTTCTAATTGGTTTGAGAAAAGTGATTTCCTATTTTATAGTTTCTTATTCTAAGAGTAGAAGTAGTTTCCTATGTTGTTGTTCTTTTTTTAGTAGTATTAGGAAAACCTCTTCTATATAAATGAGGTCTTAGAGAAGGTTTGATGCTCACTAATAATTCCAATATACATTGTAAATTAGAGTAGTTTACTACAAGAGTTAGGCTGGGAGTTTTGCGTGTATTGGGGTTTTGGATTGTCAAACAGAGAGAGCACCTACAACTAGAGCTAGGTTGAGAGTTTTGGATGAATTGGGGCTTTGGGGATGTAAAGTAGTGAAAGTTTAGCAATTTTGCTCTTCTAAAGTTGTAAAAAAAGATTAATAAAGTTGTGAGTTTGTTAGTGGACGTAGACAAAGAGGTTATCGAACCACATTAATTATTATTGTTATTGTTATTTGTTTATTTTGCTTAAAAATTGAGTAGGTGAATTTTAGAGGTAAAATCCAACACACTCTCCAATCATCCAAGTTTGGAAGGATTGTGATATGCATATGTGAGGAAAAAACATTAATATTTCACTTTTATTTTCTCTTGTTTGTTTTCTTTACCAAACAATAGAAAAATGATTTCCTCTCATTTTTTTTTCTACCACTTTTCGTCTCTACCGATCATAGCTTAAAAGAAATAAAATGTGTTTTATGCATCTACTTACCTTTCTTGCTCTTATTTTGCTTAAGCTTCGCTCTAGCTGGTTCTCTAACTGGAATAGCTCATCAATAGAACATGGTTCCAATCCATCCCCCAAGAGTTTTCTACCAATCAAAATTTGGAAAGTTTAGCAAAAAATAAAAGAAAGTAATTAAGAATGAGCTTTATTAGATGATGAGTATAATTAGGCCTTGAACCGTTTAGAAACTTCAATTTGCTCGATCTTCTTTGCCATGCTATAGGTTTCTTCCTTCACATGCTACAAACAAAAACCAATAACCAAGACTAATTAATAATTAATTAACATGTTAAAATTAATGCCTGTAGAAAACTCTTGGACAAGCATATATCTGAATTTTCTTCAACTACTTTGATGGAGATTTTGGCATTTTATATATGATAAGCAAACGGAGGACTAACCTCTGAATAATCTTCTTCTGCTGCTGCTTTGACGGTGATACCGAGGTCCTTCGCTCTCTTTTGATACCGGTCTATCGTCTTGTTTACACTGAAGTATCCGAAAACACAAGAAGAAAATACATCAAAACATTTTCTATTACATTAAATAATCTATCCACTCCGTGACTCGAAAGAGTATTCATTTGAGCACGTGTGTCATCACATGGTGTGGGATAATTGAGCACTAAAAGGGGCGCAATTTGTCTCAAGTGGAAATACATTTTTGATTGGAGTAGACTCTGATATCATTTTATTACACATCTCTATGATAAAAAAGAGGATCACTCATATATAGCATATAATACATGCATCATTAGGCGATATAAGATTTTGGTAGCTCAGTGTTTAACTATCTCTTAAACTGAAAAAGCCACTCATTCACTCATTCAAAAATATCTTGCATGCTTTGATCTTGACAAAAATATATATGCACTGAGACTGTATAACAAACGTAAACATTGCCCCAGAGAATTTCTGCTTCCCATTTCCATTCTAAAATCCCTCAGGCTAGCAACTGAATGTAGTATCAGATGAGTCGGCCTCATTCTTGCAAAAATGATTAACCACATTTTCCGTTTTATTTTGGATTTCTCTCCATCATATCGGTACAAATTCATTACCAAATATGAAAAAAAAACTAACAAGATGATGGAAGAGCCAGCAATATTGAGGAAAGATGATATATATGGTGTAGAGGTCCCAGCCTAAAACAACAATCTAATGTCAATTCAATGACAATACTGATAATAATAAAATTGTCATAATAAGCATCTCATATAAGTGCTGCAATGGAGAAATCTTGCTTATATAAACTAGGCTCAGTGAACTCAAAAGGCAATTCAAGTAAGAACTTTGGCATGCTACAAGAGCTAAACCAAGCCCAGTACCACAGGGTGTTAGGGTTTCGAGTAAAGCTGGATTTCTCCCATATCAACATGTTGGATATTGAATCTTTACAAGGGTTGGGGTCGAGCTATGACTCAATCTTTTTTGAGAGAACGCTTACAACGCTCACAGCAAAGTCCCTAATAAGGAAGGGCTTCAAGTTTGTGGCTCCACTGTCTATGCCCTTCTTATTGATTCCCCAACAAGTAAAGACTCTCATGGTCAAACCTTGTCACGCCAGTTTTCCTTCTTATCCTTTTTTTCTTTAGAAAAAAGGCCCACACTATTATTTTTTGTGAGTGTGGATTATTTTATTTTGCCAACCTACATAACAGTCATGTTAAAAACTACATTCCTTTTGACTTATACAATAGTCAATGCAACATTCCTATTGACATAGAGAATATGCAATATATGAGGAAGTTTTAGGTACTTAAATATACTAAATGAATCAAAATTCAACTTTAGAAGAATCTGAAGTATTATAAATAGAATCAAAGCGAACTCAAATCCACTACTATATTGGTTATAATGTTAGTGTATGCTTTTTTAAAATCGATTATGATATTAAGAAATAATTGAGTTATCAATTATTCCAAAAACTTAAACTAACAGAAAATAACTTAATTAAATCATGATACTTTAACGCACCCTCTTACGTGCAAGCTGACTAAAGAATTAATTAAAGTTTACATGTGAAACCCAAATTTAAGGAAGCTCAAATATCAAAAGGCAATGAACCGGGTTAAACCCAGATATAAAAAAGCCTAAGTATCAAAGAGTTAAAGAACTATGAATTATTAAATGAAAAAAGAGTATCCCTAAGACTTGAAACCAAGACTTAGAGCTCTGATACTAAGATAAGAAATAATTGAGTTATCAATTGTCTCAAAGATTTAAACTAATGAAAAACTTCTCAATTAATTATTTATATTTTAACATATGAGTTGCTCGTGATATTGAAATGAGGACTGCTGTAGGAACCATCAAAATGGACCACCAAAACATACACAAACAATTACCCTTCGCCATATCACACACTCACGCGTTACAATGCTCATTTGAGGGTAAAATTATAATTTACTAGTCTAGACTAGCCACACATGGTTATTTTTCGGTGGTTCAATTTTGTATTTCACTTAGCATTACTGAAATGAGACAAAACCATTACTTAAGTTATTATAAAGCAAAATAAGTGAAATTAACTTGTTTATATAGTGATCCCATAATTAAAAGTTAGTGAAGCTCTATAAGTTAACAAGCTAAAACTTGGACAATGAACTTGGGCAGGCGGGCGGGGGGGAGAGGCTTTCCATTTGGAAGGGGATTTTGTTAATACCACATTTAAAACGAAAAAAGTGCATGTTCAACATGGATTAAAATATCAAGTGAAAAGGACTTGAGCAAAGACAGAATACTAATTTTCTCCTTACGTATAGCGATAACAAAAAAATATGAGTGCTATTAGGTCTTAGTTGAAGAATGAAGCTGTAAATTAACTTGAGATACTTTACTAACTAATTTACAAATCTCAAGTTAACAGAAATTAGGAAAAACCTTAAACGGTTCGAAAAATACCTCGACAAGTGTAACTCAGGAGTTCGAAACCCCAAGAAAACAATGATCCTGTTGGAGCCACCAACATGGTCTAAGGTAACCCAAATAATTACTTAAATGTGTATGCATGGGATAAGGGGATTACACATGCTCGAGGTATTAGTCAGGGATTTAAAACTCCGAATACCCTTACTAAGCAAAAATAAAAGAGCATAAATCATGAAGGTGCTTGGAATCTGAAAATCTTAGTTGTATTTTGCTTTTAAAACATAAATACTACTAATAAATTTCATATTAACATCGAATATGAAAATAATAAATCGTATGCATACTCTTAATTCCATTTACATGTATAAAGCAAACTAACTGAATTACTCCAAATACATGAACAATGAAGAACTTTATATGACTCTTAGCTATGAACTTGATCATCTCTAAGAATAGAAGAAGTCTTTGAGTACAAGAAGAATGATTAGCGATTTGTCTAAGGTTGCCAAATTGCTACTTAATTAGAGGTCCTTACTAAAAAAGTTCCATGGTTGAAAATCATATTTGTCAATGTTCCTTTTCATGAACATACCTAATTAATTAAGCATGCAATATGATTGAGGAGGAAGCGTAAAATTTGTTAACTTGATGTCTAAAGCGTGAAATAGTACTAGATACTAATTTCACTTACACACTTAAGTTCAAAGATCTCCTCCTAAGGCTTAAAAGAGAAAAAATTTGTTATAGGTATTGAGTGCAATTAAAATTCTTAATCGCTGAATGAACAAGGCCCTAAATCTGGTAATCTCATGCTACAGCACCTTAATTAAGGTTCATTATCCATGATATATAATCGGCTATGTTTGTAGCTACTAGAATTATTTACAACCATTGATAAGGAAGAGAGAAGGAGAAGTTTTTATTTAATTTATGTATGTATGTCTTTTGTATCAATGATTTTTATGTTTATTGATTTAATGTGTATTTGGTGTATAAGATGAGATAGCGAAGTAATTAGGGGATAGGGTGTCTCCTCTTACCCCTCATTCCAAGACGATTTTATCATGTCATCACATGATGAGAATCCTCTTATCATCCCATACATGATATATATGTCATCTCCCTCATGTATCATGTCATTCACCAAACACATTCATAAAATAAAAATCATTTTTTCTTCGTCTTATCTAATTATCCATCAAACATTGGGCAATAAATACCAAATCTTTAAGTCAATAATTTAGTAAACGTAGTTGGTTCCCAAAAGTTGTGATCTGAGTTGATGTTTATGAGGAAAATCTACTTGTAATTAGTACCTACGCAGACATATTTAGTAGCATTTAGAACAGTATATCAAACTGTTACCAATGCAGTGGATACCTTGAAGACAGCATTCCATCTCTTTTATATATATATATAATAGGAGAGGTATTAAGGCATAACAAATATAGATAATTAAGATTATAATTAGAATGCAAATTAAGTACAACCTCTTGCTCAGTCAACAAGATTCCAAGTTTTCCCCCAACTTTTCTAATTTATTTAGGTTTTAAAACAAAGCTCTACTATTTTATTTTTTTTAAAACTGGTTAACAACAAGATTGCATGGTTGTTAACACCTTGTTAATCGTGATTAACTGTTGGGTTACATAAACTATATCGATAAACTAAGTCATATCAACAGAACCAAAACCATAGTGTTAGCATGAAAAGAATATATTGGTGCTCCATGCTTACTGTCATATATCTCAAGGCTGCTATCGTATAATTAGGGTAAAGTACTGCCCGCCTGCCTGCAACTCTCTCTGGTGAACAAACAACAGCAAATATAGGAGTACGTAGTACTATGTACAGTTTCATTGATATTAATTCAGTAGATTATTTTGGAAAATGAAGTAATCGAAAAATTTTATTGAGATATATTTTCTTTCCCATATATACTGACACTAATATATGTACCCATTGAGCAATAAATATAGATCTGTAAAATGGGAGAGGACAGAAATTTGCAAGTTAGTAATATCTACAATATCATCTGAATTAAACATGGAAAACCCAACAAATTTTTACCAAACCAAACCAAGATTTGATTCCAAAGCAAGAAAAAGAAAGAAGACTTCAGATTGTCACATGTCAACACATTAAAGATTTACTACAAACTAATAAAAATAAGAAAAAATATTATGATGATGGTGGGATTAAGGGGAAGAGTACTGACCTAGAACTAGAAAACTCATACAGCTTTCCTTTTGAGGAGAAGATGATGAGTGCAACTTCAGCATCACACAGAACTGATAACTCAAAGGCCTTCTTCAGCAGTCCATTCCTGCGCTTAGAGAAGGTTACTTGCCTGCTTGTTGCATTCTCTATTCTCTTCATCTCAGTTTTGCCCCTCACCATTCTCTCTCTCTCTCTTTCACCCCTACAAATTAGAAATCTGATCAATTCTTGAGTGAAAATGATTTGAAAAGACAACCTGAATCAAAGATGGCAAACAAACAAGACAACTAAGCTTAGGACACACACAAGAGGAAAAGTTTCCAAAAATAGAAAGGGGTAACAAAATCTAAGACAAATTAGTAAACGCCTGAAAAGAGCTTTTCTTTGGTCTGTTAAAGCTGTGCTATATGGAGATGAGAAAGGATGATTAGATTGGGAATTTCTCAGTCTTTGCAAAACTGAAAATGCATTGAAACCCTAGATTTCAGAGGAGAAATAGACATGATATATATATATTTATTTTCTCTACCTTTCATTTTAAAATTCTCCTTCTACTTCTAAGCCTATAACCCTAGCTTGCTAAATAGTAAATTAATAAACAAACATGAAGGACCTAATTTCTTTCTTATTTTGGTAATTTGAGGGAAAAAATACAGGAACCTCCCAAAAGAAGGAAAAACAAAGAATAAATAGAAAAGAGATATTATTCCACTTATGAACTTGGAATTTGCCCTTGTCAATAGACATTTAGAGGCACGAAGCATTGATACTATTGAGTCATGTAGTGACACCTGTTGAGATGGACTGACAACCTACATGTCCGGTATCCGTTTGAGAGGCAAGTGAATGCGTGAGGTGAAAGACAGCGAACATTTCTGTCGGTTGCCAGTTCCTCTCGGACAGATTTTTTCAGGTTTCAACCAAGGTTGCATTTAAAATCTGGGCACTCACCGGACACGATAAAAAAGTAAAGCTAAGTAGTGAAAGATTTAAACTATTAAATTGGCCGTACTAGGGTTAGCAAACACGTCCATGTCTCTAGCCCAGTCCGGTACTACGACATTAAGAGTCGGACCAATCATATCACGCCAGCGCAGCACAAAGATATGCTCGTTATCAGATGTGTCACGTGGGCAACGTGGAGCTCTCCCTTGTTTGGTGTGTTTTTATTTTTTTTCTTTTTTCTTTTTTTTTTCTTTCTTATTGGGCTTTGGGTTTTTCTTTTCTTTTCTGGTTGTTTTTTATACAGGTCACAAGCGTTTTGGTCTCTTTTTTTCGTGGGGTTGGGGGGACCACAATCCTTTTGCTATTGGGGTATGATGGAAACACCATTAAATATTTATGGGTTTGTTTTCTACTAATGGTGCACAATTTTTATGAAAATTACTAAGTGGTCCCAAGCATATTTTTCAAAAGGAACAATCAGTATAAAAGAAAGTTCTGCAATTCAAAGTAGTGTGATTAATTTATGAACACGCGTGGACTTAGTATTGTTCCATGTTCATGTTGATTATATGCCAAACCAAATCAAAATTGTATAAACTCAAAAATCTTGACTTTATAGAGCAATCGTTTGGTTTAGTTTTCGGTTTTAGTTTTCAAAGACAAAAACTT
Organism: Bretschneidera sinensis; assembly: GCA_023935145.1. Classification (NCBI taxonomy): domain Eukaryota; kingdom Viridiplantae; phylum Streptophyta; class Magnoliopsida; order Brassicales; family Akaniaceae; genus Bretschneidera; species Bretschneidera sinensis. Next base: position 34,370,535 of record CM043698.1, read on the forward strand.
ACGATTCAATTTTAAAAAGAATCTGAAAATAAATTTTAAAAAATTAATATTTATCAATTAATTTATTAAATATTAAACAATTTTTAACTTATTTACTAAAAACGGCTTGAAATATACTTTGATCAGTTAAAGAAAATGTAAACTGCGGTTGCAATGACAATTCATCTTACTTGACTAAACTAAAATGAAAGTTTTTCTTTGTTTTTTTTCTTGAAACTTTGAATTCACTTTTATAAGACTGCATTTTGATAGAGAAATGAATGAGAGACATCATAAACATACAACATGTTGATTTTGAAAATTTATCATATGAGTTTATGGATCTCTGAACATATGAAAAATACGTAAAATAAAAAGTCCTTTGGCGTTGTGACTCTTGGAAACTTTCTGACTCCTAAGTCAGTGATTTAAAAGAATAATATAAAAATAAAAAGATGATTAATGTTAAGCATGTTAAAACTAAATATAATCTAAACATGCTAAACAATCTAAATAGCATATAGATCAAATGCGGAATTAAGATAAACCGTAAACATACCTCCGGCCATTAAAATTTTTCACTTACACAATCTACGATTCTCTCGGTATTGGTACTTCTAGACTCTCAGAACTCTCCAATTTGATGGTGTATGAAAAAAAAAAAAAAAAAAAGTAGTTCCGAGTCTAGGGACCAAACCAGTATTTATACTTGTTCTCCCATCAAGAATGTCCACCCGTATTTCATACATTTGTTACCATAATCATGGGCAGCCAAAAGGTTGAGACAACCAAAAGGTTCATGGGCAGCCAAAAAGTTGAACATAGACCATAAATGGATTGGTTACATTCTCTCGCTTGGTCCATACGTTTAACCTAACTTAATCCCATTGATTATATTTTAAGAAGTAAATACATGTATCACGGCGACAAGTTCTTTAAAAGTGAGTATTAATTTCAATGTATTACGATGCATTTAGTTCCTCAAGTATTATTCTTCATGTGGCAACATTTCTTAATGAATAAACCCTCTGTTTATTCTTGGTCCTATACAGATGAATTTTCTCAAAGAAATTAAGGTGCACGTGAATATGAGAAAACATCAAAATATATAAGAGTTTCATTAATAAATTATATGTATACAATTACAAAATGGAACCAAGTCCCATTTTCTCTACATGATCCTTGAATTTTAGAGGTGGTATACCCTTAGTCAAAGGATCAGCGATCATCAATTCAGTACTAATGTGTTCAATGACCAATTTCTTTTTATTTACACATTCTCTTATGGCTAAATACTTAATGTAGATGTGTTTACTTCGACTTCCACTTTTATTGTTCTTAGCCATAAAGACAACAGCTGAATTGTCGCAAAAAATTCTCAATGGCCTAGATATAGAATCCATGACTCTAAGCCCATAAATGAAACTCATAAGCCATACACCATGTGAAGTAGCCTCAAAATAGGATACGAACTCCGCTTCTATAGTAGAATTAGCAGTCAATGTCTGCTTGATACTTCTCCAAGAAACAGCTCTACCAGCCATCAGAAAAGTGTACCCTGATGTTGATTCACAGGAATCAACACAGCCAGCAAAGTCTGAATCAGAGTAGCTAATCACATCCAGATTATCCATTTATCTATATATCAGCTTGTAGTCTTTAATTTCTTGAAGATACCTCATTACTTTCTTTACAACTCTCCAGTGGTCTAAACCTGGGTTATTCTGATATCGTCCTAGCATCCCTATAGCAAATGCAATGTCAGGTCTAGTGCAGATCTGAACATACATAAGGCTTCTGAATGCAGAAGCGTATGGAATTTCTTCATGGATTCCCTCTCAAAATCGTTCTTCGGGCATTGGTTCAAATTGAACCTATCACCCTTCACAATGGGAGCTACACTTGGTGAACAATTTATCAACCGAAATCTCTCTAAAACTTTGTTGATATAGGTTTCTTGTGACAAACCTAAAACACCTCGAGGTCTATCTCTATAGATCTTCATGCCAATGATATAAGATGCTTCACCCATATCTTTCATATCAAAATTTTTATAGAGAAATTGTTTCACCTCATACAGCAAGCCCTTATCATTGGTTACAAGTAAAATATCATCCACATATAAAACAAAAAAACAAATTTTACTCCCACTGATCCTTTGGTATATACATTGATTCATGGGGTTTTCAACAAAATCGAATGAAGAAATTACTTCATGAAATTTAAAATACCATTGATGGGAGGCTTGTTTTAAACCGTATATGGATTTCTTAAGCTTGCAAACCAAATGCTCCCCATCATTAGAGGAGAAACCTTCAGGTTGTTTCATATAAATCTCCTCCTCTAGATCTCCATTAAGAAATGTGGTTTTCATATCCATTTGTTGCAACTCAAGGTCAAAATGAGCAACTAATGCCAAAATAATACGAAGAGAATCTTTCTTAGATACAGGAGAGAAAGTCTCCGTGTAATCGATCCATTCTTTTTGAGTAAATCTCTTAGCAACAAGTCTCGCTTTGTATCTCTCAATGTTGCCTAATGAATATTTCTTAGTCTTAAAGACTCATTTGCAACCAATGACCTTCGCCCCATTAGGCAACTCTACAAGATCCCAGACTCCGTTGCTTTTCATAAAATTCATCTCTTCCTTCATGGCATCGTGCCATAAGGTTGACCCTTTGCAACTCATGGCCTGTGAAAAAGTTTCAGGATTATTTTCGGCTCTAAAATTATAGTCAGATTCTTGTAGATACACAATATAATCGCTAGGAATTGTTGATCTCTTGTCTCTAGTAGATTTTCTTAATATTGTACCAATGTCTCCAGAAGAGCTTATGGTTCAACTAGTTGTTCAGGAGCTTGTGGTATTTCCTGAACTGCTTGATCTATTATAATATTGCCAGCAGCTTGTGGAACCTCAATGATTGATTGGTTAACACGAGCTTGTACTTAAGATGTGCTACGAACTATAACCAATTTGTCATTTGATGAAAAATATTGAGATTCTATATGATCATGTGCAGGTTCTGTATGATCATGTGTAAGAATTAAGTTCCTGAACCGATCTCTCCCACTGATCATGTCATTCTCTAGAAACTTAGCTTTTCTTGATTCAACAATCCTAGTAGTATGAGTTTGACAATAAAACCTGTAACCCTTGGACCTTTCGGCATATCCAACGAAATACCCACTAATGGTCCTCAGATCCAGTTTCTTCTCTTGTGGGTTATAAATCCTCACCTCAGACGGACAACTCCAAACGCATATATGTCGCAAACTCGGTTTTCAACATTTTCATAATTCAAATGGTGTTTTAGGAACAGCCTTGGTTGAAACTCGGTTTAATATATATGTAGCCGTCTTTAGTGCTTCAGTCCACAAGGATGTAGGAAGGTTAGAGTTGCTAAGCATACTCTGAGCCATATCCATCAATGTTCGGTTTCTTCTTTTTGCAACACCATTCTGGTCTGGGGAACCAGACATAGTGTAATGGGCAACAATCCCATGTTCTTGAAAAAACTTGGCAAAAAGACCAGGTGCTTGTCCACTTTCTGTGTATCTACCATAATATTATTTATCTCTATCAGGTCTCACAATTTGTATTTTCTTTCCGCATTGGTTCTCAACTTCAGCTTTAAAGACTTTGAAGGCATCCAATACTTCATTCTTCTTATGAAGCAAATAGATATACATATATCGTGAGTAATCATCGAGAAAAGTGACAAAATATTTCTGACCATGTGCATCCATGTCTGGACAACATATATCAATATGAATGATTTCTAATATGTTCGAACTCCTATTAGCACCTTTCTTGGACTTGTTGGTTTGCTTTCCCTTAATACAGTCCACACAAGTCTCAAAATCAGTATAATCTAAAGTACTAAATACCTCTTCATTCACTAATCTCCGGTGCCATGACATAGAGGAGTCATCGTTAATGTTACACATTTTTAATGCCAGTTTGAACATACATTGAACTATAAGTGGCATCATTTTGCAAATAAAGACGATAAAGACTATCAGACAAAATACTGTTCCCAACACAATCAGTTTTATAAAATAAACTGAAAGATATGTCTTGAAAATTAAAGGAATATCCAAATGATACAAGTTCGGAAACAGAAATCAAGTTTCATGAGAAACTTGGTCCATAAAAGGCCCTTTCCAATTTTAAAATAAAGTCACTACTTAAAGTTAAAACGCAAGTTCCAATCTCCTCCATATGTGAGTCCATCTTGTTGCCTAATAAGATGTTTTGCTCACTTCCCATTGGTTTTCTTAGGTTTTGCATACCCTGCAAGGAGTTTGCAATATGGATTGTAGATCCAAAATCACCAGGTGTTAATATTAACATTAACCATATTAGATTTATAACAAACAAACGAGGTTGGATTACCTTTCTTCTCAAGTCATTTTTAGAATTTGATGCATTCCTTCTTCATATATCCCTTCTTTTTACAAAAGAAACACTTTTCTTCTTTCTTGATATTAGCTTGAGGTGGTCTTTTTCCTTTCCCATTCTGATTAGCTTTGTGATTGGCTTGAGATTTGATAGGTTTAGCTTTGTCCTTCCCACGGGTAGTAGTCAGCATTGTACTTTCACCCAGTTCCATCACAAGTCTCTCTTCTTCTTGAACATACATGGTCATTAATTCATTGATTGACCATTTGTTTTTATGTGTGTTGTGCGAGATTTTGAAAGGCTCGTACTGAGTCGGAAGGGTGTTCAGAATGTAGTGCACCAGGAAGGACTCCGATATATCAACCTCGAGTTTCTTAAGTTGAGCTGCAATGTCACGTATTTGCATTATGTGCTTGCGCACACCTTTTACGCTGGTGAGTCTGAGGAATGATAATTTCATTATCATGGTACTCGCCAATGCATTTTCTGAAGTGACGAATTGATCGTCAATGGCTTTCAGCAAATCACAGACTTTCTCATGCTGGTCAACAGAACCACGTATGTCAGTAGTTATCTTAGTCTTGATAAACATCATGTTGAGCCGGTTGGATCGCTCCCATTGCTCATATAGCGTGACCGTAGCTGGAGTGCTGGTATCGGCGATTGCAGGTGGTTTGTCCTTCCTAATAGCATAATCTATGTCCATCCACCCTAGATGGAGGAGAATCCTCTCATTCCTCTCCTTCCATACCTTATAGTTATCTCCCCTAAGTTCGGGTATGTCACAACGGATATCAGAAAAACTAGTGGGTTGAGAAACTGCATAAAATCCGAAAGCTTATGTCAAGATTTGAGGTCTAATATTCTAAATTGCATGTGTTTACCAATGTAAAAATATGCTGAAATTGAATCTAATTTCCTTAAAAATTAACTATGAGCTAAATTTTTAATTCAATAAGATTCTTTATACTTTATGATAGATTTTATCAAACTATTTTTACTAAATTCATAATGTATATTATGATTATAGTTTGATGTTTTTCTATCTTTAAACTTTATGATAAAACTATTAAATTAATTTTTCCTAACTCCTATGGGTAAATTACGAAAAAACTAATTTTAATATATTATCCTAATTAATTATATAAACATAATAAAATCCCTGTGTGGTAAAATCATTATATTTATATAATAATTACACTTAATGTCCATTATGTGATCCTAATCCACTTAATATATAATTTTTATATAATTAAAGATGTTGTGGCTACTCCTTAAATATTTAAAATTATATGGTTCACTGGACATTTATATTTACTATATTTTAGACTCTACTTAATGCCTAAGAATAATTACGTAGTAACATAATAGGCAATCACTAAGTGTACTCACAGGATAATTGGTCGGGACAAAGCCTCATTAAAAACCAAAAATCCTTAGAAAGAGCATTATCCCAGATCATGTTGTCTTATGCCAACTACAAATTGTTTATGAATTATTCATAATTTTTAACTTAATTGTTCATACTAATATATTATGAACCTTAATGTGTTATGCACAAATTAAGTTTTATGAGAATAACCTACGTTTATATAATCTAACAATATCTAAACTTAATAATATGTTATCATATGTAAATAAAAATCTCATAAATAAAACATAAATTGCACAATTAAACACATTCTAAAAGCATGAATTGAAAAACAAAACATTAATGTGAAATATGAGCATTTAACCCAAATTGCATATATAGAACTAACAAAAATAGTATATATGCATAATCTTAATTTGAGCAAAATAATCACAAAAAATACAAATAAATGCCCAACATTAAATTATTTATGTACTAAAATTATTTAAACTTAAATTGCATGCATAACTATAAAAATAAAATTATACATACAAAGCAACATAATTTTAAACACATAAATAAAATAAATACTTATAAGGTTTCATAAACATTATTTTGCAAATAATTACAAATCATATGCAAAAAAATATGAAAATCCATAAAATTAGGCCAAAATATGAACTTCCAAATATGTACATATAGATTTCTGGAAAGTTATCGAATTTGGAAATTGCAAGATATCTTTCTAAACCAATTGTCTTCAACCTTCAGCCGGGTCGTTTTTGACCCGTTTTCAAAACTCAACTTAATCTTGGCTTCTAGGATACCAAGGGCAATGTTTTAAAACCCAAAAAATACTATAAATCAAATTTTCTAATGATTTCTAACATTATTTTCCATAAAAAAAAATCTCAAAAAATCAAACTTTGAAATCAAATTATTTTTCGGGTATAAAACGAAAGTTTTACAGATTGCATAATACTTCAAAGCAGAAACAAAAAATTGCTCTGATACCAAATGTTAAAACTAAATATAATCTAAACATGCTAAACAATCTAAATAGCATATAAATCAAAGTTGGAATTAAGATGAACCATAAACATACCTCCGGCCATTGAAGTTTTTCACTTATACAATCTGCTATTCTCTCGGTATTGGTACTTCTAGACTCTCAGCTCCAATTTGATGGTGTATGAAAAAAAAAGAGTAGTTTCGAGTCTAGGGACCAAACCTATATTTATATTTGTTCTCTCATCAAGCACGTCCGTCTGTATTCTATACATTTGTTACCACAATCAATAGATAGTCAAAAAATTGAGGCAGCCAAAAGGTTGAATATGAACCAGGAATGGATTTGTTACAAAGCATTACGATAGAATTATAATTCTCATAGAATAAAATTTATAATAAAATTAAAATTTTTATAAGTTAGAGTATCTTAATAAGATTAAGATTATAATGTTAGATTATTATTTTGTTATTTGAAAGTGTCAAGTGTCATTATTTTATTAGATGAAAAAATTTTCTCTGCATCACAACAAAATTTGATATCCTCTCATCCAGAAGTCCATTGGTAGTTGCTTTAAAAAACCATTAACAACGCAGAAAAACTTTATTAATAACACGAAAAAAGTTTTAAAATTTTATTTTGTCTACGTGACACCATCTCATTGATTGAAAGACGGAAATGTCAAATTTGACGTATGTTCGAACTGTTTGTTTTATCTTTACCCGTTTTGAGATATCACTTAAGAAAAGCAAGTTTAGTAAAACAACAGGGACAATGCCAGACTAGTAAGGCATTAAGGTCAAGCCACTTTGTCTTCTCCGTACACTGCTTTGGTCATTCTAGTTACCCTACCATTCGTACATTATGGACACACTCGCATGTGGTAAGAAGAGACGTGGGCTCATTGTTTGTACCATTAACGACTTGCATACTTTTCCTTCTTCCCCTTTATTCCCAGTGGATTCTCGTGGACCAGCTACTTGCCACTGCACTAATCTGGTTATCCAGACCAAGGGGTCCATCTTAGCCAACAGATTAATACTATTGCCTAAAGTTAGTGATGGAGTAAGCACCAATGATGTAAGAAGCCATATAATGAATTCTACTCATTCTTGTTGGCCTTTTGGGCTCTTTCAATTATAATCTCTTCTACAGTTCTGCATTATGAATAAGTTTATGGGTCAGGACAGCCCAATTCATTCTTAAGCCAACATCAGGCCCAAAAACAAACCTAAAATAAATACTCGAATATATTGTTTCAAGTTGAATATATTTGAGTATTTTTAGATCGATTTTTCATATTAATATTTTTTTTTATAGATAAAGAAAATTGATATGAGGTTAAGCGAGAAATAAAAATATATTAGATCATCTTTATATATAAAAAAAATGACAGTGTTAACAATGTCTATCTATTTATCAAAGAAAAAAAGAAGCCTTGACATTGTTAAGTTGCCAACTCATGCACATGCTATTGATGTGTACAAAGATTTGTTTTTAGGTAAAAATAAATAAAAAAGTTATAATTGGGTTTAATTACAATCGCGACATGTAGAAAATATGCACAAAAAATAATTATACTTGAAATTTTTATTATAGAACCATATCATTTTTATTTTGGAAGAAAAATGTGCAATTGGGGTTAAATTAAAAGTAATCATACTGCTGTAAAAATACACACACCTAAAGTGCATTTAGTTGTATTTTTCATAATATTTTTTTCAATAAGTTGCGCATTCTTAATACAATATTAAAAACAACATTAAGCTTTTCAACATAATATTAAAAAAGTTAGAAATTTTTTTCTCATATTTTTTAATATTATGTTAGAAAAATAAATAATATTTTTCAAATTATTTTAAAAATGTACAAATAATTAAAAATTTATTTAAGAAAATAAAGATGAAAAATCAAAAAATAATTTTTTACAACTAAACACATAATTTATTTTCATTTTTTTACGTCGGTTAAAAATTTGTTCCAAGCCCCGATTTTGTGATTATTAATTACACCATATTAATTTATGCAATAATTGCTAATTACTCTTGATATTTTCTCCTTCAACTGGTATAATTATGCAATAAACAGTCATGATAGTGCCAGGCTTAAAAAGAGTAATTTAAATCTTTATGCTCAAATTTTTCTCATAATTACAAACACATACGTGTTAGGTATTTATAATTTAAGGATAATTATTGCAATTTTAGCTTAAATAAATTTCAATATAAAGAAGAAAAAAACTCATGGATATTTTGACATATTTAAAAAAAAAATATATAAAATGAATTTGATAATAAACACGAGGGTACAACTTTTTAAGCGCAAGGTACTCTCATAGCAGCTATTACATTAGTTAATTTTTTTAAAACTTTTGGAAACCTATATTTTGTGAAAAATTTTCAAAATATATTTCTCTGTCTACGTGGAAAATAGGCCTTGGTGTTACCGTCAAACAAATCTCCCCCCTTTCCCTCTCTCTCTCTGAGTATCGTACATATAAATATCTCATTTCTCTCTCTCTCAAATCTTTTCCCTTTGTCTCTCTAGAAACCGGGTTCCGATAATAGATACTAGTGATCAAATTTGATTATCAAAAAATTGAAAGGAAAAATAGTCCAGAAATGGACGCTTCTCCTTCTTTGAGCGAAGAACCGCAGAGAAAAGAGCAGCAACAAGAGCAACAGCAACAGCAACAGCAACAAGTGAAGGAGTGCGTGCACAAAACAAAGACGATACAGTTCTTGGGCCGAACGACGCCTATTGTCCTTCAAAACGACAATGGACCTTGCCCTCTCCTCGCCATCTGTAAATTATTCTTTCTCCCTCTATTGCTATTACTCTCGGTAGGGTTTCTCATTTTCTTGAACTTGTTTGGTTTGTTAGAAAGTAGAAGGACAGGTGGGAAATGAAATTGAGGTTTTGAATGTTAGATTTAGGTTTTTATGTTAGCTCAAGAATTCAAGAAAGTGTGAATATCGATCACGATTGAGCCAAATTGAAGCAAAATGGGTGCGTTAGGCGTTGCTATGGTATGAGGTTTCAGTTTCTCGTTGGAGATTTTTTTTTTTTTTTTTTATATTTTCCTTCTGGCCAAAAGGAGGGATTAATTCGGTGAATTGTTACAGTTTTGGTTTCTCAGCGGTAATTTATGTTGTTATTCAATAATTTGATCATTTTCAGTGTTGTTTTCAGGCAATTTTTTTTTTTTTTTTTGTAATTCAATGATTTTATCTGGTCTAGGTTTTTTTTTCTTCTCTCTTTTACTATTTAATTGTGACTATTTGTTTAATCACTGATTATCTTAGTTTTCTAGTTGTTGCTGAGAGCATTGAGTCAAAAGAAATGAAGTAAAAATTTGAATGCAAGGAAATGTTGGTTTGGTTTTTGAGTAAGTGAAAAACTAATTTTAACTAAATTGAATATTTGAATTTGGCATTATCCTAGCGAGGATGTTACCAACAGAGATTGGAAAATTGGAATAATTTTCATTTTCTTGTCTTCTCTAAGCCATCCAAGAGAGATCAGTTTGATGAATCATTTCTTTCTTGTAGTTACATGAAAGTGTTTTTGCTAACATATAAAAAAATAGTTGCTTTTAGAATTGTTAATTTGTAAAGTTTTAAAATCTAAAGAGTGGGATTGAACATTGTTCTATCAGGAGTGTTTTTGTTAATTTCCGGGGCTGTCTTTGTATCATCACTTCTTCTATTACTGATAAAAGTGAGAATTATAGTAAACTGAGATTTTGGTTAGGATTGGTGCTGTTCTGTCACCAATAATGCAGTCTATATGATACCAGATAGTTTTTTTAGGTGCAGCTGTTTGGACATTTTTTGGTAAAGATTTAATTGCTATATCCTTTGCTTTTCCTGGTTTGTGTTGGCAATCAAAGATAAGTTTGTGTTTGTGTCTATTCAATAACCTTTGGAGTCCTCAAATGACTCTTACAGAGTGGTTAGTTGTAGTCTTATCTGATACCGATTTGATTAATGTCTGAAATTTTGCTTTGTTTTACAAGAAAATGAAAGGCACAAAATAGTATTTGGCAGCGTGGTCAAGGTTCTGGCTTTCTTTTGTTCATTTTTTTTTTATGTAACAACTTTCTTTTGCTCTTAATAATCATCAGTTCAAAGCTCAAAGTTAATTTCATGTCCTACCTTCATAGCAGCAACTACATGGATAAAAAATTTAATCAATGTAGGTAACCACCTTAAATTGATGACTTTCAGTATCGCTTGATGTTTGTTGCTTCTTCACCTTTTAATTTGTATGATTATGTTTCAGTATAGTTTGTGGAAATATTAGTACAGAAATGGTCAATGATAATTTGATATTATATTGGTAATTCTTGTTATATTGTTTTGGGATTTTGAGTTGGAGATGTGTTTTGATGATTGACTTTTGGGGGTGTAATAGGTAATGTTCTTCTGTTGAGAAACAATTTGAATTTAAATCCCGAGATATCTGAGGTTTCTCAGGAGAAACTGCTGTCGCTTGTCGCTGAACGGCTGATTGATTCAAACAGTAATGTCAATGTAATAACTTACCTTCTTTATGTACTTATAAAAAAATGTAATGACTTACCTTCTTGTTCACTTATCAAAAAGAACTTACTTTCTTGTTCACTTTTAGCTGTTTACTTTTTGCTGGCCTAAGTCGATAGGACGCTCCATGTTGATATGCAGAATAAAGATGCAGGATATGTTGAAAATCAGCAACAGAATATTTCTGATGCAATTGATCTGCTTCCACGCCTTGCAACCGGAATTGATGTAAATATAAAGTTCAGAAGGTTAGATCTCCTAATCTGTCTACAGTCCTTTCTTCATCTTTTTTCCCCTTGAGTTCTTAGTTTTGACTGAAATACATATAAAACCTGCAGGATAGATGATTTTGAGTTCACACCTGAGTGTGCCATATTCGATCTCCTTGACATTCCCCTATCTCATGGTTGGATAGTTGATCCCCAGGTATGCTCTATTCTGGCCACATATATTTTACATACTAAGTATTTTGAAACAATTCCTTTCTCTTCTTATGCATCATTATTATTTTAAGTTGCTTGTATTTGATGATGCACATCTTCCATTGCATGTTGGCCTGTTAAGTACATTAAACCTATATGCCATTCACAGCTCATAATATGTGCTGTAATTAAGTGATCGGTAAAAGGAATAGAAGCAAGAATGGTTAACATTCTATAAATATACCAGCAAAATTAGAGCCCAAGATGCATTTTATGCGGTTAGGATATTAATCCAAAGCTTACTTATCTGGTGTGCTTCAGGTGTAGACAAATTGATTTGTTAGCCATGTAAGAGCTTGCCTCATGGAGGTCTCCAAATTTGGGGTTTGAGCTTCAAGGAAATAGTGTTTAAGGCATTTTCTGAGGCTTTGAAGTTTCTTTAGATGACAAATCTTGGGTGACCTTGGACATATACAGGATGGAGTTGAAGGACTTAAAAAGCTTTTTCAAATTTCTTTTAATTATGAATATTAAGGAAAAGAAAGGTTAGAGAAACAAAGATCTTGATTATGGTGGAGCTGTGAGGAAGCTATGGGGATGAAGCTATTAGTTTAAACTCTTACAGAATATAGAACTATTAATGAGTATGGCAGGGTAGGAGTTATCTGGTTTAGAAGCTTTTTCAGTCATTTTTTGCGTTGGAAACTTAGGCAGCATTGTTTCAGATTGCATTCAAGACTTTAGATTGGGCAACCAACTTGTATAAGCACCTAAACGTAGTGTTCTCTACGCTTCCTTAGAGAGAGATTCCATCAGAGTTGAAGCAATGAGCTAAAGAATGTGGGGTTCTTGCTATATCTTGAGTGATGGTACTTGTTAGTGTTTTATCCTTATAAACTTGTTAGCATTTGTGGGCTGTTTTGAGCTTAATAGTTATAGAGGATGTTTGCAGGAAGGCTTAGAGACATTTTATCACAAGTAATTGTTAGGTTGTGTTCAGATCTTGTATAGAGGTATGAAGGGTCTATTATTTTAGGTGGTGTTTAGTCATTGTTTTGAATCAAGCCATGGAGGCATGCATGGTTTAGTGGGAGGGCAGGCTTATGCTAGTAAGACAAGCAAGGAATTCATGCCCATCATGCCCCAGATTATGGTGGACAAGAGCCCGTCATGCCCCAGATTATGGTTTCACAAGTTCAGTTGGGGCTGATGGGGATTCTTTCACTTCTATGTGTTAACGTTTGCGTTTAGGGTTTAAACATAGATTAGGGTTTAGATAAAGAGGAAATAGAACAGGTTACTAACCCTAAGGTTAGTAGTCATATATATAGAGAATTTAATATTACGAAATTACATCAATACCCTTAAACCCTAATACTCTTAATACTCTAACACTTCCTCTCAAGTTGGAGCATATATATCATATGCACCCAACTTGTCACAAACATATATAATCCTTAAACCATCCAATAGTTTAGTAAACAAGTCTGCTAACTCATCTGCTGATTTCACATGTCTTGTACTAATCACATTTTGCAAAAGTTTTTCTTGAACAACATGACAGTCAACTTCAATATGCTTTGTCTTCTCATGAAACACTGGATTAGTTGTAATATGAATGACTGCTTGATTTTCACACACCAAGCTCATAGGACGAGACTGTTCAAACCCAAGTTTTGCTAATAGCTGCATTAACCAAACTAACTCATAAGTTGTGTGTGCCATCGCACTGCACTCAGACTCCGCACTTCATCTAGCATCCACTTTTGTTTTTACTCTTCCATAACATTAGATTACTCCCAACAAACACACATCATCCAGTAGTGGATCTCCTATTTGATGGAGATCTTGCTCAATCTGCATTAACATAACCCTCAATCCTAGTATGACCATGGTTTTGATAAAGTAAACCCTGGCTAAGGGCACCATTAAGATATCTCAGAATACGAATAACATCCTAATGTGTGGCACGTGAGACATTTAGAAACTAACTAACCATACTTGTTGCAAATGCGATGTATGGCCTAGTGACAGTTAAATAATTCAATCTCCCAGCCAACCGTCTATACTATCCTGGATCAGTTAACAACTCACCTTGATCAACTGAAAGTTTTGTGTTGGGATCCGTAGTATTGTTTATAAGCTTGCACCCAAACATCCTTGTATCACTCGATAAATCACGGACATAATTTCGCTAAGACAAAGAAATACCGTGACGAGAGCGAGCAACTTCAATACCTGGGAAGTATCTCAGTTGCCTAAGATCCTTAGTTTGAAACTCCCTACCAAGAAATTATTTCAAAGCTTGAATTCCCACGTTGTCATCTCATCACAATATCATCCACATACACAATCAAAAGGATCTAACTCGTCTCACTATTTTTTGTAAAATATAGAATGATCTACAACGTATCTACTAAAACCGAAGTCAATTACTACCTCATTTTACTTGTCAAACCATGCTCTAGGGATTGTTTCAAGCCATATAAATATTTCTTTAAGCGAATGACTAACCCGGGCTTCCCTTAGCAACAACCTTGGAGGTTGCTCCATGTAAAATTTCTTTGCATATCACCATACAAGAAGGCATTCTTCACATCCAATTGATATAAAGGCCAATTAAATGTGGCAGCCAAAGAGCTTAAGACACGGATAGACATGATCTTAGGTACAAGAGAGAATGTCTCAAAATAGTCAATACTATAAACCTACGAACTTTCAACCAATCAATAGTACCATAAGGATGAATCTTCACAGTATAGACTCAATGACACCCAACAACTGATTTACCTGGCGGAAGAGGGACCAATTCCCTAGTATCATTGTGACTCAAGGCATGCATTTCATCTTCCATAGCATTCTTTCCAACCAGAATGAGACATGGTAGACTTGGTAGATAAATTAGCAACAAACGAATAGTAGGAGGGAGACAAGTGATCATAAGAAATAAAATTAGCAATAGGATGAGCGGTACAAGAGTGCTTACCCTTTCGGATGGCAATGGGAAGATCATCTTGGGAGGCATTGGAGTGGCCAAAGTAAGGAGAAATGATTCATTTAGATTAGACGTAGAGAGAGACTCGAAAACGGAGTGGACTTAAAGAATGTGACATCAACCCTGACAAAGAAATGAAGTAAAGATGGACTATGACATTGATAACCCTTATGAGTACGTGAATACCCTAAGAAAATGCACTTGATGGTACGATGATCTAATTTGTCGACACTAGGTTGATCGAATAATCGTTTTTTACCAACGCATTCTCCTTTGCTTACCCTTCCTTTCCTTTCCCCCAAAACTCCCAAACACGCTATAATGCCTTTTGTAGGAAAATTGATACTACTAAAATTTATAATATGATGTTTTTTGGCCAATCTTGTGTTTTCCAGATTTTTTAGATCGCAAAAAAGTTGGGTCTGAAGTTGGGGAAGTTTTGCTTAAAGAATGTCTGCTATGGTGATGATCTGTCTCCTCTCTCTTCCTCTTCTCCTCTTCTCTCTCCCTTTCTCTCCTTTTCTTCTCTAACCCTCGTTTCTCTTCTATTCCTTGCTTCTGGTCTTTTCCCTCTCATTCCTTCTTTATTCTTTTCTGGGTCTTGGGTTCTCTTTTTGGATTTTTTTTGGGTGTTTGCTTGCAATGGCTATTTCAGAGGTTGTGGTCGACAAGAAGTGCTTTAAATTAGTCAGAGAAGGAGTGGCATCTATTGTGGTAAGATTCTCTAGGTAGAAGGCTTTTGTTTGGTTAAATCTTCAGGAATTTCGGTGGCTCCTTGATTGTTGGAAAGAATTTCTTTTTGAGAGAGGTGAAAAACTGTGGTGTCGGAGAAGAGTGAGTGGAATAGATCTTTCATGTTGGGTTTGCATAGGAATTTCAGTGGAAGATTTGTATCTTTGACCAGTATTTGCAGCGAAAAATCTATTTTTATCGTTATCCCTGAAGGTCCGACAACTGTGGATTGGTGGAGGATGCTTTCCTCTCTGATTGAAGTTAGTAAGGCTTTTGAGGCTTCATCCAATTAGCCCTTAGAAGCGATCAAAGGAAAAAAGTTGGATTTAGTGTCGGCCGGAAAGCCCAGTCTTAGCGGTGGCAGTAGGTCTTCAAGTGGAAAGATGGTGTAAAGGGGCGACGACCCTCTGTCCGTTTCCAGGGCTGCCTAGTTGTGGACTGTCTTGTTGGGAAGCTGCTTATGGCTCAACAACCTGCAAAGTTTGATTCTTGGTTAGCTGTAGTTGGAAACAGTGGTAGAGATGATGATGATAGAGCCATGCGCAGGGATTCGCATAAGGGTAAGGATGATGTGTCAGTACGAGGAGGGAATCTTGGTCAAATTTCAAATTGTTTGTGCAGTTAGTCCGGGTTGATTTGCTGAGTCTTGACAAGGCCCAAGTGGTTAATTCATCGTATCTTGAAGTCATTGGGCCTAGTTCTCAAGTTTTAGGTAATTATAAAGGCTTAGACTAGGACTATTCTAAAGCCTGTCTCCCTTAAGAGTTTCAAGCTGTCCGTGGGCCTAGTTTAAGTAAAAGCAAGTTTTCATGGGCTACTAAGTCTTCTGGCTCTGGTAATAAAAAGTTTAAACTCACTAAGAAGTCTTGGCATTTGAAGTTGAAGAAGAGGTGGGTGGCCAAGCACTTTGTGCCCCCACTGTCGCGCCTTCGTCAGTTGTCGGTGCTTGCATCTTGTGCGACTGCCTCCAGAGATTTGTGAGGGTTGCCGGTGTTAGTTGTTCCGACCATCCTGTTCAGCCCCCGTTGGCGATTCATGCGCATGGTGTGGATTTCGATCTTGATGTTGCGGGTCCTAGCTATCCTTCTGAGCATACGTTGATTTTGCCTTTGGGGTTAGTTGCATGCTCTGTCGGAGTCTGTTTCCCTCTGTTTCCCGGTGGTCTCTGATCTGGTTTACTCAGAAGTTTTGGAATTTGTTTTTGTTCTTGTGGAGTCCAGGCCTTCTTTTGAGAATTTTGCGATTATGGAGGTTAGTGATGTTCTAGAGGAATTCAACCCTGTTTCTATTATTGATGCTTTGTCTCTTGGTAAGGTCGTATCTAAGGTGGATGGAGTTTGTGGTGGGGGTATGAGAGATGTTTATTTGGATTTTGGGAAGCCCAGTGATTTCAGAGGGGAGACTGACTTGAGTTTGGCTCTAGTAGACTTTGCTGAACCAGTGGATCAGTGGGAGGGGGGTTTGATGTAGAGGATGAGTATGTTGTGAATTGCAAGACGTCGACTTGGTTCTAAATGGGGTAAAAAAGCTTCATAAGATGGTAGGGGTTTCTATAGTTGGGTTAGAGGATCATGCTATTAGATTTTTGAAGAGATTGAGAGAATTCAGGTTGAAGAAAGTAAATCCCGGTGCTGTGGTCAATCAGTGGGGAGGAAACAATCCGGGATGGGCAGTAGAGAACTCAAAAAGCTAGAATTTGATGTTAATTATGAGAACAATATTGGTTGTTCTTGTAGAAGGGGGGAAGATCTAATAGAAGTTTCTAGGGTTTCGATTGTTATCCAATGAAGTGGAAACTAATTTCATGGATCATTAGAGGTGTTAATGACTTGTCAAAGAGGGATGTAGTTAATCATTATCGCAGAGAATGGAAAAGGACAGTGGTGTGTCTTTGTTGTTCGTTTATCTACCTAAATAAATAAGCAAATAATCGTACAGTTTTACTTGCAAGTGCACAAGGTCAACAGTAGCATAGTGTGCGAATGCAAGATCATCTCCACAGGGATTGGTAAATTTCACTTTAGAATTAGTTTTGCAATAATAAAATAAAATAAGAGAAATAAATATTGAGTTTGAAATAATAAAGATAAAAGCGTAAGGACTTGATATCCACCACTAATCATGCTACTATAACAAAACAGTATGCCAATGCTTTACTCATGTCATGAATACCTAATGTTTGTCAACCTAAGGACATGGTATCTACTCCTTAAGCTATTGATCTCCTTAAGTAACGAGTTAGGCATGTTATCTACTCTAACTCTTTTCTCTCTCAAGCGATTTAGCATGGTGTATACTGAGTTGTGAGCACAAGATCTGTGGAAATCGACAACCACACGGGACCTAAGGCATGGTATTTACTCCTAGTTTTCCATGCTGATTAACTCAAGAATCCGACGTGGATATCTTTGTTATTAATGTTAAACCCAGGACTTGGTCATCCAAATTGATTCAACTAACTAATCCATACCACATGCATACGTTGATTAGACACACACATGATGAATTAAATAAAAACAGGTATTAATCAAGTTAAGCAATACAATGTAAATATTGCAAAGGCGCCAATATTGAATTTATTTAGTAAACATAATTAGGGCTTCAACCAAGCCCTTACTAAAAGTTTAAGTACACATAATAAAAATAAAAGAAAGAAGAAACCCGAGAAAAGAGTAGTCAATTCTCCTCCACAGTTTCCTTCTCCAATCTCCCCGAACAAAAACTAAACTAAAAGGAAGATATGCTCCTCAAAAGGGAGATCCCTCTTTCTATGTTTTACAAGGCTATTTATAAGGTTTAAGTAACCCTGGAAACCCTAGGAGTCTTAAAACAAAACCCTAATTTATTTCCAAAACAGGTTCTGCTGTTTTACTGTTTACTGCCGTAGGTGTGCACTCGATCGTTCTTCAAGTGCGCGCGAGCGTAGGTGCTGTGTACTCGATCGCAAGTCTCCTGCGCTCGTTCGCACCTACCAGATGACAGCTTGTTCCAAATTTTCTCTTTAAGCCTGAGAAGCTTCTAAATTGCTTCCTTTTCTCCAAAAACCTATAAAAACCCATAAAACACAGAAAGGAAGTAAAATAGACTAAAATACGCACACTAAGGGTTTAACAAGTGTAAATTAAGGGGCTTAATATTTAAGCCCCTATCAGTCTTTAGGAGACAAAATTGGAGGTTGTAAATGACTCGATTATTCGTAGCCGGGTTTAAGATCGTGCGGTTGGGAAGCTCTACAGTTGATTGGTGCTTCAGGGGGAGTGATTATCATGTGGGATAGAAGAGTCTTGGAGTTGGTAGATGATTGGAGTTAGTAGATGATCAAGTGGGTCTTTTCTCGATTTCTTGCGTTTTTAAGGATCTTGTAAATGAGGGGAGTTGGGTAATGTCCGGAGTTTATGGCCCTTGTGATAGTGCTGACCGAGGTCTTTTTTGGGAGGGAGTTGTTGGCTATTAGGCATCGTTGGAGGTGGCCTTGGGTGGTGGCGGTGATTTTAATGTTGTGTTATATCCTTATGAGAGGTCTTACAGATCTATTGAATCTAGATCGATGAGGGAGTTTTTAGATTTTGTTAGGAGCCATAATCTTGTTGATATTCCTCTTTCTAGCAGTGCCTTTTCTTGGTCGAACTCTAGGGAGTCTCCTCTTTTCTCAATGATTGACCGCTTCCTTGTGACTCCGTGTTGGGAAATTCAATGTCCAGATTTGATTCAGAAGCCCTCGGCCCACTTCAGATCAATCATCCCATTGTTCTTGAGGGTGGTGGCTTGATGTGGGGTTCGATCCCGTTTCAGTTTGAAAATATGTGGCTTAAGGTGAAGGGATTTCGAGATCTTGTTAAAGAATGGTGGGAGGGTTTCTTTGTTAATGGTGTTGCCGACTTTGCGGTAGTTAAAAAGCTGAAACGAGTCAAGGAAGAAGTGCAAAGATGGAACAAAGAAGTCTTTGGTAATGTCAACTTCGCTATCAATTCTCTTTTGGAGGAAATCAATGACCTTGATGGGAAAGAACTTAGAGATGGTCTTTTGAGTAGTGAGAGGGATAGAAGGATGGAAGCTAAGAAGGAATTGACGAAGTTCATTTCTACGAAGGAAACTTCTTCGAGGCAAAAATCAAGGGAGTTGTGGCTTCGGGAGAATGACAAAAATACCAAATATTTTCATCGTATGGCCAATGCTAATAGACGATTTAATTTCATTAATTCCATTGAAGTTGATGGGTATGTGTTTGAGGAGAAAGAAAGCTTAGAAGGAGCTATTAGCGGGTTCTATGAAAATCACTATAAGGAATCTTGGGGTTCTCGTCCAAACTTAGATGGAATTGATTTTTCTAAAATTAATGAGGACGTAGGTTGGCTCGAGTGTCCTTTCACTAAGAAAGAAATTATTTTTGCTCCTTAGGCTTGTGATGGAGATAAAGCCCCGAGCCCTGATGGCTTCACTATGCTCTTTCTAGCTCAAAATTGGGAATTGTTGAAAGGACACATTATTCGGTTGTTTGAGGAGTTTCATGTTTCTGGGGAGTTTGTGTGTAGCCTTAACGCCACCTTTGTTACCCTTGTCCTGAAAAAGGTGGGAGCGTCTAATATTGAAGATTTTAGACCTATTAGTTTGGTGGGGTGCATTTATAAACTATTATCAAAGGTGATTACCTTTAGATTGAAAAAGGTGTTGCAAAAAGTGGTGATTGGATGATCTTCTTAAGAATGGAGGGAGATGGGTAATTTGTAAACTTGATATAGAAAAAGCATATGATCATGTGTGGTTTTGTTATTTACTTATTGAAAAGAATGAGTTTCGAGGATAAGTGGTGTAAGTGGATTATTAAGTGCATCTCCTCTACGTCTTTTCCATTTTGGTTAATGGTTGTTCCACTTGTTTCTTTAAGACTTCGAGAGGTCTTAGGCAAGGAGACGCTTTATCTCCATTCTTGTTTACTTTGGTTATGGAGGGTTTTAGTAAGATGCTATCTAAAGCGGTGGAAAGGGATCGTTAAGCGACTTCAAGGTGGGAAGTAATGGTGGGGGTGTGAATATTTCTCATCCTCTCTTTGCTTGCTGATGTTTCGGTGGGGCTAGACCAATCAAATCTTACATCTGATATTCATCCTCCTTTGTTTTGAGGCGGTTTCGGGTCTTAAGGTCGATCTTGGTAAAAGCGACTTAATTCCTCTTGGTGATGTGGATAATGGTCGTTTCCTTGCTAGTTTGTTTGGTTGCAAAATAGGTTCTTGTCCGTTACTTATCTTGGCCTTCCTATAGGAGCTAAGTTTAAAGACGAGTTTATAGAACCCAATTGTGGAAAAATTTGACAAACGCTTATCCGAATGGAAGACTCATTATCTTTCAAAAGGAGGTAGACTTACTCTCATAAAGAGCATCCTTTCTAGATTCCCCATTTACTACTTGTTTCTCTTCCCTATGCCTAGCTCGATGGTTAATAGATTGGAAGATATTCAAAGAAGATTCCTTTGGGGCAATACGGCGGAGGATTTCAAGTTTCATTTGGTTAATTGGGGTGT
Organism: Bretschneidera sinensis; assembly: GCA_023935145.1. Lineage (NCBI taxonomy): Eukaryota > Viridiplantae > Streptophyta > Magnoliopsida > Brassicales > Akaniaceae > Bretschneidera > Bretschneidera sinensis. The sequence continues at coordinate 34,391,490 of CM043698.1, forward strand.
GGTCAAGCAACCGTTGGAAAGAGGGGGTCTTGGTGTTAGCTTGTTATTTTTAGTCAATAAGGCTCTTCTTGACAAATGGCTTTGGAGGTTTCTTGTTAAGAGAGACCATTTGTGAAGGAAAGTGGTGGTGGCTAAGTTTGGGATGGAGCACGATGGGTGGATGTCTAAGGATGTTAGAGGAGGCTATGGTGTGGGAGTTTGGAAATGGATTAGGATAGGGTGGGATGATTTGGAGCCTCTTTTGGAGGTCTCTATTGGCAATGGAGGTAGAACTCGTCTTTGGTACGACATTTGGTGCGGGAATACTCCCCTCAAAGATAAATTTCCTAGCATATTCAACATTGTGAAGGATAAAGAAGTAAATGTTATTTCTTGCTACTCTGTGTCTAATGATGGAGTCTCTTGGCATATTCCTTTTAACAGGAATATTTATGATTGGGAAGTTGAAGAGATGGCTTTGTTTCTATATTCTTTATGTAATTCTAGAATGGTGAGAGGTAGAGAGGATGTGATGAGATGGAGGCCTTGTCCATCTAAAGGTTTTAAGGTGAAAGATTTTTATAAAATCCTTTGTGATAAAGCTTATTCTATCGGTATCCATAACTACCCTTCGAAAGCAATTTGGTGCTCAAGATCTCCTTTGTGTCGAATCCATCTTTCATCTCTTAGTAGAGTGCTCTTTAGTGAGAAGTTTGTGGGAGTTGAGTTATAGGATTTTGGGAATCTCTTAGGTGTTTGCGGGTACCGTGTTGAATGAGATTCGGGTTTGGAATGGAAAAAAAGCTCCTAAGGAGGTTAAGAAATCTTTGAGTTTAATTCCACATTCTATTTTTTGGATGGTGTGGAAAGATATAAACCGGTGGGCTTTTGATGGTGAGGAGAGTCCTTTTGAGATCATTAGAGATAGGTGGTTTAACTCTCTCAATTTTTAGGTTAGAGGGAACTTTTTTGTAAATAGTGAGGACCTTATAAATTTTGTGCATTTCCTTCATTGTAATTAGCCGTTGGCTTTTTGGTGTATTGTTTTGGTGCTTTCTTAATAAATTTTTATTTATCAAAAAAAAATTGTCGACACTAGGATGAATAAAACTCACGGACCTAAAGATACAAGGAGCCAAAGGAAACGAAGCCTCATGAGGAAATCTGAACGAGGAGACTTGCCATCAAGGGCGAAGGATGACATACGGTTAATTAAGTATCAAGTAGTGAGAACAATGTCACCCCAAAAACACTTTAGGCATATTCATGTGAAATAAAAGGGTTCGAGCAACATCAAGAAGGTGACGATTTTTTCTTTCAGCAATTCCATTTTGTTGGGAAGTGTGAGAGCAAGACGATTGATCGATAATGCCATATTTCACCATAAATGTGCTCACTATGAAGAATTCGAACAGGTACATTAAACTGGGTTTTAATCTCAACACAAAATGCACAAAAGATGGAAAACAGCCATGTGAGCCTAGAATAATCATTGATGAATGTAACGAAGTATCGAAATCCTAGTTTAGAGAAGACACAACTTAGACCCTATACATCATAATGCACTAGCATAAAGGACCAAAAACTTGTTTAGTCACACGAGTAGGAAATGGAACACGATGATGCTTTCCTAATTGACATGCCTCACAGTCTAAATAAGTGACATGACTTAAGCTAGAAACAAGTTTCTTTAGGTTTTCCAATGACAGATGGCCATGACAACAGTGAATCGCTTAAGGAGAAATAGTAATAGGACAAACAACTAGTGATGGGATAGAGTCGAAGTAATATAGACTATTAGATTCACACCCTTAACCAATCCTCTTCCTTGTCTTCAAATCCTGAATAACAACAGAATGATGAAGAAAAGCAACCGAATAATAAGTCTCACAAGTATAGCTGGCAATATTCGTAATTTGTGGAAGCAACCCATCGAACATAACCAATTTTGAAGTCATTGACATGGTGACGATAGAACAACAACAACAAACACCACCACACACTATCAAACAAACAAGTGGGTGTTCCACATATCAAACCACACTTTAGAGCAGTTCTTAATAGGAATTAGAACGTCAAACACACATAACTAGAATGGGCAAAGGAGAACAAGCATTCTATTTTTTTAAACTTATTGAACGAATCTGGGTCGAGAATTTGGATAGAAGATCTAATTCGGCATACAATCAGAGAACTGCCTTGAATGCTTCATTGTACCAAATACCAAGATGACTAGAGAAGAAACCATAATACTGTTCACAAACAATGCAGCACGGGTACTGTTCACCAGGGATGGACTCGAACAGAGCCCACGAACTAACTATTCGAGCTCGATTCGGTCAAAGCTCGATTTGATCGAGCCTCGAACTGAGCTCGAGCCCAACTCTTAAGCTCGATAACCTTAACAAGCTGAACTCGAAGACTTACGTGTTTGATTTGTTAAGCTTGCGAATAACTCGATAATTTTAAATTATTTTTATCAAATAATAATATTTGAAGTTAAAAATTATTGAAGGTCCCAACTACGAATCTGAGACCTCACTTCTTGATAAAATAAAATTTAGATTTTAATCATGACCAAAACAAGTCTTTAAGCAATAATGCTAAGGCTAGAGATGTCAAGCCTTTTTGTAGAGGAAACTTCCTATTTCTTTATGGTTTCTAGGCGATGTGGGATTGATGTTCTACTAAGAGCCAAGGACTTATATACAAAATGAATGCCCCCACTCTCTTACTTCTTAGTGATGTGGGATATGTAGACATTCTCTATCCTTTCCTTTGCAACAATCCCACATCGGTTACCAAAGTTATGGATGAGAGAATTCAGCTCTATAAATAGCCTATTCTTCCCTTCATTTTCAAGATTTCTTGGGTTCCATTGAATAGTACTCATTAAACCCATTTGGTTTAAATGAATTCCACATTTTTTATGGAATCAATTGAATTCCATATTTGGTTTTACTAATAAAAGTGTATAATTCATTTACAAATGAATTCTAGTGGAATTGAGTAAGTTTTAGACAAATTTTATCAATTTTGATAGAATTCGCAAATGAAATCTAGATATGAACTTGTATGAAATTACAAGGACAAAATTACTCGTCTCTATCTATATTTTAGAGCTATTTTTCTATTTTTTGTTCTTCTCTCATTCTCTTTGCAGTCTTTCTTACTGATCTACACCCACATTGCATGCAACCAATCCCACGCAGTGTTTTCAAAGGCGAAGGCGTTTGGGCGAGGTGTAAGCCCCGAGGTGTTGGGACGTAAGTCTTTTGAAACCGTTGGAGTGTTTCAAAACTTTAATAAAATAATAATAAATAATTAATTAGAATAATAAAATAAAAATAATTTTAATTAATTAATTAATTTTTATCAAGGTTTAATACTTTACTATCTATAGTGCGATGATTATAATTTTATAAATATTAATATATATATTTATATATAAATTATATGAAGTATAATTTATATTTCTATATTGTTGTAATTTGTAAGTGATTAATTAAATATTTTGTAATTATTATTAAACTAGATAACACGTATTATATATTTATGAAGTGTAATAATGTCACAACAAGAACACTAGCTTAGCGGTTAAGATCTATGACACTCATTAGGTTATGGGTTCGAACCTTTAATGTGCACTTTTTTCCTAAATTTTAAGTTTTTTAAAAAAACTTCACCGAGTGTACGCCCGGGCGCTTGGGGCACAAAAATTACGCCTCAAGGCAAAAGGCGAGCGCCCATCAGAAGGAACACGGGGCGTACGCTCCAAGGCAAAAGGAGAACGCCCAGCAGTAGGAATGCCTGACTTTTCACGCTTTGAGGCGTTTTCAATACGCCTCGCCTCTGGGCGCGCCCAGAGACCGCCTTTTAAAACACTGATCCCACGTACGATGGCCTGCTCCGTGCTTCAACACTTGCTTTGGCATTTGATGATTTTTTCTTTTCCTTTTTTCTCGTGGAACGGTGGAGTTTGAGAAGTTTTGTGTGCAAATTTATTTGGTCTTAGCAAAGTGAACACTAGTTATTGATACTTGTTTTTCAACATTATTATTCCAATTGGTTTTAATTAGGTATTCAAATGACTTTTTTATTCTTTGTTTGTGCTCTTTATATTAACGTAGTGTATTTTTGTTTTACATCAATATAATAGTTGGGATTTAAAAAAATCCAAAAGAACTAAATCGTGTGAAATATTATTAATTAACTTGAAGATGTTTATATATAGTCCTTGTTATATTTCATAAATTTGGAAGATTAAGTGACTTGTAAGAAAAAATATAAGCAAAAAAGACAACATGATTAAAAGTATTATAAAACCATTTAAATATATTTAGGATTTTTATGTAAAATTTAGAAAATGAATTGAATTCTAAAGTTAATTCCAAACATAAAATTTATTTCAATTCTACAGTTTAAGTTTATTTGCAAATGAATTCTATTTTCATTTCATTTGACAATGAAGTATGAATTCATTTGCAAATACATTCTAGTTTCATTTCATTTAGAAATGAATTGAATTAAATACTTGAAGTCATATCAAACGGAGTGTAAGAGTTAAAATGTTTTAAACATTTCCAAATAATGCCTTGGCTTTTGTTGATTGCAAATATTAAACTTGAATAAAAGTTAAATTTTTTGAAACAATTAGTTTTAATTTAGCTTGAGTTTGGGTTCATCTTGGGTTTGAGTAGCAAGCTCGAGCCGAATCGAGTTTGAACTCATTAAAATGTTGTTTGAATCGAGCTCGAGCTCAAATTTTGAGTTCGAACTCGAGTTCAATCTCAAGTTCGAATTCGATTCAGTTTGAGTCCACCCTTATTAGTATTCACGTTACTGTTCATTGATACTGTTCACCGACACTGCTCACTTTTTTTTTCTTTATTTGTGATTTATTTAGAATCCCAAAGAACATGCTCTGATACCATCTTAATAACGTTTGTGTTTAAGGTTTAAATAGAGATGAGGGTTTAGACAGAGAGAATAAAGAGACAATCATATATATAGAGAATTTAATATTATGAAATTACATCAATATTTTTAAACCCTAATACTCTAACACTCTGATTCATTAAACTAGGTATTTTTGAAAAATGACCACCCTGAATAATGAGATCAGCCTCTGGTACAGGGATAAATGTAATTCACCAACTAGATTTATTGGAGAAGGCATCTTTGGCTGAAACTGTCATTTGTTTCACGCTGCTGATGGATTTTATGTGAGTTTAATAGGAGAGAAAAGTGAGGCAAGAAAAGTAAGGGGAAAGAAAAGTGTGTGGAATGAGATTTTCTCTTGTTTAGTAGGAGGAAAAAGTGAGAGGAAAGAAAATTAAGAGGATTGATGTTTTCCACTTGCATGTACAAATCATAATCCTCAAAAATTGGGAGGATTGAAAAGAGGAAAATAGGAGAGAAAAGAGATGAGATTATCAATATACCAATTAATCTCCATATAATCTCCCACATTAATATCCATTAACATTACATAGGATATAATGGTAAAACTAATACTATTTACATTTTATTTGCTCTCACTTTTCCCCTTTGCTAAATTAGGGTAAGAGAAAACTATAATCTTTCCTCTTAGTTTTCCATCCTCTCTACTAAACACATGAAAGAAAAAGTTAATCTTCTACTTTTCTATCCTTTAGTTTTCTTTCCTCCTCCTTTTCTCGCCTACTAAACACACCCTTAATGTTGACATGAAGTGAATCTTAATGATTTTTACAGAAATTGGTTCATAATTAATCATCGTTTAGTTGTTTTTAATCAGGCTTGCTTTAGGTCAATTTTTACAGTATGCTTGTGGTTTTTTTGTTGGTCTTAAAGGCATAGTTAACTTCAGCTCTTTGTTCTTTCTCATGCAGAGAAGTTTTTCCTCAGGGTTCTTCCATTAGACATTTGGTCTTTTTGAAATTTTTTGTTATGCTTTGCAATTTGGACAGGGTAATCTCTGATAAACTATGCCAACTAATGAAGTATTAAGAGCTTCATAGGCGTCTTGCGATATTAGGAGCTTGCCTTATTGTTCTTAATAAAAGACACCTCCCTATGAGGTTTGGGCATCCAAGATCTTTCTTAATTATTTGGCTGTGGTGTAAGTAGATAAATACATAATCATGATCATGTACTAGTTTTGAGGTTTAGGTTGTGTTTTAAGGTTGTTTTAGAAGAACAACTCATTGACTTGCTTGGGACTATACTGGTGATGTCTGAAATCTGAATCTTAAAATTCTTAGTAATTATCAAATCGTTGCTTAAGATTGGCCACTCTACAGTTTACAATGATTTCACCTTTTTATTATCTTAGGCCGAGCTTGATCATATTTTAAGTCCCAGTGCTTTAGCTATATCTGCATGGTTTTCTTCTTATGTGCATTCCCTTTTGCTTTGCTTTTCACTGCATTCTTTGTTACATTGTCATAATATTTACAGTTGTAGGAGGCCAGCCAATTGGTGCAAATAATGCAATATTTGTTACCTTAAAAATTTATTGCTACGATTTGTGGACACAAAACGATTTCATGTTTAACAGACATGGATTGTTGAACTTGGCACAATTTTAGACACAGGAAACGATTGTATATGTGTTTGTGAATTTTAAATTTCATCCATATGATAGGTTTATGTCTAGAAATTCATAGCACCCTCGTAATTTTATATGTTTCCAAGGAAGGTGAATTACCTTATTACTCCATATGAGCGTCAGTTACAAGTAGACATGCTTGCCACGTCCTGAACTGCCCTACAAATCATAGCTTGGTTGCAAATAACAGGCTATGTAATTTTCTATTGTCTTATGGTGCCTTGTTGATCATGATTTTCGATTATAAATGGCCCAACGCGGTATATCTTGATTTGAATTGAAGCATTCATGATATATAGGCTTTGCTTCAATTACTAACCTTTTCTGTGCATGTGCACAAGGATTTTGATACTGCTAAAGCCATTGAGTCCAAATCCTACAATGCTCTAATGGGGGAGCTTGTTGCCCTAGAAACACAAAACATGGAGGATGAATGCAAAAATAATCCTGGAGAAGATTGCATTGATTTTGCTGCTGCAACAACTGCAACTCTAGGGGTTCCTTCTCCGTGCCTTTCAAAAACTAGATCTTTTGACGATTCTCCATGTTCAGTCTCCAATCAAGAAATAGTAAGAAAAGGAGATCTTGAAGAAGAAGCAGAGCTGTTGAGAGCCTTGAAATTGTCAGAGACTGAATTTCCAATATCAGTGGGTAATTCTCTTGTATCCAATGCTAACGAAGGGATTGTGTCTGTGTGTTCAGATGAAAGTCAATCTTCCAAAAAGGATGTGCTTGTTGGTTCTGGAGACACATTAGATGGGAACACTGGCATTGAAAATCAAAATTTTCATCAGCCAGAACCTTCCATGTCAGGTAATCGTAGTTCCTTGAGCAATGATACTAGTAATCAGACATGTTTGAAGACCAATGCAGGGGAAGAAGTATCTTCAACCTCAAAGGCTGATGCGGGTATTTACCTTGATCAGTCATCTTGTAGAGAATCTGGAGAACATATCATTTGTGATGGTGTGGTTGAGAAGAGTAGCATGCAGAGATTGGTGGATGACAAGAGTAGCTCTGAGACACTGGTGGTTGAGAAGAGTAGTGTCCAGTCAATGGTTGTTGAAAAAAGAACTGAAACACTGGTCAAGGTTGAGGTTGAGTGTGCACCTTCTATTTCTCTTGATAAAGGTACTGCATCTGTGGATGAAAACCATATGGATATATCTCGAGGGGATGAAAAAGTTGAGAAACAGTCCACTTCTACAACTGATGTTCATGAACCAGCAGAAAACCTTCGTGGGTGTCATACAGCGGAAGTATCAGGGTTAACTATGTCAAATACTGATTCAGATTCTAGTGGCAAATCGCGGCCTGATGTATCTAAAGCTTTTACTTCAAGTGTTGATGGCAGTGAACCTTTATATGAAGGCGAGGAATGCATATTAGATTCAGGCACTACAGTATATGAAGACAGAGAGCCTGTGTATGAAGGTGAGGTGATTCTTGCAGAACAAGCTGAAAACAGCGTTGCAGATTCCTGTAAAGTATGGGCAAAAGATGGACTCTCTCCAGAACAAGGTAAGTTGTGCTCAGTATCAAATAAGTGGATCAATGATATGGTTTCGAAATTGCTCAAAGCATTTTTTTTATTCTATTTAATTCATTTCAGGGGAACTGATCAGGAATTTCTTGAAGAATACTGCCAGTCAGTTGACCTTTTATGGGTATGTAGAGTTATTGTTTGGTTACAGAAAGTTCTTTTGGAATCTGTATGCTTTGTTATGCTGCGCTCAAGGAAACTTTGCAATGATTAGTAATATGTTTTTGCAGGCTTTTCTGCTTACAAGATGGTCTAAAAGAGCGTGAACTTTGTGTTTTTTTCCGTAATAATCACTTCAGCACCATGTTCAAGGTCAGTTATAAGCTGCAATGTACTTTGTAATTTTACTTCCTGCTTTTGAAAACCATCTAGTAACTGGGAGACAGTTTGAAGAAAATATAGTGTTGTTTCTAGTGTAACTTTTCTTTTATTTTCTGAAAAGATCTTCGAAATTTCATTTGCTTGCAGTATGATGGTGAACTTTATCTTTTAGCTACAGATCAAGGTTATCTAAATCAGCCTGATTTGGTCTGGGAGAAATTAAATGAGGTACCTACATTTACTTCATTTTTTTTTTTGCCAAGAGTTAGTCGTGTCATAGTTATTGAAATCTGATCACTGACTCTAGTCCTAGTTGAAATCAGAATGATATGCATTTATTTCATTGTTTGATCCTAAATCTTGAATTATTTTGTAGTTTTTAATGAAAAAAAAGTTAAGGCACTGCTTGGTTAGGCTTAATAGATTACTTTGATGGTTTAATAAAGAAATGTAGCTGCTTTATCTCTTAAATGTATGCAAAAATGGAGAACATCTTACTGTTAGATAACAAAAAATGATAAACATCTTAATAAAAGCGTAGAAAGCAAAATTTCTTTGTGCTAATGTTGGCTATTTTGGTGGTAATATTGTCCCAAACCCACCCCACCCCTCTGCGGACTCTCCTTTAGTAAGATCTTAAGTGGTGTTGACCCTTTTTACTAGGTGTCTGTCAGTTGATGGTAGTAACATGGTAATGTTAGCAGAAAATTGAAATTTCTTCTGGAGCTAACACTTTGATGGTTTGCTGTTATAAGTATTTGGAAACCTTTCTTTTTGTTTTCTTTTTCTTTTTCTTTTTCTTTTTTGGGGTGTGGGGTACCTTAAAAAATACTTTCTGAAGTTCATAAGTGAATCAAGTATTTTTCTGTCTTCTCTTTTCTTTTTATTTTTTCTCCAAATGAAAATAAGAAAACCTTTTTGGAGATGATAGGCAAGTGCTTTATATGAAAAAAAGGGTCAAATTTTCAGTTAAAACTTCTTATTGTAGTGAGTTGGTATCCAAATATTAACTTATCATGCTTTCAGGTCAATGGGGATACATTGTTCATGACTGGTGACTTCAAGGAATTCAAGGTGGAAAGTCACACAAATGATGCATGGGATGAACATAATGCTATGACCAGTACTGCTGTATGTGGTCTACTTCTGTCTTGATCTCTTCTTTTCAAACTTGTCAACAATGGCTCACATGAACTGATTCAAATTTACATGCCTCAGGACTATCTTGCCAGCATTGATAGTGCAAGTCAAGCAGGGTTGGATATAAAGTAATTACTTCTAACTTCTGCTACATTGATATTGTAATCATTGGTTTGAATACTTGTAGATGGAAGGCCTCTGGTGCTATTAGTAGTCTCTTCATCATATTCTTAGATGCAGTAGATCTCATTCTGGGGTGATTGTCATATTAAGTTGTGTAAGAATCACTATATTTTCTTTGACCATTCATAATCCTTATTATGTGGATTTAGGCTGTTCATTGGAGAGTGCTTTTAATATTGGGTTTGGGCATTAATTTCATTATTGTTTGGTACTAGAACAAGACAATGAAATTTAATTTGAATATTAAAATTATATAATATTTTTCCAACGGCCTTTCTGTTCCAATCTTCAAGAGAAAATCCTTAAGAAACATTGATTATAGTTTGTGAAGCTATGATTCATTTTAAATTGCATGTATATTATCTTTGCAGTTCTGATCTGCAACTGGCAATAGCTCTGCAACAGCAAGAGTTTGAACAACAGCCACAACGTCAGAATACGCAGCAACCATTTTCTGGTGGTGGTTCAAGACTGGTCACAGGTCCACAGGTATACTCTGCATAATGTTTTTCCTCCCACCCAATTTCCTGAAGTAATTGTTACCTTCAGTGTTAGATCAGTTAGTCTTACACCTGATTATCTGAGTTTGCATACCGTGTACTTTAAATAACTAATAAAATGTTATGAGTGGTTTGGTAGATTTTTTTTATTAAGCCCATCTAGCCTCATCTTATCTTTGTGGGTGATATATATAAAACAAATCTTTCATGCAAAAACTGTACAACCTAGGGAAATATAACTATATGTGGATTATTAGTGCATTGTTGAAAATACATTATCAAACACTTAACAAAATTATAGCCTGAATTTTCACGGGGGGTAGTGTAAAATACAAATTATTTTTAATTTGGAATTGCTCATCAATAATCTCAAAATGCTTGAGAATGATTCCAGGTGTTCCACTTGTATAGATTTCCTTTGCAGAATAGTAAACAAAACATATAAGAGAAGTGTACAGTGACATTTAAATGCCGCTGTCAAAATGTCATTTTGCAGGTGGCAAGAAATAGTGGCAGGAATTCGTCATCTTCATCCGCAAAGCCTGAGGGAAAATCAAAAGACAAGTGTACAGTGATGTGAATCCAGCAGTCAGGCTGTTTGGGAATTTGTGCTGTAAATGGTTTGTGGTCAGGCCCATTATATTACACATTAGTTGACATTAATAAACCTTGTTAACCAATAACCATGTATGTGATTTCAGATCAAGTTTTTTCCCTTTAAGAAAGAAGTACATAATGCAATATTGCGAGGCCCTTGAATCTCATAACTCTTGTTTCCCCATCTTAGGCCATGTGGTGTGGGGGAGGACAACCCATGAATTGTGTGGTCCGATCCATACCCTTGTAATTCAACGTGGCTGATTTCTTCTCGAGACAAGCAATTTTAGGAGGAAATCATACACGATAAGAAACTTCAGGACCATGGATAGAAATTCTCTTTCTCAATTCGAAAAATTTCATGGATTAAATCTAAACAAGAATAAAAACATGCTTATGGGAAGCTGCTTCAGGGGTTTCTTCTTTTGTCAATTTGAGCTTGTAGGATCATTCGTTATAAAATAAATAATAGAAACATGATTTTGAGAATTTACATGAACATAATTGGATAAGTAGTTTTTTTCTTTCTATTGGGTGAAGATAAAAAAATCATTTCTGATGTTGATATGGCATCACAAGTTGACAAACAGCTGGGATTTAATTCTAGAGATGCTATAATGCTTAGGGCTTATTGCCTACCAGTCGATTTATAGCAGGTTCAGTGTCAATCAGTAGTGTAGTATCTTTGAAGTGTCAGCATCCGCCAAGTGTTGGGACCTCAGCCCTCACTTTTACATCAGATTTCTAATGGCAAAGCTTGAAGGAGGGAGCTCGGTTTTCAATAATATTTGTTGTATCTATGGCTTGTAGCTATAGGTTTTTGTTTGTTAAGGGTCATGTGATTCCTGGAAAGCTTGTAGATTTGTTTCGTCATTTTAGATTAAGCGTCACCCATAGTTGGCTGTGCAGGGATACACAGTCTAGAAAGAATTTCAACCAGCATTTATTTATTTTTTATTTTCATATCATTCAATGTATAATTTCAATCTAAACGTGACCTCTACTTAAGAATTGGATTGTTTATGGTTGATTTTGGTTGCTAGCTTCAACTTTAGACCTAAAACTTTGTTTGTTCGTTTGATTTGTCGTAATGAGAGAAGGGTTTTGGAACATCATCCTTTTTTAAGCTGAGAAGCAGTCTTTTGTACTGGTAGGAAAGCTTGCATGATGACAAAACCTGGACTTGGAAAATGTCAGCTTGTTTGTCACGTCCTGATTGGTCTTTCCTACATTTACAGTTAAAAGTCCTGTCACCTAAGCCTTCCTAATTACTTCTAGGCTGCAATGTATAGTAATCGTGCAAGGCGTGTCATAATCCTCTTGCTTTTAGTGGCCCCAATAACAAAAACTTTTCTTTTCTTAAAGAAAAAGTCTAAATATAAACAACAACCAATCTAATCCTTTTCTTTTTGGACCCACAACGCAACAACCAACCATAAGCTAATATACTAACACGCTGTGTCTGACACAGCACCGACACACAGCCACCTCAAATTGTATTCCATTAACTAACAAGATTTTTGATCAAATAATTCAAATTATTTTCCATTAATTAAGAAGATTTTTTTATTAATAAAATCAGAACTCTTTCGACCCTCAAAATATTTCATAAATTTTTATTTAGATATATAAATCAAATATTTATATAAAATTAATTTTATCAATAAAATATTTAAATAAAATTATATATGAAACTGCAATTCTTATCTTCACCATTGTTGATTTTCTTTTTATCTTTTTCATACTCAATTTTTTTTTTTAGCGATTCTAATATGATTGTTTTTATATTTGGGTTTTTTTACAGGTTCAGTTTTTTAATAGAGAATATGTGATCATTATTCTTGACATGCTTATAAGTAAAAAGATAATTGTTAACATACTATTTTATCACATAAAAAATATATTTATGTTTGTGTTGAGATTCTGTCAGCAATAATTAATTAAACTATTACTAATATTTTTTTATTTTTTTATCCCATAATTTTAATCACGTAAATATTTTAAATTAAATTAAATGTTTTAATTATTTTAAATATATAAAAATTATTTATTTAATTAATTAAATAATAACATGATAAAAATTATAAGATAAAAAAATAAAAATTAACTTGGTTGGATTAAAATTAGAAAATGGATTGACAACACCGTATGGAAGCAGAAGAAGGTCGATGGATACGTGGGATTTGTGATGTTGACAACACGGTAAACAATCTCTATTTCTCTAATAGTAGCACAGTAATTTTGTAATTTTAGAGTCATTGTTCTCTCTCAGTTTTTTTTAATAATAAGCCTCTTTTTAACTTTATTGAGGGACCATTCTATGGCTGTCGCGATCTTAGGTATGAGAACACGACAAAGCTACAGCTGTGATGGCGATCCCACTGGCTACTTCCCACCACATTGCAGATTTCCTTGGGATTGACGTTATTTAACTCCTTTAGACTTCTGTAGGCTCGGCTAGGCTAATTATTTCCTACGTGTCATTGGATCCCAACAACACAAAGCACGGAAAGTATTTTCGTAGAGGTCAAACATGGAGTCTTCTACTGTAACAATACAAGTTCATCTAAAAAAAAAAAAGGTACTTCATGTTGTTTATGGGTTATATAATTAAGACTTCGTTTGGTCATTAAAAAGAGATAAAATTAAAATTATTATGAGAAATGATAAAAAAGATTAATGAAATTATAAGATTGAGATTAAAATAAAATAATAAATTTAAATATGAAAATATATTAATACTATTTATCAAAATATTAAACAATATATATATATATATATTTATATTTATATTTCTTTAAACATAAGAGCCTCACTAGGTGGTCGGTCAATCAATCGGCTGGCTCCCCTACTAGTGGTCGGATGATCAGTTGGTCGGTTCTTTTGCCATTGGTTAGTTGATCAGTTGGTTATTTTGTTGGTTGGTTGGCTTTCCTTTTCTTTGCAATATTTGCAAACGAATCTTTCAATGGTATTGAATTAATGTAACACTAAACATCTTACACATTTAATGAACTCATCAATAATAAATATAAAATCTGTTTACATCAAAATAATTAAAAATTAAATTAAATACCCTAACATAAATCATTAAATACATTTTTATTTAAGTTTTTCTTATCCAATTTATATTTTAAAAAATGGTTCGAATGGTCGATGGGAGAAAAGAAACCTCATGCAGAGGAATAAATTACAAGTAGTAAACTCAATAAGCTATTTCCTCTTTTTCATTGTCATCAATCATCATGAGGAACTAAGAATGCAATCAATTGCAAGTCACCTTTTCGTAAAATCGTGAGACTTTGAATTTCGTATATGTAATCTGACTCCACACCTACATTTACTGACCCTTCTTAGCTTCTTGCGCATAAAGTTGTTATAAAAAGATTTGTTTTAACAATTCTAAATTAACCGATACAAAAATACTTTCTTGTTTCCCAAGCAACATTTCCACTAAAGCAAAAGAAACCTAAGATATATATATATATATATATATATATATATATATATATATATATATATATATTTTTTTTTTTCCTTCTCTGTTTTTCTTTTTCTTTCTTTCCCCTTAGGTTCCACCTCTTTTGCAATTTGCAACGCTTCAATACTTGTTTTGTCTTTATGTAGGACCCATATTCTTAACCTTGTCCCCAAGAGGGGCCCACCACCACCAATCAGTAACTCAAAAATATTATTAGAATGTACCTACTATATGATAATGGTTTTTTTTTTAACGATTGTCATAAGAACATTTATTAAGAAATATTATATAATAATTAATGTAAAATTTGATTTGAATTTACAAATATTTTTTATATGTAATTTATATATATATATTTACAAATGGATGGCATATTTAAAATGTTATTTAAATTTAAATATAAATTTAAAATCTTAATATATTTAATTATGATGAATTCTTAATTGAGTGACATTCGTAAAAGTTTATTCGGTAAATAATTATTTTAGTTTTTTTTAAATAAATCGTTTGGTATTGTAACAAATAGATATTTTTCTTGCATTTTCTATTTTCTTCTCTGATAAAGTACAGCCAAAATTAGATAATTAGATGAACACAGAGAAGAATAAAAGGAACCAATTTCCGAAGAGCATACACCAGCCAAAGAAATGCTGAATAATGACAGCTCAACCCTCAGCTGATTTTCATAGACAACTAATTAATTTAAAATAATTAAAGGATGCTGCCTTTATTTGTACACTACGTATTTTCTTGGTGTAAAGCCCTATTAGGTAGAGACTTGGAAGAGTGATTTGTCGTTTTGGATCCATTTTCTTAATAATTTTATGCAATTTGTGGAGTTTTGTGGAAATGGAGTCCTAGAAAATAAGGTTTAACAGTAGTCTTTGAACCATTTTCTTAATAATTTAATGCAATCTGTGAAGACCTAACCCTTGAAACCGTGTTAATTATTAAGGCTTAGTTTAGGGATAACTTATTAACCAAAGTAATAAAAAATTGTAAATAGAGCTTAATTAGCACCCAAAAAAAAGAAATAAAGCTAAATACGAGTGTGCGTGAGTCGAGTAAGTTTGGATTAGGACTACAAATCTTAACTTACTTCAACCCATGACAAGTAATGGCTAGTAATCTCAACTTTAACCCAATCTGTAAATAATCGAATTAGCTTGTGAAATAAAAATCAATCAAGTTTAATGCGTTGGATTAGATCAGGTCGGCTCATGTCAAGCTAGATTTTTTATTGCATTTTTTTGTTAATGTTAAATATTACAAATAAAATTTTAAAAATATCAAATTAATGAAAAAAAACAAAACAAAGATGCTTCTCACAATATGAATTACATATATATAATTAAATTTGAACTCATTTTTCAACCCTAACCTAAATCAATTTTTAAAAAACCTCAACTTTAATTTATTCAAATTTTGGGTCGGATTCGAATTAAATCTAGCTGGTTTACCGAGTGCAAGCCTATTTTAGAATAAGATCAAAAGGATATTTTTCGTGATAATTATTTTTTTTAATCGCTTCATCATGAAACACTTATAAAATTGAGAAAGTAATGTTAAATTGCTTTGAAATTAGAGAGAGACTCTGTTTTCCTTGATGGATGTAGACTTATTACCCCATGAAGAGTTAGTTTGTACAGTATTTGCTCCTGCAAATGAAGATGACTTTTTAGCTAAAAGTGAGGAAAACTTTACACAGTCACCACCAATCAAACTAGTTAATACTTGTATTTATCAGTGATTTAACTCTGTCCTCACTTAAAAAGGTGTGCCCATTTCAAAACGTACAGGGTGCCCATTACTACAACTTGTAGAATTAAAAAAGGTTTGATACAGAAGAACAAAATTCTTCTGATAACCCAAAGATTAAGATTAGTACACCTAATCCAACTGATAATCCAAGATTTATTAAGATATATACCCACTTGCTTGACCTAAGCTCATTTTGAAAATCAAGACCAAAAAAATCCAAAAACACCAATAGTATTAAAAAAGGAAAACAAAAAGCAATGAAATTGTCAGGCCATAGAAGCAGCTTTTATCTGTTGATCAATTTCCTTTCCTTTCCTTTTATCTGACCCCTCTTCCAACCGCTTTCATAGTAATGATTCCATAGCCTTTCTCTCTCTCCCTCCTCTGTTTTATGCTTTTGTTTTTTCTCTTTTCTCTGTGTATGTAAAACCTGTACGTATCACAGAAGTGGTGCAGAAAGTTTTGTCTCGGATCCCGATGTCTTGCCCCCTTCCCCTCTTTCTCTTCTCTTACACAATTAACAAGAAAAATTAAACTGTCCTATCTTTTTTCTTTTTCTTCTCGATCTCTGTCCATAAAACATCACCAAAATCAAAGAAAGTTCACTCTCAAGCACAAGGGTCTTTCTCAGTGGTCCTCAAAAACAACAAATTCTTTATTCACAAAACACAATTCTTTTTGTTTCCATCACTTATCACACACTGATCTCGCTTCACTTTAACTATTATACATTAATTATATTATAGAGCTCTCTCTCTATATATATAGAAATAGAAGAATATGCAAGCAGAAGCAGCGGCAGGCTTAGGTATGATGGGTAGTAGCAGTAGTGGTGGTGCTGGTGGTGGTGACGTGTCCATGTCCGGTGGTGGTAGTGGTAGTGGTGAGCAGAACCGGCAATTCAAGGCAGAGATAGCGACGCACCCTTTATATGAACAGCTCTTAGCAGCACACGTGTCGTGTCTACGTGTGGCGACACCAATTGATCAGTTGCCTCTTATTGATGCCCAGTTGTCTCAGTCTCACCATCTCCTTAGGTCCTATGCTTCACTACATCATGGTGCTCACTCTCTCTCTCCCCATGAGAGGCAAGACCTTGATAACTTCTTGGTAGGTTTCTCTTTTTTTTTTTTGTATTTAATTTTGAGGACCCATTTTTCTATTTTTCATATTTTGTTTGTTTGTTTGGTAGTATTTCTCTTTGTTTATAAAAACCCTTTATAAATCCTTTTTTCAAGTGCCTCTATTTGGTTCGTAATTCTTATGTTTGAGGGGCAAAATGAATTTATTGGTTTTACTGTTGATGGGTTTTTGTTTTCTTGGGATTAAAGTTAACATTATGGGTGCTTTTTTGGATGTTGTTTATGGTTTTGTGGTTAATTGTTACTTGAATTTTTTTGCAGGCACAGTATTTGATAGTTTTGTGTACTTTCAAAGAACAGCTTCAACAACATGTCAGAGTCCATGCCGTTGAAGCTGTAATGGCCTGCCGCGAAATCGAAAATAACTTACATGCTCTCACGGGTTTGCTCTCTCTCTCTCTTTCTCATATGTAATCTGTTATTTTTTTTTTTAAAGGAATATGTAATCATCATTAACCTAAATATATTGCATCATAACTCATATAGGCTGCATAGTCATGATTTATGATATATATGCTTGATATTATAAGAATTCCACCAAAGAAAAAAGTATTAATTAATTAATTCTTTGTGTTTGTTTGTTTGGGATGAATAATATTTTGTAATCTCTTGATAATATAATATAATCATTTTCTCAAATAATTACTATGATTTTATCACAATTAGCTAGCTAAGTTTTGAGTATAACATGTGCTACCAAAGAAATTAAATTTCTTGCATTTGTTTAATTGAATGATTAGGGGATAATTAATCCTTAGTGCTAATATTTTGCCTTAGGTTGTTGTTTGGATGCTTGGTAGACAAAAAGATGAGAATGGGTATAGAGGTTGCTTGGAAGTTTTTCAGTGTCGTACGAGATTAGGTGGGTGCAAGTAGTAGGTTTCGGTTCCTACTCCAACCACAAAGCAAAATCATATGTTAGTTTATAGTTTGATAATTAGTTGGTGGCTTGGTGATGAAGGGCACTACCACAACAACCATATAGGTTTCAGTTGGAATAATTAATTTTGATTCTAGAAGTAATGTTTTTATTAATAACTCTCTCGGTGTCATAATTTTTATCACGTTTACTATTTAATCAATTAAATAAATAATTTTTTTCTTCATATATATATAAATAGAGTTTAAAAGTTTTTGAAAAATATTTTTTTATATTTTTAATATAATAAATATATATATAAAATAATTAAAGTCAAACTTAAGTGAAAAAAAGTGATAAATAACTAAAACTATGGAACAAATGGAGTATTATAATATTCACTTTTTGCTTATAAGATAATTCATGGACTTTTCTTTTTTTTATTTGTATCCCCCCGTATGATTGAGTTAGGTATTAAAAAGTTAATTAGGAATCATAGATAGAACCAATCATCTCTTAATCACATTGGAAAAGGAGAATGATAATACTTGTTACGGGCCGGATTGGATACCCATAATGACAAACAATATGTTGAGGGAAAAGTTCTTGTCTAGCACAGATTTATGAAAGATACATGACATAAGAGTTCATTTCACCCTTGAATGAAATTAAGATATCATTTTTTTCTTTTTTTTCTTCATACTATTTAATAGTAAAATGCATCCTTGTGCCATGTATCTCTCATGGATCTGTGTTAGGCAAGAACTTCTCATGTTGAGGGCAAGTCACTGATTAATTAGACACTAAATGCCATATATCACTATTTTATTATGGAATGTGCAAAAAGATTTTTTTTTACTAGGGTATCTTGACTTTTGACTCATTAATTCTTAAATATATGCAAAACACTTTATTCATATGCATGTATCGAGTAAAACTCAAAATAAAATTGAAAGAAAGATTATAAAATGTAGAAAATAAATAAAGAGAGAGATTGAAAGGAATAAAATGTGAGAGATAATTTTTAGGAACGTGGGAAAGTGAGGTTTTCTTATAAAAAAAAAAGAGGAGATTCATTTTCTAAGTACTTGTAAAACAATTAGGACAAAAAACTCCGTATTTTTTTTTTAAAAAATGGTAGTTTTTGGTGTAAAATGTTTTTAATATAAAACACTTTACGCTCAATTAAACACAATGAAAATATCATTTTACATGGAAATCATTTTTCACCAATGATTATACGACAGAACAAATTAATGGAAAATTAAACTCAAGAGTCAAGATAAGTATGCGATTCGATGCTTATCTTGGTTCATCCTAGACCTAGAGACATGGTATGTATCAATGCTAAGTTTTTTCCCTTATGTATAAAAGTTTAAATCCGATAAAAAAATACACAAGGTTGCCTCCCAAATTAATTTTTCACCCTCCGCCTATGCCAAGAGCTAAGACCTCTGGTTAATACAAAAGGAGTGTTAGGTTAATGTATTAAATTGTTACTTGGTTTTGTTTGAGTTATTGATCAAGCTAGAATCATCATTTTAATGACAAAATAGGTTATACCTACAAAATTAGTTAAACTACAATCACAAAGAATGCATTAGGGATCTAATATAAACATTATTTTTGTCACTATTAGTCAACTACAAACGCACTATTTTTCAATTGATTTTTCGTGACCTTGATTTTTTTTTTCTCGAGATGATCCTAACAAAATATTTGCTTTCATATCTCTTTGATGTATTTTGCTTTCGTCCTCTTTGTTATTGGTCACAATTTTTTTCTCCTTTCCATTCGTTATCCCTTTTTCTAGGAAGTTTTTTTTTTTCGTAAGAAGCTTGCCTCTATGGATTTTATATTTCATTTATTCTACTGGTAAAGATCTGCCAAACCCGGCCTTCACCATGACAGATGGTTTTATTTAAAAAAAAAAAAGTATAAAAGGTCTTTTTATTATATTATCCTATCTGGTTGATTGTAGGCTAGCTTTGAAAATGTACAATATGGCAATTTGCTTGAAAATTGAGTAGGAAATCTTCAAAAGTTTGTCTTGTTTGAAGTTTAACTCAAGGCTCGGGGGAAGTAAAATTAAGAAATTTTTAAAAACCCTTAACATAAACGTCTGAATAGTATCAAACTCAAGTGAGTGCTTGCTTATTGGAGTCTGTGTAGGTTTTATATTATTTCTATCATTGGCTAAAAAGTAAACAATAAGAAATTAGGTTTATGGAGAAAACTTACTCCAAATTAAATATCAAATTTCTTTTTATTACCAAAGAAAAATAAGGATAACAAAAGATCAATAAAGAGTTGTAAAAACAATTATTTGTCTTTTGTAACACCAAAGGAGAATATTTTTATTAATAACAACAAAAGAAAATACAAGCTAGGCATCAACATAGAGATGCAGAACCCATCAGCTCATGCAAGGGAAGAAAATCACATCCCATAACAATACATCTTTTTTGTTAGTGAGTTGTGCATGCACTTTCTGCTAGTACATATTTGGAATCGCTCTAACTAGGACATTTGTAATGATTTCTTTGCTAAAATACTTCCAAGAAAATAAAAAGTTAGGGCGATAACCTAAAATTTAACTAAGTCCAAAATATTTTGTGGAAACTAGAAAATAAATGCATGCTAGTTCAATTTGCAATTTTAGATATGCAAGGTGTTTTTGATTTATTTTTGGTAGATAATTCACTGTCACTGTCTTTTGGATGCTTTGCAACCCATGAAAATAAATCAAACCCATCTGCATGCATGCATGCCATTGAATTAAGCATTTTAAAATCTTTTTCAAAGCTATTAGGGTTTTCTGAACTTGCTTAGTTTGAGCTAATTACTACTGCTATATTAGGTAATAATACTTATCATCAGCATTAAACTTGATTTTTGTTCACCTCAATTGAATTGAGTAAGCAATGGCATGCATGTTATTGTTATTTTAGAAGCAAATGCATTCATTATTATTATTAAACCGCTTGAAATATTCTTCCTATTATTAGAATATAACAATTATTAGCTATGAAAGTAATTTTTAATAGATTTTGGTTCCTGAAAGAGTCCAATTTTTTTATTTATTTATATTTTAACATATCCATTCACGTGCAAGTCAAAACTAAATGTTTTGCACGTAAAACCCAAATAAAAAACTCAAATATTCGAAAAAGTAACAAATTGAATCAAATAATAATAATGAAAAAGTGCAGCATGACTCAAAACCGATACCTAGAACTCTTACACCATATAAAAAAATTGTTGAGTTATCAATTATCCTAAAAACTTATGATGACAAAAAGTCCAATTAATTCTATATACTTTAACCATGAACATAGAATGGCAATTAAGTGAAAACTGTTATCCTTCTTTCATAATGCAATTTCTTTCTTTTGCCCTGGTAGAAATCTCTAACACAACCAAGTAACTTTTATTCCATGGGCAAGTTTAATGGTTGATACAATTAATCTTTGACCTATGTCTGTGCAAGTGCAGTTACTCTTTCTTGCACATTCAAGTCGCACAGAATATAACCATATTTACCAGAAATCTATTCGTCTTGATTTGTGGTATGTTTACGGAAACACGGTACATTACACACCTATACACTATATTCGGAGTAAACTTAAATGGTTTATATTATATATAAGAACATGCGTTAAATTATGATATGAGATGTATTTGTAGAATTGTGTTAATAATAGTTTAAAAAATATTAGAGTTTTGACGAATTAGTAAAGTTAACAGTCTTATTTTCTATATATCTTGTCTAAAAATCTTTATTTTTCAATTTTTTAAATTAAAAGTTTTAAGGAAGTTTTGAATTGTCAATTTTAAAGATTCGGTATACTAATGCATCACCAATTGTAACATAAGTTCCGGATTGCGGTTCCAAAGAAAATATAAGGATCCCGATAATGTTAAACCTAATCAAAATAGACAAGTTAATAAGCTTCATAAATCAACTATCACTGTTCTTGGAAACAAGTTGCTTGTTTCTGAAAACATTTTTTGATATTTTTTGTTTTTTTACAACAGTTTTTATAATTATTTTATTTTTTATAATTACTTTTAAAATAATGAGAAAACTTATTTAAAAATGGATAATGAGTTTTCTCTCATTAAATTATAATCCCACCATAATGAGATAGATTAAAAAATAAAATTTTAAAATAGTAGTGTATTCTTATTTTTAAAAACATTGTTTGAAAATAGAATACATAAAATAAATTCAAACAAACCCTTGAGGTTCTGGGGAATTGAACGATAAAGTTACCCCTCCATATCTTACCATTTCTATTATAAGAAAAACAAAATCTCAAACAAGAGGTATAGGTACACCTCTTCATTTTCTCTACTCTCATTTCCTCATTCCCTTTAATCCAAACAAGAGGTTAAGGAGATTATATCAATGGTCCTAAACTATATACCCAGCTGTTTTCTAAAAAAGAGAAAAAAAGAGCTACTCTTTCAAGTTTTTGTCATAAGTATTTCAAAATTATATAGTATATATTAAGACGTCTCTCTCAAAAAATGAAAGAAATATGTTCATATTTCATGTCAACACTCAAAAGTTGGCTATTACTACATGTCATCTCCCTGTTTTCGGTTTGCAAGGAAATGCATGCTTACCTTAAAAAAGAAAAAAAAAAGTATTCTTGCTGGTTTCATAAAAAACAAAACAAAAAGAAATAAAACAGAAAAAAAACACTAAAGCCAAGCAGTTGTCATAGGTTCAGAATAAGTTGTGCGGGATTACTTGATTTTACCCATCTGGGCTGAATCACTTTCTGCTCCCAGCCCACGTCCAGCCTGAACCTAACGAATACGCTGGCCCACTATTCTTATAATGGGGTTTAATTTGGGTCTTGTTGGGCTTCATATATCACATTGGCCCCCTTTTTTTTCTTCTAATTTCAAGTATGAACTTATCACGCTCTATATATATATATATATATATATATATATATATATGCCGTGAGCCTATCAATGGACAGTGTGATATATGGATGGCCTAGTTTTTGACATGTTCTAAGAAAGAGCAAAGATGGAAATATCAAGTATGAATTTATGAGATGTCCAAATATGTTTTCTTTTCTTCTAGGTTTAGACTAGGAGAGAAACCTGTTGTTTTGGTGATGCTCATGGATTGAGATAGGAAATTAACTTATGTTTTCCACAAATATATACAAATTAAGCAGATATACAATATGTTAGGACATGAATCAAGAAAGTGATTGGGTTGAAGAAAGAGATTTTTAAGGAAAAATGTGAACTATAGAATAGAATGTAAAATTATTGGTTTACTACTCTTGGTTGCTAACAAGCTATGACAATTGACAATAACTTTGTGAGGCCTTTTCCTTGTAAAATCAGGAGTATCTTTGGGTGAAGGTACTGGTGCAACAATGTCAGATGATGAGGATGAGCTACAGATGGATTTCTCTTTGGATCAATCTGGCGCCGACGGCAATGACTTGATGGGTTTTGGTCCCCTGCTTCCCACAGAATCCGAAAGATCTCTGATGGAGAGAGTTAGGCAAGAATTGAAGATTGAACTGAAGCAGGTAATATTCTTGAAAACCATTATTGAATGATGTGAAAAATATGGACTGCTTTGTTAGCTTTTATGAATTTTTTTTCTTACTTTTGAGGGACATCGTTTCAAATTTTGCTTTTAGAATCCTGTTTCATGCTATTGTTTAGAGTGTGATGTGAAACCACAATACACTTTACCACTGCTTTGCAGGGTTTTAAGTCAAGAATTGAAGATGTAAGGGAGGAGATACTGAGGAAAAGAAGGGCTGGAAAATTACCTGGTGACACAACCTCAGTGCTGAAAAATTGGTGGCAGCAACATTCAAAATGGCCCTATCCAACTGTAAGGCTGCAACTGACTTCTTTCTTCATATATGACTTCACCGATGTTATTTTGTTTCAAATTTAATTTGATTTATTAAACATGTAGATGTCAAAATTATGTTAGAATGCTAAACATCAGTGACATCAAAACCAAAACATCCTTCTACGTATGAATTAGACATGTTAAAACAATATTTTTACCTATAATAACAGCATGAAATTTTAGATAAAGTATAATCTGTTACCACTAATGTAACATCATTTTGGACCTTCTGCCCTGATGAAAGTCCGACACGAAATCCCAAAGACATCGGTCCCTTGCCCTGGTCCTGACAAAGAAGCCACTAGCCTTTTTGATGAGTATGATACAGAACACAATAATGAATAAACAAAGGGAATCTGAACAACAAATGCGAGCTGAAATGCTCATTTAGGAAGCTTAATGCTCTTTCTGATTCTAACTTGGATTTTTTTACATATTCTGGCTATCAAAATTGGTGTAGAACTTAATTTTTGAAGGATCTTTTGTATATTGTGGCAATACTATACTAGTTTAACATACGAAAATCCGATGGTATAATTGCTTACAGAACTTTAACATCTGATTTCATAATTTATTTCACCATTTCAAGACCCATGACACAATTTGATTTCTGTGGATATATATAAATAAACATGGTACTAATTACAGGAAGATGACAAGGCAAAACTTGTGGAGGAGACAGGATTGCAGCTGAAGCAAATTAACAACTGGTTCATCAACCAAAGGAAGCGAAACTGGCACAGCAACTCCCAGTCTGTTACCTCCTTGAAGTCCAAGCGCAAGAGATAGAGAAAACCATCAAATTTGTTCCAAATGAAGAACTGGTTGATCAGAAGGAGGACCTTATTACATGTCCATGATAACACTTTTTTATATGTGACCTTGGTTTGGGGGTAAATAGCTCTAGCTAACATTTCGTGAAGGAATTAAACCAGAAAAGTTAGATAATTTGGAGACCAAGTACAGGATGTGGCAATGGAGTTTACATAGCTTACATATATAAGTTTGTAGATTAATGTTTCTAACAGAGTAAAGACAGTTTCTGCAAGTTTTTTTTTCTTTCTTTTATCTCTGTATTGTCTCTGTTCTTGATGAGGATGTTATTTGATACCACAACATCTTTCTAATGCAAATCTCTGCTATTGTTCAACTTGACTCTTTAAATGTCTTAGTTTAAATAAAAAAATTCACAAAACACCAACTTTTTTCAATATTTTAATAGTATTTTTTTCCTTACATTCACGTAATTTCATTTAATAATTTTACTATTGAGCTCACGTGAATGTTAAAAAATAAACAAGCTGATTTTAAATTTTTAAGGTTAATAGAATTTGATAATAATATTTCAATTTTAAATTTTCTCATTTTAATTTGATCAAATAATAACACTTAAATCAACATTATGAATAATATAATTATACATTTGCAAAAAAAAAAAAAGGTTTTGTGGAATTTTTTAGTCTACTACAATAGCAATAACTCTTTCTTTTCTTCACCTTTCTATGACATTTAGAAAGTGGAAAAAAAGTATTGAAATTTTAAAAATTATTGGTATTTTGTTTGGCACTGAAATTTAATGATTTTTTTCTATCAACTTCTAAGATAAACAATATTGAGTAACCAATGGAAGTGCAAAATCCCAAATGAAGAAATCAAAATGCCCTTTTTGAAATTCTTTGCTATTCTCTTTTAGATTTTGATAAATAGTTTTCTTTTATGTTCAAAAATGTGGATATTCTTCAACAAATAAAAAAAATATAAAAAGAGAAATAATTAAACTGAAGAGTTTTTAAGTGCAATGAATCAAGTATACGTGTCTGGAAAAATAGGTGAAAAGCTTTGGGTTTTTTTTTTCCATGTTTTCCCTTCAAATTGACAAGGTTAATTCATGTGAACATAAACATTAATTAAGATGATTAAAATAAATAAATATATGGGGCCTGAATAAAAAACAACAGTGGGATTCCAGCCTATCAAATTCTTTCCTCCTGGCGGCTAGCATCAGACGAGAGGCCATTTGATTTTACTTTTGACTAAGAAAACAAGAGAAAATATCACAACAGCTAAAAAAATTCTTGTTAGGCCCGTTAAAAATACCAAACATTTTTAATCATCTGATTAAAAAAAATTCTCTCCCTTTCTCACTCTTTTAGTATCATTCAATGATTATACATATCTTTATGCTTTTCCAAAAACTATCTCATGAACAAAATCTTACGGAACTTTCTAAGCAGCCAAACTCTTTTTATCTCTCTCTCTGTCCTGCCTAGACGCGTTGGACTTTGTCTCTACCTAGTACCTTCTTTGCTCTTCCTTGTATTTATTCAACGGTGTCATTGCATTTCTTGGTCTATCACTTCTCCTTGTTTGCCTCGCACTTTCTCTTTACCCATTCAACTCTTACCTCTCTCATGTATATTATGCAGAATCCACGCATTTGAATCCCAATTTAATCTCTTTGATTCCCCTGTTCAGAATATTCACCTGGGTACGTTTCATTTCATTTTTGAGGGCTACCCAGATTCATTTAGGTCCCGTTTGTTCCTCTCGTGACCACCAATTAGTTGATTCAGGTCTAAACGAACCGGGTGTTTGTCAATTTATGATTTTTAGTGCTCTCTTTGTTGTTCTGGCAATTTCTTAGCTGTGGCATAGCTGTTTGAGGTTTGTTCAATCAGTCACAGAGTCAACGTCTTTGATCTTGAAATATAAGGGTGAAATCACATCGTTGAAGCTTGTTTGAAGTAGTGAGGATTGCTTGCTTATATGGCTCATCCTGTTTACACTGAAACTTTCTCATTTGGAGGTTCAAACCACGGCCAAGGCCAGCAAGTTGTGCCTTTTCAGACCACCAAAGGGTCCTTGAAAGTTTTGCTCTTACATGGGAATTTAGATATTTGGGTCAAGGACGCTAAAAACCTCCCTAATATGGATATGTTCCACAAGAAATTGGGGGATATGTTTGGGAAGTTCAACATGAAGCTTAGCAGCAAAATTGAAGGCCATATGCCTCATAAGATAACCAGTGATCCTTATGTCACAGTCTCAGTCTGTGGTGCTGTAATTGGGAGGACTTTTGTGATAAGTAATAGCGAGAACCCTGTCTGGATGCAGCATTTTAATATTCCTGTTGCACATCATGCTGCGGAAGTGCATTTTGTGGTCAAAGACGATGATGTTGTAGGCTCCCAGATAATGGGTGCTGTGGGGATCCCAGTTGAGCAATTATACTCGGGGACAAAAGTTGAGGGAGTCTTCCCTGTCCTAAATGAAAGTGGGAAGCCCTGTAAAGCTGGAGCTATATTGAGTTTATCGATTCAATACACCCCAACAGAAAGAATGAGCCTTTATCATATGGGAGTAGGTTCAGGTCCCGATTACAATGGAGTCCTGGGGGCATACTTTCCTCTTAGGAAAGGTGGTAAAGTTACACTTTATCAGGATGCCCATGATCATGATGGTTTACTGCCCAATTTGAGGCTTGGCGGTGGCGTTCAGTACAAACATGAAAGTTGTTGGGAGGACATCTCTAATGCTATAAGCCAGGCTCGTCGCTTGATTTACATTACAGGATGGTCTGTTTACCATAATGTTAGACTGGTTCGGGGTAGTAATAATCCAACTGATAGCACATTAGGGGATCTTCTCAAAACCAAGTCACAAGAAGGTGTGAGAGTGCTGCTTCTTGTGTGGGATGATCCGACCTCTAAGAGCATTTTGGGAAACAAAATGGTAAGGAACTGAAGAACTCCCTTTCACCTATTTTGCTGCCTTTTCTGTTCTGTAGCCTAATTTGGACTTCATTGTCTTACCATTTAAATTTACTGCTTCAGTTTTTTGTTTTCCAACGCACAAATTTTCAGCTCAAAAAATATTAAATCTTCTGAAGATTGTTTTCCTTTTGAATTTACATTTTTCTAAATATTCTCACTGTAGGATTCTTGATGTAGAATTGATATCAAACCACACAACTTAAAAGGAATGTCTCATTGTTGGAGAGTCAAATTAATATGGTCATTGATTGCAGGTTAGATCTTTTCTGTCCTGTTAAAACGGGGCTAGAAAGTAGTGTCTACTGTTAATAGCTGCAGAAAACGTCTTGGTGTTTCCATGTAAAGAAGCAGTTTAATAAAAAAAAACGTAACTTTCAGGCTTTGCCATGTTGAAAATTTCTTTATTTTTCTTAGTTATATGCTTTCTTTTACTGATAACTGAGGCACAAATGTGATTATACGAATTCTTCTTGTTTATGAAGATGTAGACATGGCTGTGGTTGCTAATTATTTCAGGGAAAAAAACATTGTTAAGATAAAGAATACTTTGATTTTAGTGCCGCTTAAAGCGATTTATAGATGGGTCTGATAAATTATTCTACGTACATTTTTATTCATATGAAGAATGCAGAAAAATTGCTGAATTAATAAAGAAACTGATAGCTATTACTGACGTCTTCGAGGTTACAAGTACAAAATTTAAGGGATGAGCATAAGTTTTTCACTTATAACTACTCCATCTTGTTCTTTTTTCTTTTTTATAGCAAATGAGGTTTAAATAATAATAATAATAATAATAATGTGCAGTGTAGATTCAAGATGTTGTGAATGTAAAAGACTAAGAAGAGGGCATCATCATCACAGAAACTTGAAAAATCAATGGGTTCTTCTAAATTTTAAATTTTGTATGAACTGTTAGTACCATGAAGCTACATTTTCTCATATGCTTTCTATTTCATTCGGTCTTTTCGTCCTTCCTATGGTCCTATATAGAGCAGGAAGGTGAAATGCTTCATGTGGCTTAGCCAAAGTAGCTTGGATAAAGTTTTGTTGGATAGACTAGCAGCTCATTATCTTTTCAATTGTAACCTCTGCATTAGACTTCTGAAAAATAAGTACAACATTATTTGTTTTTGTTTTCCTTTTTTCTCACTAGATAGACTTTAGCATCAAGTTAAAACTTTCATACTTTTGAACTTCTTAAAATTGCTATTATTTATGTTTAATCATGCACTAGGTATTGAATTACTAATTTACTATTGCTATATGTAGAAAGGGATAATGAACACCAATGATGAAGAGACTCGCCGTTTCTTCAAGAACTCTTCAGTGCAAGTGCTACTTTGCCCACGATCTGCCGGGAAAGGACATAGCTGGGTCAAAAAGCAGGTTGGATATAATTAGTCAGCGCATAATGTCTATGGTTTACATGCTGTTTGTTTCTTATCTCATAATACCCTCTTCAAGCTTGAGAAAAATTGAACTGGGAGTACTACTTATTTGTACCCGTAGATGTGCTGCTGTTTTCCTCTTCTTTTCTTTTCATTTTACTGGCCTAAATATGAAGCTGATATAAAGTGGAAAGGAATCAACCATCAGTGGAGTTGGATGTCTCCCTTCAATTGCTTGTTTAGTGATTTCACTGACTGGAAATTATTTGTGCCTTGTATTTGGTGAGAAAATAAAAAAGACTTACGGAAGAATAGAATGGGCATATTGATGTGATACGATTTCAAAATTAAGCTTCCCCCTGAACTAATTTGGATAACTAGAAATTTGAAATTCCTTTTGAAGTTTCTTGACAGTGTATCTTCTATATAGCTGATTACCTTTAGCCTGCCTGTGTGAATACAGCCAGTAGATGGAAAATGTGGATCATTTTGCTCTTCTGTGCTCTTTGTTGTCTAATATCTGGGAAGTATTTGATCTTGTTTTTCAAGACTTAGCAAACTGAATCCCTCACCTTGTTGAAATTGGAGGGGGAGATAGTCAACAATAGACACATTCCAGATCTAAATTATGTCACCATGGGCTGTTTAAGCATCCTGTTATCTTTGCTAAATTCTGTACTACTTCACGCCATCCATAGGCAATATAAACCATAGTTCCAAATTGGAGAGGTTCTTTATGTCTGTCTTCAAATTGGTACCACCTGTATCTATCTTATTTCCCATGTATGTGTATATCACATAAAATGTTCTGAAACAAAACCTCTTTGTTCTGTCTTTTGGTTATCAGGAAGTTGGGACAATCTACACCCATCATCAGAAAACTGTGATTGTGGATGCTGATGCAGGTCAATTCAAGAGAAAGATTATAGCATTTGTTGGAGGTCTTGATTTATGCATGGGACGATATGATACTCCAAAACATCCTCTTTTTAGAACTTTACAGACAGTGCACAAAGAAGATTACCATAATCCTAATTTCACGGTAATTATTCAATCAACATTTTCAGTTGCTGCTGGATTTAACTTAGCTGTTTCAAAATTGGGAAACCTACTTTTCATGTTTTTGTCCTACATAAAATATCTGATCAGGATCAGGCATATTGATATGAATTTTGTCAGTGTTGTACAATTTACAGTTGACAGAACACATGGGAACCAAAGCATCTGCTTGATGCAACCAAATACAATACGTAATGCAAGCCAATTATTTTCAATCAATCACCAAATATCAGTAAAAGTATTATGCTCAATATGGAGAAGATTCACCACTTTTTTCCCTTGCTCAAGAAGAAATCACCTCCAGAAGTTCCTAATCCGTTCTTCATAAGAACTCTCATATGTTTACATAATGCTTCTGTCATTTGATCTTGAGAGAAGCCACTTAATGCAAAATTGCTGAAGGGTAGAGATATTTGCTCGTATTACTGCACTTTAAAAGGACAAACATCGGTAATGGCTGTTTGCCTTCCGATATTTGTTGCAAATAGTCTAATTCATTTTCATTAAGCGTCTACGAACTAAATAGTAGGATCTCACAAAGATGAGATAGAGGCTGAACAAGAATAAAGAGTTCTAATATCAATTGCTCACATTGTGTTTTTCTCAACCTCCCCACTCTCCCCCACCTTTGACTCTTTTTTTTTTCTGTAACCTTCTCAGGGCCCTGCTGTTGGTTGTCCAAGAGAACCATGGCATGATTTGCACTCTTGTATTGATGGTCCAGCAGCATATGATGTCCTGACCAATTTCGAGGAGCGTTGGTTAAAGGCTTCAAAACCTCATGGACTTCAAAAATTAAAGACATCATATGATGATGCATTACTCAAGATTGAAAGAATTTCTGAAATTATTGGGATAGCAGAGATGACATGCTTGAGTGAGAATGATCCAGAGGCTTGGCATGTTCAGGTATGTTGGATGTCAATCAGCTGGAAGTGTTCAATTTTCCAGTGCCTGCCTCTTATTTTTGTCCCGTCTAATATGGTTGATTTTTAACTAAAATTTTCCAACAATTGAAGGTTTTCCGTTCAATTGATTCCAATTCTGTGAAAGGATTTCCAGATGACCCAAAAGATGCAACAAACATGGTGAGAAAAACATTAGCTTCTAGCTTCCTTTCCTTATCAATAAGCTATTGGATTTGTTTACATGAATCAATAATGGTTAATCAACTTCCATTTTATTTAATTGTAATAGAATGTGTTATGTGGGAAGAACGTACTCATAGACATGAGCATACATACCGCATATGTTAAGGCGATACGGTCTGCACAACACTTCATCTATATTGAGAACCAATACTTTCTTGGGTCATCATATAATTGGGATTCCTACAAAGACTTAGGTGAGAAACTCTTAACTTCAAGGTAATGGATAGACGAATATAATAAAAGGTGTTATATATTATTGAAACGTGTTAATTTAAAAACCTTATTTTGAAGCTTTATGCTTCCTTTCTTTCTACTTCTTGAGATTTGAATTATTCGAGACCTATCAATCACACGAATTATAAGCGGACCCGTGGTCGTCGGGGGTTCTGCATATCTGGACTCGTGAAGTATACACCAACTCTAACAAAATTGGCATGGTAACATGGAAACAGTATTCCAAATGATTAAGTTTTATGCTATATATTTCATTTGCTATCAAGCTATTTGATCATGTTATATTGATTTTGGTTAAATATTACATAATGAAAGATAGTTGAAGGACAAGAATATTGTATAACTTAAATGCTACTAGTGGCAGCTAAGTTATACCCTTTTAATTGACAAGAAGATAAAGGAGGAGAAAAAAAAAACTTAAAAACCATTTATTAGAACAGAATAGAGTGGCAGTTGAATCCTGAGTGTTCTTCTCTCTTCCTGTTACTTCAGATCAAAGTGAATCTACTGAATATGTAGTTTTAAGTATGCATTTTTATTTGCAGGTGCGAATAACTTAATACCAATGGAAATTGCTCTTAAAATTTCCAATAAAATCAGAGCAAATGAGAGGTTTTCTGCATATATTCTTATACCAATGTGGCCAGAGGGTGCTCCAACAAGCGCTCCCATTCAGAGGATTCTCTTTTGGCAGGTAGTCTTCATTACATTTTGTAAGTACTTAATTCTAAGTTTAGTCACATATTAGTATGCATGTCTTGCATTTAAATAGATTTCAAGGCATGGTGATATTCATTATTCAGGAGAAGTGCATCTGTTGTGACACTTAATACTCAACAAAATATGGGCCATTTGAGGGTTTCTTGCTGCATCTTTTTTATGTGGTGTTTTTGTTAATTGCTGCAGCATAAAACAATGCAAATGATGTATGATACAATTTACAAGGCCTTGGTGGAGGTTGGGCTTGAGAATAAATATGAGCCTCAAGATTATTTAAACTTTTTCTGCCTCGGAAATCGAGAGGCATTAGATGGGACATGTAGTTTAGATGCCCAGAATTCCACTGCAGCAAACACTCCCCAGGTATCCCGTCTTCTTCCATAGTTCAGTTTCAGCTTTTTATTTCTTGAATTTTTAAATTTTTGCCAACTTAAACACTACCATTATGTTTTCACCAAGCTCATCTGCTAGTTAAATGTAATATATGTTGGTCCAGGCACTTTCTATGAAGAGTCGACGCTTTATGATATATATCCATTCTAAAGGTATGATAGTGGATGATGAGTACGTCATATTGGGATCTGCAAATATCAACCAGCGCTCCATGGAAGGCACCAGAGACACTGAAATAGCAATGGGCAGCTATCAGCCTAGCCACACCTGGGCAAGGAAACGTTCTAGTCCCCGAGGACAGGTAAATTTTATGAGAAACCTTCCTCTGCATTTATTTTGGTTCAGAACTGATGATCTGTGTCAAAAATATATACAAGTCTTTTAATTAATGGCAATCAAGTTGATCAAACCAAAAAATATAAGGTTTCAAAAATACTCTTATGTGTTGGGAATCTAACACCCAATCAACAAATACGCAACCACAATAGCAAAAATAAAGAGAAAACAACACAAGAATTTTAAAGTGGTTTGGTACTCCTTTTGTCTACGTTCACGAGTCAATCACTATTCAACTCTCCGCAACTTTTGGATGGAGGAAATTTGCTAAAACTCTCTACACAACAATATGCAATTTTTCTAGCAAAACTGCAAAAAATCTCTCAAATCTCACAAGCCAAACACCAATACACCCAACGTTTACTCAACCTTTGGGTCCTTATAAAACCCTCTTTTACAAGTTATACCGGTTTTTGGATTGCTATTCTTTCTTTTCTCTCTATTCACCCGTTTTTTTCCATACATCTCTCAACATTTTATAAAGAGAAAACAATGAAAGATGGTAGTTGACTAGTTGGCCATTAATGGCCAAGAAGACTTCAATGCCCAACGCTTACTACTGACATAGATCCTTAAGCGCACATTTTAGACTTTTTGTGCGTTGTGTCACCAAACCAATTCAACAATTTAGACATCTTTAACATAATTTGAAAAACAATACTTCTCTATCCAACATAATATTTGAAAAGTTAGGAAACAACTTTTTTTTTGTTTCCCAACTTTTTTAATATTATGTTGGAAAGAAAAGTATTGTTTTCTAAATTATATTAAGAATGTCCAAATTGTTGGAGAAAGTGTTAAGGAAAATAAAAATAAAAATAGAAAACATCTTCCATATGCTAAACGCACTCTTAAATTTCTTTCTCAAACATGGTCGCCAGTGAAGGTCTGAATTGAAGCTCGTATGTCATAGAACTTGTACATGCCTGATTTATATCCGTTTGTATTACTTTGCAATTTCTCTGCTAATTTGCCTCTCATTTGTTAATGTCTATTAAGCCTGTTAGGCTTACTTCTTCGCTTTGACATGAGGCCTAAGGATATAGACCTTATGACATTCCATCTCTGACCATGTGCAAATGGAAACTTAACTCACTTTTGCTTATCTGAGTGTAGATCTACGGATATAGGATGTCGCTATGGGCAGAGCACATTGGAGCTCTCGAGGAAAGTTTTAAGCTACCAGAGAGCCTAGAATGTGTGAGACGCATAAGGTACATGGGTGAGCTTAACTGGAGACAATATATAGCTGATGAGGTGACAGAAATGAAGGGTCACCTTCTGAAGTATCCAGTCGAAGTTGATCGAACAGGAAAAGTGAAGCCTCTTCCTGGTTGTGAAACATTCCCAGATGTGGGTGGGAACATAGTTGGGTCTTTTACAGCCATTCAAGAAAATCTTACAATCTGAGATACTGATCATAACTTCTGGTTCAATTATCTATTTTTTCCCTTCGGTTTGTTTGCTAATTATTGAAAGCATTTTTTGATTGGTTGTCTTTGTGCTTTGTACCCATGAATATAAATTGTGAAAGAGCTGTTTAGACACAGGAGTATACTGTGTGATCAGTTTTCTCATTTTGTAAACGCGTTGTATTTTACTAAGCCTTTTTTTTCCCGCCCTCTTCTTTTTATTTTTTTTATTTTTGGCAGAAATGGATTCAAATAGATTACATTAGCATAATAGCATAGATTCTATTTGGGCATTAGCATATATAAATTATGGAGTGTTAGCTTTGTGTAAAGATTCATTATTTAGAAATCATGACCAGAAATGGATTCATTTCTTGAGCAAAGAAAAGAGAGTTTTGTACTATGAAAGAGACAGATTTGGAAGCGTGGTATGCTTTACTATTTTCTACTTTCTTTTCGGTTGGGTTGTACTTAAAAAGTTCATTTAATTAGTTTGATATCTTTTTCTAATTCTAAATTATATTTTATAAAGAGAAAAGAAAGAGAATACAATGTTAACCTTTTTAAATTTCGATGGTAAAAGTTAAATTTAAGTAGTTAAATAAAGACTAAACTATATGATATTTTTATGTATTTTTTTTTTATTTATAATAAAAAAAATTAAAAATTGTGAAATCAACCACAAATAAAATATAAAGTTTTTCTCTTACTCTTACTTTTTCTCTCTCTTTTTTATCTCCAATTGGTTTTCTCTTTTTATAAGTTTTCCCTAACAAACAATAATTTAATTTGAGGTTTACTTTATGTATATAAAAAAAATAACTTTTTTTGGTGTGGTTATATCTATTTTTTTATGAAAATATTTGTATTAATTATATTAAAATAAAATCAAATGAGTTTTATAAAATTATTTATGTGTGTTTTTATTAAATTATAATATATTTTATTTAATAATTTTTAACTCATTAATCTTTAATTTTTGGAGCCGACATTGATCGTCAAAGATCGATCGTGACTCGTGAGAGGTGACTGGTGAGGCATACCTGGTACCTCCAAGAAAAAATGAGTATCATCTCTAGGTTAGGTGAAGAAAAGTATGGACCAGAAATTGGAAGACTTCATATCAATTTGGTCCTTTCATAAGTGGGCCCCCAGCTACCCTCCATTCACTTTCGTGGTGGGTGTGTATCCTCCCTGAATCCGCCCTTCTTTTGGGCAAATGGCAGATTGCCATCTCTAAAAGATAAGTGGGCCCCCAGTAAACATATGAATTTCCCAGATTGCCATCTCTAAAAAGGAACTTCCATCCATAGGAAGAAACCATGATACAAATCACAATTGGGTCTCATAGTAAGCAAATGGGATAGTCCTTATGGTAACTTTTCTTACACCACCGAGGCACCGACCCATAGTAGAAGTATCTCGCCCATACAAAATGAAACAAAAATGTATAAAACAGAGAGAAAAAAGAATAAAAGGCACATACAACCCACTTAGATCCAAGCTGTCTCATTTCTCATCTTTCCCGTTCCCCCTCTCTCTCTCTCTCTAAAAAAATGGGTTTCCAAACCGACAAGCCGGTAAAATTCCTGATCTACGGTCGGACCGGCTGGATTGGTGGTCTCCTCGGCAAGCTGTGCGAAGCCCAAGGCATAAGCTTCGAGCATGGCTCCGGCCGCCTCGAGGACCGGGCCTCGCTGGTAGCCGACCTGGAGACCGTGAAGCCGAGCCACGTCATCAACGCCGCCGGTGTCACTGGCCGCCCCAACGTCGACTGGTGCGAGTCCCACAAGGTCGAGACCATACGGACCAACGTTGTCGGGACCCTCACTCTCGCTGACGTGTGCAGGGATAAGGGACTAGTGATGATCAACTACGCCACGGGTTGCATATTCGAGTTCGATTCGGATCACCCGCTTGGGTCGGGTGTCGGGTTCAAGGAAGAGGACACTCCCAATTTTACCGGATCTTTCTACTCTAAAACCAAAGCTATGGTGACTTCTCTTTTCTTTTTTTGCTCGAAAAACTGGAAATACGTTTTTTTTTTCATATGATTGATTAATTTTATGTGATTTGTTTTTTTATAATAATTTTACATGTGATTTGTTTTTTTATAATAATTTTACATGTGATTTATTAAGATTAATTGTTGATTTGGAGTACTTAGATCCTTAATATGTTCGTACATTGTTAATTAAATTCAGGCATGTTTTGTATTAGATCTGGCACATTTTTGCTGGATCGAGTTTCATAGTCCATGCTGTTGTCTTACTTTTTACACTTGCGCTGTATACTATTTAGTGTTTTGTTTAATTGTTTGTGCATCACATTGCAAAATTGGCTGAAAAGGTCAATGATTGCAATTAGAATGTGATTTGTCGAACTGTTCAATGTTGTGGGAAAAATCTTGTCAAGCCCAGGGTCATAATTTTTTTTTGGACCAGAGGTACTATGCACCTTATTCTCTTTCTCTCAACGGTACATCCTAGTCTAGGAAAATCCTATGGTCTAGGCAAGAATCTTTCCTACTTATGGTTTATAATTCAGGTGACTCATTTCTATTGCAAGCACGAGGTTTTTGAATCATGATCCGCATGTACACGTGACATTTTAACTTGAGTGCAATGGTTTTTTTTTTACAGAGATTAGTGCCTGTTTGCATGACACATTATATTTTTACTAAAAAAATTGTGTACACAATTAAAAAAAAAGTGTAACAATGCAAGGAATGTTGAGTGTAGATATGATTTCAGTTGTTGGTACATCACAAACTTGTTTAATTGAAGGAATCTTGTCCAGTTAGAGGAGCCAAATCTATAAATTATCATCGATTAAATGTTGGTCCATTGATTCTATGCAACATCCTAGAAGATTAGGTGTGTATTGACCGTTGGATGGTAGAGTACCATTCATCTGTAACAGGATGCAGAATGGATTAATTGGAAAATTTATCTCATACACGAAAGATTACTTCCTTTCTCTCCCTTCCCTCACCTTCTCTTCTACGGTAGGTCCAGGTTGAAAGCAGGATGAACTAGGGCAAGCATTGGGTCCAGGAGGGATCCACACGGGGCAGTGGGGTCACCCACCCCCACTTAATTTTTGAAAAAAATTAATATATTTTTATTATAGTTTAATACTTATCAAGAAAACAATTTTGAAAAAAAATAATATTATATATATTTTTAAAATTGCCCCATTAAAATAAATAAATTGCCCTCACAAGTATTAAAAATTATTTAAACTTAACGTCAATTTTTTATATATGAAAAAACTTTGAGTTTGTGTGTAAATTATATAGCCTTAATATAAAATGCGTACAAATTGTCTCATTTGTAAAACTTTTTATCTTATTAGAAAAATATAAATCTTCTCCAAGCAAGTGTTTATGTGTAAATCTACACTTTGTCGGCTAGTATTACCAAAAACAACCACCTCCGAGCCGAAAATGGCTAGATCTACCAAGCCTTCAAACCGCGGCAGCGTAACTCCGCCACAATCAACGGCACATGCCCCTCGCATTGTCGGCCGTGCGTGGGGTTGATTCTTGGTCATTCATTTTCTGGGTAAAGAATAGAGAAAAAAATTAAAATACCCCAAAAATCTTTATTTTGATGACGTGTCAAGAAAGAGTCTAGAGGCATTTCTTGTGCTCCAAGTGGGCAATTTAGTATTTTCTTGAAAATATATTTATATTTACAGTTTATTATGTATATATGTCGCCCTCAGTAGCAAAATATTTTGGATCCGCCACTAATTGGGTCATTTTCAATTATTGCAGTCGGTTTAACTGAATTTTTTATATTTTCTTTACTTGTTAAGGTCTAATATTTGAGATTGTCCGCATTCCAAACTCTCTTCATCTGTATTTGTATTGTTAGCTGGTGATGTATGCTGAAGCTCAGTTGCAAACGCTGGCCACTTGTTCTAATAGTGTTATTTTCACTGATAATTGAAAGGTGGAAGACTTGCTAAAAAATTATGACAACGTCTGCACCTTGCGCGTCAGAATGCCCATTTCGTCTGATTTGTCCAATCCTCGTAACTTCATCACCAAGATCACTCGATATGAGAAGGTAGTCAACATTCCAAACTCAATGACCATTTTGGATGAACTTCTTCCCATTTCCATTGAGATGGCAAAGAGAAACCTCACTGGAATATGGAACTTTACAAACCCGGGAGTGGTCAGCCACAATGAGATTTTAGAAATGTATCGAGATTACATTGACCCCAATTTCACATGGAAGAACTTTAATCTTGAGGAGCAGGCGAAGGTGATCATTGCCCCAAGGAGCAATAATGAACTTGATGCCACCAAATTGAAGCAGGAGTTCCCTGAACTGTTGTCCATTAAGGAGTCCCTTATTAAGTATGTATTCAAGCCAAATCAGAAGACTGCTCAAGCTTGACGCCACTTGAAGCAGAAATTCTCCCCAATCTCTTGTCCGTTAGGGAGTACCTTATTATCTACCTGTTCAAGCCAAATCAAAAGGCCACTGGAGGTTGAAACTCTTAGGTTTGAAATTTTCATTTCTTCTATTGCTATTTATTGAATTTTGTTCATATGGGTTGATGTGATCTTGTCTTCCTCTTCCAATATGATTACTCCTATTTTGTATTTCATTGTGGTATTTGTTGCTTGATGAAAATAATTAGTTGGAAATGATTTATCAAGTTATAAATGTATTTTTGTAAGTTTATTGGTGTTCTATGGCTTGAACTTCGTTGTCTTTGATTGGATCAGATCTTTGTTGGATCTGATCTTTGTACATGTTTTATGATCAGTTGCTACGCCAGTGATTATCACTATCAAATAGATCAAAGGTATACTTGATTCGGAGTTTGTACTGGTTTCAACTTTTATTCTTACGTAAATTTGGCTTCATTGTTCTTGAACAATTTTAAACTTTACTATCCTAAAAGTTGTGTTAATATGTTGTCGCTTGAGATGCCAGATCCGACCATTGTAAGTAAATCCAGTTGTAACGATGTGAGATTTTAAATATATAAACAAAAAGCAAATCACAGTAACTTTACCAGATTTATGGTATGAATTCTCTCTCTACTTTTTGGGTAGTTTGTTACAAATGGATGCTGTCAACAATGGGAGAGAGACAGAGATGGGGACTTCGGATTGGATTTGATTCACTCGGGTTCAAGGATTCTGTTTCCATGCATGAAAGGACCACTGAAACATTCTACAGTTTTATTTCAATTTTTTACAGGCGGCTAGAAAGTTAATGCAATACTGACCTCCATATGGTGTTCTAGCATGGGATTTAGTTACCTCCAAGAATCCCATTCTTGTGATAAATGGAAGGACCTTCTTCAAACTTTGCTTTTTTTCTGAGACAGAGAGCAGGAAGAATAGGTCAGCCGGAGAACTGTGTAGATCACAAATTTGCTTCTCACCACGTGAACCCTATCTGTCCACAGGATTGCACCAGAAATGATCGGCTTCTGTACGATCACAGGACCGTTTACCTTCACTGTGAACGACTTCTGCTCACCGAGAATGACAGAACAGAAGGCTCCACGGTTACACCAAACATTGGTGACTGTCCTAGTGAAGACAGCATTTATCTGCTGTCCATCTTCCACAGTTAGTGAGGAGGAAGGGTAAGATCCCAAGTTCTTACAGGTTCTGCGCCATTTCAAACACTAGTTGTCACTGGAGTTCGCTTTATACTCTTATTTATAATAATTATTATACACATATTTTTTAACGTATAAACAAAACTACTTATAATAATCCGTACTGTGAGATTTGAGTAGTATCTCAAAAAATTTCTCTTTCAATTCAAATCTTCAAACACTTCGATCTTTGCGTTGGGTTTGCTTCTATCCGATCAAAACATTCATATTTTAATCGGGCTTTCAATACTGCTTAATCAAATTTTGGATGTTATGTTTTAATCGGGCTTTCAATATTGTTTAATTAGATTTTGGATCTAATCACAATATGCTTTAATACCCATTATTACTTGCACCCTCCCGATTACAAGCATACAAGTATGAATACTTAGTACCAAACTTGAATATGAACCCAAAACCTGATTTTACAAATGTTCAAAATAAAATAAAAACATATAAATTTCAAATCCTAAAAAATTATCAATATTAATCCATCAAAATTCAACACAAATTTCATAGTCAAACCATATAGTGTAAGAACATATATTACTAATAAATTCATAATAATGAATAATTCAATACATCACCACCATCCTAACAAAAAACAAAACATAGCTTCAAAATCCATAACAATGTAGTTTATTAATCAATTTAGTGCATGAGCCGTATAAAAAAAAGTGGCACCTTATTCTACTCAAATAAACATAACAATGAATATTATTGATCCATTTATTTAAGCACCGATAGCTTTGCGTTGCCTTAATGAAGATTAAGGTGGAAGACTTTTATGACCACGAAGCCAATTTGACTTATAATTATAGTTAATGGTGATGAAACAAAGATTAATGGTATGAAAAATGAAAATGAAGATAAAAGCAGAGATGTTTAAAGAAGCCAAAAGCCTCCATTCCTTCCTAACGTTGGCTAAAGCCCCACCACGACATGATTCACACGAATACCATAGAATGTATTGGTGATTTCTCCAATGATTGCTGATGAGATCCCGATAGATTGGCTCACTATATTGTCCGCTTTGGGAGCGAGTCCCTCACGGTTTTAAAAGGCCTCGTGAGGGAGTGAGGACTCCTACCCTTATAAGGCGCCAATCTTGCCTTTCACTCGTCGATGTGGGATCCGAGTCACCCCTCGGACCATGGCCACAACATAGCCCCCCAGTGAAGGGAAGACTGGCGGTTGTGTCTGGTCAATTCCGAGGTTCCCACTGACGGTGCCATTGATGAGATCCCGGTAGACTGGCTCACGATATTGTCCGCTTTGGGAGCAGGTCCCTCACGGTTTTAAAAGGCCTCGTGAGGGAGTGAGGACTCCCACCCTTATAAGGCGCCAGTCTTGCCTTTCACTCGTCGATGTGGGATCCGAGTCACCCCTCGAACCATGGCCACAACAATTGCAATCTGAATATACGAATGTGTCACCACTTCTTATCCAGACTGTTGCATTTTTATATTCAAAGTTGCAATGAGATGGAGGCACGCAGCAACCCGACTGACAATATATATCAGCACAAGATAATCAGTATAGATTATATAATATTTGTAAACAAATTCAAACAATATTATTATATTGATGCAGAAAATCTACCAAAAATTTGAACAGTTGAGGAGTAGTGAGTTATGAATTGAATGTATCTTTTTATTGTTAGAGCCCTTTTATAGCGTATCGGAGCAGAGTCCGATTAGGATAATAACTTCAGTGTTGTGATAGGAATAACATTCCTCTTAGATAAGACTGGAGTTGTCCA
Source organism: Bretschneidera sinensis (assembly GCA_023935145.1). Taxonomy (NCBI): domain Eukaryota; kingdom Viridiplantae; phylum Streptophyta; class Magnoliopsida; order Brassicales; family Akaniaceae; genus Bretschneidera; species Bretschneidera sinensis. The sequence continues at coordinate 34,433,361 of CM043698.1, forward strand.
CATGTTGGATTTGAATAACAGTTTATCCATAAATTGGAGTGTAGTAGTAGTACTAAGACATTAGTGTGAGATTATCATGACGCCTCTGGTGTAAAATTACCGTAATACCTCTTGCAAAGTGTGGAGATTTGATTGGTTGATCTGTTTAAATTATATAATTACTTTTTTGCTTTTGAAAATTACCGGGTGTCATAATATTATTGGAGATATAATTTTCTCCAACATCAATTATCAAATTAGTGAGAATTAATCTTATATCAATGCTTGGAAAATTAATAAAGCTATCAACAATATTGCTACCATATCTAATACATGTAGGGACTTTCTCTGCATGCCAAATCTACAATATAAAAATAAATAAATAAATAAAAGAGACTAGTTGAATTTATAGACAACACAATGAAAATAAAAATTTCTATATTCACATCAACTTGAAACATGAACCCTTACAAGGAAAGTCATATGGAGTTTGATTATAAAGGAAAGACTCTCATATGGTTAAATAATTAAGTGTACCGAGGTGAAGCAAAGAGAATGGTTTAAAGAAATACTTAAATGGGTGAGAGATAAAACTCAAGTGAGTGTGTGTGTGCGCGCGCGCACGCACGTACGCATTTATAAGGTCTTGAATTCCTTTATATAGGAGATATTCAAAGATCTCGAGATGAACCTTACCAGAGTTGTGACTTCCATGTCTTGAGCTTTGTGAGAAGTAACCTCTATGCTCTTGAAATTCGTAGGATGCAATCTCTACTGTCAGTTCATCCCTCGAAGAAGAGATTTTCATAATTTTAGAGTGATGACCTCATCATTATGCCCTAGAGGGCTTATCCCATGTGTTGCATAGGGAGACTTGGTTATTATTATATGTCCATGTGCCCAGTTTTTCTTGGACCAGTTATTTTAACCTACATCAAAACGAAAAACCAAATTAAACCAAACCAATTTGATTGGTTTGACAAGTTTCATTTTGAAATTTTTTTCAAACCGACACTAGCGGTAGCCAGTGTTTTCATGGGTGTTCTTGGGGGCGGGGTGAGGCAAAAATGCTCCTTGGGGCGTTTTAAAAAAAATCTTGTAAATTTTTTTAAAAAACTTTAAAAATGAAAAAAAATGTAAATTAAAAAGCTTGAACCCATGACTTAATGAATTTCATAGATCTTAACCACTAAGGGAATATTCTTGTTGTAATATTATTACACTTCATAAATATATATATATATATATATATATATATATATATATATATATATATATATATATTACATGTTATCTAGTTTAGTAATAATTACAAACTATTTAATTAATCACTTATAAATTACAAAAATATAAAAATATAAGTTATACTCCATATAATTTATATATTAATATTTATAAAATTAGAATTATCATACTCTAGAGAGTTAGTAAAAGTATTAAACTTTACTAAAAATTAATTTAAATTTATATTATTTTTATTTTAAATAACTATTTTTATTATTCTAATTAATTAATTAATATTATTTTATAAAACTTTTGAAATGCCCAAATATATTCAAAAAGTTTACATCATAACATTTAAAGACTTATGTCCCATCACTTCACCCAATGCTTTTGCCTTTAAAAACAAAAAAAAAATAGCAAAACGATCCAAATTGAGCAGTATGCACCCGCTAACTCAATTTCTCAACTAAACTAACTCCCAAAGTTGGTAACTTGGCCATTTTGGGGACGTCAGCTTGGCCATAAAAATTCTTAGTGGTAATTAACATCTTGCTTGAAATTTGCAAAATACCTTCAAGGAAAATTATACTCCATATATCAAGTCTTGAAATTAGAGGATGAGATCTTAATTATGATTAAGATTCATCGATGAGTTTGTAGTTTATCCATTTAAATTTGGTTGAATCAATAGTGTCAGTTTAAGGACTAAATTGATATAATTTTTTTTGATAACTGGGGATGAAGAATTTGAATTTAGAGCCTCCTTCTAACATAAGGGAGTAGCTACCAGTTGTGTTATGTCCGAGACACAACTAATATGATACAATTGAAAGTTTAGAAACAATCGTCATATGGCTAGAATGGCAAAGATCTTTTCGAATAACTATAAAATCGTTGGTTTTAATTTTTATATATGCGATGGTTAAGTTATAAAGATTTTTCTTGCGAATTTCTTAAATTAAGTTTGGATGGCCTGCTTTTGATGTATTAAAAAAAATAAACCTAATATAGTGCACACAAGTTGGTCTGTGATATCACTTTAACGTAAAAAAAAAATTAAAATCTAAAATTAAATTAATGTGATAATTTGAAGAGTAAAGGTGAAACCATACACAACTTTGCAGATCCATCCCCTTTCCCCCACCCATCAAAAAAGATTAAGGATGGTTGATGTGTGACTCGCGATGAAGAAATATAATTTTTTTGGTTTTTTAGTAAAAAAATTTCTTGTTGATAATTGGACGGATGTATAGGATTACAATTTGAAAGCTTGTATTCAATTTGTAAAAATTAAAAACATGTGTATTACCATAAAATCAAAATATCAAAATTATTAATAACAGGAAAAGAAATCGACAACTTCTCTTGGTAAAATTGTGAAGCATTCAAATTGAGGTCGCTAACAAGTCTTGAACAAACCTTAGAACGACGCAAACACCACGTCCTAGATGTTAACCAATTAACTTCGATCTCTCATGTAGCAAAGCTGCAACCAACTTGAGAAGTTGGCCACATAATACTCCTTACAGCCTCTTTAGGGTACCTCCTTAACCTCTCCCCCTTTCTTTGTGACAATAAGTGCAAAACCCGTAAAGGAAAATATTGCAACAAGCAACATCAACATCGATACCGAATACCCATAGAGAACCAAACTTTTATGATCGAGATCTGGAAACTGACTGCCGGTGAAGAGTTTTAGAAGAAAAACCACAAGCCATATGAGAGGGTTTTCCTAATATTTTTGACACTCAAAATCTGGACTTAGGTAGAAATATATCAATGAGCTGATAGCAACGACGCCAAGGGAGCAGTGATAAAAGGTTTACGATTTTTCCTATAATCATAATGGAAATGCAAAATGATTTTAATTTCTTTGAGACAGAAATCAGTCAAAGATCAATTTACTCTAATTTATCATGGGTTTATTTAAGCTGCATTTTTAGTCTTTCTATTCAAATTAGGAAGAAAAAAAATGAATAGGCAATCACAATTCAATATATATATATATATATATATATATATATATATATATATATCTTTTTTAGTTCATAATTATTTAATTTTTTCATAATTACTAATAAACTTTCTTGATACTTTGAAAATTTTTAGAGCTCTTGGTATCACCAGTCCATTTAACAATGGGTTACGTTAAGTTTTGACCATGGATTTGGATTTTGCTTTTCATTTCCGCACTTGACTATTTTAATTTCTTGGTATGATGTCATTCTTAATGGAGTATCATCTTTCCTTCGTTGCACCCAGAAGGGAAGGGGAAAAAAATGTCGTGGGTCCATTTATGAGGTAATTATGGGCCCAACAAAGATATTTGTGGGTTCATATTCACTTTGGGGCAAAAAATGGCACGGCTGTCCACAGAAAGCTCTCTATCTCTTCCAAAAAGAAAAAGGAAACTGGGGGAGGATTTGGTCATATGGGCCTAATGCATTGGCAGCGATAATGGAGCATGTGTTTTGTATTTCAATGTTTTCTTTCTTTCTTTTTATCTTTTAGGAGATATTTTGAAATGCTTACTTATAATCTTATTTAAAAGTTTTAAAGGACTGTGATAATTTTTCTCATTAAAGGAATCATTAAATCCATGACAAAAAAGCTAAATACATTACTTTTTCTTGTCTCTTTGTTAAATATTTTATTTTCAATAACGACAAAATTTTTATCGTGGATCCAAACTTTGAGATATGGATTTAACATTTTCTTCGGTTAACAGTATTGAATGTTATTTGAAAATTTCAATCAAATCAAAATCCGTTCATCCTCTCTCAATCTATAATATATCTATATCTATATTTATAATATATATTAAAAATAATATTTTGAATTGTCGTTGCGTCACGTAGACGATTACATTAATAATTTAATTAAATGTTGTAAAAGATTATCATTTGACTTAATAATAAATGCATTAATTAATTTTTTTCATCATTGATTGCTTTTAATTTCAGGTTATGTTTTCTCATTTACTTTAATTTTTTAATAAAAAAAATAATACAGACAAAATGAAATGTATAACCAAATTAAGTCATCCTTTGAACCTTTAAGCCATGTTCCAAATATCATACTTATACATTTGATATATTAAGTTTTTTGAATTTTATGAACTTACTACATAATTGTTCTTAAAATAAAAAATATATTTTTTATTGATTTCAACGTAAATTTATATAAAAAAACAATGCAACACGACCACCAAGATTTATAAAAATGGTGGATAATATTTCTGTGGGACCATTATCCCCCTAAAATTGGGTGGACCACCACAAACCAAATAGGCAAATAGTATCCGTCCATGTTAGAGATTGGGGCCCGCCTGAAAGCAGTTTGTGATTAGGTGATTCCCACGTCCATTGCTTTCACCTTTGATCAAAGACTCAAAAAACCAACCCAAGATAACTTCCCAATCAATCATGGACCCACAAATATCACCGGGAAGCATTTGGGCCCCACATCCCTCACTGTATGCGTACCCAATTTGACAGCTTGACAGTATGCCCCCAGGATACTTTAGATCCCAATTTAGACACCTAAAGTTTCGCGTGTTTCTCACGATCCAATTGAATGGCTTCAAAGTGAAAGCAATTTCCACGTGCTTCTGTGACGCGTGGAGAAACTCATGTTTTTGGATTGTTGACCCCACCATTAGTAGGTGGACCACACCCATCCCTATGGGCGACAACAACCACAGCGAACTCCCCCCAACTCGATCCTTTCTCACACGTGTGGAACGGTTACGCACGTACGTCTTTCAAAAGAGTGAAACCATTTGGTTCTAGCAACTTATAAGTTTGACTAGATTACCAAACGGACCCTAATAATATTAAAGTAAGGAAATTACTAAAATGCTTGTGCCTCATTTTATAGTAATCTATAAATACACAACATTTGTCAAAAGTATGTTACATTTGAATTTATAATTTTTAATGCATATGTTTATATTATTTTATTTTTAAAAACTAAATATAATATAAAGTTTGGAGGTTTTATATTAATAGTCATATTCATAAATTAATTAAATCATCAAAACTTATAAATTTGAAATACATTTTAAAATTATGATATTTCAAATTTATAAGTTTTCAAGCATGAATAACTTCTTAAAATGCAAAGTTGATAGACTTAAAATTTCATCAAAGACTTTCAAACTAACTTTATAAATAAATATATGCATTTTAAATTGATGTTTCAAAATAAATTAATGAAGCAATATATTATACAAACAAAAAATTGTCAAAAAGAATTACTTGCCATTAAGTGGCATATTTTATAAAAATTAATCACAGATAATTATCCTAGTTATTATTACAAGGTTATCATCTTTAAAGTGGATAAAATAAAATAAATGTGTAGACATTTCAAAAAATAAATAGCCATGGATCTGTTTGTTGACATTTGTCATGTAAAATTTATTACAATGTAAAATTATTTCATATAAAATGAGTTTTATGTAATTAAATTATGAATTTTAAGTTAATTTTTTTGTTTTACTGAAGTTTCAAAAGTAAATAGTATAAGAAAATATTTTAAAAATAAAGAGTGATTTAATAGTGTAATTTGTGAGAAAATTTTTAAAAAATTGAAAAAGTGGGTCGTTTTGAATTAAAAATGACCATAGATAAAAGTAACTTTTTTTCTATTTAAAAAAAAAAAAGCTATAAATTTTTTATAAAAAAATTAAGAAATTCCGCTCATGGCGACGACTAATAAATCCCGAAACGAAACACTAACAATCCACATGAAAGATAGATTACAAACAAACAGAAAAATAAACCCAGAGAATTACACTATTCTGTTTTTTAACCTTATTTTCCATTTGATAAGAGTGCTCAAATTTCGAACACTAAAGTCACTGACCCTGAAATTTTTTTCTCTTCCCCGTTCACGGCTTTGAAGATTGAGCTTGCTGATTTCCAGACCTCCCCATTAACTGTAATTCCTGTTTATCATAAATCTCCAAAGAAATATCCCTAAGCATCTGTGCTTTACCACTACCTGTCTCACTAGAAATAACACTAGGCGCCATTGTAGACTTTTTGGCTACCTTATCCCCTACTGTACTTGCACTCACCAAGCTATTATTACACATAATTGGCGACGATGCTCTGATCTCAGTAGTGGCCGTAGCGGCCATGAATGATGATGAAATGGGCCTCGCAGCAGCCATGTTGAAAACTGGTGCTAAAGATGGCGACAAGGTCCATATCTGCGGCGTCTGCTGTTGCTGTTGTTGATGGTAGTTCGATGGACCAGAAGCAGCAGGTATGGCCGATTGTGGGACCATCCAAAAGGCATTTGCTGGTACCATCATGCCTGTATTTCCCAAAGCCCAAACTGGCACGAGTCCTTGTGGGGCCACTGGTGCGAGGAGCCCAGAAGATTGCGTGTTATTGTTAACTGATGGGTGATATAGTAATTGCTGTTGCTGCGAAGAAACAACAGAAACCCCATCGCCTATGTCGCAGAACTCACTGTTTGATGGGCGCTTTCGCTTTTTGTTTGAAATTCCTTCTTCGTTGTTGGTATGAGTGGTTGTTGGAGCGGTGGGAATCTTGAGGGTCCCACAGACGGAAACGGCGATGGCGGGGACTGTGCCGGTTCCGGTGGCTTCGATGATGGCTTCCTCGGCATGCTCGAGGAGCCACCGGACGGTTTCACCGTCTGATTTGTGGCCGAGCTCCCGGGTCAGCTGGAAGATCCGAGCTGCACAGGTGGCGGGTATCCGGATCCTCCGGCCACGACCCTCGACCTTCGTGTGGCGGTCCTTGTTGTACGACCGCTTACCGGAAGCAACAGGGACCACCCCGATGGTAGGTGGCGGGTGGGTTCTCTGGTCCGGGTACGAATCCACCGGCTCTTCCTTCAAAGGCATGACTTGAAACGCTGTCGTTCCGTCGAAAGCTGATGATACCTTAGAGACCCCATTGTTGTTATGTTCAGTTTCTCCCGCGCTGGAGCTAAGATCGGAGGTGCCTCCTTCGTCGTCTTGATCCATATCGTGGGGGGATGACAGATGACTTAGAGGAAATGGAGGAAACCCAGATGGGTATTTAATTTTAGTTTGGGTCTAAAAATAGGGAATTGGAGACTGGGGAGTGTTTGTTTCCAGGGAATGAATGGGAAAAAGTTTTTGAAGTGATAAACATGGAATTGTCACGGGGAGAAAAGACTGAGGAAAAGAAAGGTGTTATAAAATGGGGAAAGATCAAACCCCTTGAAAGGCAAATAGTGGTATGTGTAATGTGGAGGAAGGAGGAATCAGAGGGTGGTGATTAGATCATGGAAATTACATGAGGATGAGATGGTGACACGTGTTGGTTCCTAATTGGTGACCTTTGTGTTCATTATCTATCCTAATCAATGTACCATAAGGGACAGGTGGTCTCTAGTATCGACCAATGTATTGCTGAGTTGTGTCAGAAAACTCTGGAAATGTTTTTGCGGATTTAAAAATTGGATTTCATTGGCTGACGGCACCTATTTCAGGTGGTCCATGCACTATGACAAGAACAAAAATCTCTACCATTTTCCTGTTGAAGCAATAGGCCAACAGCTAATGGTACTGCATCATGCCATGATCCAGTTCATTGGACTAACCACTGCCAACTTTTTCCAATTATCATGGCCAAACGATAAAACTTACAATGTTAGCTTCTGGCAGGGTCTTTCAACTGTTTGGGAATTATTGTCCATGAAACGTTTCTCATCCCGTTTGTGATATTTACGGCAGGGAGTTTTTTCATTGAAACTGCATCGTTTTGATGTCATAATGTTGGAGTAAGTTGGTAAATCAAATCAGCTGTATGTTGAAATGTTTCAACCAACCCCCATTCTAGTTACGTCTCTTAACTTGTTTTTTTTTTTCTTGGTTACATTAGAGGGAAAGGATTCCATCCACGTCCTATATGAACAACTCAGGAGGGAGAGGCGGATCCACCTAGAAGGCAGTGGGATCATCCGTTCCCGTTAACATCTAAAATATATATATATATATATATATATATATATATATATATATATATAATTTTAAAATTATCATAAATATTTCAAAAACTTTAGGTGTGTAAATTATCTGTAAATGTTATTTTTATTAATTTTTGGGAAAAATAAAATATAATGATCTTGAAATATGTGACATTATGTAATTGAGTTATTTCAAATTTTGATAACATAAACACAAGGATAATATTGCAATTCAATAAGTACATATTTAATTTTTTTCATCACCAGATTTTTTAGCGATAGCAAGCCAACGATGGTAGAAAAAGCGCACCTTGATATCGTTGAAAAACTCTCAAAATGAGATCGGGAAGAACCGTCCTTCGACTCGTCGATTGCTCTTACGCGTCATTGATTACCTCGAGCGGATGTTTTTTAGATCTAATACTTTTCTGTTTTTTTTTATCGGAAAGTAACACCACCATCAAATTGAAAAATGGATTTTCGACCTACCTACAAAATTTAATGGTGAAGCGTCACTGGAAACAACTGGGGTGGATCACAATCTTCGACAGATTCCGACACTTGTGAGTGGGTTTTGTTTATGCATTTTGAATTTTTTACTTATTATTTTTTGTAAAATTACAAAAATGTCAATATTTTAATAATATTTTGTATATAATCAAGAGTATTATAGTCTGCAAAAATAAGCACAATGCTAACCTACTTCTAAGTGGAGTAAATTAGCAAACCCCGTATATATACTGTAGAAGTAAGTTAGCAATATGCCACAACCTTCGTAGACCAAGATACTCTTAATAATTCAAATTCCCGTAGCAGCATGACACAAATACAAGTGCAATTGGTTGATTTAATAAATATATATTTTTTTTTTTCACCTTCATGGATTTTAGGTTGTATTGGACCAATCTATGTTCAGAAAAAACGCACCTTTGATATTGTTAGAAAGTTCTCGTTGAGATTTATAAAATGAGATCCAACAGCACCACCCACTGACCATCCGACCAGCCTCATGCACACCGATTATCCTAAGAGGGTTTTTTTAGGTCTTACACTTTTCAATGATTTTTACCAAAAAAAAATAACATTACCATCAAATTAAATTTTGACTTACTTACAAATTTTGACGTCTAAAATAGTTGAAGTGGATCACACTTTTTAACTGTGTGTCTATGTGTGTCTAAGAGAGAGAGATGGCGTAACTTGCAATTTTTTAGTTTAAAGTTAGATAACCAAAATTGTAAGGTTTTCATTCAAGTTCCTTAACATACTTCACGCAAGTAGTGATATTATAGACTTTTCTTATTTTTTCTCTCTATTAAAAAAACATTATTAGTAAAAATGGACAGCCACATGCACCGGAAGGTGTGTGCAGCGTGTGAGCTGATTTCGACAAAGTTACGCAATCAAGATTTAATCGAATGAACAGACGGAGGATTTTTAACTTTCCTATAGTGGTGGTATCAAATAAAAATTGTCGAATGACAGCGAACTAGAGGTGGTCGAAAAATGAAAATGGCGGCGATGTGTGGAGCTTCTAGCAGAGGTTGATGGCAGTGAAACTTTGTTAGATTGTAGAACAGCAGTCACTAACTCTGACAAGCTAATGGTGTATCTTTTCGTCAACTCGTTCGCGAAAAATAACAAAAAACTTTTAATGGGTTAAAAATAAACAGTTTTATATTGCCTTTGAAATTTCTTTACATTAAATTCATAAATGTTGGACATTTTGACTTAAGATAATTGATGTATAATAAGTACATGTATGTATGTCGTCTCATAAACAAAAATTTATATATATGTGGTCACTGTCCGAAAGTAATTATTAAGTCAAAAAGCTAAGTCTTTTATATTTGAGCGAGCGTCATAATGAGATTCTAAAGATGCAATTGAGAAGCTAGACCAATCCATTTTTTAAGAAAGTTTTAATTGAAATCTTTTAAATTTGAGTTGGATTAAGATTGAAAAACCATAATTAAATTTTAGTTGAGTTAAAATTGAAGTTTTCTCAATATTAACCCCGTCCATAAACTATGAATTCAAACTTAATTATATAACCAAATATTATTTAGCCCAACGTAACTAATTTGAGTTTGGTTTTGATTTCAAAAGTTGACTAAGATTCAACCTTAATCTAATTGAATTTTTAGCTTGGATTAAAATTGAGATTTATCATCTAATGAAAATAAAATTAAGATTTATTATAAATTGTTTTTAATTGATGTTAAAAAATTATATCATAAGCTAAATTAAAATTAACCTTTTAACTCGACCGAATCCATCTTGAAATATAACAGTAGTCACAACTAATTATCCACGTAGCTCTTATATTCATAGATTTAATTTAACATCACGTGATATATTAAATGCAGTAAGGAGGATGAATAATGGGCCACCGAACACATACTTGTTACCAAGATAGTTTTGTTTTCTTTTTTTGATAATTAAGACTAGAGGTTTTGAAGTTGAGACCATTTAATTGCTTCAGATGCAATAATTTATTTTAATTGCAGAAATGGTGGAGACCGGAGGAATAGTTTGGTGGTTATCAAACAGGAAAAGAATCTATCAGTGATCTTATATTTAAAGAGATAAAGGGCACAAATGTTCTCTCTCCAGATTCAACAGTTAAATTATAGGACTCAACACTGAATTTCGACTGAAAGAACATTCAGATTGCCAAACAAGGCAGCAATAAACAGATTTGGGAAATTAAGATTACCTAAAATCTGATATGGAGGAAACAAGGCAGCAATAAATATTTGCGAGTTATTTAGCTTTAATGAACCATAAAAAGGACATTGGGGAAAGCTTATTACAAAGATGAGAAGAAAAAATTTAAATTAAACCACTTGCTGCCCAACAAACTACTTGCTTTGACATACAGACTTTAAGGAAGCATGGACATTCTTCCTGATAATGACATGTAATGACAAACAACACGAGCTAACTTCCTTGGCATCGCATATGGTGAACTTGTTCACAATCTGTGTCCATTGGCAAGTGAACCATTCTCACAGGTGGTACAACTGGCCTCGGCCTTCTTGGCATAGAATCTTCGGTACTTGGAGTCAACTTCAGTGAGATAGTATGTGCCTGGAGCCAAGAGGCTACTGTCCTTGCTCGTGACGAAGTCTTTGGCCCCATACCTATGCTCCATCAGCTTCAATGTTTCCACAAACTTCTCTGGAGGAAACTGCATGAGAAGCACATGATATTTAAAAAAAATTCAACGGCACATGCAAGTCTATCATTTAGGGTGAGCTGAGACTGTTGTAACGTTTTCAAAAATACTGTGAGACAATCACAATATAATGTTTGGTAAATTACATATCTAAAATATTTAGCTGTGAAAGTGTTGTAATAATGTAAAATATCTAAAGTATCCATAATAATGATAGTCTTTATAATTGAAAAGAGCAATAAAAAATCTTTTATATATAATGAAATTTCATTAAGTCAAAAAGTACTTTTGAATATCTTTAATAGTCATTAATTTTTTTCTCGCATTTCAAAACCCAGTTTTTCTGCAGCACCCTATAGGAATAGTTTTGAGAAATCCATGTTTTGTATCACAACTTTTATTAACACAGTTAGTAATTAAGTTTTACCAAACGCAAAGTTTAAATTTTTACAGTTTAAAAGGCAGATTTTGTTACCCCATTGCAATACCAAACGTACTCTTAGTTAAACATATTACAAATCCTCCCTCTCATCAGAGTAAGGAAAACAAAGCAAAAATTGTGTTCTTTGTTTTTGTTTTGGTTTTTGGTTGCAAGTGATTCTACTTTCTATTTTAAAGGCTTTATTTTCAAATTTTATTATTCTATCAAAATCATGCACTGCCATGAAATACTCAACGCAGTCAGAAATCCTGGGGGAAGCACAACGCATGGTTAAATAACAGCTTCATAAAGATTCCTGAGTCCTCACCCTTATCCTATCAATCATCTGACCTCGCCAGCCATTTCCCTCAAAAACAAATCTTCCCACAGTAACCTCATTAACCCAGGCAAGCACCCACCCAGTGATGAAACAAGCGAAAAATATAGGGCACTGAACCGATTTCCAAGGCTCTTGGCATTTCCAAAACAAGATTATTGATTTAACAGGATGGAATCACATAGTAAATCCAAACCTTTACAGAGGTAAGCAGACAGACAGGTGTTTCTATGAGGTATTGAAGGATGTAGGTCATGTTTTAATAGACATGATCACACTTTCGGGTATATTAGCCATATATAATAACTGAAAAATATGAAAATCTGTCAAATCTGAAGGAAGACTACGAGAATTACCTCATGTCTCGCCTTCAACTTCCCAGCAACATCCATCACGGTTGCAATGTTTGACAAGCTGAAGGGATGTTGACTTTCACGAAGTTGCAGTGAGAACATTGTAGCTGTCGAACCACTTCCATATGAGAACATTATTACCCGCTTGCCGTCCTGCAAGTTTCAATATACTCACATTTCTAAGTACTAAACAATCAAAGTGCAGAAGCCTGTGTAGAATTAGAAAATAGTAAAACTAAATACCAGTTCACTGTGTTTGTTGTGAATAAGGGATGCAAATGCAGCATAGATCGATGCTGTGTACATGTTGCCAACTTGCTTTGGAACCAAAGTGGTTGGTTGCACCTTGGAATCATAAAGGGTCTTTGCAGCTTGTTGGGATAACTGTATAGGCGTGAAAATAAACAGCCGTTAGCAAGAAGTGTCTAGCAGTTAGATAATTCTACCACCAATCCAACAATTCTGAAATTAAGTACGAATAGTTTCCATCACGCATAATTCAGAATAGTAAGCTAACTATATGCAGAATGAAAGCCGCAAACACTTCTCTTACCAATTTGATGTTATTAAAAAATTCTTATCCCCACCCCCTTCTGGGCCCTTCTTATTTTTGGTTTCGTTCTCCTGTCCTAGGACTCTTAAGCAATTGAAAATTTCAAAATATATAGATATATTTTTTGATAAAAATTGAATATTTCAAAATCATTGAAAATTTGATTTACAACATGATAGTCATTGTGAGGAATATAAAAGCATTCAACAAATATCCTATTATCCTATATAACAAAATAAATATAGCTAATGAAATAAAGTAAATATCATCCAGAACTTTTAGAATGTAAAATAAAAAATATCACTTGCTCTTCAAAGGCATCATAAACCAAGATCACCAACTATCTCCCCACCCATTCCTCTCCCCCCCCAAAAAAAAAAAAAAAAAAAAACAGACACACACACCAAAGAAAAGAAAGAAAGAAGGAAAAGAAAAGGAGATTCTCAGAACAGTCAAAATCATAGTTCTGACAAACCTTTTCAAGATCTCGGTTTTGGTAACTTTCATCACCGGATAAAGTTGAAAATGGTCCCAGCTTTTCTTTAGTGGCCTCGTCAATAGAACTGCAAATAAAAGCACACTTAATACCAAGTACATATGAATCAACTTATAGAACTTGTGAGAGATTAAGAAAGCACATGAACCTGGCATTCTTCAAGAAGTCATTAAACAACAAACGAGCGAAGCTTTTCTGAACAAGCTGCAGTAGTTCAAAGGGGAAACAATCAGATGCCATATAAAAACTATACTTTAGGTATTTTACCATTTTAGTTGTGAACCGAAGATAAATTAGTTGCAGTATCATAGCCAGAACATAACCTACCTTGTTATAAGGAGAATGGAAGACAAAGTATGCGGCATCCGAAATGGAAAATTGTTTGCCCTGCAGTTTCTCGTATCTAGAGAAAACGAGAAGTTAAGCATTTACGAAGCATAAAAAAAATACCAAAAAGCCTCTATAGAAGGAGAAAAATGCTTCTAATTACTGCAGACTTACTTGTGGCAGAAAATTTTGTAGCAAGAATCAAGGGCCATAAGGTAGCATGTTTGAGAAAGCTTTCCATCAACAACCTACAAACATATTTGTCATAGACAGAAACCATCAAATATCAGAGCAAAAAAAAGAACCCACATCCAAGAACAATGACAAATAAGTTCACAACAAAATGCAATCGAATTAATGTAGAAAAATTCAAGTGTTTCCTTTCATAAAGATAATCATTTTTAACTCTAAGGTTCTATTCCTAAGAAGAGGCCACAACCAGCCTTAACCCCACCGAAATAGAGACCTGGGAGGAGGTGATCTAACCACAGCCACTCTCAAAACTCAATGTGGGTAGCTGCACCTTGAAGTTCCAAACTTCACCTTTGCACACAACCATGGCCACTCTAAAAAAGATTCTATACTAAAGTTGCCTTTTCCAATTTGAGGTGGGATAGTGGAGGAATAGAGAGAGGTACGCCCTTTTCGGAATCCATGTTTGACTGCATCCATTTACAGGCGAAAAGGTAAATCAGAATGACATTGCAGTAAGGACGAACCCTTACTCACGTTTTGTATCTAAAGATTGTAATTTCATCAACATGTGGTGACAACAGATGGACACTGATTCCTAGTTTTGATCAAGGTTGAAAAGACAAATCAAAAGAAGTTTTTTTGGTAAAACACACACGCGCCATTCGATTCTGGGACCTTTAGGACCCAAGGCCTCAGCCTTAACCACTGAACCAATGCTTCATTGGCTACAAATCAAAGGAAAAAAATAGCAAAAAAACAACCCCGTGCCAACGTTTTATTTTAAAAATGACAAATATAAAAGGGAGTTTTGAATAATTACCGGATATTCACTAGCAAGGTCGGGTTTGTAAAAGTCGTAAACATGAGACATATGACTTCCCCTAAATTTGCTTTCAAAGGCAATAGGAGCATCAGGCCCAATTAGCATCGCAATTGCAGCTGCTCCTCCAGTAGGCCTTGCTGGCCCTTCGGCATAGACCTGATAATAGAAACATCCAGTAAGAAAATGGAACATAATTTCAGAATGACAAACCATCTAATATCTGATTTTACCTATATAGTCATATCAAACACAGTGAAAATGCAAATACAAATCTATCTCAGAGTTCAGGTGTTTTCTTGAAACAATCCATACGCTGACGGAAGAATAAGTAAAAGTAATTGCTCCCTAATGTACGCATGCATCTTATGAAGTATTAGTTGAAAAAAAAAAATACTCCGCAAGAATAAGTTAATAACAACATAATTGCCTTCAGGTACAAAAGTATTCATTACACTCCCAAGTGCTGTTGTTTAAAAATTTTATTCATGGAGAAACAAATCAAGTTTGCAGTCATCTATCATTAATTTCAAGAAATATTCTAAGGAAAATGTCATACCGCACTATCGGTACACACAACAAGCCCATAGCGTCCATCCCATGAACTACTTTCCACCCAGTTGACACAATTGAATAAAGCTGCAGTTCCCCCATAGCATGCATTAGTCGAGTCAACTCCTTCAATGTCAGTGTTTCCACATTTCTGTTTGTTTACATAAGAACAATATGTGAAGAACAGGCATTTTAACAATATGATGCAAAAAAATTGCACTAAAATAAATAAAACATGATCATTTATAAAGAAACTCTGAATATCCATAGATGAGTTGATTCAGATCATTAAATTAAAATTACATATGAGAAAGGGAGCATGCAAGAGGTATGTTTTGGGACTCAGACTGCAATACATAAAGTAGGGAAACAATTTGGAAGAATACCTCAAAGATTTGCATCAAGAAAGTCTTAATGGATTTGCTCTTGTCTATCACAGTCTCGCTGCCTACTTCAAGACGACCAATTCGTTTTGGATCAATCTTGTACTTCTCAAGGAGGGAAGTAACAGCTGTCAAACTGGCAATCCACAGTTAACAATGATTCATTAATAAAGTATTATGTGCTACTTGCAGCAAATAAAAAAGTGATGGCCAAACGTAGAATAAGAACCTCATTGAGATGACATCTTCCACCTCTGTACAAAATGCCAAGCAATCTTGTCCTAGTCCAATTGTGTATTTTCCTTTGCTTGCACCATCATGAGCCTCCAATGCTTCCTACAGTTAGTAAGAAAATAATAAACTTAAATGCTGAAAAAAATGTAAAGAAATAAATATTGGGGTAGCAAACATACAAACATATTACTCCTATTAAGTATGAAATCCATAGATTGAAACATAATTAAAAAGCATGTGATACATTAAAATGAAAAAGAAAAAAATTCTCTCCAAAAAAATATTTACAAAAATCAGAAAGAAGAAAACATCACACAATCAAATGGTTAAATAGAAAATTTGTCTCCTAAAGAGTTATGCTAGTTAAAATTTCATATGCATATTCTCCCTTATACAAAATCTAGTTTTGGGGATTCATTAACACGTTCAGTTGGATTCGTTCTTCCTCTTAACCTACTAAAACTAACATTAAAAAGGAGGGGGGATCTGCAAAAGACATGGATCAAAATTTGAAAAGGAAAAAGAATGAAAAAGAAAGAGAGAAAAGTAACAGTATTTGATCATAAAGCTGCACATCTCAATTTGCATGTCAAATGATGTGACCCATTTACCTTTTGCTAAAACAAAACACAAAATGACCACCACTCTGCTATCAATTTCAAAGATTGCCATCAGGACACCAATTCGACATAGGCGTTACAAATTGAGGCATTCACAAAGAACATCATTTTTTAAAGGAACTCGAGTCATGTGAATCCAAATGCATTGTATATACACAAAAATCAATTCTACAAAATTTCTTCGTGACCCAAAAGGTACACAGCTGCCTCCTAACCTAGATAGAAGATCAAAAACTTTTGAATCTTCACCGCAGCATAAGTGGAAAAAATATGAACCTAGTATATAGACTATAGCCTACACACGAAGCAGGTTTTGCAAGAAAAACATACAGAGCTAAAAATATAAAACTGAATCAACCAATTTCAGATCATATTGCACACATGCAGCCTGAACCACCTACCAAAACATTACCATATCAAAAAAGAATAATAAGAAAACTAAAATAATGAAGACTAAATTAGAAATAAAAAGATCTTCTGTTTGGAAGCTGCGAAAATCCAGGACAGACAAGAAAAGTGAAATAATTTTTTTTTAAAATGAATCTAAAAAATTGAGATCATTAAGTTCGTTTGATTGAGCTTGAGCATAATCAAATCCAAATAGAACTACAAATAAAAGACCGTAAACATCCAAATTTCAACTTTTGTTTTCTTTTTTCCATTCCCAATTTTCCACACTTCTCACAAAGACAAAACGGGAAGTTCAAATCCTTCGCGACCAAAATCCGAAACGAAAACACTAAAAACAAAAGAGCAGAGATTTAGAGAGAGAGATTGATTACCTGTTGAACAAAGGTAGGAGGAAAGTAGATTTCCATAGCGACAATCCCCACATTCTTTGCCATATTCTAAAATTCCTCAAAAACGATAATAAAAAACAACAAAAGAACCTGTAGCTCTTTCGCTTTCTCTCTCAAGAAATATTTTAGAGAGAGAAAGTAGATAGAAAAAGAGGAGCCCTGGAAAGTCGCGAGGGAGAGGAGTGAGGAGGCTCACATGGGAAGGTCTGAGTACTTATAGATAGGAGAGGAGGGAAAGTCCCCTCTTTCTCAACTTGTATGCGTCAGACAGATAGGCGGGTCCTCTCCCCAAATGCAAACTTCGTGAGTTGCTCGTGTCAATTTTTTGGGCGGATTCGATTTCCATCGTTGCCTGTCATTTGCCCCTTTATTTACCGGGTTATGCCATTTTATGCTAAGATGAAGGAGGGTAACGAATATTCAAACGTCTATTATTATTTCTAATTTCCTGTGGACATTTTTTTGGGTTCAGTTGTGATAACAAGTATCCCATTTTATAAAAATTATCACGAAATCGATCAAGTTTATTAATAATTATGAAAACATTAAGTAATAATTTTAATATTTAAAATTTTAAAATAATTATTACTTAATTTTTTTGTGATTATTAATAGAGTTTTTCGATTTCGTGGTAACTCTCACGGAACCGAATCCATAATATTACTATTTTTATCGAAATACTACATGACTGTGTCCTTTATTTTCACTTAGAAAAAAAATTGTCATTTTTTTCACCCTTTTTCCTCTGTTTTTTCTATGAAAACTCTATTGTAGTTAGGAAAGTTTTTCTTTTTACATGAAATTTTATAAAGATCTTTGCCTTTACTCAATCTTATTAATTATCCACCAGAGTAAAAAAAATTATCAACTAAGTTAGTCTTTTATTGACTACTGATTAGCAAAATTACTAACTATACAAGATGCAGAGAAAAGTTTTTTTGCGATGCACAATAAGAGTTAGTTTGGTATCAGAGACAAGAGTGAGATAAGACTAATTTAATCTCACTCCGATCTTTTGTTCATGTTTGGTTTCAATTATTTACCGTTTATTTTGGATTAATGAGGGACAAAATTAGTCTATATCCCACAAAATCTATCTCAGCCCCTTAGAACATACCTAATCCCAAGTCTTGGAACAAAAAAAATTTGCCCAATTCAATTTTTATATCAACCTATTCTTCTTCACCCATCTCCCACGATTTCTTCTTATTCTCTCCTCTCTCCTCCTCCACCGTCCTCCTCTCTTCACCTCCTCCTTTTCCTCTCTCCTCCCTCCCTCCCTTGTGCCTCCTCGCCTCTTTCTCCTCCTCCTCTTTCCCCTTTCCCTTTCCCTTTCCATTCTCCTCCCGGTCAAATTGTACTTCCTCCTTCCCTTCCCCCTCTTTTCCCTTTTCTCTCACGATACATAACCAAAAAAAAAGAAGAAAAATAAAGCTTTACTCCCTCTCTCTATAGGTTTTTATATATATATATATATAATAAAAAGATTTATAATAAAATATAAAAATAGTATTTTAGTCTTTTGATTTGTTATTTTATTTTAATCACAATTCAACAATCTCATGAATCAAACATATAATTAAAATAGTCTCACTTTAATCATTCTAATCTTATCTTACTATAATCATAATCTTAATTCCATGTAATCATATTCATATACCAAATATACCCTAATAGTTGGGACATTTTTCCTTTGTCTACTTAGTAAAGGTTTGATATCTCCCACCTCAAATATATGTTGTGTTTGTTTTTTCTATTATAAAAAATTTAGAGAAAAATTTATTTTTTCACCATTTATTTAAATAATTAATTATTATTTTGTTAACATAAATAAAGCATCCAAATATTTTTAATCATACATGTAGGTACATAATGTTTTTTTTTTAATTTGTAAATGAATTTTTTTCTGATGTTAAAAAGGAAAATTTATCTACATCCTCCTATATCAACTCAATAATAAAAAAATGTTTTAAATATTTTAGCAACGACAGATTCCACCCGTGACTTTAAGATCCTGTGACACAGACATGCGCCCAACTCACTCTCTTTGGAATTTACATCGCCGTCTGATCAATGATCATACAATGTTCAATTTCCCCACCTGCTACCATACATAATGGAATCCCTTCCTTGGCCATTCACGTGTAAATATTAAAACAAAACAAGTTACACATGGGTTTGTGATGAAATTAATATTTTTAGGCCCTCACTTTATTAATAAATTGGTAACCATTGAATTGATTTGCACCGTCCGATTATTTGATTAAATGGCATATCAAACACAACTCAAGGCCAAGGCACAACAGCGATAATTGGTCAATAATGCTCAATCAAGAGAGGGATAAACAATAATTTTCTCAAATATTTTCTTCACTCTTTCTCTTTTACTAAATAAAGAAAGAGAAAAACATTCAATCCATTTGTTTTTTTTTTTTAAAACTTTTTCCTATTATAAAACACATCTAGTTATAAAAACCATTGAATTAATTGTTGATGATTAAGAAACTTTCATATGTGAAAAAATACACAAAATCATGTAGATTAATATGATTAGACAGTTATAACGCTTAAACGAAAAAATGGTTAAAGAGAATCTTTCTCTAGATGACTCACGTGAAAATTCTTTTTCAAATGACCCACGTTAAGATCATATGAACTATGCTAACATGACATGTTTAATTGATTCACATGAGCTGAAATGTAACTGGTAAAAAAAACACTTCTCGATTTAAAAAGAATTACTTAAAATACTTATAAATAAACACGTTGAACTCATTTATCAAAAAATTTCACAAGAAAGGGATTATAAACTTTTTATGTCACATTCTTTGAGCATCAAAACTCATTGAGTGCATATTTTTCTCTCCTTATTTAGAATTTTTATAACCAAGTCTTGATAAATCAATAAAACAATATTTGATTTTCAAAATTGTGACCCTGACTATTCCGAATATTTAGCCAGTATTGTACTAATTGCAATTTTCACTTCTACAAGCTTTAACTTTTGTCGGTTCAAAATAAGTTTGCTTGGTACTTATATGTTACAAATTAGCCTCTTGTAAAAAAGAAAAGTATATAATAAATCAAATTACATGAGAGATATCAAAATTAAAATCCCATAAAAATGTAGTTTTTCAAAGTTTTATCATTTTTAAATTTGTCACGTTTCTTCATAAGTTTTCTCGTTTTTTTTTAATTTCTTATCAAAATATGGCTGAGTTTTCACTTAAATTATGTGAAATACTAGTAATTTGATAGATTAATCTCAAAATCCAATTTCTCTACGACTTTTTTTTTCCTTCTATTCATAGAAATAAAAAAAAAATCTAAAGTGAAATAATTATACATTTTTTTTTTCACATGTTCAATCTTATGATCATGAACTATAATATAATCGGGCCTCCAACTTAATATTCCTGGTTTCGTCCTTACAATCAAGGTTCTCATTGTCACTATCATTAGTAAATTCCATATTTTGTTTTTTTTAAAAACAAATTAATAGGCATATATATACATGTGTGTGTGTTTTTGGAATTATATATATGTTGATAAAAGGCATATTGCAAGCATGTAAGATCAATGCTTACAAGTTACAAGTTACAACAACCAAAGTCCAAAGTCATAATCTCTTCTTGATATCCTTTATTGAGTACCTTATACTATTAAATAGTAGTGGAGTATAATACTCGTAATAGATTTTCAAGTTAATTAAGCATTCGTTGATAAAAAAATATAGACTTTCCACTAAGGACAAACGACAACGTTTCTGTCCAACCTGGTAGGGAGAAGAGAAAAACTATAGAACTTAAAGTTATATGTAAGTAAAGATGATGACTTCGACGCAAAACTAAAATCTGCTGATTTATAAAAGTCAAAACTTACAAGTTATATGCATGATTTATAAAATTTGGTATAATTCAAATATGTGCATGCTGCCTTAAATCAGCATATCGTGACTCTTTTGGTAATTTAAGTTCTTTGGAGTTAGCTATCTGTTATTCTTGTTTTTGTTGTGCTCTCTTTTTTTTGGGTTCTTTACTAAAATTGTGTTTTTTTTTAATTAATTGCTTTAATTATGATAAAAATTAAAGGGATTCGAACTTAAGACATTATTTTTTAATAAAAAATGTGATTAACTCTGACCATTTTTTAATAAAAAAGTTGAGTTACTCTTGATACTTTTGTTTGGTTAAACTTATCTCTAAATAGTCATTTTTTAACTCCGATTAGATGATAATTCTTTATTTCTTTTATTATATCAATTAAAGTATATTTTTGGATAAAGAATCATCTAGATAGCATTGTTTAAGTTGTTATTTAAACTTTGTGATATAATTCAACTTAAATATCAATCCAAACAACATTATAATTGAGTTTGTATTGATGTTGACCCAGGTATATTATCTCAATTTTTTTTATCAATAATAACTTTAATATTTATAATTATAATTTTTTATTAGTTATTTCATGAATAAATGTCATCATTAGTCATTATAATTTGGCAAAATGATTAAATTTATTTAAAGTTTCAATTTTATCAAATAAGCCTCAGAAGTTATTTAGTCCAATTCCATCCCTTCATTAACTCTCACCCAATTTTGTTAGTTTCTACTTTCTACCATCTAAAATGATCACATATTCTAAGTTGTTTAGTCTTTTGACTAAAATGCAACAATAATTTTCTTGTTTAAATTTTACATGAGAATCATACAAAACTTTGTATAACTAACGGTATATATCTTAACGTGTGTGAGGCAAAAATCAAATAGGGGTCTCAAGAGATTAGTTGACATCTAAAAGTCTTGAACACCCGCATTAAACCATCCACCCCTCCCCCCACCAACCCAAAGAAGAAAAAAAGAAAACTTTTTTTTTTTTTAACTCAAAAGAACTAGAGTTAACTTGGTTTATATCTTGTTTATTTATTTCTGTGAGTAATTGACCGAACTGATTCAACCAATAAATGATCTGATTTGAGCAAACAGCCACCTTGTCGAGATTGAAAGAGTAATTGCACCGAAAAGTTAAGAAAACCATAAGTAACGACAAAAGCATACCAAAACAACTACTAATATTCAATTCAAACACGGTAAAGTTCGATTCTTTTGCTCAAAACGAGGGAAGTTGTAAAAAGCTTTATTTTGTATTGGATATAAATTTGGTTAATAATTTTTGATAATTTTATAAATAATGTTAATTAAATACATATAAATGTTATTAATAAAGTTTTTAAAATTATTAATTAAGTTTTTACCTCAATGTAAAATTGAATTTTATAACCGATACAAATAATAACTTATCAAACGAGAGACCAAATATCTCATATGTCAAGTATCAAAGACTTTTTACAAATGTTAGGTGTAGACATTCATGCACCTATTTATTAGGAAACGATGAGATCTTACAATGTGCACTTGATATATATATATATATGCGTGAATGAACCCAAACAATTTTTTTTTTAATGAAAAATCCCAAACCATATAAATAAATCATTTTTATTATATATTTATTTTCATTGTGGTATTACTTTTTCATATATCATTTTACTCATATAACTATATTTTCAACATCATGAAAAACGTTGAGGGCAACTGTGTAGAATTGTCAATATTCAATCTACATTGTGTTTTGTATACATGTGTGAAAATGAGATCAACATGCACGAGAAACGAATGAATAATACGTGTTAGACAATTACGACTTGCACGATATGATACATTGGCTCGCTTGTTATTTTTTTCAAATCAAAATCATTTTATTGGATATTTAATATAATTCCAAAAAACCTTTCAATCTACATATATAATTCCAAAAAGAGTAAGTCTAGCAAGATGTAGAAACTAGAAAATCCAAAACTTCAATTCTTATCAGGATACCATCAAGAAAAGGAAGAATCTTATTAGGGTTATGCAAGTCAGCTTCCACCTAATTATGCGTCACTTAGCCAATTTTGATCCTTAATTTATTTCTATTTAGAGAAATTGAATCATGAATTTATTTTAAAATAAATTATATATTTTTTTATTATTTTAAACATAATAAATATAAAATTATAAATAAATTATTATAAAATTTATTCATTCCAAACACGTTAAATTTAGTCACATGTTATTTTCCTTAAATTCATAGAGCTATGACAAAGTACTAAAGAAAGAAAAGGAGGACTACAATACTAATTTCATAGACTATGGTTGTCATTTCCAATTTTTCTGCCCCTCCAGATTTTATGGAGGTAGGTATTAAACGAAGCATTGATGATGGTCGGTAGAAAACAAACATAAGAGTTTAGAAATCAAACGTTGACTTATAATATGAATGGCATCATCCACGTTTATAATAAATTAATCTTTTGATTATGAAAGGGGTTCCTCACAGCACGAATTAAGGGGAAAACGAGATGTACAAATCTTTTGACCTGGTAGTGAAGTGTAACCATTATGGAGGCCTTCAAATTTCAGGCCCGTAGGGTGCGATGAGATGATATTCTTAGATTGGTTGCAAAAAGGCCCAAGGCCCAAAGTCAAAGCCCAAGATTAAAGCCCATCCAAATATTTATTTGATTTGATATCAAGCTCATTAATTTGCCCTACTAGCCAACCTTAGGCCCATTTCTTAAGAGCCACCTTAAGTAGAAGTTCCCCCCTCGCCCCCAGAAGTTTGGAAAAAATTCGAGGTTTTCGTTTCGTTGATCATGTTTGGGTGTCTTTGGATGCTATGCATGAAACATGACCATTGTCCTTGCGTCTTCTTTGGATGCTATGCGTGAAACATGACCACTGTCATGTTTTATTGACAGCTGTTTGTATTTGGTTTGTGTTTTGCCTCTTTTCTACTCCTTTTTTGGTTGTAGTAATTGATTATTGTGTGGTTTAATCCAAGATTCTATGCAATGGGACTCGTGACATTCTGCATTTCAAGCTAAGCTGAACAATGGGCATTGTTTATTAGTGGTTTGTGATCATACAACCTGGTGAATTCCTGTATAAAGTGTTTGTCATTACTCCGTGGTGAGAAAATAATAATCACTCAAATTTGTTCTATGAACTCTGGCTCTTTTCCCTGTTATTATTGTTTTCTTGGTTTCATTGTAAAAGGAATATTGCAATATGAAAATTTTTCCAACGGTCTCTTCTGAAGTAGAGTAATTAATGAGTTATTGATGGTTTCAAGCAATTCTTGTGCTAATAGTTGCATGATCTAGGATTTTCCCCCACAAGCAGATTTCACTCTTTTCAACTTGTTTCTCCATGACATAGACAACTCATTAAACATTCACCAGATAAAATGAACATGTTTCATGGAGTACTAAATTCCAATTAATTGTATAGGACCTTTAAACAACGGAGCAAGAGCTACAGGAAAGAAAACTGCCTCAATATTAGCCATTGAACTGAGCTTTATATTTCAAGAAAGGACATTTTGTAACATCTTTGCTTTGCTTATAACGCAGAATTTTCCAGCAGTCAGGTTTTTACAGGCGGTACAGAAGAAAAATAAGAGAAAAACTGAGGGAGATGATTTAATAATGAAAAGATTAATGTTTTTCATAAAAAGTTGAGTAAAGATGAAAAACTGAGAAAAAAGAAGAAAATGACAAATTAGTTTATTTTAATTTTTATCTTCTAACAATCTTTTTTTATAATGGAAGGAAAAAATCAGTCATCTCATTTTTTTTTCTTATGAAGTGTATCAACTTTCTTCCCTCTCCTTCAGTCTTCTTTTCTCTCCATCAATCCTGAACTCAGTGTTAAGAAGAAAAAATTAATAGGAGGGACAAGAAGTTTCAAAGTCACATTTAATCATTTATTGTTGCGTAGGGTGTTTTAGTATTAATATTTCTTGATAAGCTAACCTCAGTATTAAGAAGAAAAGATTGAAAGGGAGGGACAAGAAGTTTCAGAATCACATTTAATCATTTATTGTTGCGTGATCTTCAGGGTGTTTTGGTATTAATGTTCCTTTATAAGCCTTGAAAACTTGATGATGTTTTGAGATATAAGCAAGTGAAGAAGTGGAAGAATTTACAAAAAGAAAAATGAAAGAATTTTAAAAAAAAAGAAGAAAAGATATAATACTTGTTGAGAGTGGGATTTGAACCAACGCCCTTTCGGACCAGAACCTTAATCTGGCGCCTTAGACCAACTCGGCCATCTCAACGTCGATAGGATCGATAGGTAATTAAAATACTTTTACTATGAAAACGAGGAAAACAACCTAAAAATGGGCTATAAGGACCTAAGTTAGTCTATATATCTGAAGGGGCGGCTCAGCCCAAAATTTTTTAAAAATAAATGACCAGGTCCCAAAAGTGTTTAAACCCAAAACTGGAGAACAAGAAAAGAAAAATTGAAAAAGATAATTTGAAGCTGAAAGATATATATATATATATAAAAAATTCCCATTACACCCATTATTATTAATGCTTATTTATTATGGAATTTTCTTTGAAGATTCTTTAGTTTTCACCTCAATATGCATGTTCACCTTTAACATAAATGTAAGTTTTGCCAATTCACATACGAAGCAGATCTTATACCATATTTTAGAAAATTATGCCACAATTTACATATATTTTTCAATCAAACAAACTTGGGAATGTTTATTTAGAGGTCACAAGCAAGGGTAGAACTATCTATAATTCAGTGGGGGCTTGTCCTAGTAAAACATTACAAAACTTTTGATGCAGTCAATAATTCACTTTCCAATAACCTGATAACATGTGGACAACTTCCCTTTAATGATCAACGACACGTGACCACACCAATAACAGGCACTTTCCAATAACCCGATGACACATAGACAACTCCCCTCTAATGACCGAACAGCAAGTGGACGAGCAGGTGACGAAGCCTTCGTCATTCACAGACCCCTCACACGCCAAAGTGTAAGCATGATTTCAAGGACTGAGCCGTCCCTGAACACGCGACAAGACTTTCGCTGGAGAAACGGGATCTCATGGATCGCGCCATCCCGGACATGTGGTCAACTAGCCCCTAAACCACTATAAAAGGCTCAAGGTATGTGAATCTAATCCCATCTTAAAGTTCAAGCTTATCACTAAGAACACTAGCATCCCAATTCTCCTTTCTCCCAAAAACATTGCTAGGACATTGGTATCGGAGAGTTCTCGGAAACACCACCCTCCTCTTCTCTGGCAACTCTTTAGGTCACATATTTGTCTTTATAGAATACAAACCGTTGAATATTGAACCCCCCCAACTCAGCAGAAAATTTCTGGTATCAACAACTTTTAAAATTATTTTGTTCAAATTATTGAACTCATAACAGGTTATGAATAATAAGTTAATACATAACAATGACTTCACAATAGCTAAGTGTTAGTTTAAGACGAGACCAAGGAGGAGTGTTGTCCATAATGAACTACTTATATTGTAATGACTGAATGCAAAACCAATGGTCTTTCAATCACGATTTTCCCTTATGAAATTTTATGTAAAAGATCAAGGGAAAACTCCACCACTCTTCACCGATGAAAAGGACCTGTGAATCCTTTGGTATGGTAAAGCCACTGATTTCAACATCTTTACCAGTTTTCCGTGGAAGTAGGAAGGAACCAAAGGGTGTTTCTTTGCTAGTTGCCTGCTGCAAATAAGGTAGTTAAGCAACATCAAAATCTTCAACCAGTTTTCCCTTGGCTCATGCTCAACCTTGGCTTTTGATAAAGTCTGTGGGATTTGCAGTAACTCTGCCATGGCCCATTCCACTGTGCTTGATGCTGTATTCAATTCCAGTCACAAACAAATCTTGTTTTTTAATTGTTGAGTAATTAGAATGCGTGAATACATGACAATGATAAGTAAAGATAAAGAACTAGCATGAAGTTACCATTCACCAGTAACAAACTCCTTATATAAGATTCATATCAAACTCTTCACTGCTATCTCAATTAAGATTGAGAAGAGTAACCAAGATTTCGATGTTTGCTGTTTATTCATGCTATTTCCTAAACTTCAACCTTTCATTGATTATCTTATAAAAAAAACCCTAATTACTTCCTAAACTTAGTTGTCAATCATTGCTTAAAAGGGTTGATTTTTCTAAGAACTGGAAAAAAGTCAACCAAGTTAGGTTTTCCTGCCTCTTTCTCCATGCACGTATTTTAGCATGCGATGTTGCTCTTAGCATATATATATATATGCATGCAATTATAATCTAACAAACTAGCACAAAGGCCTAGAAAGAAAGAAGAAAAAAAAAAGGCAATGCAACATATACGAGACTAGTTTAAATTTTGATCTTACCTTTTACATGAGAAGAAAATTAACCTTGAGAAAATTGATCTTCAGGGATTAAATTAAGCTGAAGCAGTTAAAGGGCAACTCTCCTTTGGCAGGTTATTGATAAACAAATAAATAATTAGAAGAAATCAGTATGATGGGCATGAGACAACTAATTCATAACCTGACAAAAGAGAGAAGCCCTACAACTAGTTCGCTTACATGATCTCGTAGTACTCTCTCTCTCATGCCATGCACTTGACCTTTAGTACTCTACTGGTTCTTTGTGAAGATCTACCGTTTACTTATAAGGTCTCTTTTATGTTTAAGGGCTCAAGCAATGGGAATAAGCTATAGCATATGCCATGGATATGCTCTTATTTGGTGGCCTGCTTTATACGCATTCCATGCAAACTAAGCCTTTTCTCCTCTTTAATCTGAAAAAGTCTCTCTCTCTCTCTCTCTAGCCAAATCCATGTATGGAGGTGAAGAAAGGTAGAGGAAAAAAAAGATAATTAAGAGGAGGGGTCAAGAGGGAGATGCCTGCTGCTTTTCGCCAAAGGAAGGTGCCATGCAGCAAGACCTGGAATGGGCCTAGAGGTATATCCTGTGTCATATTCTTCTTTGTGATTTTGCTTTATGGGTTTTTTTGGGTGTATGGAAATCCAGGTATCCCCTTGGTTGGCAGTTTCATTCTTTGTCCAATCAGAATAATTTCCTCATTATCTGCAATTGCATTTGTCTGCCCTTGGTTGACAATTGCATTACATACAAATTAATGAAGAAGACTTGCTACCGGGTGTGGATTTTGCAGAAAAAAAAAAATTAAAGAGAAACTTGGGCTAAAAAATCTATAAGAAAACCCAATTAAGAGTATGTGATGATAGACACTGGATTGCACTCAAGTTTGGATTTTGATTTTACCAACATATAAATTAAATATTCTTTATGCATTTATTTTTTTATATGACATAAAAAAATTTGATTGTGGCAATAGCCCCATCTAAAGTTTAATAGCAACACCCCCTCTTTTTCCATGATTAATATTAATAAGTTTCAAAATTATAGTCCGAGGAAATAAATTAATTATCAAAATATATATTCCGAACCAATATAGAGTAGAAGGAAAACAAATTTATTTATATGTAAATCTTATGAAAATACAACCCTTCACAAATCATATTGTTTCAATATAATCACAATTCAACATAAGAACTCTTGACTCATGCACACTAGATTTTCTTGGTATCAAACTACAAATAGTTACTTTGATTCTTCATTTGCAAGCCTCTCATTCAAAATCTTAACTCCCATGTACCTGCATCACACCAAATCAAAACACCCCGTTAAGAATCAAATATGAAAACTGAATGAAATCTCTTAATCTAAAGATCATATTCGGATTTTTCATTTAAGAGATCCGAATTCGATCTCTTTCTGTGTCAATATATTAAAACTGAGTAGCAATAGTATAAGGTACCTTCCAAGCATCATGACAGTGGCTTGAGGATTAGTTATGCTTATAGGTTACTCACTCTTAGTTTACAAAAATTGAGTTTTGTTAGAAGGTATTTTACTTTGTTTTTGGGTTGTAAGTGAAACTGTGAAATTACAAGGCGAGAACAAGTTGAATGAAAAATGGCTAATTTAATTCATTATACTTTGTACTGGGATTGTTATTTTGGTGACTGTCTTTTTTGATTCATTAAACATTTCCATTCACCCATTCACATTTAGAGTTATATTTTGTTGACTGTAAACAGGAATTTAGTATTTCATTCTTTATAGTGACGACTGATGACAAAGAATGCTGATTAGTAGTGCAAATAACTGAATTTTGATCGAAAAGAGAAAGGTTATACCATTATCTCTACTGTTATTGGTATACTAGATATGATCTTAAGACTTTTAACAAAATGTTAAAATGATGTGAAAGAATAAGTTCAGTTTTTAATTATCTTCTGATCAAGAGCTTTGTATCTCCATCTCTCTTTCTCCAAAAAGTCTGCATCCAAGAACCGAGAAACAAAGACCCAAATCCTGTAAATATCTTCAAAGTTTGTCAAGAACCCCAGTGCAGCTGTGACTACAGACGTCCGTGAATGAAACTTATCTATCTTTTTACGCGAAAGTATTCCTTCTGCCTCAATAGCTCGTTTTCACTACTCTCTCCTTCTCTTCTTCACAAGTGTCTGAGAACGAAATGTGGTGCAAAACTCCATAACTCAAAGAAATATTATTTCTATCAGCGAGCTTCTGTACTAATACAGGATCAATCTTTTCTCCTTTCCAATCAAATACATTGAATGCCACGGCTGGTCCACTATCAAACTTTATCTTTGGTCCACAGATTCTGACTGCAGGTAGGCCATTTCCTGAATGTGGGCGTTGGGGGCTCATCAATGCATGTGCCAACCAGTTGATCAGGCACCTTTCCCTGCTGTTGATCAGTATCAGGCCCAAAGTATCCGCATGGTCTAAGCCCCTGCATTCAGATCCTGAGTTCTCATTAGTTCTGCTTTTGGTGATTTCGGATTGCTCAGATTCAAAGGGTGTCTCTAGTTCCGTAATTTCTGAGAACGAAGCTGCGCATATGCCTTATGTTTCTCAGCAATTTCCTCAGTGTGGGGCGATTCGGGAGTTTCGTCATTCTTCTGCTGCATAGATATTGGGCCTGAAGATGAGCCTGGTACAACTTTGTAATCTTTCTGCGACTCAAAGTTTGGATTTTATTTGGTTTCTGTATCTGCTTTAGCACTTTCTTATGGGAAATGATATGGCCTGAAAGCTGGGACAAGACTCACAATCCCTGCACTTGAAGCAATATTTGATTCCATTAAAACTGAAGCACTTGATTTCTTGACAAATAGGCATCCAAACCCTGATTGGTTTTCTCCAAAAACCTTGAAAAAAGAGCAAAAGAGGAAATCAAGCTTAAAGAGAGAGAGGCCCAATGTGTCCATGTCCTTAGGTCCCAATGCACATGCATCCAGCAATACATGCCATCCATTTTGCTAAGCGACGCTCATCCTGTTGGAAATAAAACACTCACACAAACAACTCTTATTCAAACTCAAAGAGATATTACAAGAGCACTCTCACTCAAAAGAAAGAAGATACTAGAACTCACTCTTAGAAGACTTTGCTTCTTCACTCACTTAGAAGCTCTTGCTTCTTCTTGATGATTAAACCAAAATGGGGAGGGGTATTTATACTACTTAAGAACAATCCTACACCACACAAATAAACTAATCCAAAATTACAACAACCATACACCTCATTTTTCTTGGTGGTTCTAATAATATTTTAGGTTACCAAATGATTCACATGCTCAACTACCACACCAATAAAATTCTAGGTAGAATGCTTGTAGTTTTGGACCTTGATTATGGACTTGGACTCCAATTTGATTGAGTTTGGTTTTGGACTCCCATAATGGATCAAGTTTATGATCCAACACCCCCCCTTAAACTTGATCTTGTGACCCCTAGTAAGTTTCTTAATCTTATGAAGTTTTCGCTTGTCAGTGGCTTAGTAAAAATATCAGCAACTTGATCTTGTGACCTCACATATTCAACTTGCACATCCTTTCTTGCAACACACTCCCTTATATAGTGGTAGCGAATATCGATGTGCTTGCTTCGATCATGGAATACTGGATTCTTTGCTAAGGCAATGGCTGACTTGTTGTCGACATAAACCTTGGTCGGCTCTTCTTGTATCAAGCCTATCTCCTTCAATAGATTTCTAAGCCAAATTGCATGACAAACGCATGAGGTAGCAGCAACATATTCTGCTTCACAAGTGGACAATGTGACAATCGGTTGTTTCTTTGACATCCATGTGAAAGCAGTATCTCCCATGAAAAATACGAATCCAGTAGTGCTCCTTCGATTATCTATGTCTCCACTCCAATCACTATCGCTATATCCAGCAAGCTTGTAATCAT